>OX387602.1:25638414-26838414 GCA_947568835.1 Protonemura montana | reverse complement strand
TTGGCCAAAATGTTCTAAGATGAAGTTACGTTGGCTGCGTTCTCTGGCTGAACGTAGAGGGATGCCAAGTTGGCCCTTTTGCTGCTAGCTTCGAACAACCCGGGGAAGATTCAAGCCAAAAACGTTGCTTTAAAACAGGTGTACATTCTCCAAACCGAAGAGCCCAAATGTGGTTGATTATCTACTGAGGACGGAGTGCACTATTTATGGTAACTGCGGTTGTTACCGAACGGGTTGGCGTGTTGGAAATCAGGTATTGGATGGGTGACCATCACATGCATGACCAGTTCTTTTCGGGAGAGAGGTTGAAGGGATAAAAGTTAGTACAGAAACTTCATTCGCCTTGCTTATCAACCACTGGACAGCATGGATATGTGAAGGAATGCTCTTTAAGAGAAGTGCTCTTTAACAGGAGTAGGCTACGTGCCGGCATCGGGCGGCTTTGGGTTAGGTTCATCATCATCCTCATCATCATCGTCCACTCATTCACCGACGCCATTATACCAGTGCCGCAGGGCATGTTGTCAAAACAGTATGTCATTAAACCACACAAATCAAATCATTGCGGCTGTTGTAGTGTTGTAGTGTCTAAATAGTGTCAAGCGTCGAATTCCACGAAACGTAAACTATCAATGCGCAGTCATAAATTTGTAATCAAAATCGAATTAAATTAAGTAACACTCCCGGTAATTAGTGCAGTGCAGGCTAATGGTCAGCAGTGAGTTTATAAGCACGTCCTGGGCTCGTGGGAATGCCTCTGTTTCACGTGCACATAGTCTCAATTTCCCCGCAGACTGGGCGTGTTACCTGGGAGACGTCGTCATTTAAAACAGCTCATACATCACCCAACAATGCACATGTGCGTCGAGAACGCTGCGAATGTTTGTCATCTTAGAGACGCGACGAGATCGTTCTCTCTGGTCCTTTGTCTTAACGCCATGCGACGCGAATGCCTGCAAATCCTGGAGAAGTCAGCTCGCCTGACATTCACTGCTAGTGTCATTACCAAATGGACCGTACACTCCTTTAATCTGTTAATAAGTTGCAAAATCATTCGCGTGACAAAGTCAAGTTATACCTGGGTATTTGAAAACATCTTCATGTTTTTTTTTTAAAGCATTGTTCCGAGTTGCTTTACATAATAACTTGTTTTTAACGAGGTGTCATCTGCTAAGGAACTTGCACTCGGGGTTAATTACCCGTGTAAATTGGTTTCGCAACGAGAACACTTGGGACTCAGCTCAAGAAATAAACAAGGACAGCGTCTGGAGATTTCTACTTTACATAAATGTCAAGATTTTAAAGGAAATAAGCATCGATTTTACTTAATAACAAAAATCTCTGCCTGCCCCCTTTCGTGTCAATTTGCACTTAGATTTTTGCACTGTGATCGTTGCACTTCGATCGTTGGTACCAGAGCTGTAATCTTATATTTATCAGGCATCATAGGTTTAATCAAGCCGGCGCTGCTAGTGCCCAAAGAGTTTAATCACGACCGAACATTTTACGACATCGTATACGCTTCGCCAGCTCGCTGATACATAATATGTTACACTAGCCGAGGGAGCCGATGATTGTAAGTCTGGGGGACCCAATCCCTACCCCAACCACCCACCCCGTATGCGGTGGAAAACGACGTAGCACCGTCTAGAGGCTTACTATTATTAAGTTCCTAGTCCAACAGTCCTCGAGCTATCCGCAATAAAATGCCACTAAGCAAACAAATTCACTCGACAATCTCGCGTCATTGCAACTTTAATCTCGACATGGATTCAAGATGCTGCTCGGGCGTACAAACCGCGACATTTGCGATCCGAAAAAGAAATCTGGCTCCTTTCGGGCGACCACACGGTTGTGAATCAAACAATGAGGATAGAATTATTTTCTATGCGCTTGTGGAAAGTTATCGGCACATAAAGCTCTGAGATTTATAGCTCAATCAGATGGCGGTATTCGAAAAGTAGCCGAGTGACGTTTCAGGATAATACGAGTTTGCTTTTAGACTTGAAACAAAATGGCAATTTTGACGACGGTCATCACGCCGTCCGTCATCACTTTTATTTTATTGGAGATATTTTTTATTTTCTATAAAGGAAATTTATTGAACAGTAGAAGCTTTGTCGCTTTTTTACCTACACAAAATATTTCTTAGTACTGCCATGCATTGCTGTGCACATAGTAATACCAGAAGAGGTCCCTTGTAAGCCAGAGAGCTCGTTCCATGTCAATTGATATACTAGTGCGATATTGACATACTCTAGAACTCGGTGTTATGGTATGTTTAAATTATGGTAACCAATTAATACCATGACAATTATCGCACAAATGCGAAGAGGGTTATTGTTGACGAAGGGTAATAATAAAAATTTAATTAAATGAAAACATTTGAGCACTATTATGTGTACCTTTTCAACATGACGTAACGCCGGGGCAAAATAGGACGCAGTAAGCCACTTCTCAGCAACGACAAACGGAGAGAATACACCGAACACAATTTGCGTTCTAGCTGGAATGTTTCCTTTTTACACTGACATTTGATAATATATTGGGAAAAGTTTAATTAGCTTGCTAATTGAGGAAATAGATACCGCGTGAAGTATATTGGCTGAGTAACCCTAGTTAATTGAAATCTGAGTCATAAGTCACAATCATTCGGTAGGAGTATCAATTTATTGCCATACTAGCATGGCAAAATATTGCTGGAATGTCTGCCAAATGAAAAATTGTACTTTGCCAAAAATGTATTTTCTCCTCATGACACCTCTATCTGTGTATACAACGGATATTCGCAACGGTATGATCCCCAGAAATATCCCAAAAATGATGAATATTACAAAAAATATAAATATATCATATTTATTAATAATAAAATCAAGAAGTTCAGCCGCCTGAGAGTTTTAAAATATTTATGAAATATTAATATCTAAGCTCCGACCGTCTTAGTGAATGATGGGATGGACTTTACCTATCTACGCACGAGAAGAGTAGGGACGCCTGGACGAGACGACGTCGTGACGTCGAAGCGAAGACGGCGACGCCGACGCCTATGCTTGCTCGGGTGCTGAACCGCGACTGAGCGCCGCGACGCCGTAACCCACGTGCCAACAACGTGACGACGCCGGCGCCCCGCATCGAGGCGCCCAAAACGCGACGCCGTGGGCGACTCCGACCTACGCTTGCTCAGGGGCGCGTTTGGTGGCGGCTGTTTTTTTGTTTTTCTTTGATTTTTTTCTGATCTCACACGACAAAGGTGCTGCAGTGGAAGCTACGGCATATTGGTATTCCTCTTTGAGGTTCAAATCTTGGTTAGGCACATGCAACTTTTACCAGCTGTTCTTTTTTTTTCTGAATGCGATTGACTCCATTTTTGCCGAACTGCGAAATTAATCTTGAAAAATGAAGCTTTTGAAAGAAAATGGGATATGTTACCTTTTCATGGGAACTAGAAATTTTTACTCCGCGATGAAATTTCGAGCTAGCCTCAGGAATCGGTTTCAGGTAGGCGCTTGAGGAGTCTTGTGCTCCCGAAAAGATCCCCGATGATATGCCAACGATACAAAATGAAAACAAAGCCACGTTCTTAATTAATACCAACCCTTCGTAATCTCCACGTTCGCTCCCCCGTTCTATCTCTCTCTCTCTCTCTTGCTGATGATTTCAATTAATTATATTTTTACTTCCGAGTTCCATAATACGTACGTACCGAGTGTGCGAGTACGTTAAGTGAGTATTATTCAAAGTCAGTGCATCGTGCGTAATGACGGGCGCTTAGAAAAGCCTGACTGCTCCTCTGCAGGCAAGAAGAGCGTGGCCTCGGCAGCGAAGGGCTAATTATCAACGTGCTCCCATATGACATGGAACACTCCCAAGTCTATTGCATTTGCCAAAGCACTGAGAGAGCGAAAAGTCGGCCTCATGTAAATTATGCCCCTTGTGAAGTTTTATTTGATTATAATAAGGACTTCGCAATGATGAAAGTAGATGCCTTCATACATATAAGCATTCTATACAGATTTTTTTTTCATCAAGTATCTTTCATGGACGCATTATGCTTGATTTGTAAGTTGTACTTGACGTAATGGCATGCACAACTTTCAACCACATACAGAACCATTTATTGAAAACATCAATGACAAGTCTCCGCATACTCATTCGTGTATTCGTGTATGCGTACTCATTCCATCATACAAACTTTTACGCACAAGCATCTTTTGCATTTCAATCCCAAATTTGGTTACGTTTTCAGCCTGTCTTTGGGTTTTTTGTCGTGTCTTGCAGATAAATCTTGAGACGTACCAACAGGATGCCTCCAGTTGCGTACCGCGCTGCACGTAGGTCGTTCCGCGGGGCTTCCGCACGAGGGCGCTGCACTGGCATTAGAATTCCGCTCGGCTTCTCCACTTAATTTTCGTGCGGTTACGAAGAGCATGGAGTGTGTTTTCTTTTCTGAGAGCCCTAGGAGCTGAATTATTCGTCTGACAGTCGATACACAACGAATGGGACAAGTCCACTCACCTTCCAGGCGCTGCAAAATTATCGTCCCTCGAAAAACACATCTCAAGGTGCCCAAAGAATGTTCGACTACTTTTAGGCTAACAATGCATGGTCTTGGGACTATCTTAAACAATTACAGGCCAGCGAAAGACGAAAATGTAAGAGCACTAGAAAATTACAAACAGGACTACACCTCAACCCAGCGCCAAACTCAGCTACAGAGCCACTGGTCAAAGATGAAACGAACCGAAAGTTAACACAGTGCGAAAGTAATTGGGTGCTTCAACACATAACAAAGAGTGAGATGATAAACTAACCCCGCTCGACAACGACAACGACAACGACAACGACGTTGCCGATGTTTCGTGCACGAGACGTGCGGGGGAAGGTGCGACGCCAGGCGTCGGTGTACGGCGTCGCGTTTGACGCTCAAACAAACACGAGCTCGTGAGTATTTCGCGGACAGGAACGCTTTTACCGCGCGGGCACGAGTGGTGGATCAAACGGTTTGTCACGGTCGACTTGTGAAGGAGGAAGCAATTACGCCTCGTTCTTATAAGCTTTATTTAAATTATAATGTAGTTAATTAAAAAATCGCTTTTGTGTACTGCAGGTATATACAGTAGACACGCTTTCTATTCAAAAAGAAAAAAAAAACTTGAATCTGTATTTCGTGATTCTAATCAAACATTTTAGACGGTTTTTAAAGCTAAAACTCATTATCGGGTAAGTCCATTTCCATTTCACAGATTTGTTGAATCTAGCTCAGAGATCTGAAAGAACTCACTCCGTCTCGTAAAAGTCGATCAACTGAATCTATAATTGACATTTATTTCGTTGGTTAACGCAGCAATCTAAATAAAGTATGAGCCCACCTTCCTGGGCGTGTGTGATGTTTGGATCATCAAAGGGAAGCAGACGGTCTCCGGGAAAAGGCAGCGATGGCGTGAGGAGGCTTACGGTTAGATAGGCGTACCTACTGGCCCATGGTTTAGTGACGCAGTGGCCCAATGATCAAGCAGAACGTGGCCCTGATTGCCTGTCCGCGTCACACGGGTTGGAGCACAGAGGTGCACAAAGGGATGGAGTCGTATCTCAACTGCAAACCTGTGTACGAATTAAAAGTTATCACACGACGTTTTCTGTAAAACACGGAGTGTCTTCGAGCAGCGCTAGCAAACGTTATACGTTTTCTCTTGTGTAGAATTCGGAAATGAGATCTGAGGATTCAAAAATAAACGATGAGCGGCTTCGAATGCGGCCCGAGCAGAGACGAGTAACAGCGAAACTAGATGAAATTGGCTGGTTTGGGTGAGTGTAGCGGGAAAAAGTAAAAAGCTCCCTATAATGTGTTTACTATATATATTGTGTACACTTCAGAAGAAGGGTATTGCACTTTTCTGTTAGGTACATACCTACCAAGGAAAGTGGAGCACGTAAGAGGGCTTACTGAGTCTCCAGTTGACTCTCAAGTCTCCAGATTCTTTTTTTCCTTCGCTATTGACTCTGGTCTTGTATAAAGTTAGGTGAATGTATTTAATTTTAACGTGGCACCCACGTTTGGAAGATGGGGAGATCCATCTCGTCTTTATCGCTGTACGAAGCCGCTATTTCTGGTGGATGTTGTTGCTTTGATATTTGCATGCTTGAAAATAAGTCTGCATAGCGACGAAGCCCTCAGAAGTTGATTTTAGTCATCAATACGCCTGACTGAGTTTTAGAATAACTTCGCATAGAATAACGGGAATTCTTCCATCAGGAAAAGCAGTCTGTAACTAAAATTTAAACGAGTTGTCTTTGCACAACATCAACTCTTTTCACGCTGATTTCATTACATTTGAATACCGTCTGGCGGCTGATACTTAATTCGCGCCAAGTTTTAGACCGCACGACTCAGCGATCAAAGATTCAACTCGCAGCCGCGGTTTCGATTCACAAAAAAACCCTCGCGTCCTCAAATCCACGCAAACAAACGAAAGACTCACAACAAACCGCCAACCCTCTTGATCTTTATATTATTTCTGGCATTTCCTTTTATCAAGACGCGAAACTGTGAAGTATATACACGACGTCACGAGTCGTTTGACTTTAGATGCCCTCACCCCCCACCCTTACAAAAACCGTGCCCGCCAAACGCCTCGCAGCAAGTCAACTGGAAGAAAGGGACGCATATATCTTTGAAAAGTCACGGGTTTGGATGCGCAATTTCGGGGTTAAAATGTGTGAAGCACAATGCCCTCTCGAATGCGTCCCGTAATAACACCGCAAGCTGCGAGCTAGGCCGACCGTGCCGCTCTGGTTAGGGTTTCATAACAAAGTTTCCTCGCTAAATATCGAGTTAATGCATGTCCAATTAGGCTGAGTGATGAGATCATTCAGGGCGGCCAGCCTTGATTCCCTCTGCTACCGCTGTTATCGCGCAAAGTCTGTGAAAATCGGAAGCTCGGGCACAGAGGACGGAGTTGCGACACACGTTCGCTTTTCCGGGCTCAAAGTATTATACTGAGCCCTAGGATTATAAAGCTATGACTATAGTTTCCATAATATTATCCCTTTTAGCCAGATGATTCCATATTAATTAATTAAACAACAAACAAAATTCATTTTCGCGAAACTGTGGATTTCTAGGTGCGAAAATTGCCATTTCGAACTCTGCGTGCTGTCATGTAGATGGGCGTCTAGCCGAGGAAGCCTGCGAGAAGATCTGTTTTACTTTTAAACTGTTTTCTAATGAGGGAAGTTACTTTTTCGCAAAATAACAAGTTTGCCTCTTAAGATTGCAGGAGGTGCTAAATTCGTACATCATTATGCCCAAGTTTGACAGGCGCTCGATGCAGCTCTCAGCTCCGTATCCTGACTCCAACGACGCCGACGCGAACGCCGACGCCGGCAAACGACGCCGACGCCGGCAAACGACGCCAACGCCGGCAAACGACGACGAATACCTAATGCCACCCAATTAAGAGGCAAGTGCATTAATTAGTAGCCAGACAAGCTCAATGTTTGACTTCGAGCGTTTAGTCACAAGCGAACGGGAACTCTTGATTTTTCCCTCTCACGGAATGAAGTTTGTTTGAAATCACTTCTCCTAAGAATTCCCGTCTGTTGGTAAGTTCATTACTTAGTGAAATCTTTAAGACGGCAGACGTGTTTATTACTGAAATCGTACTAGTTTGGGAGCAAAGAAGGATGCCGTTGTGCAAATGAATGGATGAATAATGTACAGGGAATAATATAGTATTTATCATGTGATAAAAAGAGAACACTTCACCCGTTTCAAACAAGTTTTAAGTGTAATGCGAGATGGAGGAAGCTTCAACATTTTATCACCCAAACACCGACCTGTAAGAGATGGTACCTAATACAGTATGAAGAAAATAGCGAATGCTGTAGACAGCTTGTGCCATAACAAAAAGCTATGATTTTCACAATTCTTGGCGTCCAATAAATTAGCATTAAATAAATAATAGCATAAAATTCCTCTTCGAAAATGTGCTTGTGATGTAATTACGTACTTTGTTGTTCTATTCTGCAGGAAAAACAATGCGTGGAAAGCCCGACTGCGCTCCGAGCAATATGTGGATGAAAATATATAAAAAAAAAGTCAGACTAGACGATGACTTTTATATGAAGCCAGCAATATGAAAAGCATTTTCCAATAACCCATTGAACATAGATCACGCACGTCATAAATCAGGCAAATCGTGTCGGCCTATTTTCATCTTATAGAGCCCCGGGCAATATCACATTCACACAGTACGTCATCCCACATGAAAAGCTTCGCTCTCTCATCTCAGGCAAAAGTGCGGCTTTAATCAGGGCTTAGTCGTGTTAAAACGGAAAACACATCATGGGCGTTAGTTTCAACCATGCACGATTCCAACCAACCATCTATCCAATAGATGAGTACATTTGCATCTTTAAATGACGGAATTAACAATACATTTTTAACAAATCTGGTGCATTTGCAGGTATTGATGGTCCAACTATGCACATAGCAATCGATCTTTCATGGAAACAAAGTTCCACCTGGGTAAACGCAATCAAGTAATATCTGGTTAAGTACACGAAATGAGTTAACATCTTTGACTTTAAACGCGAATGATAGGCATATTATTGAGCGCGTCAATCACGTCAAGATCGTCATCAAACAACGAATCGGGGTCGTCGTCCATCTCTTCCCATTCGTCGTCTACTTCCCACTCTTCGTCAGTATGACAGCAGAAAAAGTCGCTGATCCAGTTGCCGATAGACTGGAGACAGGCCCGACAAAGGTTGGGACAGGACTGGCTCTGCGTGGACTCGGTGACACGGAACACGAAGTTGGGGTACATCATCCGTTGCCGAGTGTCTCCGCTTGCGCCCGCCGACCTCGCTTGCAGCGGAACGCTGGTGCTGGTGGTGCGAATGTACGCTTTGTACTCGAGCATCCTTACAAGCCTTACAAGTTTTTAAAGTGTCGTGGAAAGTGGGGAAGGATATGAGAAGACCACGAGGTAAGATCTCAACATATGGCGAGATCGTCATGGGATTCAGGGAAAACGTGTAGCAAAATAGGGAACACGATTGTTGAGGTCGTCAAGGTTTAGTCCCTTTGCGCTACATGGTTAATGAAAGTGATAGGAATTTAAAACTGCAATGCCAGAAGATTTGATTTCTACCTGTTAAATAATCGAACGGTTGTCAGCAAGGTAACTTGTAGATGCTGCAGATAAATGCTGCAGATAAACATAATGTGGACTACTACATCCTATAAATACTCTAGAATTTAACTTGACATCGATTCCTTTTACACCGAAAGCGTTCAGTTTACACGGCAGTCATCTCTCAAATTTGCCAATTGTGTATTGGTTGTGTATTGGTTGTCTATTGGTACCTAGCCTGTGCCGCTTGAAGATTGGCGGACGCACAGCGAACCGTTGGCCGCACTCTGAGTCGCTCAGTGACTTCTGTTTTCTCCAACTCTGTGGGTATGTCGCCTACGCTTTTCCATCGCTTCAACTTGAAAAGTGGGTCTACTTTTGGACAATCTACCAGACCGACTTGGCCAACGTGCAGTAGATCGTCCATGACTCATTGCTACAGTTACGGCTTGCGTTCTGATTTAGAAAACTTCTGTATTTTTGGTAACAATACAAAGTTTTCGACTTTTACGGATGCTTATTGTTCGAATTAAATAGCTCAAACTTTCTATCAACTTGATCGAAAAGAGGGGACGTGGAAATAGAATGTTGCTTGCATAATTTTCAAAGACTAGCTCGCTGTTGTGATTTACTATGCATGTGCAATGTGCATCCAACTTTGAATGACAAAGTTACAGAAAAGGCACTGAAAATTCAGCGTACAGCGTTTCATACTTCACGAAACTTCAAATTTATATGCGATTTCCTCTCTGATAGCAAGGACGTGGTTCACTGAAATTCAATATCCTTTACCTTAATTTAAATCAAGCGTTTCCTGCCAAGAGACCCATTTATCATATTTTTTTGCAGCAGAGAATTCGTGCATTGACAATTTATTGCTATAGTCACCGGAATACTTTGCGAGAAATGAGCAGAACGTTTTTTTCGGCAAACCGCTTGGCATTAAACAAAGTATAATTACAATTGTATATGAAGAACCATGCCGGTATGAAATATAAAACAGATTCGCCAGTAGACATTTTAAAATAATGCCAATTAGAAGCTCGCAAGGCAAACATTATCCAGCAGGAGATTTAATTTAAAGCTCCACAAAGCTTTTCAAAACAGCGGACACCCAACATTAACGGTAACTTCTCATTAATGCATTCGTAGGACCGCCAAACTGTTTTTGCACAAGTCGAGTAACGAGACTACACTAGAGCGACTAGCGAGCGACGGAAACAACTCACCTGGACGTAATTTTGACGTGGAATTAAAAGAACGCTCACGCCGCTAATTTGCATGTAGATTGTGCGGCTCGAGACGGAGAGAGCGTCATGAAAAAGTAAAGAGCCCTTTACAGATATATTTAGCAACAGGTATTCGGGAATTATCTTCTCAAAGTGTTTTTTGATGGGCGTAGAAAGAAATTTCGAGCACACACATCGACTACGACGAGCTTTAAGTTGCAATTTAAAAACGAAGTAGGGGAGGATTTGCGAGTGACGCTTACGAGCCTAGTCGATCGGCTTGTACTTTACGTGAAAGATTCACAAAGTAGGGGGAAGGTAATTTAGTAGAATTTCGTTTTAGTTTCGACCGAGGCTGGTCTTCAAATATAGTTATGGTCTACATGAACCATATTGACTCGACCCCAAACAATGAGACTGTCCTAATAATTAATTCGTTAATGATGTGGCGCTACACGATATAATGTGATAGTCAAGTGTGTACCTACATAACAAATGTACTGGAAGTTGCATCATCAATTACTGGGCGTAACCACGCTGTCATCAACATCGTTATTAGATTATTGCCAATTAGCGTTGTTATCGCGTGTTTCGTGGCAACGTTGCAGTTGATTTTCCTATGGTAAAATTATCTCGCTGTTGTTACGCTCGAGTGGTTGTTGGACTCAACTTAACGCATGGAAAGCGATGCTTGGAACAGCAGTAAAAAGGTCTAGCCCGAGAAAAAATCAACGGCTAATGGATGTTGACATCCGCACACTTGGCTATCAGCAGGGTGCATTTAATAAATGGAACTATAATTTTATATGTCTGTTGCGATACCAGCCGAGGGAGAAGGGCAAAGATCGCCCCGATTATTGAAAACGAATACAATGGGCATGGTTGGGGTGGAATACATGTCGACGTTTCCTAGTCGCACGATCTTGGATTCTGTTATTGTATGGGTGGTTGAACTTGGTCGGACATGGGGGGTGGGGGCGATGGAATGAGATTGTTGCTGATTGTTTTCGTTTCCGCTTATCCTTGCTATTCAGATCCTGCTAGACTGACGCGGGTGTACACTAGCTAGACGGCAAGAGTCGACGTCAACGCGGGTGTCGATGAATAAATCAATGAGGCTCGAGGCGTCGCGACGCCGCTCAATCCAAGCGACGCTTGACAAAGTCGGTGGACCAAGAACGCCGCGAGCAATGTTTGACAGCCAGGGCGAACGGTGTTGAATATTAATTGGTGTGGGGCTGGTTGTTAATTATCTAGGTCCACAGTAAAGTACGCTATTTGCTGGAGTTAAAAATATTGAACTATTTTTGTGGGACTTATGTTTTCACGTAAAATAATTCAAATTACAAATTTTAAAATTAAATACTGTAAATTAACCGACGAATTTATGTAGAGAAGAGAATATATTAAACATATGCCAACTATAATTCATGTGTTAATTATTATACTGTATAAAATCGCGTGTCATGGAAGGTGGTGAAGAAAAATGTGCAGTAGGTAAGTAATTAATGAATAGTTCTTGCGTTGCAGATATATTCAAAAGTCCAAAATGAAGGCAAATGAAGGCAAACGAAGGCAATTGAAGGACACTCGGTTGATCCGTTTATTCAAACTGCGCTGCTTATTATTAAATGCATTGCTTGGGAATTGGAAATCAAATTTTTCACGCTGAAATTTGAATAAATGCCTTCTGTGCCATCAAATTTCAAAGCACTGCTTCTTTTTGTACTAAAAAATAATCAGATTTGATGTGAAATTAAGCGAAAAATTAATCGCATTTATCAAAATTTAATTAAAAATAATGTATTCATTACATCCGTGTACTCGTCGTGCCATTTCAAATACGCCATCAAGCCGCCAAATGATTTCAAATTGGATTCCACCGTGTAAAAGGGCGAATTCCTGCAATATGTAACAGAGTGGGGGCGCGCGGAAATTGGCGATGTCAGGGCGGTAGGTGGGGTGGAGGTGTAGGGGCAGGGGGCACGTACGACTGGCTGTCAGCGCCAGGTCCGGACCCTGGAATTGAGGGCCCATCGCGCACGCGCACCCGCGACGGCCTGCACCCGCAACGGCCTGCAGATGTATGTCATCAACATCCTGTCTGATGTATTAACATTTTGACAGCATCAATTTACTTCTTTGAATGTAGCACGACGTACAGTATGCGTCTCTTTTCTTTGATAGAAAACGCAGGAATCCCTACAAGGCGGAAAAATTGGACAACTTGCAACCAACTTTCTACGTCGAAACAGGTAACGCTGAGGAGGGGTAGGGGGGAGGGGGAGGTGAACTAAAGGAGGTACTATCTGAAATTGTTCCATGGTCTCCGAACAAACTAGTAGCACGCCGTTTTTCATCTTAAAGTTTGCTGAACACATAGAAAGGGTCAAAGAAGATAGCCATTCCACAGCCTCAAGCCCGAAACTCCATGGACAGAAACTGGGTAGCTATTTTCGCCAACTAGTTCCACGTCCTGTCCCATTATATTCGAAATTTATGTGAACAATAAGGACCACTATATAACGTAAATTATTGTACTCGCTGGACACGAGAACAGCGCGCGGCACAAACGCGAAAGCCCAAAGCCCAAAGCAACGTCCCTCGGGGTGAGATGGGCAGATAGCAAGTGAAATGGTGATATGTTTTGTGGACTCAGAATTGTAAAGATTGGATGGTTTGTTGATCAATAGTTTTGGACCAACGCAAGTCAGTTGCTTTCAGCATTATTTGGCGGAGGACAACAATTCTGTCCACGTTCTCCCTCGAGCAGAGTTTCCCTAACTCTAAACAATACAGTCGAGTGACTGCCCCATCAAGATACTGCGTCCTATCCCAAACAACCCCCCGCAAACCGGTTTGCACTGGACAAGGACGTGACTGGCTCGGTTTGTGCACCAGCTTGAAACCTGCGATCACATGAGCTTGCAGATTAGGCTTGGAAATATTCACTGCAATCTCACTAGATTTTCGGTTGCGTTCGCTGCAATGTAAATATCGATCCCAGCACTAGTAGACTTTGCATGTTTTCACACAGAATTGAGCTAACAATTTTAAATTCTGAAAAAAAGGTAGCGTAAATCCAGTAGACTGGATAAAAAATAACTCTTATTGGCATATCCGTGTAATTTCTTTCTATCGAAGGTATATCAGACAAGCACAGGATTCGCGTGATACACTCAGTGTGTGTGTGTGTGTGGGTGCGCGCGATTCTCCGGTGTCAACTGGTGAATCTCTAACGCAAACAAATGGTTGGAGTAGGCAAACAAGAGATGTTTATTTCATTCACATCGCCTTGATTTCACCCGAGTTAAAGTTCCACCTGCAAAAAACTGGGGCTTTCCTCCTTTTGATTTACGACGCAAGTTGGAATGAATGTTTTTCCACGGGCACGGGGAACTTTTCGCTGTTATTCCAGGACACTGCAGCCCGGCGTGTGGTCGTTATGCACGCTTTCGAGTGCAAGAAACTTCATTAGAACTTGCGGTGGGTAGGTATCATAATTGTTTGTGGGACGGTCATCCGAATTACATAACGATACGCAAACTCCAGGCCGTAAGTTAATGCACAGTCCTCTCCATTCAATACTTTAATTAATGAAACTCATGCCTGAGAAAAAAGCGAAGTATATACGTATATAAAAAAACTTTTATGCGATATCAAGTTTTCATTTAGTCCGAGTCTATATAGAAAATTGAAAAAAAAAATGACGTATGGGAATCAAGGTATAACATGCATTCGTGGAAAACGCAGACGGGCGAAAAAAATACGAGTCCTGGTTCCAGGCTTCATCCAAGTGATGTTATGATTTTTCCTGCCCTGGAATTACTTGCAGTGCATCGAGACGATTTCCGATCCACGTTCCGAACATATTTCTGCGCTAACTTAAACTGAACGATATTTTTAAACTAAAAAAGCAGAGGAAATAAAACGTTTGACAGAAAAAAAACCATCTCGCGGATTTTCAATCGTGTCCCCCCAGCGAAACTGTATATCAGTTCGTCGACATTGGCGCACGCAAAAACCGTTGCGACTTCGATGTATTAATCCCCTATTTGCTCCTCGATAGCTTCCCGATTGTGCATCGACGCAACAAAAGGAGACGAACCGCTCCCGGGGAAATAGTACGCCATAATTTCTATCCGAGACCGATATAGCCATTCGTTATTGCCGCCCGAAAGTGCAGTTGGAGGAACTGGGAATAAATTCTCAGAGACTTGGATTTCACGACCCAGGGGTGGAAATCTATGGCTTCCCAACGATTGTCGACGACATGAGTGTGTACAATTGTCGCGATGGAATCAGATTTCCCATGATATGCCAGTACCTACTTAATCTGATGCTATAAGTCTGTGGCTAGGATTAGCCACAGGGATTAGTTATAGGATCCATTTGCAGAGGATATGTAGTGCAAAAATACGTTGCTTTTTATTAAAAATAAAAATAATAATCAGAATACGTTTACGTTTACTGTCTAGACGAACATAACATGTTATAGAGACAGTCGAAATAAATAAAATCACATTTCCAAGTCACAGGTGTTCGCAGTATTTGGATCAATTCAAAAATGTTTTAGGCCGATTGCAAATTTGTTTGTCCCTTTATTGTTCTCAACTTTAACCGGTAGCTTATTGTACAGTTATGCTTCTGCATAAACTGGATCCTGTTTTGTCAAGTTTAAAATCAGATTCGATGTTTTTATATAGCCTTTGTCCCTTATTGGATTATCGTCGCCACTAAAATTATTAACTGTCTTCATGATTGTGTGATTGTGGTTGAAACAGGGTAACGTCAGTATTTAAAACACTTATAAAAATTAGTTTACACAAGTCTTTGGTGTAGATTTTTGCTGTAGGGTTCGCGCTCGCTCCTGCCATGTTTCTTAAGACGCGTTTTTGGAGTGTAAATAGTCTTTTTGTTTCTTTGCTATGCATAGCGACATTCCATATTGCAGTTTGGACTGAATATGTAGCTCAAGTACACTAAACGTGCAGTTTCAGCTAAAGATATCTCCATCGGTCTTCTGATAAGGAAGCAACTCGAGGTTATTTGCGGTGCTAATTTTTTATGTGAACTTTCCAATTTAAAAAGCATTACTTGGATGTACTTTGTGTCTTCTATCTCTTTATTTGCACTTTTGTCTTCCATTATTAAGGAGCTGTCTGTTATTGAAAATCTTGCGTTGTAAATATTTCGGTAGTTATTTTTATGTGCCCACCAAAACAAGAAGAGAAACTTGATCGTATGTGGTTATCCACCCCTGAACTTGAACTAAGGAAATGATAGGCACTACCAGGGGGTGGTATGCATGTGACTGTAGGGTGATATCTAGAGATGTATTCTCGTAATCTACTCAAGGGGCCAGCAAAAGAGCTAAGTTTTCGAGATGAAATGGCTGTAAATAGTCGCCCATTCCGGCACTAGCTAACAGCCACGCGAAACGGCCCAGAATTCACCGCATGTGGGGGACCGGCGTTGGCATGGCTCCCCGGATCTTACCCCCTGGAAATTTACGGGCTTTCACGTATGACTTTGTCGTCCAGATTGTCTGGATTCTCTCGTTCTTGGCCACGTGAGTGTGGTGCGGCGACGGCGACGGCGAGTAGACCGCAGAGAGTATTTCGATCCGGCTGATTACTCTGCTAGAGCTTCCCAAGTTATGATCTGTGACCTGTGTCTCGACTCTCGACTCTACTTACCTAGCGACGGAGAGAATCGAGAACGAGACGACGACCACGCGAATTACACTTCTCAGAAGTTGTAGTTCAAATTAGTTCCGAGCCTAATGAACAAGTTCGTTATTAGCGTGTGTTGAATCTTGTTGGAAATTGTTATGTATCGATCGTCATAAACATCGAATCTAATAATAATTTGGTGAAATATTTTGTTGATGTCCTGGATGACCTAGGACTTTAATTGTGTGACTAGGGTTTTCGCCCCTGGCGTCGCAGACAGAGGTCTCAGACCCCTGTAGCACACCACAAAGGAAGTGCTTTGCACGAAAAGTGTTTTGCACGCAACTTGTTTCGCACTAAATGAGTTTTCCCAAGATATATTAAGATTTATTATTTCGAAGCCTTGCCAAAGTTCTGTAAATGCACCCTTGGATGTTCCCATATTATCCACCGTGTGAATATTCTGGCTACCGAGTGGTCAAGGTCAAATATAGTAAGGTTCTAAAGTTCAAAAGGTGTAAAAGTATTAAAAAGCACTTTGTAAATTTTCCAAAAATTTTCCCTTAGGTGTAAAAACTTATCTCGCTCACTGAAATACGTCATATATAGCAAGTTTCTTACGTTTTAAAGATGTAACATAAAAACTGTGTAAAAACTATGAAACAGCATCAAGAGAAAAAAATGGAATTTCAGAATTTTTGATTCCCTCTTACCACTCCCAATTGGCAAAAAAAAAAAATCGTTCAACTTTTTGGGTCCGCGAGTTTATAAAGAAGGCGTAGCAAATGAAGGAAATAATTGGGTAAAAAAGTTTTGCAAAAATGCAGCCCCAAAAAGGACCGAAATAGCCCCGAGCCCGAGAGTGTCAAAACCACGGCTAATTTCTGATAAACTTCAATTCCAGGACGTTTCAAGAAGTTTCGAAAGAAAATCTCAAAAACTGGAAAAAAAACGCACAAAGAGTTGAGTTTTTAACTTTTTGTGGAAAACCTACTCACACAAAGGTGCTTGAATAAAAGTAGATTGATTTTCTCCTCTGGTATTAGTTCGCTGTAATGAACACTCAAAAAGAGTCATTTGAAAGTTTAAGTGAGGTGCTCTGAATACCGATAAACCGTGGATCGGGGTCGCTTTTCAACTAAAAGTTTTGCAAACTTTTATGAAACAATGCATTCAATGCGAATAGTGCCATAAAATTGGCAATAAAATAAGTATCTATAAATATTTCATGGCCAACGATAAACGAAATCATTTATGTTTTCCAGTCGCCACATATTTTCGTATCGCCAAAGATTCCGAAATGAGTTTTTTTTTTGACGTTAGTTATGGGTTCATGAAAATCGCAATAAACTGAAATATAAAAGTTTTAACACAATTATTTCAGTTCCCTAAACAAGTGCGTTTTTGGCTTCTGTTACATGTTCAGAAAAATACCAGATAATTCTATAAAAACACACGATGCAGCATTTACAGACATTCTTCCACTATCTACTCAATATATTATGTAAAACGCGGTACCATAAAAACACTCTTACGGTCGATTATGTTCCGATTATCTTTAATAAAAAGCACATATTTCAGATTCATGCAAACCCGGCGCTCTCCAGAGAACAGTAATTTTCCGGTCTGTTAGCCTCCGAGCATGTACACACCGTGAGCCTTACACTCGGGCTGACAGGGATGCAAATCGCGCTGCTCGCTAGCGCAGAGGACGCATGAAACTTGACATTCTTCTCGAAACAAGCTTCCAGCGCAAGATATTAGCGATAGCTTCCATCTGGCTCGAGGCGATCCGCACCAAAGTGACCGACCAACCGACCGGCCGGCTGGCTAGCTTGGTCCCGTGCCAAGCCCGAACACTCGGACATACACCTTGGACGGGAAATCGCAAACAACACTTCCACTGCATTGCGCATACCGTTGACCTATTGTCCGCGATATTAGCACGAGCAGTACATGCATAAGTTATTTCGCTAAGCATGCCGCACGGTTGTGTGTGCTTTATGCTTGAGAGCTGACTTCGAAGTGGTTTCTCCGACAGTCGCTCAGACTTCGTCTGGTTTTTTGCAGTGGTGCTTTAGAGCCTTCCGTTTGACTGACGAGGTTGAAGTGTCTGCACGGCTGAAAAATAAGCGTCGTTACAAATGTCTCAACTGGTTTCACATGACAGATGCAACCGATATGGGTTCCACGCTGAGAAAAACGGGTACGTTTGAAAACCGGGTGAAATTTTGTTACACGCGATTAGATCACTTGCCCGTAACTCGCCTGTATGTAATGTTGAACGGTCTTCAGATGTTCTTAAAGTATATGTGAATAGCCAAGTTGAATCGCTGGTAGTCATTGAGGATGAAATCCTGTCACAAACATCGTGCAATATCTACACCATTTCAATAGAATTTTCCAATTTCGATATACGCTTTCCCGCTTGCTTTGATCCACGCTTGTTTATTGGAAAACCACCTTCCCAGCCAAACAGCGTGAGTAACAGTGAACGAGTGGGTGACATAACGCCTCCAAACCGAATACAAATGTACTTACTTCCTTTATATCCCACGCTTCGATAATGTACTAACCCTGACGCAAACGCGGTCGTAAAGATCCCCCCAACAACCCACCAAAACCCTCCCCAGTCGTGAAATATCAGTTAAACATCGAGGTTTGTCACTTAAGAGGGTGTGAAATGGCAAGCGTATGCAAAGTGGAGTGCAGTAAATATCGCTCATGAGCACAAACACGTGATTTAACGAGCACGCGAGCCGCGTGAAGACCAAGACCCAAGCGTCGAAGCAGGATGAGCGAATGCGTGGAGGAAAAATATTCTTGCGAATGCGTTTTACGCCCGGCGCCAACTGATGTTAAACACGCTACGAAAAACTCCCGATAATTGAGTTGTGTTTTCTGTCAACAGCTTTAAACCGCGATGCAATTTGCAAGAACTGTGAAATATTTCATCGGTGGGTGATCATTTGTTCTCCAAATCGCTTCTGTAAAGCTAGACTTGCACGCAATTTGTTTCACTAGATTTAATTTTGTTTTAGTTGCAGTACAGTTGTACTATGACCCCAAATTTAGCCAGGCGCTTTTTTATTCTTGCAATGTTGCAGTGCGTTCACCGAATGGCATGATAATTTATTAGCGAATACCCGTGTGTGTTATTAGTCGTGCCCCTCCCCTTTAGCTGAAGTGCCTAATGTGTACCACAGAGTAACCAGAATCTTCCTGTCAGACGCAGAACGCCAGATTGCCGTCCATACATCATTGATGCAACGCGAATTGCACATTAAAATCCACCTGGTATTAGCGCTTACTCGAATCCTCGAATTCTCGCCAGGCGCACGGTTCAGTGGGAATTACACTCACAACACTTTATCTCTGCAGGTAATTGCAGTCCCTCATCTCAAATGTAATAAGAAGTGAGACTGAAAGCACTTGCTCCGTAAGTTTCTTCCTCTCTGGTGCACCGTTATTCGCGGCGATGACGTTCACACATTCGCGGATCGCGGGCGTCGGTGGAAGCGTCGCGGGCGTCGCTTTCCGCGACAGACAGCGCGTAAAAACTAGATGAACATCGTAAACCAAGCTTACTCGGGTCACGGGTGGGTGAGGGGCATGGGGTTTAAGTGCGAGACTCAAGAAGTTAATTTAGAAAATGTAGAGTTATCTAAGGGTTCTTACTTGCGAGGTGAAGATGATGGAGTTAGCACAAATGCACTTGCATTCAACTTGTTTTTAATTACGACTTAATTGTTTCACTCACAGAGACTGAAAACTTTGTGAAAAAGTTCGAAATAGCTAACGTAGAAAAGAAGAAACATTGGATAGTCACCTTACCGAATCTTTCTGGGATAGCGCTGCAAGAAAACGACAGATTAAGGGGGATATTATACGAAATCTTATATCCCACCTCGGTTTATTGCGCGCCCTATCAATATGCACCCCATCTGAACACAAAGAAGTTATCGTAATGTAAAAATGGGTGGTATTGATACGAAGGAAAAAAGAACCGATGTCACCATAAATTTACCAGTCGCAATTACTCTGACGATATTTCAAAATAAATCTATATAGAAAAACCACGCGATATTTCAGTCGCACAAAAATGTGCTCCTGACAATATAGGACTCATAAAAGATTTAGCAAATAAATTACTACATATAAAGGAGACATAAAACAACGAACATTCGAGTTACAAGACATTTTCTCAAGGAATTGGCCAGCTGGCTTCAACTGGTGGAGGTGCCGCATTCACGGTATCAGGATTGCTCTGCGGGCTGCGTCGAGGGGAATATTGCTCTGCGGGCTGCGTTCAGGGAACTTATTGCTCTACGGACTGCGTTCAGGGGACATTTTGTTTTGCGGGCTGCGTTCAGGGCCTAACACAGCACACTAATTCGGAAGGAGAAAATCAGCCAGCTCTTGAGTGGTATTTTCATTGCTCGCCTTTGTCAATGGAAATTATGCTCACAGCTTCCA
Source organism: Protonemura montana (assembly GCA_947568835.1). Classification (NCBI taxonomy): domain Eukaryota; kingdom Metazoa; phylum Arthropoda; class Insecta; order Plecoptera; family Nemouridae; genus Protonemura; species Protonemura montana. The sequence continues at coordinate 26,817,897 of OX387602.1, read as the reverse complement.
CTTTGATTTTCCTGGGCCGTGCGATTACCGAGGAAATCCAAGCGATTTCCATTCCCTTGGCCTTGATTTGCCGTAAAGCCACTGTTTCGTGCACATTTATCACTCTCATGCACTACTTGTTTTAAAAAGACGCATACTAAAATACTTAACAGCACATGCTACGAGGTTATCACGAGTGTTTAGGATCACTTTGCAGAACCTGATTTTTGGTAGGGGACCAAAATTACAAACAGTTCTGTTCAGGAGACGAGGAAGTGTAAGGCAATCTTAGTCGAAGCATCGCTTACCACCAGCTTATCAACCTCTCGAAAGCTTTGATAACTGAATTCTTTTGAAGGGGCGTTATGTCAGGACGAAGCTATTTATGTGAGGTTACTGGTCCATGCATCTAATATCTTTAATATAATCTTTAAATTCTCACCCAAATATCCATCTCTCAATTTCACAAAGCAATCAGTCAGTCATTATAACAGCTTAATGCGAAAACTTACAATACTTTAGAAGATCAAATAACTCTCGAAAATTCCAAATAAAATTATAATAATTCAAGAGATATTTTCGCAGTTTCGTGTCATTAAACAACGACGAGAAACTCGCAATGTTTTATATAAATTACTCCCATTTGCTCGCCGTCAAAACATCTGAAAGGACCATCAACTTTCCACGCAATATCCATTAAGTCGGCAATTAAGTCGAGATTCGAGATCCCACAAAGTTGGCCAAGAAGATAATTTGTATGAAAAATAGGAAATCGAAATAGTTTCTTTTTATTTCCCCAAAGACGGTGCGCTGCGTTAGAATTAAACCAGCACCAGCATATTCATATGCAGGTAGCCGGCAATGGCATGGAAACTCGACACGGCAACCCCCTTCGCCCTTTTCACTAACAGACAACCCTTCCAATGACCCCAATCTGCGAGGGTCAAGATTTCCCGAACCCCCTTCCACATTGCGAACACCATGGCAACCGATCAGTTCTGACAGGTAGACAATACGCGTCCCACATTTGATCAACGGCCACATCATGGAGTTTAAGTTGGCCCTTTCGGCCGTCCCGACCGGCGACGAAGTAAACCGCTCTTTTCTCGCCGCTGGTAAACGATTAAAAAATGTAAAGCCATATAAATGTAGTATAATGTGCAGTTTAATAGTATATATTAAAAAAAACGAGCAATAAAAACGTACTTTTAAGCAGAAAATAAGTTGCAGGGACTAATACAGAAACGATGGCGACCTCTCATGGATGTACACCTTGGTAGCAGTGGACCAAGAGGATACTTTAAACGTGCTGTCTCCCCCACTGCGACACGTGGTCCAAAGAGCATCCTCCCACATGACCATGTCGCGCACCTGGCGGCTGGAGGCGGCAGGGGGTGGCATGGAGGCGGCACAGGGGGTGGCAAGACAGATCGCGACATGGGTGGCTAATCGAAATGCACGCAACGTCCTTGTAGTGCGTGGGCGAAATCAAATCACGGCACGCGATAATTGAAAGCAACGGGGACTGCGCAATGGGTCACAGGGGGCGGCGAGGGCGGCGTGGGCGGCGTGGGCGGCGTGGGCGGTGGGGAAAGCTGTTTGGAGAAGAGGTGTACCAGGTCGTTGTCTAGACGGGTATGCTTCTAACCATCGGGATCATAATTGAATTATGGGCTAAATGTGGAAAATAGAGCGATTTTGCATGATGCTGCGGCTTGGTTTCCTTATACTGGCGAGCGTGACCAGAATGCTTCCCCATTTTGAGTCTTATCTTTCGAGTTTGAGGAACATGATACGCGAATCAAATAGCACCGACCTTCTTGTTCTCGATGTAAATGGCCTTAGAGGGCTGAAAGGGGGTCAACAAAGTAAATCTTCAGTTTTTCTAAAGCAACGAAAGCATTTCTAAAGCATCCTTGGAATCAGCTTAGCCATGTGGATACCTGCCCTAAGGACTTTCGTAACTCATATGGTTGGTAGTAGGTAAGAGATATTCTGGATCTTAAAATATGTTCGATGCGAGAAGACATTGGCATTTTCTTGGTTGGTTGAAGACAAGACTATGCTCGGAGTAGTCGGAAAAAAATACCAGAGGAAGCAAACGAACAAGAAGTGAAAAAATCATGGTACTCACTCGCATGTCCTCCAGCTGGCTTCTCATGTACTCTGCTCGGCTGTTTTGGTCGGGACCCGCCACGGAGAACGAACCCATGTACTGCAAAGAACAAGCACACAGATCCGTTAGCGACCACTGAGACTCGAGAGATTGATCTTATTAGAAAATTCAACTTTGGATCATGTCTCAAGAGGACTTGGTTACGACGCCGTTACGAAGTGTTGTTTAAATCATAACTAGGGATTCGCAAAGCAATTTGAGTTGTGTTCTAACTTGTAGATGAGCGTAGTTTTTTTTTAGCCATTTCTTTTTCTTTAGAAAGAGGTATCCTACGGATGCTTCTTTGGGTATTCTATGTTCATTGAATGTTTGTTTTGATTTCTGAAAACCGTTATCATGGAAATTTTCATAAAAGAACGGAAAGGGTAAATAAAATCGTATCATTTGCATTGTCATGAAAAATATTTTTGCAAGTTTCAACAACAAGAGTCTGCACTTTATAAAATCTGGGAAGTTAATTTATAAAACGTGAAAATTGTCTGTACATTTTAAATAGTTTCACAAATATTTCACAGATCCTTCTCAAAAAAGCGGCGGGGTTAGGTCAGAACCAAACATTTGGTTTGGCCGCTAGAGCGCGAACAAAAAAACACGCGCACGGTTTTTATTTTTTCTGGGGTATGTGAGAACGAGGATTTCTCCTCTAGATTTTTTCGCTAGGCTCATCAAAAACATGAACATTGTCTGTAAATGCTGAATAGTTCAACAACTATTAAACCAGATTTGCTAAAAACCGCTGCAGGTCCAAGTTCAAGTCAAACAAATGTGCTCTGCAAATTTGGTTCAAATCAGAGCAGGCGTTTGACCGCTAAAACTCAAACAAACAAAAAGACACAGAAAATGCCCTTTTTTCTGGGGTAGGTATGTGAAATTGCAGATCTCGCTTCGCCTATCAATAATGTCTCCTATGGAAGGTAGAATTTCGCTGTGTAGCATTTAGCAGTTCGAATTCAAACGACTTGAAACACCGAGACCAATTGTGTCCAAGACTGACAGTGAGACGATTTATTTTAAGACGCATCTCACGTCTTTGTAGTGAACGCTTGAACAGAGAGTGTATAGGAAATCTCTAGCATCTTGGTCTTTGTTACGTATCTCTTTGACTCAAGGCTAACACTAATTTGTTTTGGCAAGTCACAGTGGCTTAAAGTGGTGCGTTTTGCAGAGAAATGGCCGTGCGTGTAGTTGAAAACAGCAACATTCTCCGCCAGACCAAATTTGATTTGCCATGTTTTCTTTCTGCCTGATCAGAACGATGTAACTGTAAAACAATATTGGACAAAGTAAGTGTGCGTGGGTGGTGAGGCCCGGGTGGGGAGTGCAGGGATGCAGGAGTCAGGGTTCTTGTGGGCTGGTATCGGTAGGGGTGGGATAATTGAATTACTTTGCGGTTACTAACAGCCGAAAGTAAAATGCCACTTGACATCGGGGCGCAGGAAATTGAGCTACGCGGGTAACAAGACTTTTTTTCTACCCTTTTACTACTTCGTTATCTTCCCGCATTCTGTTTTCCTTAAATGAGTTTCATTTAATGTCCAATCTTGATGATAGTACGGCGTCTTCTTAGGTGACATGGACGGTTGGCAAATGGGTACTATATTTTTTACAGTGTTCGCTGGGACCAGAAAATATATCAGTCTTTTTATTTTTAGAAGAAGGACACATATTGCTCTTTCACGAATTCTGTAAAAAAAGCATTGTCAGCAATGAAGATATTCGACCCTTCTTGATACTAAATAAGTTGTCTTATCTTTGAGAACAAAATTCTTCGCTGTGGTTTTTATTGTCCATTAATCCGTACGTGCTGCGAGCCAGTATGTGGCAACCTAGATTCACTTTCAGGTATCAGAATACGGGTACAAAATCCTCGGAATTATTGACATAGCAGCATTCTGATTAAAACAAAAATCTGTGTGCTGTCACTATCCTGTTTCTTGAACCTTTAAGCTCATACCAATCTACTCTAAACTCTGAAAGTAATTTATTCCAGCAATATTTTGTGGTAGTACTGATCAGTCCCCTCTCGTAAAAATAGAATGAAACTGGCACTGGAACGTGAAAGTGTGTGTCAAACTGCCAGGCCAGCCAAGCACCCTGCGAAACATTCAAGCCAAGAAACATTTCCCTCGGACGAACAGATAGCCGAGTTGGGTCTGTAATCACTCTCCGATTTTGATTCTTGCGCCAATCGAGTGAAGAGATCCCATCGAATGTGCGGTGGCGTTCGCCTAGCAGTGGCTTTTGGGGGTTGTCGCTGGCTTCGGGGGTGGTCGCTGGAAAGCCGAGAAGCGGCCGGGAAAGCGGCCGGCCAGCCCCAATGGTTCAATCAAATAGAACCAGTCCGATCCGGGCATCTTCCAATCAATCAAGCAAGCACTATGCCTTGTCGAATCCAACTCCGGCCCCAAACTAGACGGGAACCACGGTACGCAGCCCATGTCGGGGAAGAATGCTTCCCCTTCAATTTGGTAAAGTTTTCGAGAGCGGTAGCTACGCAAGGAATCGTCTTCTAGTCATTAATTAAAAGTCAGTAGTTTGAACGCCGCGGACAAGTTTCACGGGGTATTTCAAAAGACTATCGCTTTTGTTGGCAGTGTCATTTATCTCTGCTTATTTTTCTGGGTTGTTGTTTTTCAGGACGCATAAAAACGCTTTGCAGATAACTGGGAGTAAACTTCGTTTAGCTAATCTTGTTACTAGTTTCAATAGAGAACGAGAGCAGGTTTTTCTACGATATTCCAGTCGATATTGTGTAGCATTTATTGTTTATGAACGCCAGCTTTTGAGCTAGGAGGCAAATGCATCTCAGGCCAAGCTAGAGTAAACACAAGTAAGAAAACGAGGTGATAAAGAGCGCAGAGAAAAGTGATACATAACGTCCTGCATTTGCTCAAGTCGCTCTCGGCGACAAGCTCAAATACAGAACAATGCGTTCTGATTCAATAAATCTATCACAATCCAGAAACGAGTTTAAAACAGGAATCTAAGAAGTTTACTAAACATTTGAACTCTCCGGGCTATTATTTGCATTAAACTTGAGAGCAGACCATGGTGCACTCAAATCTGCTTGCCTCGACATGCCATCAGCAGTTTTCCGCCACTCCCGCCTCGGGACTTTCGCGAAAGTTTTCTCCTCCGCGAAAACTCTTTTTCGTGAAAAACTCTTTAAAAATATGGATAAATGGAATGTAATGCTTCGGCGAATGCATCAACTAGAATTGTGGCAGAGATGGCCATGGGCTTTTTCTCCTTCTACACAACCACAAGCCAACAAGAATGGAGACCATTCGACAGAAAAACTTTGCGATTCAAATTTGTTGATCATAGATCAGAGAGTCCAGAATCCGAGGAAATAAAGTAGACGGCGCGGTCGCGTATCTCGTGCGATTGTGTATTCTTCTTTCTGTTTTCTGCGGTTACTTCCAGCTGATCGACGGCCAGCTCCGCGAAAAAGCTGCAAAGTTTCGACGTCGCGGCGCCGTCGAAGCCGCGGACGACTTCCGGTGAATGTACGAGAGAGAGAGAGAGAGAGACTGTTGTGGTTTGCATCGTCCCCGTCGAAATCGGGCTGAAAGTCTCCAAACTTTGCACTTTCGGAATGATTTAGTTCCTAGTCGTCTTCGATCTTTCTTGTTTCGTTCTTTCTTCTGCTTCTTTATTTCTTTTTCCTGTACTTGAGTGCAACTGATTGTTTCGAAGGTATTACATGATTTAAAACTTAAAAGAAATCATTAGAAGCTCATGCCTGGAGGGGTTGGGGTTGGGGAGAAATGGTCACATCGTATCGGGAAATGGCACAGAAAGGGCGTGATACCACCACGGGTTTATGGTGGTAAATTGGCTTCATAAAGAACTGATTGGATTGGTCAAGAAATTTCCCTGAGGCTCGCGATGTTGCTAAAAGATTCCTTTCTAGAAAATTCGCTTTGGGAAACACCTTTGGGAAAATTACTCGGATTGAGCTGCTATAAAAGCTGCAACAACATACGACCTTGAAAGGAAAGAAAGTTCATCATCGCCAAACGCCTATTTTTGTTGAAGTATAGGGAACCAACTTCAACTACCAATTATATTCTAGCAGTGTTTATGTGATAATGCTTTTATATCAATTATCACCCTCCGATTCCAGAGCCCAAGGTAGGAAGGAGATTGAAACAATTAAAGCATAACACTCATCTCGGGGTTGTAATTACCAAAGTGCGAAGCCATGCGCAGAATAATTGGATAACGTTATTAGCGAGGAACGCGAGTACGCGCGTCTAGCAATTAAAATGGTCGTCAAATCTTGCTGAATTTAAATCTTATTGCCGGATCTGAATTTTGCTGCTTCCTTTACGAAACTCATGCGGCTACGTGTGGTAGTACATTTAAAGAATCGGTGACTTTTGAACGCGGTGGTTGTAAATCGAATGAATTTGAAAGGAAGGTGATTGTCTGTCTTTGTAATTGTCTTGTGGTGTTGTGTGTGTGTGTGTGTGGGGGGGGGGGGGGGGGGGGGGGGGGGGGGGCATTCTATTTACTGTTCACGGTACCTGGGAACTGGGTTTTACAAAAGTCGAGAGATCGGCTAGCTCTTGTGTTCTTCATTTTAAATGAGCCGAAGGATCAGCTCAGTAATAATTAGCCAGAACGTTAAAACAAATGAAGTGCGACTTCTTGAGACATCTCTTTGCGATATAGGATGTAGGTATAGGTATCTCCGGATAACACGATACTGATTCTAGATTTCTGTCGCACTGAATCGGATAAGTATTTATAGATTAATTACCAACGCACACAGGTTTCGAAATGCAAGGAAATTTCTGTACTGGTGCTCCGATTTAATGGTACTGAATAAGTAGATATTTGTACAATAAACCGTAGGTATACGATGCCTGGAACACATTCGTGATAGAATGAATACCAAAGTAGCACCGTGAGAGATTTGCTGCCAGGTAATTCAGACGACGCTCGATAGAATAATAAACCGCAATTGCGTCGGCGACCTGTCGTTCTCCTGCTGAGCTAGAGGCTGAGCAAAGTTCACCAAGGCCATTGCATTATGAGCATTGCATGGCTCTAGATGCAATTTCGGGTTTCGGGGTTCTTCATTTATGTCGTTCATATAAACCCTCGAATGGTTAGCTAAACACTAAATTGTTGAAAATCTTGGTCTTTAAAGGTTGAAAATTCTATTTTCGGTGCTTGCAACGTCAAGGCAGTTCTGCTCATAGGTTAGCAGAAATTGAGTCTTGTATTGTTTATTATTGTTAAACACCTTTCATTGCCAAGGGGCTGCAATAAATGCAATTATGTAGCGATTCCACCGAGACAAGAGTAATAATACACGAAAGCAAAGTGTAATATATTTGAGATTTAAAGGTTCCTGTGAGAAATCCACAAAATTGCAACGTCCCTGTGGCCGAGTCGAGCGTCGATCCGTGCACCCTCTATCGCGACAGCAACGAACACGTGCCGACGCTAACGTCGCCGTCGCGACGCTACCTGCCAGTGCCAGCTCTGCTCTCTAGCAGCCAGCATGGGAAGCTGCACACTTTTCGAGGATTGCAGAGCGACCTAGTAGCGAGCACTGAACCAGCAACTGTCGCTCGCTCGATCGGTCGGTCGCTCGGTCGGTCGGTTGTTCGTGCCGGCCTTTTCAGCGACTCCGAGGGGAATAATACTCCGCGTACAATGAAGGTCTTGGCCGACTACCAGTTGGCAAAGGAAACGTCAACAAGCACCGTCTGATTTTGACACTTTTCCTAGACTGTAATTGTACTTTTTTTTTTTACTTTTTTTTACTTGCGTACAAAACATGGTGTTTCCTTTTCTGCGCTTTCTGTGGCTTCATCGCCGCGAAAAGTCATTTGAATAGCCTGAAACTATAGCTGGGGTTTTGGTTGTTTGATACTATTTCAAAGTCTCAATCTTAGCTTGATGGGGAAAAAATTGCATATCATGTTACGTTGCCCATTTTTTTTTTTTAATTTTGATAAGAAATGTAGAAAAACCGCAAATAATTTTGCAGGAGCATGGTTACGATATTACATTTTCTAGCCCGACTATCCTAATTACCGCATGTCCTTCTCTCTGGCGGTGTTCCCAGGAAACAAGTTTTCATTTAATCTGCGAAATGAGTATACGTGATCGAGTTTCAATAAAATACGTCCAAGATCTTCCACTGGCTTTTAGCTTCTTCTCTTAAGCCTCTTTTTAACGACATGCTCGTCTTGATTGCAACGCATTGCCCTAAGTTCTAAGATTATATTATGATCTTGAAATATTTTCCCCAGCTTTTGCCACTTTCTCGTTGCACGTTTTAAACTGCAACCTTTGACGCACTAGAATTTAAACATGCAAATGCAAATCTGATCAAAGGTTGGGCCAGCTTAGAACAATATAATTCAATTGTTTGCAAAGAAAGTTCGGGGAAAAAATGCACCGACTGATTATTTTCCTCTGATTAGAGGAGAAAAAGGTCGACGTGTTCTACACAAACTGCACTTTTTTTAAATTATGCTCCATTTTTGTCTGAACGTGAACGCGTTAGTGTATAAAGCACACAAACAGACTTCAAATTTCAAAGCGCCCTGCAAACGGTATTACATTTAATAGAAGTAAAGGAATAAAAATCGCTTTGGCAAAATTGGAAAAATAACCCCTTTGCAATCGAATCCAGGAACTTGACATGTCGTCTCGAGTTCCCGACCCCGAGGAAACCACTCCACACTCCTCTCTGCATCGGGTGTTTTTGCTCGTAGGTATCGGGTGACTTTAAACACCTCTATGATTGATCATGGAACTGCCCATTGTTGGCATACTACGTTAGAGAGAAGCCAGACTGCCACTGTCAATCAGACCTGAGTCATCGAACTGACTGGCATCCGTTTCATTCGATACTTGAACCGGGAAACACAAGAAGGATGATGAAACCGCTATCTTAGGGTTGTGCGGGAATATTGCGCTCTTTCTGATTCTGGTGGTACGGCCGCGGAAAACCGTAGTGTGCATTTACTAAAAACGGAAAACAACGAAACGGTAGCATATATGTCATCGAATGCCAAATGGAACATATTTGCCTGTTGGGGGATGGCATTACAATATATATACATCTTAACTTACAAGCCGGCCTGCAACATACATTTGTACCGTGACCTAAACTGACCTAACCTAACCAAACCAAACCAAACCAAACCAAACCAAACCAAACCAAACCAAACCAAACCAAACCAAACCAAACCAAACCAAACCAAACCAAACCAAACCAAACCAAACCAAACCAAACCAAACCTAACCTAACCTAACCTAACCTAACCTAGTCTCACCAATCCTAACCTAACCTAACTTAACACACGATTGAAAAAATATATAACGACCATCGTTACAAAGTCAAATAAAGACAGATTAAACATTTACGCTTACCTCTAAAGTTCCATGATTTCAACCAAACATGTGAAACATCAGCTTGATTAGCGATTGCCACCGATACCTCCCGTCCCACAACATGTAACCACGATGCAGCGATACGTGCGGGGTGCTTGTCTGTGGGTAGGATGTCAATTTGCAGCCGCGTAACGAGATATTGACACAGCACAGACCTTTGTACCTGCACATGCTTGAAGGCAAACTGGCGTGCAATTCACATGGCTAGATTACAGCGTACAGATCAAAACGATATAGCATATGTGCATCTTCAGGCCGTGGCATGCACTTTGCAGCCTGCAACTAGGTGAAGTTGCACTCGGTTCCGTGCATTCGCTATTGCGATGCATTTGGGATCGGCCGCGTGGAATTCTTTTACAACCCCCCCCCCCCCCCCATCGCCGCAGTGATGCAGTAAAGTCTTCATTTAATGGCTGTGTTTCATTTACAAGCGTACGTTCTGGCGGTTGGTGGGAAAGAGAAATGGTTGTCATCTTCAGAAAAGAGCTTCGTATTTTCTTTGCTTCTGCGAACGGGATGCCAAAGAGTAAATTCAGAGCTAAGCTGAAAACGGAAATTGTAATGTATAAATTTTGTTCCTTTGGCGAGATTTGCATTGTTTGAATTACAGCGAATCGTTTAAATTACGTAGATTGAAATATATTTAAACGCGCTCCGCGAAATGCTCCATTTGTTTTTCATGCTTTTTTTTCGGCCGGGATTAAACGGATTCACAATTTCCTTTTACCAAAATATTAGAGCCACAAAAAATGAGATTAATGGCAGTGGTTTCTCGTATAAATACTTTGTATCCGCCGAGAGGACCTCGCGCTTTACGAATATGATTTATAATAATATTTTACTCGAATTTATTTCATCTTTTAATCTACATGACTTTTTATTACTGGTGCGTCACACCACCAAGTGTGAACAATCGCGAAGCGTGCACGGCCCACGTAAGCTTTTAATCCGACGCGCAGTGAGCGGGGGGATGCGAACAAAACCGTTCGTTCGCAGAGCTACCCTACCCCAATCCTCGCTCCGCGCGACCGAATGCACGGATTTTCATTTTATTAGCAAATGTGAATATAAATGTCCAACACATTGCAGATTTTCCGGTGATGATACGGCAACGAGCAATATACACAGCGTACAAAAAGTACGGGACACGCAGAATTATTGGAGCAGATAAAGAGAATTACTCCACAAGCCGGTATTAACCCTAATGGGACGTGTTGTAAGATATCGCCAATCGATATGCGAGCTGGCTGGTTTCATCGACGGTGCACAGCGTTTAAACCAAGAGTAAGTCACTCATTTTTTATGTCCACATATACCGCTTAGTGAGAGCGTAGAAATAAATAAGGGAAAATAGCGACAAAATTAAACCAATTATCCTGTCGTTTAGGGAATGTCAAGTCTGAATGTTTTTACTTTTTAGCCTCATAGTCTACTTGATGTAACCTTAGCACTTGTTACGACAAAAGTTATTTGAACTGGGTTTTGAATGCTACGTAAAGAACAAATAAATTTAGTTGTTCTAAATTTAGTTGAAATTGGGTTTTTGTCAATGTCAAGTCTACTTGCAGTTTGACAAAATTTTATAAAACTCAAGAGTCAATTGATTTTGACTATGCAACAGCAATAAAGGGACTTTGCCTCTAAAATACAGAGTCAATCGAGGAAAGGCGCCATCAAAACGCCAAAAGATCCAGTGACTCTGTCTTTAAAAATGAAGAGTCGACACATAAAATGCGCTGTTAAAATTCCAGTTACTCCAGAGACTATCCAGAACTATCCAGTGACTCTGGCTTCACAATGCATAGATAATCGATGAAAAACGCCAACAAAATAACAAAAGATCCAGTGAATCTGACTTCTAAAATGCAGAGTCAATTAAAAAAATGTGCCTTTAAAATGTCTTTGATATGCAGTCACTCTTGCTTCACCATGCAGAGTCAATCGGCGAACGGCTAGAAAATAAACTAGAATAATTAAATCTAAAACAAATGGTTGTGTTTTACTATGCACAATAGTTAAAAAGTTTAAGTGGTGACCTGTCAACCAACCAGGATGCACTCTTTTTAACAAAAATGGCCGTTATCAGTTTAACAGGAGATTGTTAAACCCCCTATGAATGTTTGATCCCTTGCAAAGTGAATTGCACTAGTTGGCCATCAGAACAGAGTCGTAGTCGACCCTTAGTTCTATAGCAACAAGCTTTACGTTGGAATTAACGAGCTGTTTCATGAATTAGACCTGACCCGACTCGGCACCTCCACCACGTTCAGTCCAAGCTAAAGCTAGAGTCTTTTGCCCCTTAGGCAATCGAATTCTTTTGCTAGGAATCTTTCAACTACCGAGTAGTTTGGCGTATTGCAAACACCTTTTCTCATGTAACCACCGATAGTCAGCAGTTAACTCCTTTTTTTCTACGAAGGTCATTTTCGTTGAAAAGAACATTTTTATCAAGCATGGGACGTTCAAAGGTAGATTCAACGTTTGGTAGCCAGAGAGATGCTGAGATCGCCTGACAGAGCTTCTCAATTCTGCTTTCTTATGTTACCGCGAGTATACTACGTTCTGACAGTTTTGGGTGAGTAACCATCATGCTCACGACCAGTTCCGTTGGGGTGAGAGGCTAGAGGGATTGAAGCTGGTACAGCAACTTCACTCGCCCTGCTTATCAACTACTTGACAGCGTAAAATGTTAACTGCCCCTTTAGCCCGTGGTGCTCTTCCACAGGAGTAGACTAGATTTCCCCTCGTCCCTTCTAGGCTAGGTTAGGTTCATTATCATCTTCATAATTAAGCACTCATTCACCGACGCCATTAGAGAGGGACCGTTGTCAAAACAGTGCGTGTTACCAACTACAAATCAATCATCAATCAAGCCGTGAACCATAAGAAAAGGCATGAGATAAATTCCATTAGACAGCATCAACTCGCTGCTAGGATTTAAACGTTGTTCTTTACTTCCTCATTTTCGCCGTCCTTAAATGCTTGTGGCCTGCACAGAGGGTTACAAGCACATACAAAGCTGAACGACCTTGGCTTTCTATAGGGGCTGCAAAGCCGAGGCTTGTGAACCCAAACGTTGCAAACTACATTTTCTTTATGGCTTCGAAAGGTGGTGGCGAGATCTAGTTGAGAAACTTTGTGGCAGGGACTGACATGGAAATGAATCAGGGTAAACACGGTTGATCCTTGTTTTTCTCAAATAGTCCCGATCCAGGTTTGGTTACGTATCCTCAATTTGAAAAGCCCATTGCGGTTAGCTTTCGAAATATAGGATGTTTATAGTGTATTCTTTTCAGTTTTGGGTCGGTGGTTGCGGTCCTGGTGCTGTGCTTGCCTTCCGTCCGTCCGTCCGCCAGGGAAATGATCTTTGTAGCGTAGCTGATGCGCTCATTTCTACCAAGCCAGTTGCATTACGCGCAGAGTCTCAGCAAAGAATTCATAATTTAGTGAAGCAATTTGTTTGCGCGGTTTCGCATTGTTTCTTACACGGGGAGATCTTCTCTTGGTTGTCAAGGACCACTACGTCCTATTGAATAAAGGATTATGTCATGAAAATATCATGCTTTACTTTGTATTTTTCGCAAAAAAAAGTATGGAGAAGGATTTTATTAAATTACTTCAAGCAAAAATCTTGTCTTACAGCGAAATAATTTTTTTGGCCGAAGAAATACGGAAATCAAGAGCTTGGTAAATTATGACAATGTCAGCCTGGAATCTATTTGCTAACCCCTTTTTAGACTATTTTAGATTACAAAGTTACATTTACTGCACCTACTGTTACTTCATTAAACTATTCTGCAGACACACGCGATGTGAACTCGGCTGAGAGCGAGAATAATTTCACTGCGGTTCTGACAAAAAAAAAACTAACGCCTGCAACTATACCACAACGCACGCATCGAGACAGGGAAATTTCCTCGCCATGGTTACCGTCCCACGTACAACGTACTTGCGGCTTGGCGACATTCATGCTCACTGACACTGGCAGCCGCAGCGTCTTGGCTGGAACGGTGGCGCCGTAAATTGCAGCAGCACAGAGACGCGTCGGTGCCCTGTTTGGAGTGGAGGCATCGGTATATCACTGGGTCTCGCCCCGCTGCACCGGCGCTCGGGACATGAGGCATTCCGGCAAACGCCTACGCTATACCAGCGACTCCCGACAGGGAAACGACTGAAGTTATCCCACTTGCAACGCGAGCAAATGGAAGCGGGGTAGGCAAATTTGATAAGGTACCCGTTGCGAGCTCAATGGTAATGTGTTACCGTCTCTAGCAATCCATGGTCCGCGCATTAGTTATTACTCGTAGGTGATCAATATGAATGGCGTTTAGCAGGAAAACGAATCGCAGATTACAAGTGCAACTGATCGAGGTAACGACCATCTTCAGGTAAGTGAATGGTGCTGCTGGAAATTATGAAACTGTATTTTGAACAAAGCGAGAGAAAAAGTGCGGACTGCAAACATCAAGACTGATGCAAGTGCAAGGAGATGCGAACAAAATGACTAAATCGATAACAGAGACGAACGTCAGTGAGAAGGAAACAATGTGTTATTTACTGCTTGTCAATAGACAAATGGTTTTCCCTACACCATGTTAATGGATGTCCCGCGATGCCTGCTATGGTTATTTGCCTATAACCATATTAGGTATACCGTACCAAACCATAGTTACTGCACAATTTGTTTATTTGCCTGGGCACACCTTGTCCGCGTTGTCTGAACGTAAACTAGCAATAAATTAAAACATCGCGATTAAACTCAAGTAAAATAATGCGCCAATAAAGGGATTCGAAATAAAAATAAATCAAATCCCGTAATCGGCGACCGCAACTGACAACAGCTCGTCGCTTATGCGTCGAACAAGAAAAATTAGCATCTAAAAGAAAATAGCTTTTCAGACTACACCCGCATTCTTGTCGGCGAAGCGACGCCGCTCGATGCTGTGCGTGCGTTGCGTTGAGCTACGTGCGTGCGGGGCATGCGAGTCGCCGAGGAGAGCTCGCCGAGACTTGCAATAAAGCCGGCGCAGCAAATTGATGTCGCCAAAAACAATGGTCAGTTGGTATTCGATCGCTGCCTGCTGGAACGGCATCCGATGCGAAGCTGGTTTTGGGTCCAGCGGATCGGAAAAAAGCTTTCGATGACATGCGAGCTTTTATTGTGAGCGAGCTCTCCTAGCTGCATCGGTAGGAATTCATTTGCTCGCCGTTATTGCACCTAGACAACATAAGCACTTAAGTCTTGAGCTGACACAGATTTTTCGTCATCACTTCTTATGACACCTATGTAGTACTTCTATTTCAATTTTCACATACCTCCCGTAATGGCTTTGACGACCCATTAAATTAAAACTAACACAATATGAAAGTAATATAAAAAGGAAGAATATATTCTTCTCACCACTCCCAACGACAATATTTATAATGTGTTTCGTTTTGCACAATTGCAGAGATTGTCCCGTCATAATATGTAAAATAATCGTTGTTATGAAGTAAGATATTATAATGTCTCGGTGCCATCTGAACGACGCCCTCCATTAACGCTCATTGTCTTGGTTCTCCACCAGAAGATCCTCCTTCATGCCTCTTCCGCCCATAGTTTTTCTCCGCTCCGAGTAACACTGGACAAAGAGCACGTCCGCTGTTTAGCCGCTGCAAAACTGCATTTGGAATGCAGTCTAGAGAAAATGCACTCGCACAAACTGCTCGAGAACGCCGTGCAGCTTGGCATGGATTTACATCGGTGTAACGAATTACAAAATCATGGTAATTGCGTGCCGCGGTCAAACAAGTGGAAAACGGTTTTTAATTATTTTTGGCGCTATCGACTTAGGAGAACCCCCAAGATGTGCACCTGATAGGCTAGTGTAAGAGTAAACATTGTTCACCGTGTGCGTCATCGACTTTGCATAATTTTCTGTGTGTCCATTGACTAGGATCTGTCCGGCGAAGTCTAATGCGCCCGTCCAGAGATAAAAGCGCTTGATTTATTGTGTAAAATTAAAACTGCTTGACCGTCAAGTATAAACATGTAGGCGGTGGTTGGTAGTGTAAAGGTGGAGGAACAATAGGTCTAGCAGCCTGATAAACAGGTTCACTGCAAGAACGGCTGCTACACATCGCCAGGTTCACAGTTATAATTATAATTTAAATTTATTTATCTACTTATTAAAAAATAACTATCAATCCGTTGACTTCTGCGCTACTTCTGCGCCAAAGCCGAGCACGTATCGACGACGGAGGAAACTGCCTATTGCTGAGATTAGTTTGAAAAACCCCATTCCCATTTCATCATCGGTTAACTTTGGTTTACATTTCCTTTCAACTTTGCGATTGAAACTTGATTTCTCGCATACTTTCGTCCCACTTTTCATCAATTCCTCAATTTTCGGTGCAAATCCCTCATCGCCTTGAAAATTAAAGAAGCTTCGGATTTCGATTAAGCTGGATTGATGGGTTTCAGGTACGCTTCCTCGGCCGGCAGTCTTCGACGTGAACTAACTCAGTTTTCCACCCAGACTGGTTTTTGCTAGAAAACCTCCGCCAGTGTCGACGGCTGCAAAGCCAACCACCAAGCACTAATTGGCATCTAAACGCGATATTGATGCACTCACGTGCAGTTCTCTTTCATCGCTACAAATCAAGCCAAGCCCGACCGCCTTTACGTGGTCGCGAACAGCGATAGTCACTTTTCGGTTTGTTGGATTATAAATCAGGGCCTCGTTCACAAAGGTGGGGCGCGTTTAACCCCGCTGAAAAATTGAAATAACATTTGCGATGCTGGCATGCGGATCGTTTCCCTTTGCCAACGTATTGTACCTTTAACTTGTGAACAAGGGTCAACTCTCGTACTGGTAATGCACACAATGCTACTGCCAGCTTGTCTACGGGTCACCTATGGCATGCACACGTACACCGGTGGGTCCCGGCCGGTACACGCAGCAAGAACGACTATGCAAAACATATTTAAGTACACCCACCCATGAATGGTCGAGCGTTGCCGGCCGCCGCACACCCCGCGTTAGCGCGGGGATTTGTGTGTAGCCTGTTTTGTTAATTAGATATGCTCTTTTGCACCCAATGTTCCGGTTGACTGGCGATTCACCAGCATTGCTATCGAATTGCAAATACACGATCGTCCTCGTATGCCATGCCTGTGTCTGTACAATTTAACCCGTTTAAAAATTCCTATAGATTTTGTTCATTCGTAAAGCGTAGTTGAATGCTGTGAGTATGATCATTTTTGTTAAATTTAGCTGCAAGTTGTTTTCATAGAATCGTGATTAAAATGTTCGCCCCGTGATATTTATCGGATTTCGTTTCTTTATTTGGCAAAGAAATGTCGAGTTTTTCCCCAGGAACCCGGAAATGAATAGAACAATTTGATAACGGCGTGAATGTTTTTGGGCTGGCCATCGCGATAGCAAGGTTTTGATATCTGCAAGCACACGAGTCGCTTGCGTCGGGAAGCGGGAAGCGTCGGGAAGCGGAATTACAATATTATACGAGGCTGAGATAATATTGCCACACTTAATGTGCAGCGCGAGCAGCATTCGTTAACTTCGTGCTTGTAATACAATTATTTCACCCAAAAATTTCGGCCGATAAGCGTCCGTTTTGCAAATTAACCTTATCACAAAAGCATGCTGCAACTTGTTTTGTACGAGCTTACTCATTTGCAAAACAAAATTAACCGCAACGAAACGGTGTTTGCTGAAAAAAAGTCTAAGTACGTGCGACCTCCTTCAGTTTCGCTGTCGAA
Organism: Protonemura montana; assembly: GCA_947568835.1. Lineage (NCBI taxonomy): Eukaryota > Metazoa > Arthropoda > Insecta > Plecoptera > Nemouridae > Protonemura > Protonemura montana. The sequence continues at coordinate 26,800,555 of OX387602.1, read as the reverse complement.
ACTCAGTTGATCTCGAAAGTCAATAGCAACCAGAGGCGGTATGTAAATTGAAGACAAAAAACTTTACAATTAGCCACAAAAAAGCGAGTTTCCTCTTAAAGAATTTGCAACTTTATTCGCCGAGCACTTTCGCAGCTGTAAATTGCTTGTTGAAAGTCAGATTGATTATCGCGCTGGTGGAAAACATTGATTATCGACTTTCTTCAAGTGCCACTATCGGGCACCCCTGCACAACTCACCTCGCCTCGCCAAACTCTCTGGGTAGCGCATCCTCAAACACCAGACCGAACTCGCTAATTCTCTAATCACCTTGGCGAGAGCTGATTGACCTCTCGATGGTGGCTTGACCTTGCCTAGTCATGCACTCCCCGATCGTGACTTAGGGCGACGCGCTGGCTATAAGTTTGATTCACTCTCGTTTTCTACGGTGCAGGCAAACCTTGGGCGATTCGATTACTTTAGCTTGTCTTTATAGTGAAGAACAATGATGCACCGACTCGAGTAGACAGTCGCCAGAAACTTTGCTCAAACACCTCATTGACGTGCGAAAACAATGTTTTACCAGTTTTAATACGAGCGTTATTAAAATCTTGGGAAATGAACTATGTTGCATTCTACACAAAGCTTGCACTATATGTGCACTTAATTTTTTTTTCTTGCTTTAAATCACTTGGACAAATTGAGCGGCGAGAAAGAGAGAAAGAGAAAGAGAAGGATAAAAAGAGAAAGAGAGGTGTGCTTTTAGTGGCCAAAGCAACACACAACTCATCGAGTTTATGCCTCGTCGCAGGCACTCTCATTGCTGGTAAATCACCCCTCCTCAACGGGGCACCTCCAATTCTAAAGTAAATTTTCAATAATAAACAAAACGTGCGAAACCGGTTCAGCACAAAAGAAAATACACGTTTTTTTTTTGGTAGAAAATTTCATACGTGCAATGACCATTTGGCATGTGAATGCATAAGCTTGTGCAAATATAATAACTTGACCCGAGCTCTCATATTAACAAGCTGCATGCATGACTTACATACTGTGCTGCCTAGTTCAGCAATTTATTTATGTGTTTGGTGGGCATCTAGTGTGAACATATGCGCTCTTGTATTCGGCCGTTTGTCTTTACATATTGCCGCATGAAATCAGGGTATGGGAATTCGTATTCAAAATAAATGTGTATATTACCTTTTTTATTCGCTTGCTTATTTAATCAGTTTCACCATGATCGTGATCGGAACCCCTTGCATTTTGCTCTGTGACCCGTAGAGAATTTTAGCTACAGTGTTGTTTTTTTTTAGATTGTAGATGAGCATCTTCAAGACTAAAGAGCTAGAGCTCATCTTGATACGACGAAGCCACACGAAGAGTTCCTCAAGCTCTTTATTAATTAGCCTGTAAGTAATAAGTTTAAAATGTTCAGTCTGCCCTGCTCCATGCGCCAAGGCTTTGACTAACACGATCTCCGTGATGTTTCAGAAGTCGAGATTCCGGGCGAGAGTCTTTCAACGAATAAGAGCGACGATCCAATCTCGCGAAACGGAACAACCGAATGGTGAACTCCGAAAGGCAATATTGAACATAGACGAATAGCGCGGTACGAAACAATAAGAAGCAGAGAGTAGATAAGTGAAGTCGATATCGGATGTGTAAATCCCAGCGAAGTGATATTTATTCCGGAAAATGGAGCTTTAGCGATTTAAACTACAACTATTGTTAGAAAAGAAAATACCTGCATAATAGTATAGCAATTGATCTGGTAATATCATACCATAAGCAGGTAATAGCGGTGCATCTCTTTGCGGTATGCGTTCGATTTGCTTTCAACTGCATTGTGGTACTTCGAAAACTATTTTCCCTGGAAATTCGCATGGAATGGGCCGCGAATGCCAAGCCCAGAAGCCACCTTAATCATATCTGCCAATACCGAGCGAGACTCTCGCCACGATGCCTCGGAACAAAAAGACTGCGAGTGCAGAAGATGAGAAATTTCCTGCTACGAGACGTCGATATGCTACGAGATCAGGTCTTAAATAAAAATTGAATACGCTTCGATCTAAATCCGAAATTTGAAGCCGCGATCTCAGAGCGTCAGAAGTCCTGGGGCACTTTCAAAAGCGGCGGCAAGAGATTTAAGCCACATATTGTTGCCAACGAAGCCTGCCTTCTATTCACCAAAGATCCTGGCTAATCAGGATATTTCTTTCATAAAAAAAATGTGAAAGGGTTTTGCTGGAGAGGGAGATGTATACGCAATGTGCTTGGAGCATCCTCGGTTTCTGTCGCGTTTCGTATATGAAAAGTCGACATCGATTGTCAGACTCGAGTCCAAACAATAGCCGCAGCGCAGGCGATATCGTCGATTTTCTCTCTCTTTTCTACGTACATAAGATCTGCAAAGCAATTTTCTTCTTCGTCCTGTTGTACATTATTGGCTACTCCATTCCATTCCATCTCACCCCCTTTCCCCCCCTTTCCGCCACCCCTCTCTCGTGCGCTTATCACGAGCTAGCTAATGGGGTGGAACATGGGTTGAGTTCGAAGTTATGTGCTCATTATGTAGTTATCATCAGGTGGATTGTTAAAATAGCGAACGGATATTTTGCGCGCTGCGTGCACATTCGCGAATTATTTGCCAACATATAGAATCTATCTTCCATGAATAACCAATGTACGAAAATTGTACGAAAATCCACGTTCCACGAAAATTCTTATCGCACGAAAGGCAGCTCGACTCTCGCCGGAGCTTTTTGCAAGGAAGCTCGCGGAAAAACATGAATTGCACGAGGAAATTGGTTTACGTGTCACTTCAAGAGCACACACACACACACATACACAGCGCCGATTCGCAGCAAATTTCCCAAGAAAATTTGGGGAAATTTTCCCTATGCCTGTCTGCATATTTCACTTCCGGCAGCGCACATGTAACCGATTGTTTAGCATTTGAACGTCTCTCGAGACTTTTCTAGAATGCAGCGAATGCACATTATTCGCGGGTGCATCGTACTGCATCCGTACCTGCCTTATCTCGACTTCATTTGGGGTTTTAACTTGCACGAGCTTTCAAGTCGCTCGGCGAATCCTTCAGGAGTCAGGACTCCGGAGGAGGATGTGTGCACGCACTGCACGGAAGCTGGCTCAAGCGAAATGGGGCAAAGCACACTAAAGAACATGTGTACATGGGATAGAAAAGAGCCAATTCTTGACAGCGAAAGGCGTACAGGGATGGCATGCAAATAGTTCCTATGTAGGCATCTACCCCAGTACCTTCATGAAGATAATGAGGATCGAAGACAAAAGGGTTGCTCCTTTATCCGGAGCTCACATGAGGTACCTACATATATACCTACCTATATGACATTACCGCCAACCTTGCACATGGTATATGACTTGGTATAACGTTTTTCTGGTAATTCGAGGGGCAAAATGCACGTGAAACAGAACGCTTGCAAAAAAAAATGCGTGTCAAACGCACCATATTTCTATGGGTTATTTTCACAATTGGCATATCATGGAAAATACCATGTCCATTGAGTTTGAACAAAGGCCTCTGCAGCAGTGAGAATCGTTTCGCGTCCGACGTTAATGAAGTGCATGCAGCCATTCAGTGTTGTTCTAATTAAATTAAAATATAAACACACGCGGAATGAACCCTTGAGGCACTTCAAAACTAATATAATTGGATCGCGGCACTAAACATGCTGTACAGGCCAAAAATGGCAAAGTTTTGCGACAATACAATTATGAAATCCCCGTTGGATGTTAAAACACTTATCCACGAAGGATGAAGGCTTAGACGCGCGGATGGTTACTCTCGGAAGTAACAGGATCGCGCAGTACGTTATGGGATGCCTTGCTGGCAGATCCCGGACAGCACACTATGTTACAGGCGCAGAAGGCGGGGTTTTATTAATCCCAGACATGATACGGATTAGCGATCTACTGGCGCGAGCTGCCCTCAGCGCCCACGTCTTGCCGTGGCCGCGGAGGATGCACGCTGATGGCGCTAACAAGGAACAGGAACCTTGCTGCGGGGAGGGAGGTGGCAGGGGCACGTGACGGACTAGAGCGGTCAGTCTGGTCCATTGATTCGAACATTTTCTTCGGGCAACTAATTACTGCACGGGTATGATTAGTGAGGTTGAGGAGGGAATCAATAAAATGTACAAGTTCTGCAACGGCTGTGTCGATGGTATTCGCCAAAGTATAATTCAAGTCAAATTCAAGTCGAATAAAAGATATGTATTGCTTGTATTTGCAGTCGACTTTAGGTGTTTGCTCGGACTGATGAAATTATTTTGCAGTTGTCAAATGCACACTTATGTTTTAATTACCCACTTCAATCTTGGAGATGACTGTGTGATCGTGGGCATGGAGAAACACATTTAAATCTCAAGCTAGTTTCATATTATATTCAAATCTTCTTAAGTGGTTTCAAAAGTTTTAATCTCCCGCTTTCTCAGACAAAAGTGACAACAAAACCATTACTGCGTACGGCACAGGTTTTCATCCTTCAAGTGAATTGACAGTGACACACAATTCATCATTGTAACCACGCCGTTCACAGAGGAACTAACGCGGCTCGCATGACAAATCTTGGCCCGCATAGACCTGTCTTTAGATTCAGAGGGATATTCTTTTTCGTAAAAATGAAACTGTCATTTTCATTTGAACAATCCGATTCCCCCGATCCGTTTCCTCAAGGTACTAAACGAAAAATATAGTAGCTACGTGTGATTTATTTGAATAAAAAAATACTCATCCACTATTGTCAAAAATCTGCAAATGAAATTTAGAGAGGCCGACCACAAACTAGAATAAACGAACTGACTTTCTGGTCCAAGCGATACGGAAGCAGCTTTTGTTGCAAGAATAGCTGGCCGAACTATCTTTAAAGATCTCTCAAATCTGCAAGCTATTGTTACACAATAATGACAGAGAGTATCTTTCGCTCACTACTACCGCGAGACGTAGCTGCATTTTAATCTCGTTGTTAAATGCCTGCGGACAGCGTAGCTTTCTATTTACAAAAGCAATTACTGCAAGTGACCGTGCACACATTTTTATAATGTCTTTATCAAAATTGCCGATATAAACAGAGATCTGCAGTAAAAGTATCGCAACTCGCTTGCATCATCTATAAGCGTGGCTAATTTGAAGCGACTCTGAGCAATGAGCACAATTAATTTGCAACTATCCGCTAATAACTGTAATTTTCTTGGCGACGCGTTGCTAATGCTCGTTAGAATTACTTTCATTGAAATACCTGAAAGTCATGTAATTCATACAATTTTAATTTGAATAGAAAGACATGTCTACCTCGACAGGGATTGCCTGGAATCCGGTTTGAAAGATCGCGTCTTGCTTGCAGCTGTATATGAGAATGTCAATTACAGTTCGATTGCAATTCAATGAAAAATGAAAGAGACGGGGAAATAGGTCGACACTTGTTTATGCCGTTACCTTGCTTAGTCTCCTCCAAGGATGAAACATATAACATAATTCGTTCTAGCTCCAAAACACGTTATCAGTGCAACCGGCATATAGCCTGTTGTCTCTCTAAAATGTCAAAAAATAAACAATTGAAGATACACCGCATTGTATTATTTGAAATGGCAAAATTTACATCTGAACCAACCGGTAAGAAATCACATAAACTTTAGTTTGTATCGCGAGAAAACTTCGTGCGGCTTTTCAATTTTACCGATTGTCGCCGCTTTGGTCTGGTGCCAGCAACATAAATCCACGGACCACCTTTATTGGTTGCCATCAAAAAGTCAAAACAAACAAGACAAGAAATCGAGTACCTAAAAAAAAAACCCATCTGAGATCCCCCAGGTTATTTCACGCCGAGTCAAAAGTTTCTGAGACGCTAACTCAGAGGGCGTTCGCTGAACTTTTTTACCTCCTCTTACAAAGTTATGATCCCCAGCAACGGTGTCGTCGTCTGGTGCCTGGTGTCTGGTGCTTGGTAAGCGATAGGCGAGCTTTTCCGAATACGGAACTGGTTAGTCTGGTTAATTGATTTGCGTTTTGATTGATAATGAGCGGAGGTAGGTAATCCCGTGTGGCACTTGAGTTTTGGCAGCTTGCAGGAGACCAACCTCGCGCTATCACAGACCAGCGGGCTCGGCTTTAGGACGCCACGATTCCACGAGCGGCTTCGACCAGTGCGGAAATTCAAGCTGCCTGGATTTTGATGATAATATAGAAATTGTAAATGCTTTTAACGTTGACACGAATGTGCGTAATTAAAAGCACAGACTGGCGGAGAGGAATGAAATGAATCTGATAACAAAATCCGATTGTTTCTGAAAGTCAAATTGTTTCTTGAGATGAAGTCTTGGAATTAAGAAACACGGAAGCGTCGAACTGATTACAACGAGTTGTATTGCTTTCCGATTAAAACCGGAGATAAATAAATACGTTTTCTTATATTTGTAAAAGAAAGCGTATTTCTTTTTGTTAGAAAACAAGTCTCGAGACTAAAAATGTAATACTGGAATGTACGAAAAAAGTTTATAGCGAACATTATAAGAAATTTAGCAATATAATTCAGTAATATAAGCAATATAGTAATCATTTAGAACAAACGAAAAAATATTTTTATTACCCCTACCCCCAATGAAATCACAATATCACATCACATCACATCACCATATAACGCTGAAATAGAATGTTAAAAATAAATAATTCCGCGCGTTTTATGAGAGCTCTTTATTGGGCATATAAACTTGGGAGGCTGCCGTGCGTGTCCCCGTTGTAACTGTGAAAAGTCGCAGTCCCAGATGCGGGCTCATTTCGATTAGTCAGGTAAATTCCCCGACTTCTTCTGGTAGCATTTACTTATGTCCGTCTAAATTGCCCTGTCAAATCTTTTCCTAAACTAGCTTCATTAAAATATACGAGATGTTCATTTTTTAAAACAACCATCCTCGTCCGTCATTGACGCTATGGAATACACAACGCCGAATGAAGTCCCGTACTACGTATAACGACGTTCTGTCAGCAGTGATTCAAATTTTCAAAACAACTAATTCCATTTCAAACAGCAGCTCCGTAAATTGACACTTTACTTATGAACAAAAATTTCCTCTCTAAGTGTAAGCGATTTATTCAGTTGGTGAGGTGTGGTTGAATATACAGAAGAAATTGACACACCCTACAATTTACAAACTAAATAAAACACGACAGAATGTATACGCCAGCCGGGCAGTCGAAGAGAGTCCAACGTATTTTCATTTAATCTCAGCCCCGAGAGGCGGCCATATATCGAATGCTAATGCAACGCCGCGCTAGGAGGAGAGGATAACATGGCAGAGTAGCAAACTGCCAGTGGAGGCTCGTGCGATTGCGAATAGGGAGAATGACTTTTGTTCCGAGGTAATCGTCGCTCATTTGCATGGCGTCGACTGAAATGTTTGTACTTGTCTAATGTTCTCGTTTACACGGCTACGCAAAGCGAAGGCTTCAGCGACAGCTGCGCGACGTGGAAATATATGCTACGTGTTTGAACATGACATCATTTTGAGATATCACATGGGATTCGCTGTAAGAAGAAAAGTGAACTCTTCCTGTCTAAAACCGCGACGCAAAAGAATTTTCCTAAATCGGAATAAAGAAAAAGATGTGCGTCTTAATATCACTGCACACCATTTCCGACGCTTCCAGTTCCCTGAAGTACCAATTGCTCGAATGTGGTTTGCAATAATGCACTAGAACTTCGTAACGTCGACCTCGAGTGTAGACAGACCACAGTTTCGAGGCATTTCGTTACTACAGCATTGTTACCAACTCAGTAACATTTTCAAACTCGGCACGCCACTACGCCACAAAACGAAACAAATCACCTCGTACGAGGCAAGCACACAACCACCAGCACACTTCCATACCTCCTTCTCTGGGGTCAATTCTCTCAGCTTTAGAATTCCTGACGGACTTCAATTTATTGCATGATCAGCTACTGCAGTGGGTTAACCTGCCCGTCATCTCGTGACGTCAGCTGAGGTGCTTCGACCCTGCCGCCTAGCCTAGTCTTGAGCCGGTGTCAATGAGAGAGAGACGCCTCTCCCCCGCGATTTTTGGAACTCCCGTAGAGCAATGACACGACTTCACATCGCGGTCGCGTCGCACTTAAACCGAATTAACCTCATCGATCCCGGACCGAATGCAACATGACTGCCGAGAGGTGTGCACCATAGGCGAGGAAACCGCGATTCACGCACGGTCCTCTCGGCTGGATGGCCTCTTTCTTGCAGGAGGACGTCGCTGGTAAATCGTTGGCGGAAGTGTCTAAGACGGGGAGGTATCTCAAGACCTTTATTAATGTTATTGAAGAGGAAAGCGGAAAATAATGCCATTTTTTGCATTACTTTTGAGTAAAAAAATTCATTTTTCCTCAGCCAGGCGGGTCTGCAATACACTTTAGCATGTGTAGACTATCAACATGAAATCAAGAACCTGCAAGTTCAAGATATGGCATGCCTCTGTCTTATGACTGTGACGTTTGAAAGTATTAGGCAGCTCATATGATCATCGTATAGCATCGCTAATCAGTACACTATTAGTGAGCTCATAATTATGTAAGTACTAATTTACTATCCTGCCTGGCTGTATAATGCGAACCGTTGCGTGCGTGGTCAATGTCATAAGCAGTTTAATCAGTGGGCACAAAACTGGGTAGAGAACATGCACCGTGTAAATACACCACAAGCCGAAGCCACTTGCAGCGAGCGCATTTGCTCTGCTTCCCCTATTGCTGATCGTGGAACGCCCGCGAAAAGGTATGCAAATTGGATTTAAATCCCACGCATTACCTTATTAGAGCTAATGGCCATTCGCTTACTAATGACAGTGATTTGTGCTAGCGCAAAATAATTTCTGTAATTTTCTATGTCTTGAAGACGGGAAGACTTCATAGAAGAAGTAGTATTCGTAGGTCAGTAATCACGAGGCATTGCCGATTCGGTGCGGTGTGGTGAAACAGATAGACCAGCAAAACTGATGGATTTATCAAGAAACTTCCGTCAGAAACCACTGCATCATGTTTAAAGAAAAAAAAACAGTACCTTTTTTTCTGATTGAATATGCTGTTTAGTCCCAATATAAAGTTTATTGTTCTTAGATTTTTTTACTAGGGGCCGTTCTAACAACAATGTTTCTCTTCGAGCAACTCCTTAACGAGTTTTCCAATGGTTTAATAAAACTTGTAAAAAGTTTTTCCATTGTGCTAGCCGCGTTGTTCTCCTCTCTAGCCGAGGCCGCCTCGCACGACGTTAATCAGGGGTAGAAACGCCTATGCACGCAGCCAGGGTAGGGTCTCTACTCTCTGGCATGTATACCACAAACACTGGGCCATCATCTCCAGCCAACCAGCTGTACTCACCTCAGCTAAGGTGAAAGTTTTCAGCATCGCTTCTGGCATCGCGAAATTACTTATTGAACACCAACGAAAGGGAAATAACAGAAAAAAAAACGATCCTTCTATCGATAATGATAAAGGTGATAAAGTCACTAGTATATTAACATTGCAAAACGTTCAGCAGTCAATTTGCATCGACTCTCCCTTGTTTGTAAAACACAATGTGCCAACTCCATGATTGGCTAGCCGGCTTCAAAAATACATATCGTTGTGCAGTTTTTTTTTTCTCTTCTTTTCTTCGCGTTCGAAAATCCACGTGGTTCACCGCAGGCTATCCATATTTAAAACCGTGCACCGAGGATCGATCCCGTGGTCCAACAAGTGGTTCTGTAGACCCGAGCACTGGTCCGTTGGCTGGTGGCAGGCGCCGCACTAGCAGGTTGAGATCGCACCTGACTTGGAACGCGGCAATTAGACGGCGTCTTCGACATACGTCTCCTTTGAGTCACACAAGCGCAATGCACTGTCAGCGATCATCACTTGTTAGCGGGCACCATACGGGCCGAGTGGAGTCTTGCGCTAAAGAATTGCTGTAATTATCTTTTACGATCGAGTTCGGAACGCAGGTTTGCTGTGAAATATTTCGAAAGGTAGGTTATTCAAATCGAAAAGCAGCAGGTACTGGTAGACAGGCACCTCGGGGGTAAGGCAACAACCGACTCAAAATACTCGTTCCCGGTTTAGGTTCGAATTAACTTTTTGCCAGATTAAAATATGAAGTATGATAGAAAACTTAAGAGATCGTAGTTTTTTTATTTTGTAAGACAGCTGTTCATTGCGAGATAAAAAATATTAAAATATGTATCTTCTTTCAAGCTTTCCGGTACGTGAGTCGTCCATAAGAAAAAAAAAGCAGCGTGCTGGTTGCCGAGCTGTGCTGTCGGAAGGCTGCTTGGTCGGTGGCTGTCAATACCAGGCCGATGCGATGGTCGTCGCGATTTCAGATAGCTCCCAGAATGGCCAATGACACTGGGCACTCACTTTTTTCCTCGCTATCGATATTGAAAATCACCGCGCACAGTTTATCGACGAGCGGGGGGGCACCGAAATCGCGGCAACGCGCGTGTCGCACCATGCTCACGAATCGCCGCACGTGAAATTTACACCGAAAAGTGAAAAGCAAATTAATTACGCAGACGATCCGTCGGAATGTGAAGCGCGCGGAATGTGACTTTGATGTCGACAAAAACGATGCCACAGACAGCGGTGACGAGCGCATGTGCTCTCACTGAGCAGAACACAAAACACACTTTGCACAAACACATACACACACACACACTCAGGCCGAAACAATTTCTAAAACAACTCGCACGTTCACTCAACAAATTGAGTGAAACTGCAGTGAAACACGTGACACTTTATGCAAGTGTCAGCTGTAACTGTCAGTTGCAGCGAGCGGCGCAGTGGTCGCCAGTGCAAAGTGCATCGCGGTGTTTGGTCGAGGAGCACCTTCTGCATACTGTTGGCCGTTTGCTGACTGGAGGTCTGCGCGGCTAGACGGTCTCTCGGTGCTGCAAAAGACGCGCTGCGACGCCTAGCGTTCTCTCTTGCACCGGTGTCGTACAGCGTTGAACCGGTTAGGCGAATGCGCCGTGTTAAAATATACGTGTGGAGCCTAAAATGCAACAACAGTCAATATGCTATTCCCTTGTTGTGGCGTAGAGGTGGTCATGGCGGCATTTTATCCTGGCATCGGAGCTATAAATACGTGATTTGTGGCATTGGGCTTGGAATTTGTTTAAACGACACCGATGGCGTGCAATTTGAATACTGAAGTTGACTTATTTTTTAAGAGAGATTTATTGAGACGTTGAACTGTATAAGCAAGTAGCCAAAAAATTCAAGATTATGACAAAAATGATTTTCAGTGTATTTTTTAAAACACCAGACTAGTGCTCATTTTTTTGGGAGTAGTGTAACTGAAAAGATCACGTAGTTCGAGCGGTTCACTTTATTGATTGTATATTCATGTTCTATTAATTTAGTACAGCCATAGAATCTTATCAGATCCTTTATTCATTCGATCGATTCTGATTTATCCTCCAGTCGATTGCAATCGTCCAGCATGCTACTTGAAGCCGTTGTATCAAGGTGATATCGACTTTCGAGAGGCACATGGTTTAGCAGCAAGTCGATGCCCTGGCCCGGTGCGGAGCGGCGCGGCGTGGAGCGGTGTGCAGCTCCTAAATCGAGCCACCTAGCGAGCTCGCGACCTGCCCATAAACACACACCCGTGGGTGGCGGGCTCATTCGAAACTTAATTCCTAACAACACCCTAATGAGGTGTCCGCGTTCCAAACTTTGTCAGTCGGTACAACCTGTGAGAAACAAACGGTTTATTGCACTGCGACAATTAATTCGCCAACTTGTTTCTGCTCTCTTGACGATATTGAAAATGATAAATTACCGCTGAGAAGCAAAAGTATTGATTCTTTGACTTGTGTGGTTGTACTTTTTCGACGCTGCAAAGATCACGTATCTGCGAGTCTTGTGTTGTCGGTGAAAACAAACAATCTTTATTGGTTCGGTTCATCTTGCTCGTTTGCAGCCCCCGCTGAAATCCTGTCACTGCAATTCGATACAGAATCGACTCACAAATATGATTTCTGCCGGTTAAGGAAATATTTAGTTTAGGAAAGCTGAGCATGAACCAAGAGCTCTAACAAGACAGGCTTCTGGGTGCTTGAGAGCTTCTTTTATTTATTTTATAAGAGTTGCAAACTTTCTGTAACGTCAAGATGCTTTTAAATAAAATCAGGTAGCTACAGCGACAAAAAAAGTATGAGCGCTAGCTTTAAAAAAAAAAACTAGATTGATGAGTGTATAAAAAATTGAATATGTTTACATCATTGCACTGCATCGGGCTAAGTACGAGAGTAATTTCCGAGTGATTGAAGTCGATTGCTCCAGTCACATTTCGTTGGTATGTCGATTGAAGGAACTCGTTCCAATCTCGTCTTGCATACGTTCAAGCAGCAACCTGACGTGACTGTAGCAATTATTGGCTAACGCGTCGAGCTAATTGAAAAACGAATAATACTTACAATTGGTATTCTGCATTCATAAAGCAAATTTACTGACCGGTATTCTGAACCTAGAGTCGATAAAAGAGAATATTTTCACATAATAGCCAAGTTAAGATCAGCCTAGTCTGTTTCAACATTCCAAATAAACACTTAGGTCCGGTTTTATAAAAAAAATCGCCTCCTCTTTGAAGTGTTAGTTGAAATTATTGCCATAACAACTTCCAATCACATGGAGTGAAATTTAGATGTTTCTGTGTGCAACTTATAGTTGAAGATTTTGGCAAAACCCAACCTAAGAAAAGCTCTTCCAAATTTTGGGAAATCAAAATGAAAGACAGTGAAAACACCTACCTAACGGAGCAGCTCATAAAAAAATTAATAAAAAAAATCTATGCCAAGAAATCCATAGAATCAGTCAAGCAATGTCGCGTTTAAAATGCACTCCCCGTGCTTTCTTCCCCGAACGTAAACACACTGGCGTTTGCTTTCCTGTGAGAACTGCAGACTGCACTTACGCCCCATGCATGCACACGTTTACTCTGTTGCGCACACGTGACGTGTTGACGTTGTTGCGATGCATCTGGGGAGTGCATTTCAGGTCAAATGCACTGCACTTTGCAGCAAGACGCACGCGAAGGTATCACGCCTGGCGCGCAATCCCCACTGCAACCCGTTGTGATCTGTCACTAGATTATTTTTGTGTTACTACATATACCTACCTACCTACACGATGCACTCTACACGGCCATGCAGAGCCACAGCGCACACCATAATGCATGCCAGTGTCTCATTGCCTGCAGAGGTAATTTATTTGAAAAGTAGATAGCTCATTTGTCAGAAACTAGTAAAGATTTAAATTTAATAGACATTTTTAAGCATGCATACAACGGTAAAGTACTTTTTCGCGTTTCTCACAGATCTCCATTACTTACTTGCGCTGCTTTAAACGCTTGACATAACGTCTCATAATGCTCGCTTCAAACTTAAGATGTCGAGACCCTAGGGTCGTGCAATGATTTAGAATCTTCTGCTATGCAAAGGTGTTCTGTACATGAATTCTTGCGGCCAAGATGCAATCACAGTCCAGGCAGTGACAGTTGTTAATACCCGATCCTCGATACTCTCTCTTCCTCTCTCATTCTCTCAGGTTCCAGTGGTTTTAGATGGCTCACGGTGCCAGCTATCTTGGAAGCAGCGGCAATGGTTGCTGGCAACTAAGAAGCCCGAAATGAGACTGTAATTTGTCTTGTTTAAAGTGTGCTATCTTAACAGGCTGTCACTGGCATGGGATGCTTTTAGGTAGATAGGTACTCCAGGCGTAGCTCCTACGCCGCGCAAAGTGCTGTAATGCCTACTGGATTAGAGTCCATTCGTATGGCATCCCGTCCACCGGGGTAAGACGTCACCTACTGCTCCTGTACACCGTGTTTCGACCAAAGTGGCTTTCAAACGCTCGTGAAAGAGTAATTAAGAAACAGTTAAGATGTAAAAACGTTTTGCTAAGACTTTTCACGTGTTCATATGTAAAGCCAAAGAAAATATGAACTCACCAGCTATGATAATATTACTTTATCAAAGATAATTTTTGAGTGGAAACGTTGAATTGAGTGCTTTTAGCCAACCCTCTTACGCCAAGAGATTTTGCATAATTGATTTCGGTGAAGTGAAGTTTATAAAACGTTTGATATGTTGGTCTATAAGCGGATACCTCACGGCGATCTTTGTATTATAATCCTCCTGTCGACTTCTGAGAGACCTTAACATTAATGGCATGTCAATATTCGCATGGAGGTGATTTATCCGGGAAATCACTTTTTTTTACCATCCCACCAACCCTCGTGCATTGGGCTTATTGGAGTGTAATCCACTGTGTTTGACTTTGGTAAAAATCTGCCCTGAACCTACCGCGCGATATCAGAGTTCTTTAAAGCACACAAAATATTCGTTGAAATTCTCGGTGTGTCACAGCGATTTCGGCTGGAACCACAGGATATCCAAGGGATTTTCATTGTCAATATAAAGTATACGCGCAAACTTTGGCCAGGATTTAAAGACTCTATGGCCAAGTTTGTTTATCTTGGTCACGTGCAGATTGTCTCCTACTAAACGAGAAAACTTCGCGCAGATAAAGACTATGTAATCTCTTCGCCGTCGCAGATGACCAAGCTGGGATTTCGGAGAGCTCATTAGCATAAAACACGGCTAAATCTAGCTCCTGTGATCGGCAATAAACCATACCCGGGCCAACTTGTGTCTTTATATATTGTTGAGAGAAATTTCGATCGACAGAGTTTTAAACGCGGGATTCACGAAGCAAGAAGCTCATTTAGCAAGTTGCACCATTATTTAAATTTTGATGATGAAGGAGATGACTGAAGGAGATGACTTAAGAAAGTCTTGCCAGCAAATAACTTGTCTTGCGGTGAATTTATTAAATTGTGGTTAAAGGTTGCCTTGCCAATTTACGAGGACTATTTCTATCGTTTATCAAGTTTCCTCGTTAATTTTACAAAAGGCAATCGTTATGCATAATGTGTATTGATGTAAAAGCTAACGTAATGCTCAATTTTCGTTCGGTCTTGTTCAGACCCCGAACAACTTTCGATAGAACATCTTCAAAGGCGTTCTTATTCGCCAGCTATTTCCTTCGCTTGATACTGATAAGTACAAAGTTAAAATCGAGAATAAAACACTTTTTACCAATGAAGCGTTTTATAATAAATCGATTCGACCCAACCAATAATTCAAGTGTCCTAAAGACTCGAGCACACGGCAAAAAAATGTCGGCCATTTCGCAGAGTTTCGGCGCCGTGTTCCGTTGCATTTCGTCCCTCCTCGGCTGTGGGGCGGCCTGTCTGTTGGTCCGCAGACTCCTCACAGCGGCGTTGTCCATAGCATGGCTACTTTGCGAGACTTACACGTACGCGAATAAATCACCGGACGGACCGCCAATGTTTTTCATGCATCTTTTACTAGACGCCAAAAGAGGCACGTCAAAATGTCGGCACTTGCACCAGGTCCGTTGGCGAGACGTGAATGGGCCAGGCAGGAGAGAGGTGGGAGAGGTGGGAGAGGAGTCATGGAGTCAGGACCGGGCCAGGACAACGTCACGCGATGGAGAGGGCGACGAGATTCGGAAAGTTTGCCGAGCGTTCTCGTTTTTTCCTCTTTTTTTCCTTTCAAAAGTTTTGTCAGTTTAAGTTTACATTGTTTATAACACGGCCCACGTTTTCAATAAAATTGTGATAAAAATTAAAATGAGTTTTGCTTCTTGTTTCTAATGTGTTTTTAATTATAATGCCGTACTGAAGTATCTAATTAGGAATGTCTGCACAAGTACCTCCTTGTTTTCGATGATTTAGTGCTTCGATCGCGAGGCTAATTATCGTGAAATAGGGTGTTCATGTTTCTCCTAAAATTTTAATTAAATACAATTAATTCACGTGCAAGTTGGAAGTGTAAGTCGAAAACGGTTACTGTCTCGGTACTTTGCTCGTTTAAACATAGTCACTTGAAAATAGGCGATTATCTGAACTTTATGGCATTGCAACAAATTGGAAGGCTAGCCACTGAATCTCTCCTAAAGATAAAAGGGTCCGCGATGCTATCATTGTTGCAGAATATGACCACGATAAGTAATAAGGATCCAAGTATATTTTGACGAACTGAAAGTTGGTTTCAGTTGTGTAAAATACCTACTCTTGCTTAGAGTAAGCAAATGCGATATTTTAACAAAAACTATTGGAAGTGAGTTTTGAATGCTAGGTAAAGGACAACTTAATTTTCCGATGTTTCGCAACATGTACTAGTTACTTCTTCAAGGGTTAGAGCAGTCCTGACAATTTTCCGATAACAAAAGAACCACATAAAATTATAACAATTACCTAGTTCAAGCATCCTAAATACATCTCAATAAAATAATCAGGGTCAATAACTCAAAAACTAATGTATTGTGTATTTTCTGAAACAAAAACCCGAACACAAAACCCATTTTCAAATTCAAAACCAATTCAAAACCCATTTCAAATAGTTTTTCTTAAAACTAGTGCTAAGGATAAATCAAGTAGACATGAGTCTAAAAACCATCATAAATGCGATATTTATAAATGGTTACTGATTTTCCGAACATCAACAGATCCATAGCGCAAAACTCCATTTTGGGTTTGAGTCCTTCTTGCTTATTCCTTTGCATGATCCCATTGTAATGCTATTCGAAGTGGTTCGTGATATTGCTGGGTTTGTGCCACGATTGCAGATGTGGATTCCAAGCCACTGCCTTGCACACTCCGCATCTCCCAGCATGTGTTTATTTTCCAGTGCATTATTCAAAATATTGTCTGAGCAGAAAGCGACATGTCTTTGCGGAGTCTTGATTAGGTAATTGACACAGAAAACACGATTAGTTTCCGAATTGAGAGTCGCTCTGCAAGTTACGTTTGTTGAAGTAAGTCGACCTAGTCGCCAATCCAGATCTCAGTCTTTGAATGTGTGGACATTTCCATTGTTCTCTAATTGGTTTCATACAAATCAATCTTAATTTATGTTTGCTTTAACTTTTAATTGGTTTCTCTGTAGAATTAGTGCAGTTAGACAATCCTTACTTATTGAATACCATTGGAAGGAAGCGCTGAATATGTGAAACTTTCCGGAACCAACGACATATTCAAACCCGTATACCGACATGACTGTGTCTCTATTTTTCCCAGGCAAATAGAACCATGGCGTCCATATTGGAAACCTGATTAATTATTTGCCAATTGAAAATACACATGTGTGCGAAACTCTTGTGGCAACACTGCAACATACAGTGTTGATTTTTAAAAACACTTTTGACTTGATTATCGAAACACGGTGTGTTCATTAAGAAAATCAAAGCTGAGCCTGGCGCCTCCACTTAGGACTTGCGCCAGCCGCTTTTGGCACGTATCATATTTTGCCAAGCAGCTTTAAAACAAGCTGAACCTGGCACCTCCACTGACGGGCGTCGGCCGCTGAAGGCGTTGTAGACAAACGCTATGTTTTAAAATGCACACACAGATTTCCAGTTTTTTAGTCAAATCTGAAATTTAACAACATTTGCAGAATAGGAATTTTCTGAAAATAATTTTAAGCAAAATATCGCTGAGATAAACGCAGTTTATCAACTTTTTTTTAAGATTTTTTTAAATTCAGACTATTACATTTTGATAACAGTCATTACCAGGGATAGAAAAACCAATTTTGTACGCAACATTCTCAAAACCTTCCCCTAGGTTGTGATGCTAAAAACACGGCCTATAAGTATTGAGATAGAAAATTATTCAATGCATAAAAACATATAAACAAATTCATTTTGGTGTGCGGTCTGTGACAGTGGTTTAGAGCCATCGTCAATAATTATATTTATCTCTTCAAACTATTACTGGCTGGAAATCGACCATCATCTAAAAATCTCGGTCTTCAAGTCGAGACATGTTAAAATTTGGATGTATTTGTCTGTGGTGATAACGAAATAAGCTCGGTCGGCTGAGCGGTTTGTTGACCACCTTGTCATACTTCGATCGTCTTTGTACGGCCTGATTATCATTTCTCAGCTTTAAATGAACGACGAGGTTTACCTATGTAACGAGACCAATCGACTGGCTTCATAAAATTAATCGAAATTCCAAAAAACGACAACATTTTATTCTAGGTCAGCAACAAGATCTTTGGAAAACTCACTAATCTAATCAATCTAATCTAATCCTATGCATTTGTGTTATACACTGGCAGACAGAGTGGAAAGTATGAAATAATGAGAGGGTCTTATGGCCCCTTATACATTGCGTCTGGCTACAACACCGTTAACACAGGCACTCCATCATCATTTCGTGGGCATCGCTCCACAAAACGCAACCCGCGCATCGCGTCCCGTCCACGCGGCCGTAAAACAGTCTGAAATCGCGTGCCGCGTTAACGCACTTCCACCCAAACAAGTGTCGTGCAATTGGCCAACAAGGCGGTGTTTTGCGGAAACGCCACACGATTAGAGAGGGGGGGGGGGGGGGGGGGGGGGGGCGCCGCAACGTGACGTCGAGGTTAAATGAGGCTATCACGGCGCCGAAACGGGGGTTTATGGACACTAGAACACAAGCCCCCGCCCTTCCCACCGTGCAATCGAGATGCACGAAGAATACATCACACAAGCCATGTGCTCTGGTCATTGTCATGGATGTCGCCACTCAGTTAAAGTGAATAGAACAAAAAAAAGTAATTAATTATTTAAAAACTTACATAGAATACGTGCCAGTAGAAACGGATTAGGAATGTTTTTTCTCGGGAGATGCGTACTGGCTGGCGTCGAGGTTTTACGTTTTATTTGCGAAAAGCAGCGTGCGCTAGGTTATTGCTGTGGAAAGGACGGCGTTGTTCGGCGATAATGCGTTCATGATGCGTATAGTTACGAAGCTCATCCTTACCTCGGCCACTTGGACGACGCTCGACGGCGCTGCGTCGTTGAGATTTCGACGCTGCGTCGGCCGGAGAATCGTGCGTCGGAAGCAGGAGCCGTCCGGTAGGTCGTCATATTTGTCTGCAATTTAAAAGAAAATTGATGGCGTCATCATCTTGCGTAAAGCGGGTTGGCTATTGCAACAGTTCATTCTTAGAGCGGTTAGCTTTCTGGGAGAATTTTCTCCGTCGTTTTTTCGTGCTATATGCAGTTTGCAAGGAGATAAAAAAGAAGAGGCAGAGTTGGCGAGCCAGGAACAATACGGCTTCGTGTTCCACGCGTGGTTGGGAAGCGACGTTGAAACCACTTGAGACTAAAATGCGAGAAAAGTCCCTTGTCGGAAAACTGACAGCTTTTCTTTCTTTCGTTTGTTTCGAAGAGAACATAAGAAAATGGGAGACAAAAAGACAGAACCTAACTGATACACTGATTTCTTCTTGTAACTCAAACTAGCGAGCAAGCTAGGAAAAGCGCTTAGTTGCTCGAAACTCGGGGAATCGATAGGAGATATTTCTTATCGTGTAAATCCAACGTGGACCGATATGATTAGATTTAGAAAAAAAAGTGATGAGACCGGGAAATTCTCTCGACGGTCTCAATCTGGAGCTCCAAGTCAAGAAAAGTTGAAGTTTCCAGTAAATTTCTGCAGCTTTCCAGAATTCTAGCCCTCATACCTGCGAGATCAAGCCAATATATCACACACAGAAGTTTTCTTAATTATTCATTTATGAGCCCGTTTTGTCGCGCAAACTTACACCGTCGCAAAATTACAACCGAAATTGCTTGCGTTTAATATAAATTCAAATTTCCTCCATAGTCAAATTTTACGATCGTCTTCAAGTTGAAGATAAAACTTAATACCCGCCTTAACACTCTCCAAAATCACGTAAAATCACGCAAAGAATTCCCAAGAATAGAATCTCAAATTGCACCGGGCATATTCTACTTTCGTTTATTCTCCATATGAAATTCCGAAATCGATTGCATTCGGAATTCGACGCCTCCCCGGTGGGAGTCCGCGACGGCGAATTTCTGGCGGGCATGTTCGTCAATAACGCATTCTCGCGCGGCCATGCAATCTCCATGTCACCCGGCCGTCGGCAGCCACCTCTGCCCGCTCACGCTCGGAATTTACCCAATCTCCACGTCCGCCCAAACGCCACCAAAGCGTCGGGACGCTTCTACGACGTCGGGACGCTCATAGACGAGCAACTACAACGTCTTTCAGCGACGTCACCGCGACTTCACCGCGTAATTGCGTGTGTGAGCAAAATACCATTTCAGGCCGGTATTAACAATAGCTCAACCAGAAATGTGTTCGAAACGTTTTCTGAACGTCTCCCAAACGTTTTTTGAACAGCAGGGAAACAAACGGCTCTAATTATAGCTGTCCCATAACAACGCTAAAAACAAGTTCAATTCTAGTTCAGACATTGTAATGAATGCTTGCAGCAAGCGCGTTGTAATTACACAAGGAGGTGCAGGCAAATTAATATCCTCGAAATCTTGAGATTTCTCAAGCTAATTTTCAAAATGTTGTTTTCTTAATGTGAAAATAAATACCAGGCCCAAGGGAAACATCGAGATTATAATCCCCCCGTCTCCAATATACTGGAATCAGCTCTGCACAAGATATCCTTTGACAACACGTCGTAAGGCGTACGTAGCTAAATGATTGCGTATTCACTGTTGCTTCTGATATCGAATTTAAGTTTAATCAAAAGCCGTTCTGGCCGCAAGCTGTCATTGTTTCAAAGCTGGTTTTGTAAGAGTTGTTCGCCCTCCCAAAGGAGATCGTACCGACATGGCGGTTGTGTTGGCAGAAAAAGACAATGTGTCATATGAGCCGGCCTCTGGCGATGACTCGCCGTCGGGCACAGACAGCTGTCACATGGCTGCTGCTTGATACCCAGTTCCAGTCCTAGTTCCAGTTCCAGTCAAACCGCACCGAGAACCAGGAAGTTTTGCACCCGTAGGGGATAAGTAGTATGCAGAATCGGGATTCGGAGAGGAGAGGAGAATCCTTCGCGACATTTGAGTGCATTCTTCCAGTTCGCTCGCGCATTTATGAGCAGAAGATGTTTCACATTGTCAGAATCGCG
This sequence comes from Protonemura montana, assembly GCA_947568835.1. NCBI lineage: Eukaryota > Metazoa > Arthropoda > Insecta > Plecoptera > Nemouridae > Protonemura > Protonemura montana. The sequence goes on along the minus strand of OX387602.1, from coordinate 26,779,546 downwards.
GATTGTATAGAGATCAACTCCTTTCATTTTACAAGAAACTTAATACATTCATTTTCCGATAATAAATTCTCTTGAAATCCTGTGCGGAGCAATTTTTTTACTCTTTTGATAAAGTGATTGAAGACAGCCACAGAATAATGTAATTTAGCTTCTATTTTATAGATAAATTGAACTAAAATAGTACGGCGAATACGAAATGAAATATGAGAACAGAATTTCAATTTTAATTGATTGCCAAAATGATATTAACAAGGTGTTGACATTAACTTCTTACTTAATAAAAACATTTTTAAAGTCTAATGTAAACTGTGGAATTCCAGACGCTATTTTCTTAAATTGCGATCGTTGCTTTTATTAAAAGGGACGATCAAGAATACGCCCGAAGCTTTGTACTACGGTATCGAACCATCATCTTCTAAGTAGGATCTTCCTCTTTCGCGGCACGTCTAGACATAACTTAGTGGCAGGCAATTTCAACCACTCCATAATATTGCTGATACTGGCTGGAGCTATACAGGAGCAACCAATCGAAGCACGGTACCGGGACGATTCAGCTCCCGAGGATGTGCTCTAGGATAACACAGATAAAATGCATATTATCCTTCTTTTCAAAGGCAGCAAGAACGTTTGTCACGCTCCTTTAACCAAAACGTGCACATAAAGTGGAATGATCAGTGTATCGCACGATATTAATATACATATCCCGTACAAAAAGGAAAATTCGTTTATATTTTAGTTTTATGAGCAGTACTTTAGCAGAGTTCAGTAATGTTACGTATTTTATCAGCGAACGATAAGCATTTTTGATGCTGAGTGCTTTGCTGTCAACGCTGATTTAGAAGTTTGTCCAAGGCCACGAAAACCGTAATCTAGAATTTTCCGCTACGTTATCGCGTGAGCTGCCAGGTTAAACCACAAGAAATAACAACAATAGTTCGGCTAGTGTCATGTCATTGAATCTTCAAGCACTTAAGTCATGGTCTTGCTCTTATCCATCCAGCGTTGAGCTTGCCCTAAAAGTATGCAAGCAGTACAAGTTGTACACCGGGCAGAAAATAATGCAAACCGAACAATTTTCTCTCCACTCAACTGAATCTTAAGTATCATAATAGTTAGTATGCACCGAAGCTGGCTTTCCATGCAGCTTACGTCATGTAGAAACGCTGGTAATTGTTTCACGAAATGCACCCGAAGTAGCTATTAATATTGAAGAGAATGATTTTTTTCGGTCGACGGTACTTCTGGCAGTAACGCAAGCAGTTTCATTCTACATGCAAAATTGCACTGCGAAGAAAAAAACCATGACACAGGCAAAAATCAACGTGACATTCAGAGAAGACAAAAGGCAGCTCGAAAATGGATCGTTTTTCGATGACTTTTCCAATGACGTGTCGAGTGGGTACAGGTAAAAATGAACCCAGCTGTTAAGTGGGAAGGAGACAGGGGAAATTTTTTTAACTATTTGGCACAGGCAAATTTCTAGGAACTTTTAAGGAAATTCCTATCGTCATCTCTGCCCAGCTTTACAATGCACTAACGGGGCTATAAATAAAGGGGAAAATGAAAATGCCGAAACCATCAAAGACTTTTCTATCGTCTATGGGGTAGAGAAAAGGACATCGAAAGTTATTGCAACGCGTGCCCCCTCCCCCCCCCCCCCCCCCCTATCCCCCCGCACGTCCCTGAATCTGAGAGTTATGCATTACGCCAGGCCACTTGCCAATAAAAAGATGAAATATACTGAGTGAAAAGTTTTTGTCCGTTAAATTTTGTTACTGATCTTTCTTGATTGAAGAGGCGAGCAAGTCGCAGACTGCGCGTTCTGGGTCACGATAGCATGTGTGACTTATCTCAACGAGTCTATTTTTGGTCGGCGTCGGCGTCGCGGCGCTAACAAACACGACGCCCAGCGTCGTCCCTCATTAGAACAACGTCGCCTCCTCATAAAGCCAAATCATCACATGTGATCGTAATCAAGGAAACAATCCGATTACAAAGACTGAAATTTTTAGAGCAGAAATTTAAAAAATAAACTAGATGAAAACTAAACACGTAACAAAATTACTCTTTAAAAGTTTTCACGACTTTTTGCATGCACTTAATATCGAGTTTTAATTTTGTTTAAACTCTTTTTTTTTTTCTTGCTAGAATGAGAATATTAGCGACTGCGCAATTAGGTTTCGCAAAGACACAGACGAGTTGATTAAAGTTCGCTTCAGGAAACTAGTAGAACCACTAGAACTATATAATAACAATAACAATATGGAGTAATAATCATGCTTCTGGAAGCAGCGTCAAGTCCCGAGGGAATCGAACTGTTCCTCACGCTTCATTGCTCGGCGCTCATCATACGTAGCATTACGTGGCACAGTAAACACAACCGTCGCCTGGCTTGAGCCAAAACGGTTTGCTTTGTGTGTACCCCGCCCCACCTAAAAGCCAAGTGGCACCTAGAGGCGCCCGGCGTACCAATCAAATGCCTGCTAACGCGCCATATTACGCCAAGTTATGCATGCATTTAACTTAGTTTTAACAGTCAACCACTAATTAACGTCCCATTCGAAATGTAAGCTCTATATTTAAACTACAGGTAAAGCAACAAATAAAAACAAGTGTATAGCATTAGAGAACTTGTACTGTGTTTTGTACCTAGTTGCCAACCTTTTCACAAAACTTGTATCGTAAAATCAGTTTAAAAACGTGTAAAGAACAGCCTGCTTTCTTTCTAAGTAAGATTAAAATTACTCTTCTGGGATTAATTTGCGAAAGTGGTGAATTATAAATGATCGGCTGCGGCCCCACGGCACTAGCTCGGGTAAGTATAACCTGCACATAACTCAGGTGCATTTAGCACCTGCGGAAAAGTTAGCCAACTTTCAAATTATACGAGTCGAAGAAAACCAATTTTCATCTCGGTGTATACTACCTAAAAAGTTTACGCTTTCCAATTTTCACTCCCCACCTAATAAAAATGACTTATGTCTTGATAATATTTATCTTATTTTTTTTTTTTTTATTCCTTTCAAATATCAAAAAATTCTTCACAACCTTTTGCAATGAGTTATTTTTAAGGCTACAACAACATCGTGTAATTCCGTAAAAGAACTCCTTTAAAATCGTCCACCGCCCCGAAACGCGCCGAAGGCACTGAAAGGAGTTAATACGCTACACTGCCATAATGATCGCAACCTCGTTTTCTCTAAAAATCGACTCCCAACTAAAAAACCCACCCCACAGTTCGCGACCAAGCTCGTTCCAACCAGCACCTGAGAATAGCACCGGCCAACTCTTTGTGTGTCTCCACTTAATTAACAGCCTCCATTCCATTCCTCGGTCAGAGCTGCGGCGAAAGTGCACTGCACCAATGCAACTGCACACCAATGCAACTGCACCAGAGCCGCTTTGTAGTTTAGCCGCTTGCACTCGCAGTGGCAACTAATTAGAATTGTGTCCAATTGATGTGCCATGCTTATCGCGTGTCGCTGTAGTACACATAGATATAGCATGCGATAGATCGCGAAATAATGGTACATGTACGTCGGCCGCTATCGCGATTCTGTTAATTAAAGTCTGGATTTGATATAACCTCTCATCATGCGTAAAGTGACAGGATTGTCTCTCGGGGGACCCAACTTCAATTAAACACATGGGTGATTGGTAATTAAATATTGAGTCAACAGAGTTACGAAACTGAAAGGTATGCACGCGGGCAAAATTTAGCCATGTCTATTTCCAGAACGTGACCCAACGTTGGCGAGGTCACTAGTTTTCCACACGCATTATTTTAAATCAAATTTCGTGGACCAACGGAAAGAAATCTTACTATTGTAAAAAGTAGCAAAGACGACTTATAATCGATCTCCTTAATTTTTTAGCTTGTTTTAAAAAAATGAGGCAAGTATGAGTGAAATTTAAATCAACGTCCAAACGTAAACAAGCTGGGAATTCCGCACCCACCTTGCGTGCTCGACAACGTGGCGTTCCGAGAATCCCTGCACCTCCTTGCGAAAGCCACTGCGTTCTTCGACAAGGTCGCCGTGATGGTGATACCGTTGAGTGACAGCGTCCTGGTCGCCGTCTTTTGGGGGACGGCGAGCGCCATGCCAGCGACCACGATAACACGACGGGAACAACTGGCCCTCGACGCCGCCGACGCCGTCGCGACGCCACGGTGCCACCAGCTGGCTTTACATACAGCTCTCAAACGAGTTGGCGCCGCGACGCCCACCGCACGCGCGTCGCGCTCCGTCGGGACACTCGGGGCGTCGCGTGTCGTTCGGACGTGCGACGATCATGATGACAGGCTCGATGATTAAAGCGGCGGTTGTGGGACGGTTGATTTAGTGCAAGTGAAGTATGGTTTGAATGGAGCGGTTTTATCGCGATTTTTTTCCGGTGGTTTGAATTTGGGGTTTGTTGGGTACTGGAGTGCGCTCTGTCGGTGAAACGATGAACTAGAAGCAGGTGGCAAGCTTTTAAACTTGCTCGAATGAGGGCAGACCGGTCCAGCGAATGTTAGAGAGCGCCGATAACTTTTCTCTCGAATAGAATACGATATCAACACCTCTTAGGAGCCGTATATAATGAAATAAAAATAAGAAATCACTATTTTAATCAGAAAACAATGACCCAACACATATTTTAAAAGTACTCGACGTTTTTCTTTTGAAATCAGTGCAGAGAAGCAATTCAGGACTACGAAAAACAACATTTTCCTCAACATTTCTTGTGTTTGTTCGAAACCTTCGTCGTTCCCAAGACACTTGCTTTTTCTGACGCTACTCTAAAAAAGTAGAAGCCAAAATAACGTATCGCGCTTGTGGGGCGAATTTCGAGGCGCGCCTCGGAGAGCGAGGATCGAACTCGGCTCGTCAGAGATGCGAGTCAAGTGCGGCGGTAATCCAGGCATGATCCCGGCACATCCCTCGCCTATCGTTTGAGGTAATGCCCCCCACAACATCTCTAACGCCAACCCCGACGCTGCTCGGTGGCAGCCATGACCCACAGAAGTAACTTGTCTCCAAGGAAGTTGGACTGCGCAGCGCGCATCAACGCGACTACGTGTTTCGCCGAAATCTCTCTGTCGGTACGTTGCCAGCTTGCCCGCTGCCGACTCCTATGGCGGGTTTCAAGATTTCTTGCTAACCTAACTTGGGTTTGCTTCGCTAGATTTATCACAAACTTGTCGCGTCACATTATGTCGTCGTCTTCGGGCTGGCACGTTGTGGCGGGATTTGGTTTCTGGAGAGGAAAGGAAAGCAAAACATGGTTCGGAGCTGTACGGCAATCTGGTATGCCGAGCGAACGGTTATAGATAAGCCGATTGATTCCCATATTGAACCGAGATTTCGCTTCGAATCGCTACGTCCTGGCTTTTGGTACCAATCAGAATGGGATCTTCTCGAATATTGTTATTAATAAAATAATAACGACACTGGTTTCAGCTTGAGAGCGAGCGCGTCCCGACAATGTTATAGCAGCCACGGACGGGATCGGAACACACATTTGCCGCCAACGTTTACCAATGTCTTTTAAGCAGGCATGAGGCAAAGACGATATCGTGTTGGTAACACAGTAATTTTCAATTCTTGGTCGAACCATTTTTACAATTTCGTTGAATGTGCTGGGCCAAATACCGAAGACTAGCTGTACTGAAGATTTTAATGAGTGCGGGCGTGCTAAGGTTTAGTTTAGCTGTGTTTTAAGAATTTTGGAAGTGAGAACATCAAAGAGGCTAAAAAATATTGAAATTATTGTACAAAGACAGCGACATAACATTACCAAAGGAGTTCCCTGCCTAGTGGCAAGCATCTCAACCTGCAGAGTTTACTTTGCTAGTGCAACGATCTTTGTCGCCAAAGCAGAAAGCCATCTTATTACACACCTTGGCTCGGATTGATAAAGTCCCAAATTCACTGCACTGGTATGTCTCTAAGACTGTTTTCTTATGGTTTGCTTAGCAAACACGGTGAGGTGAGAAAGGAGATGGTGTTTTATTATAATCTTTTCAGTTTCTATATACCTCAACTAAATGTGTTAGGCCTTGACGAGAAAGCAGCTGCCTCCCTGAAAAGCACCCATAACTGAATGATTTCTCAGGTAGTAAGTACCTATTTCGTTGAAATCAGTCCGACAATGTTGAAAAGCAGCAGGGAAGTGTACAGGTAATTAGCATATCTAATTTCACGAGTGAATTTAATTACCTTGCGGTAAAGTAATGCGATTTCAAAATGATACACATTATTGGTGTTAATTGGATCTAAATGAAGATTTCTGATGCAGAGTCCTGGGTACAGCTTATTAGTACTCATCGCAAGCGCAGGGCTGATTTCTACTTCACTATGCTTAGGAAAATTGAAATTCTCCAGCTACAATTGTTGAGTGTTCGGTAACAACAGGTTTACAAGATTACAATTCTTGGGAACGGCAAAAGAAGACTGTTTCTCTGCCAAACAATTTAGCATGATAACTAAGAGGCACCGACATCAAGTGCTCGTTATACCACCAGCCCTTTGGGAAAGAGCTACACCCCTCCCCCCCTTCCCAACCATCCACTCCCCACCCATCAACCAAGCGCTGCCACATATGACACCAACGATGTCAGAGGGTAAAAAAACACTACTCGGGTACCCAAGTTATATCGCCATTTTCTAGACCACATTTTCAATTTTTTGAAGCCCTATCCTGTCCATGAATACCTGCATGAATATTGTCCTGATGAGTTGAGAAGTAGGATTTCCATACAATCTTCCAGAACTCGCTTACGCTTTGTTTCTCAGCGCAGAGTTTACAAGAAAACACATGCTTCATGTTTGCGTGGTCGAAAGTACGGGATAGGAAAGTACGGGATAGGAAAGCACGGGATAGGAAAGTACGGGATAGGAAAGTACGGGATAGGAAAGCACGGGATAGGAAAGCACGGGATAGGAAAGTACGGGATAGGAAAGTACGGGATAGGAAAGTACGGGATAGGAAAGCACGGGATAGGAAAGTACGGGATAGGAAAGTACGGGATAGGAAAGCACGGGATAGGAAAGTACGGGATAGGAAAGCACGGGATAGGAAAGTACGGGATAGGACAGTACGGGATAGGAAAGCACGGGATAGGAAAGCACGGGATAGGAAAGTACGGGATAGGAAAGTACGGGATAGGAAAGCACGGGATAGGAAAGTACGGGATAGGAAAGTACGGGATAGGAAAGCACGGGATAGGAAAGTACGGGATAGGAAAGCACGGGATAGGAAAGTACGGGATAGGACAGTACGGGATAGGAAAGCACGGGATAGGAAAGCACGGGATAGGAAAGCACGGGATAGGAAAGTACGGGATAGGACAGTACGGGATAGGAAAGCACAGGATAGGAAAGCACGGGATAGGAAAGCACGGGATAGGAAAGCACGGGATAGGAAAGTACGGGATAGGAAAGTACGGGATAGGAAAGCACGGGATAGGAAAGTACGGGATAGGACAGTACGGGATAGGAAAGCACGGGATAGGAAAGCACGGGATAGGAAAGCACGGGATAGGAAAGCACGGGATAGGAAAGTACGGGATAGGAAAGTACGGGATAGGAAAGCACGGGATAGGAAAGCACGGGATGGGACAGTACGGGATAGGACAGCACGGGATAGGACAGCACGGGATAGGACAGTACGGGATAGGAAAGCACGGGATAGGAAAGTACGGGATAGGAAAGTACGGGATAGGAAAGTACGGGATAGGAAAATACGGGATAGGAAAGCACGGGATAGGAAAGCACGGGATAGGAAAGTACGGGATAGGAAAGTACGGGATAGAAAAGCACGGGATAGGAAAGTACGGGATAGGAAAATACGGGATAGGAAAGCACGGGATAGGAAAGTACGGGATAGGAAAGCACGGGATAGAAAAGCACGGGATAGGAAAGTACGAGATAGGAAAGCACGGGATAGGAAAGCACGGGATAGGAAAGCACGGGATAGGAAAGCACGGGATAGAAAAGCACGGGATAGGAAAGCACGGGATAGGAAAGCACGGGATAGGACAGTACGGGATAGGACAGTACGGGATAGGAAAGCACGGGATAGGAAAGTACGGGATAGGACAGTACGGGATAGGAAAATACAGCGTAATCCTGGTTCTTCCTACACACAAAACGCAACTTGTGCGGTCGCGATTTTTGATCGATTGAATGATTTGTGGTGTTTAACGACGCACTGTTTTGACAACGGGCCCTGTGGCACTGGCCTAATGACGTCGCTGAATGAGTGGATGATGATGAGGATGGTGATGAACCTAACCTAGTCTAGAAGAGAGGAGGGGAAACCCGGTGACGGCACGTAGTCTACTCCTGTCGAATAGCACCAAGGGGACCACCGGCTTAACGTCCCTTCCGAAGGACGGTAAAACTCGAACAACAGGATTCTACGAAACAACAGCTGCTACGAAAACTTTGTTTTTTTTTCTGAAAAACACCGTAAAAACGCCTTGAACAGGCAATTTTACTACACGAGCAACTATAAGAAAGACAAGTTCTTTTTTTTTGAAAAGCATCAATCTGTTGCCAATTTGTGATGACACTTAGTTTTTGTTTCGTCACAATTGGACAAGTTGTTTGAACCTAGATATAGACCTGAGTATAAGCACCCCATACAACAGTCTTAACGATTCCCCAATGATTACCAGTCACTTTGTGCAGAGTTATAGTTATAAAATATATTATATATTATATAGTATAGTATATGTATACATATATTTATTCATTTATATTTATTTGTCTCTGGTTATAGAGTTATAAGGTTATAGCATCGGTTTCGAAAGATTGCACCCCCGAAAAGAAAGGCAATTATAAGATACAGGTAAAGCGAGCACCTGTCCATTTTGTAATTCCATCCCCGCAAGACGAAGAAGAAGGATGGTCCATTTATTAACTTATTCAGAAGGTGAGCAGGCGGGGTAGAAAAGTGGAAAGTGTGGCTGCAGACGAGCAGAGCTCGCCGTCGCCGGCGCGGGGTAAGATTCAATCATGGCCCGAGCCCGCACTAGTGGATACCCCGAACGACTCCGGTACAGAGTGTATTGGTTTGTATGACAGCCGGCGGAGACGTCTCCTAGGGCGTCACGGGCGCCGTCGTCGTCGTAGTAGTAGTCGTCGCCGCCGTCGTCTTGTCTTTAAGGTACGGCGGGAAACGACGACGCGAGCCCTCGCGGGAATAAACAATATGACTTCAACGCGACGGCGGTGACGCCGGGAAAACACTGAGGTATGATATGGAATTTTATATTCACACCCGCAGTGGAGGTAAGTTGGTCCGTACATTCGTTGTTACGAACAAGGCAAGAATCGCAAGGGCGGAAGTTTTTACAAAGTTGATTTTGAAAAGCAAACATTCTGTGTACAAAGTAAAAAAACATGGCTAGTTAATGATCCTGCGAGAACCTATCGGGCTTTCATCAATCTTAAAAGTTCTAGGTTTTAGCTCGGGTGCAAATTAAGTTTACATAACCAGCAAACCTTCGCCACGCATGCGTGTGACGCGCACGGTGGCAGCAGGGCGTATTTGTAAACAGTTTCTTTGGAAGGTGAATTATGTGGAAAATCCTGGGAAAACAAACAAACACAAGCGCTGCTAAATTTGCTCATACCTATGACGACTCGCGAAATGTACCGATTCATTTACTCGTCAGCTCAGTTTTCGAGCAGTTTTCGTGCAGCGAGATTAATTTTCTTGCTTGGACACAAGGAAAGGTAAAAATAAAGTGCTCATCCTCGTTTGCAATTTCCGAGGGACTCCCAGCCCGATCAAGTGCGAATGTTAGAATCAAACTGGGGGCAGCAACACTGTAATTTCCATAAAAAATTGCTTTAAGCAACCCCAACGGGGCCATGCACCCGGGGGACCCAACTATTCTCAAATATAGCACAGCACCGCCACAATTCACAAAGTTATAATTTCAGTAATGCAAAAGTAGAAAACACGTAACGTGGGACTTGCAGCGGGCCCAGGGCTTAGAGGACAAACACGTGGGCGCTGGTTCGGCGTCGACGCACTCATGCGCCGGTGTCGAAGAGGGCGCCGCGACGCGGGGCGCCGGTTCATAGCCCGACAGCGCCGGCAGTGGTTTCGCGGGCGGCTTCGAGTGCGGTCATGAGCAACAGCGTTCGCGACTTCTCACTGACGCTCGCGCGCGCTCCGCACTCTTCCGGACATGAGGGTCCACGCTGTGGTGGCCCTCTTACTCGCTGCCCTCGTCCAAACAGCCACTTCCGGTAAGACACTGCTTGACGTTAGCAACCGAATTAGAAATAATTGCTAGACTGCAATTATTTATAAAATGTCTCAAGAATAAAGTTAAATTTAGGCTCATAGTCCCCTCCGCGGAGAGTTGTGTTCAAAGTAGATTATTTTTATGATCAGTTTTAATTTTGCTTTGCAACAAGATTAGAATTAGCTGGAGCGCCCTGGCCCTGTGTACAGGCCTTTGTTCAAGGGAGGTCTCCAATTTGCAAGACTTTGTAATGTAGATGCCTTATAAAATATAAGACAGGAGGATGTAGCTTGAATTCTACTAATGACGACCGAGGAGCTCACGTTAATTGATACTGTAAAACGAGATGCATCGATAATTATTGGCTTCTAAATAACAGGATGAGATAGAGACCAAGAGATGGAGGACTTAAAATAATCCTTACAGCAAACACAACATGTTATTGAATTCCAGTACAGAATGCGTTTCCCTCTCCCGACTATTACTCAACGTATCTGACGCAAAATGACACGAACTATCAACGATGTTGAACTAAAAAGAAACTACAGAGTGAACAGCTCGGCAAGCCAGAGAACGCATTTATATGCATGAAAATGTCAAACTCTGTTATTTATACGCAGCTTAGAATCCCTCAATAGGAAGTAGAAATTTTCTATAAAATATTCAAACAAAATGAAAATAAAGCCCACGGGGGGTGGAGGAGGGGGGGGGGGGGCGCAGAGAGACTTTATTATTCGCGTGTAGGTACATCGTCGTAATCATTAGATGCCCCGAGCCGCGGCCATAGCTCTGTGTGTCCAGAATTTAACGATACAGCTTATTTATATAGTCGTCTGCCATCGGCGTAACTAACTTTCGGACAAAAAATAACGAGGATTACCTACGCACCCTTACACTCCACCTGGGTGACTTTAATCAACCCTTTGCCGCTGCCGCTCGTTACAAAACATGGAACGGCGACGGGCCCACTGCGGCCCTCCCTCCCACCCTCTTTAGTTACAATACTCCAACCAAGGCTTAGAGACAAATTTCATGGAGAAAATCTTTCTGAGAACAAAGAACGGTATCGGGTGCAAACAAGAAAGTTGGGCAACCGTTAATCAATCGTTTGATTTCGTGTGACATTAAGGGTTTGGACGAGATTTTCTAGCGCGTCAGAAGACAGTAGTCGGGGGCGTTTGCACGCTGCGATTCGAAAGTGGGTTTCAATTAGGTTTATTATTAAGTTGAGAAGGGTGAAGGGCGGTCTTCGCGCGAGATAAGGTTCTGAATGCCCCGTGATACGACTCGAGGGATAGCTGCATTCACGAAAGTAATGAGCAAAGGAATGCGTAAGTGGAAAATTAATGAAACTACAAGAGAACTTAAAGAAAATAACCTAGCCCAGCTTTATTCCGAGTAATTGTTGATTAAATTTCGACCTCTCCATTCCGTGAAAACCGTTAACTGTATAGAAATGCCACGTTGGGTTTGGGGTTTGTACGCCAGGAGTGCCTCTATGCGTTGCGATGGCACACACTGATAAGCGAACCGCTGGTCATGTTTGGTTAGAGGGGCAAGAGAGAAAATCAAACTCAGTACGGACGGCCTTGGCTAAAGACCTTGAGATACGAATTTTAGTTTTAGGCGTTTTGCGGAAAGTACTTTAATTCCAGCACTAGATGTCGACTTGACGGGAGATCGATCGCATAATACACGCAAACAAGCTGAAGATTAATTGCACAAAATAATTTCAACGATGCGAAATATGATAAGGGCTTAAACTAGCCGAGCAGAGAGAGGACAAGCTGCTTACAGAACAATCTGTTTTGTCAATTTTCATGTGTGCTAAGAGGAAAATATGGTGCTGCAAGGCAGGCATTTTTGCTGGGTATTAAGCGTGATTAACTCGTACCGAAAGTGAAATATGAATTGCGCATCTGATAGACCAGAGGTACAATTGTAAAAAAAATCAGTAAGTAACTAACGGAACGGACGTTGCATAAATTGCGTGGAGGAATTTTGTCATCACATATTTATCGACTTCCCCCAACCCCCTTATGTAGGTAATTACTGTGTAAATGGTAGTCAGGCATATCATGTGCCTGCAACTTCAAAGCTTGCACAGGAACATAACTCGTGTTTAGAGCCACCTGTAGAATTGGGATTTCTGTCGCTCGCAAACTACTCGACTAGCTGTACCTAATGGCAGCATCGATTGCGTAGCGGCAGCTCTCCCTCTGCTTTGTTGTACGCATTAACGGGTATTAGTCGAATGGAAATGAAATACCCGGTCCTAATGGTGAGATGTTCTAATTGGCATGAGCGTTGAATTAAATAGTGAACTGTTTTAACGAAGTTTTCCCAGCAATTTGCTCGGCGCTAAGCGTCTCTAGCGCATGAAATGGCGTCCGAATGGCGTCGGTGAATTAATCAAAATGGCGTGTGGAGGCAAAAAGATGCAGCGTGCTGAAACGGTACCGTGCTCTAAAGAATGGGTAAAAAACAGTAAACTCCGTTTGCTCCTCCAATCGCTCAGTCCAATTTTCCTCCAATTAAAAGTTGTGAAAAGAAGGTGAACGATATTTTATTACAACCTCTATTAAGATAGTAATTTATTCTGAACATCTTGCCTGATATTAATTAAGACAATATCAGTAAATCACAAGAAGCTCATCTTTCAACGCGACCAGAAAAGCAACCGTGAAGCAGGATCACCTCTAAAGCGCTGTGGTTTGATTTCCTAGAGCGTATCACTGCAAGCTTCAACTTCGTGACAGAGTTGCTACAGTTGACCTGGGATAAGTCGGACATTCAGTTTTCTTTGCTTTCTTATGTTGTGTGTTGAGACTGGAAAAGCCGATTCCCTTCTGAGCGTTGAGTTTAAGAGTCTCTGAGTGGAGAAGACACATTTGCACTGCAGGTTGCGTTGATCTGAAGCGTTAACCCAGTCAAGGAGTTAGCGTAAAATGAGAAAAAAAGAAACATAAGCCCACGAATGCTTTTTGTTTGGTTTTGTTTTCGCTTCCGTTCTGTGGAAACTGGTGGCATATCGGGGGCGTCATAAGGATACATTTAGCACAATATTATTAATACTTCTACTAGAAACCGACCCCTACACCACGATGAATATGTCCGAAGTCCTTAGAGACCACGAGGTGCTGTGAGTGGCCAGATCGCAGATAAATAACTTGGCCAACACGTCCTCCACCTCCTGAACCTTCGTCCCCAAAAAAGTTCTTTCCAGTGCAAATTGTTTATGTGTTGTGGTCCTTTCGTATTTAGGGCTTATCATTGCAAACTAAATCAAGTAGATAATTTTTTTTAATCAAAATACAGAAACAAGGCTAATTTATTTTTGCAAATACTTTGTTAATCAGCGAGTATAGCAGGGGATTCAAATGGAAATATAAATTAGATAGATAATATAGTAAACACTCGTTAACTTGAAGCAAGCAGAATTCTATGGAAGCTATACGGCAGTCACTAACGCAGATATCTAAATTTAATTAGTTTTTCTCGCGTAACAATTCGAACGACATAACAGGCGTGCCAACAGTGAAGGTGGCGACCGAATTGCGGAGCGATGGAGGGGAGACCCAGGTACGAGATTCCGTCGCAGAGTCGTTCGATAATGGGAATACTCGGGCGGGAGGATGAATGATCTAAAGTTCCATGGCAGAGGCCACTAAAAGAGATTGAATTGATCAATCAATCTTGTTCTCAATTCCGGCACCCCTTATAGGTAGTACGCGACATTCTCGCAGGATCTAGATATCACGTGAACAGTATTTGCTAGCTTCCTCGAACTTTCGACTAGGAGATGTAATCCAAATTACGACCTAGCTGTAACTTAATGAAAGACTCTTTTTAATTTTCTTGGGTTGTATTACATTCATGGTTAGATCCGAACCAAATGAACCGATGTTTATCGAATAACCAACTTCTGTGTAACCTGGATGTATGGCCAATCAATGTAAAATGTTTGCCTGTAGCTTGTTGATGTTAACGCTCATTGCCTTGAGCTTGTCGAGTATTTGCGGGCAATGGCAGTGTAGTGTGTGGACAGGCTGGAGATTGTTGGATTTGGTCACGAAGTAGCGGAAGCTTTCACGAGCGTCGTTGGTGATAGACCCGGCTCGTCGGCAAGCTTTGGGTCTGACCAAGACCCGAGTGAGGTGATCCGGCCCACCGAAGTTTCCAACATATTGCTGCGTGACATCGAGAATGAATGATGGTCAATAAAACCTGACCGAAAAGACTTTCAGGGTACGTTGCGACCAAAAACGAAGCCCCGTGCGCACCGCTGGATAGATATATAAATAGATGAAAATGGAGCTAATGGTATAGATAAAGTTTTAGAATGGGGAAAAACTGTTTCATACACTGACCGTGTTATTTTCTTTGCGTCATTTTTTGGTGAATTGGATTTTGAAATAAGTATATTTTAATGGAGTTTAACGACATCGTGTTGTGGCAGAAAGCGTATAAAGAGTTGGATGCCAGAAGCAGTCTCATAGAGAAAAGCACAAGGAGGGAATATAGACAGAAATAATTGCAGCAACGGTTGCATTCGCGACACATACTTACGCCGAGGAAATCTTTTCGTTGCTATTCAAGATCCAACACTTTTGACAATTACGATCGCCTCAAAATATTTATCACACTTATATCGAAAAAGGACTTAATCTAGATCTCATCCAAAATTATGATCTCGAAATGATCCAAGTTAGATGGGCGTTGCGTCCTGGCGGCATTGCGTGCAAAATTATGGGTCCGAAATGCAGATTGCGATTAAGAGATGGTTATCGCAATATTATAAAAGCTCTTTTAAAAGCAAAGTCGCATGTTTTCTTCGTAACAAACATCTCGTGCAATAAATGTGGGATAAACCCCACTACTAGAAAATAGTACCATAACCGTAGATTTAGTTTTAACTAACTTTAGCCAGCTTGGTAGGTACATACCATAGATTCAATCACCAGAGCTAAATCAAATTGCGATAGGTCAAAGGCCACTTAAAATTTAATTCGGTTAATTAGATTTATTTTTATAGCGGTTCGTGTTTTAGATTTTAAACTGTTATCTAATTTATATTTTATATAAACAAAAAAAAATAACCAGTACCATTCTGGCACCGGAACCTTGCAATTGTACACGTCATAAAAAAGTCATGAACATTATTATTTCAAAAAACTTTGTGCAGACTCGTGTCTCCGATAAAACTGTCAAGAACTGCCTTTCTGCTGGCTCGAGTTAGATTCTGGCCTGTGCAGAGTGACCTGCTTTTAATTCGCCACGGAAACTTGCGTTACAAAATATCGCTCCGCCGCGGTCTTTAGCCAAGTTTTTCAATTCACCCCCAAGCATATCAAGTGAGTGCACTACCACAGCAAGATTACTTTCTTTTTAATGAAATGTTTCAACTGTCAAAGTAATGCGCTCGTCCCACGATGCCCATGACTTGCAAATGCTGGAACAGCAAAGTCAGAGATAGTAACGGCCATAGAGCACGACGACGCAATCTCTCCTGAAGTCACTATACAATGTTGTTGCAAGACCAGTTCTGTGCCGGCGAGGCCAAATTCAAATTGCTTGCAATTGATATTCAATAGTAGGTAATGTTGTTACTGAACTATGATTTTAAATCATAGGAATATGAAATGTGCGCTGCTGAATAGCAATGCGCTGGTTGGATGGTTGGTGGGATGGAGTGGGTTGGTGGGGATTATATTTCCGAGACGACGAATGATTGACGTATCACGGTGTGCTATACAGACGTAGACTCCTTCCGGACCGAAGCTCAGCTCGCGTAGCTCGCGGAAACTTTGTTATCATCAGCCGAAACTCCCCCAGTAAATGAACATCTTAAGATTATTAGTCGAACATGAGGAGAGCCGAGAAGATGAGTTGAGTTAGAAACCTCAGCGGGAGTCGCAGTCTTATTCGGAGATGATTTGCCCCTGATGAGATTTTATGGATTTTGCCTCGAAAGTTTGAAACTTGCAAGTGAAATGACAGGCCAATGCTACCAAAGTGCGTACCTCCAGTGGTGCGTGAGCCAATCCGTGTACCTTGCTTACTTAATGAGTGAAAGTTCGAATGGAAGAAAAGCTCCTGATAAATGCTGCTAATCAGGGTAAATACTTATAAAGATCTACGATTATAAGATCTTTGAAATAAAAAATTTACGGAAAGATATCAGCCAGATAAAAAAAAGAAAAAAGTAAAATCAATGTTTGCGTGAGCATTAGCGAGCGACGGTGAGACATGAAATGTCACCTGGCTAGAAACAAAATTACCCTGCAAGTGCAAAGGAAATGGCTGCATCGATTTCATATTTGTTCCATGATTTACGAACTACTCGCCGAATTATGAGTAAGAATCACCCGAGCATTTTAGTTTGTCAAATTTAGGACGTGTTAACCCTCGTTTTAATTATACTTGATTGTCATGAAATTTTAGCGTGTCACCATTTCGTCTCGCACGCAACCATCGAAAATGTACTCATTCTTTACAACTAATAATCGTCCAGCAGATTCCAAAAAAAAAAGGCATGCAAAAAAACTAAACGCACGCGTCGATATGACTGAAGTCGTATCGGTTATCCGTAAAAAAAACACATCCCCAAAAATTAATTCCATTTCAATTGATTCTGCCGTCCATTCGAAAACCTGAATATTGTATCTAACCGTCTGAATATTTCCCTATAAATATTTGACCCTGTTCAATTGTCTCGTGAAAAATCAATCTGTCCATGCATTCCCTGTCTGACGTGACGGAAATAAAAGTGCGGCCCGGAACGGCAAGCGTCGATCGGGGTGATCGTCGGTCGAGCGTCCGTACGCTGTGTTATCAGTGCGAGCCTCGTGCGACGCATTCAAAGCGGCGTCGGGCGTCGCGACGTCGACGCTCTGTGTGCCAGTACACGTCGCCGCCCGGTGCATTGTGCTTTCCACCTATTACGTGTCGGAGCGCGTCAAAAGGCTGCCTCCAAACAGTGCCCGTGTATACAGAAGTGTTGATAATGACGCAAAACATGACGCTTTGTTGACAGTGACGTGGGGTGGACAGATATATTGTGGCATTATCTGTGGCGCATCTGGAAATACACTTTGTGTATGACTTCTAATACCTAAAAAGCATTTATTTTCCTAATTGAAGTGTGCCTAACTACCTAGACTCATGCAAAAAAGTTTATAATATAATTATTTAGTATAAAACTTGGCACATTCTAAGTGATTCTTTAAAACTGAGCAAGTTCGAAACAAAAAGTACACTTACATACTCTAATAAATTATCCTCGATAGAGTGCTCGCCTGTACTGAACTCATAAGATCTTTTGATTGAGACAATTCATAAATGTCTCAGACCACTATTAAAAAGTTTCTAATTATAAGTGTTTTCGATACCAATCGAAACTTTTAATGACCTCAATTTACCACCAAATTATTTTCTAAACGTAAAAATGAGACCAGAATACTGCTCCGCTCAACGAAGTAAGAATATTGATTCAGTCTCGTAACCTAATGCCCACTTTTGAATGCAACACGGCTGAAGAAAGGAGCTCCCGTTCAAATACCACGACAAGGTTTCTTGCACGACGCTGGGGTTAGGTTATGGTCCTCGTAACCTACTCTA
Organism: Protonemura montana; assembly: GCA_947568835.1. Lineage (NCBI taxonomy): Eukaryota > Metazoa > Arthropoda > Insecta > Plecoptera > Nemouridae > Protonemura > Protonemura montana. Next base: position 26,761,677 of record OX387602.1, on the reverse strand, counting down.
CCCGCAAGGTAACACGCGCATTCCTCGAGTTTCCTTGTTGGCTCGCCACCGCACCGGTGTTACATCGAACCTTCGTGCCTCTCACAAAAAACATTTACATATAATTGTATGTGTGTGTGTGTACAGTATATGCACCGCGGCAAGCAAGCAGTTGCAATCTCAAGTCTTTCTCGAGGACTTTTCTGCAACTTCTTGCCGCTAACATACTTAAAAGTGAATTATTATATCGCACGGACGATCTCGCTCTTAAAGTATCCCATTACCTTTCGTTTGGGACCGATGCATGTCATACGATTAAAATGATATGCGTCATGATTAGGCAGAGTATTTTTATAAGATTGCGTGAAGTTCCGTGCGCCGTGAATTTGCACGTTTTCGTTATAAACGTGTTTATAACTCACTTAGATTCGTGGGGCATGAGGCACCGTCATAATAAAGGTTATATAGCTCTGGCCGTACAAAAGCTATAATTGTTAGTACATGTAATTTGTCAGTGATCACATGTAGCTTAAAATATTTCCGTTAAATTTCTTGCAGCTATGTCAACGTAGGAGTTATTAAATCGGGGGAAAGCAGCTGGAAGATGCACAGCGCACAGCTACAGTCCCCAAGTCTGCCATATCCACATCCAATTACTGCACGCGAGCAGTTCTTCTCAGCTTTGGTATCAGCGAAAATTGTCGCCGGCGTGCAGTAAACGGAATTACCTATGCGGGCACCCTTAGCACTCTCAGCTGCCGCTTCATCCGTATTTATTGTTCCTGATGTGGTGATACCACCTCTAGTGGAACTGTGCAATTGCTACGATACTCAAAGATTAATTGATCCTAAAGATCAAGCTAAGGCGTGTGGACACTTTCGTCAGTATTTTCTACCGTATCCTCAAAGCGCTTCTCTTCGAAAGCTTCTAGATCAATCTACAAGGCCCAGAATTGCGGATTTTTTCACACAAATTATTAACGTTTGTGGATCTCTCTTTCATCTAGATCATAGCCATGAAACCACCAAAGACTTTTTCCTAAACAAAATATTTTTTAATTACTAATTGAAGCTGGCGTTTCATTTATGAGGCTTTAATCTCTAACCCGTTCGCTGAGTAGACTTGCGTATCGCCCAGCAATGTTTTAACTTTCGTAAGTATTTCATATTTCGACATGTAATCCCGTTCCGATCAGGATCGCCTCAAGACGATAGGACCAGGAGGGAGCATGGGGGAGCTGGGGGAGGCTGGCAAACCCCGCGAGGTCTCGCGACGTAAGAGCAAGCCTAAAGCCCCAGCACGTGATTGATGATCGCTATCGTGAAGCTGCAGTGAACCTAATGGGCCACGGATATGTTTGGCGTTCGGTTGGCCGTGTGCCTGGCATAGCGACCACGAAATAAATACTCTGCGATCCCAACATCATCTCTCTTCTACGAAATATCACGTTATTATCCTTATTTTTCAACCAGTCTATGGTTTTATCGGAGTTTATCATAATATTCAACATGGTATAGATAGGGAAAACGTTCGGGCAAAGTGTTTGTTTCTGAGTGAAGGAGCCGCTTCCTTTACGCTGGTCGCTTACAACATCCACTTTAATTTTCTATGCCATGCACGAGAGAATGCAGCCTTGCTTGACGTCAAGCCAGTTCGTTTTTCCATGAAAGGATGTCTTTTTATTGCATTTACTTGCATGATAAGGCGTGTGACTTGTGACTTGACGACCGTCAAGGATTTCAAGACACAATTGACATAATTCTAAAGATTTTATGCACTACGTTAGAAAAACTAACTGTTTCTAGCATACGCCAGCGTCTGCACGATGCATTTACACCTCCCGATTGACGTGCCAAGTGCAGCGGTGCAGGAATGATTTCCAAAGCGAACGTGTTTTGAGTTTCCTCAGAAGCAGCTTTTATTAGAATAATAATAATAATGTTTATTAGCAGTATACATTTAAAAAAAAATGTTGTGTTTCGTCATGTAGGTACAATTAAAAGTAAATTACAATCTAGATACATTTTCTATGGAATTCGTCAAGACAGTAAAACTCTTTCTCCAGACAATAATTTTTTACATGCAATTTAAAAGTGTGTACATTTTTTATCTCCTGTATCTCCTTTGGCAGCGCGTTATATAAATGAACACCATTAGAATGTAGTAATGGATGCAAACGCGAAAGGGTTCTATAGTACATGTCATCTAATAGGTAATAAGTAATTGAAGTCACTAAACATCTAATATTCGGGCATCCGCAGGTAGAAATAGATAAAGCAGGCCAACATGGTGCACGTTATGATAAAACATTCCTTAGCGGGCATTCAGCGAAATTCATTCAGCTACTCGTTCAGCAGTTTTGTACAGGGAAAGTTTGCAAAAAAAAAACTTCCAAAAATATTATCACGGTCGGTGTATGTAAAATGAATCCACCTCCGGCTTTGGTCCAGAAGGGTATTTTGATTGAGGCCTGCTGGTTGGGCAAGCGAGGCAAGCACACGGTATAAATATTCAACGAGAGCACGGATCACACTGGGAGATAGAGAAGTGCATGTCAATTTATGCATGGTTAATTCGTAATTAGTGCGTAGCTATTTGCCCCCCTAATCTTCAATTCTGATTCCCGTGTTGTCGCTGGCATTTTCCTCGTTTTGTGGCCATAAATGCGTTTTATCAATTACCAAACAGGTAACACATTTGATTGATACATTGACAAACTCTGTAACATGCATATCTAATGAAAATATTTACATTGTGACAAATAATATTTGAACTGGGCAGTCCTGAAAAGTTTCTAATAACAAAATAACCACAAAAAATTAAAATAATTACCTAGTAAAACAAATGCATACACTAGGATTAATTTGAGTTTGCCACTTTCTGGGGTGCTTGTACCAACCAGGAAAATATGACACCATGATGCTACTGTTAGCTATCTGATTTAAAAGCAACAAAATAATGTTTTTCTTTGGTTGAAACATTTAATAATTTCAGGAAAACAAAATATTGAATGAAAAACAATAAATGTTAATCAACCAAAGTTAAAATTAATATATTTCGGATTACTTTTAACTTTTATCAGGTTTAGGCAGGAAACCAAGCTCGCAAACTGATTTTTGGCAGCCATTGCTAGAATCCGCTAGTGTACGGTAGGTATTTAGCAGAAGTCATTAGGACTTTTAGTTTTACATTTAAGTTCTTATTTTTCAATAAAATTAATTTCACGAAAATAAACTGATAAATCCACAAAGAATTTAAGTGCATGATGCATTGTTTGGTCATAATTTTCTGGTTAATTTCAAACTCCCCGGTGAAGACTGGCTTTATTTTGCATTCTAAAGTTGGCAATATGTAATCAGAGTCCACCAGCTTGTAGCAAGGTAAGGCTAACACAACTGTACGTCATATGCATATATACATGATGCAATTTTATTTAGATGCATTTAGGATGCTTAAGCTAGGCAATTGTTTTTATATTTTCTAGTTATTTTGTTATTGGAAAATTTTCAGGACTTCTCTAAAAAGTGACAGGTACAAGTTACGAAACATTGGAAAATTTAGTTGTTCTTCACTTTAACATTCGGAATACAGTTCAAATAGTTTCTGTCAAAACTAGTCTTAGGTTAGATAAGTTAGACAAGAGTCTAAAATCCAGTATATTTAAATTGTTTTTTTTTTCAAGCAAATTTGTTAAAAATTTGAAATACGTGGGTAGATTAGGTAAATATTTTTGTATAAATCGCTATAATTTAGCCAAAGCATTACATTGATGATCTTGTTTTAATCTTCATCATAACCTCGTTTAAAAACAAGGAAAAATTCATACAAAACAAAATAGTTCTAAAAACAGCAAAAAAAAAATCCAGCAAACATTCATTGGATGGAGGAGCCAAGTTTGTTTTGCGGGCTGCGTTCAGGGGAACAAGATAATTTGGGTCACTTACACGTGCATTATGTGGTATTGACATTCACTTTGAACAATTTTCTTAAAAAGAAATATTAATATTGAATACATTTGTAATTTGGATCTAAAATGTTTTTTACCTAAATAAACGTTCATACCCACCCATATTAAACTTTATGCCCCTTTATGATGCAGAAAGAAATTGGGAGCAAAAATTAGCCTTTAAAATAATTAACCATTCAATTGGCCAGTCAAAAAAATCAGTGTGATTGTTGACTACTAGTAATGCGGTGGGGTCAAGTTTGTCGCCCGGCTTTGTTCAGGGACGTAACAAAAGTACGGACACGAAAAGCAAACGCACGCTAGGAGATATGTTTCACGCGAGAATGGTTGGGAGACAGGGGTGTGCAAGGAAAACCTATAATAATGTCACCGCCATGACAGATGCCAATTGACATGTTTACACTTGTGCACACATTTTCGTCGCTCCAAAATGTTTTCGCTCTATTTTCTCTTCCCAGCGCAGCCAGCTCATGAAATAATGGAGATCCGTCATTCTCATCAAATACACTAAAATCGTCTCAAAACGCATGTGTCCAAGTAGATCAATGGGTTAGAGCAACACTCGCGATAGGTGGAGTCCCCGTTTGGACATCAATTTTTGAGACGGTAGTAGTGTTCGTAATAATATAATACCCCTCGCTTTGCACGCGTTTGCAATTTAAATAATATTTTAAATAAACACCCTCTTAAATTTAATTCTGCATCCGGCCGATGTGGATTGCAGCTACGCAAAAAACCACGGCATCTGTTAAAATCGCCGAGTGTTTTGAATCGCTCCAAACAAAATATCTTAGCGGCATTTTAAGACAAAATTGCAATTCCGGGCAATTCCGGGCACGTACGACGTGTGGGTCATTGGGACTGCGCGTTACGTGCGCAGCCACCGGCCTGCGCCTACGTCACGTTCTGGCCACATGGCTATAGGTCATCCTATCAGCGTATCTGCCCCTGCTCGCCGCTGGGTGCGACAGCGTCGCCGTTTTGCTTCGTTAGACGTAACACCAAATTTAATTATCAAAAGGTGTGCTAAATTTTGAGACCTACTCGTGGACCCGCCAATGAAGAAAGTTGTCATTTTAAGAGAAATGTATGCTCTTAATGTTTCTGAAACTAAAACCAATGTTTCTCAGTAATGAAAAACGCTCGCAGTCCCAGCAAACTGTCTGACTGATATTTCGTATTTCTTCCCCGTTTCCGTTCAGCAAAGTCCCCGACATGTCCTCGTTTGCTACTACAGAGGACTGTGAATTTCATCGACGTCGACCACATTAATGTTTGTGCCCGAATAGATAGGACGGAGACTCGTACAGAAAGTTGAGTCTTGCACGAGTAGAACTATATACAAGTTCAGTAGAGCGGCACTTTATTAGAGGATCGGTTCATCTTGGTTGGATTAGCGTTGAAACTTTGCTTGGTGCTGATCAACGCACTACACGGTGACTTGACAAAAATAGTGATCGAATTACTCCTAGTGACAATATTCGGTTTGGTCCGTGTACCACAGGGACGTATGTCACTTTTAATAATAATAATAATAATAATAATAGTTTTTTATTGCGTTGATTACCTAGTAATGAGGCAATCGTCCTTAAATAAATAAACTTTACATCATAGATTTGCAATCTCTGTCATCCAGATAATAAATAAAAATAAGCAAATAGAAAACAAATAAGCTGATCATAACAATCTGCAAGAAATCACAGGGTAGCGGCAAGTATTAAACTAAATCATTCCTTAGTGCTACGCTAAATACATAATATGGACCCTGTTTAATTAGCATAGAAAAATTCATAAAAGCACTTCACTATCAGATATGGCTTGAGCTGAGATTGAAAGGCGTTACCTTTTCATTGCCTTGGGCAAGGCATTGAGCATTTCTTAATAGCTTGCTGAATTACAAGCATGATGAAAGTTTTAACAAAAACTATTTCAATGCATACATCAATTCAAATCAATGGATAAATCAAGTAGACATTAGTCTAAAAACCATCATGATGAAAGTTATAGTTTAAAAAAGTGCAGTTCTAATCGCGTGTTAATTTTTCCTATTTTTATCTTCAAAGTTCAAAAATTAATCTTCGAATTGTTTTGAATGTGGAATAAATTGCAAAGTACCTAACTTTGGTCCAAGAAAAGCAACCAAATGCATGGCAAATGCTTTCTATAAGAAGTTTTTCTCATCATATAAAAAGCAAGAGTATTTAATCCCCGATTTTTAATAAATTTTCTAGTGAGTAGAACCGCTTTTCAGTTTGAATATTGTATTCAGTGGAAGTGCCGAGTTTGCTCTGCAGGCAGCGTTTAGGGGCAAAAGCAAATACAACACGAACTGAACAGGAACGAAATGCAAGCAGAACATCTCTCATCGTATGGTGCTAGAGTTGTCGTGTAGGGCGCTAATTTTGGTAAAAAAGTTACTACGAAATAGAAAATACATGCAATAAGCTACAATAAAACCCCAGTGTGTATCTGTCGAATTAAGTTCATTCGGATCAAACGAGTTATGAACACGATTTTTTATCATAATACCTCGTGAAATGGAACATAACAGCAACGCGAATTATTAGGCAACTCGGGGATGTCGATTGCAGGCGACCCGATAAAAAACGAATCATATTTCTAACTCTATCAGCCAGCGCTTGACGTCGATGCTTTGCTGCCTTCAAAGGAGCGAAAGCAGCATCATGAAACAATATCCCATTAAGTTTCAAAGCAACGTACAGCTTATTTCAATTATTTCCATGAGCATATCACTCGATGTTGATTAGTAAAACGAAACAAACTAATTAAATTTTTACCTGTGCCAATTGTTTATGAAAACGTGAAACGTATTACGTAGCGACCTTAATTATCTGACTCGAGTGCTTTTTTTATTATAATCATGTTCTTTGCAACATTTATATAATAATAATCTATGAACTTAACCAGAATTTCATTAAGGTATGCGAAAAATAAAAACAAACTATTGGAGCTCACTCTCGGGTCTAGATGGTTTTAAAATGTGTGCCTTTGTTCTCTTCCAGGGCGAGAATCTAGAGACCTGGACACGCTCAACGAGATAGAAAATATCGATGGAATTGAAAATTTTGGCCACGGTAAGTCCCCTTTCTTACACGAATCTTTCCTTGGACTTAATTTACGTTCCAGATAAAATCCACCCTTCGCACCGACTTGACTAATATCGCTTCTAAATAATCAGACAAACAATGTGGCCTGCATTCGCTAATGCAGCCAAACAAGAACCAACTTTATAACCTCAAGTAAATTAATATACGGTTAAAGGGAACTCCTGCGGCGTAAAGCCACGTCTGTGGAAATTGATTTTCACAGAATATGGAATAATTTAGTATTATTTGTGTTCTTCGTGCATCTTCAGGCGAAGCCCACCAGCGTCTTCAACCTGCTCTAGCAAAGCAAGGTATTGCCCTGTGATAACGCAATCAAAGCAAGTGCTCGTGAAGCAGCCCTTAATACTCAACGTCCCCCTAAGTTTTCGAGAACATAACTGTTTCGCGGCGGGCTCGCTGCCGCCCACACGCAGCACCTTCGCCTTACGCACACACCCCCACCCCTAAAACACTAGGTGTGATAGTGTGACGCAGGCTGCTTAATTAGCTGTAAGATGTAGCAGAGTAGGTTTAAAGCTTTACACGAGCTACTTTGTATTGTGTGGCCAGATAAATGTTTAATAGACAACCTCAACCACTCGCTAGAGAAGCCTTCATCTTGTAAGCACAGTTCGCAGGAGGGTGTCGGATGCAGCAGACTGAACCATTTAGCAATGATCTGATCGCCGAGATTTCAGCTTGACGCCTTAATGAAAGCTTGATCGAACACATGTGCTGCCCTTTTGTGATATTATGATTTTGAGGCAATGTTTAGCTTTGTCGAGCATCGTTACATTTTGGCTGCGAGCCTACGCACGAGAGTTTGGGCCACGCAATCACGCCGACTTTGGCAGGTTATCAAAAGGTCTCATATTTCCTAAAAAAAAAAATGTAGGAGAGAAATGATGTAAAAGATCTGAAACTTTGAGGATATTAAAGATTTATCGACGTCGTGTAGGTCTTATAGGATGTCCTTATCGTTTACCATGGGGTAAACTATAAGGATCATTGCATTTAAAGCTGTTTCCAGGTTTACGCAGCGCGAGAACGTGTGTTTGCGAGGCTGTCTAATTTGAAAGGCAAAACGTGTGCGCAAAGAGCACGACGACGACTATATATACCTACAACAAATCCACAATAAATCTTGGTCGAAATCACTTGGTTTTCATTGCATCCGCATCAAAATAAGTTTTTGTGGATGTGTGATTAAAAACATTGTTAAGTTGTGGTTCACCGCGTGGCAACAAGCACGACTTCAATTGAGGTCAAATTGAAAATCGAACAGTAATTATGAAAAGCTTATGCTCACGTAGAGTGTCGTCCGTGCCTATCAGCTACGTGAACATATAATCGCTGTGAATAATGAGATAATAACAATTAGTGTTGCGGTATGGCAGACTAATTCAAGAGCTAAAGTTAATATTTCACATTAATTATCTAGATCCCCGGCACATCATCAAATGATATCATCTCGTTTTCCTGCTGCAGCGCCACGGTTGGTACGTGGTGTTGAGAGGAAAGGGCACGCCACAGATTTCGTCTGAAATGAAGTTGTATCCCGGCGAAAGCAGCATCCCTTCTGCGTAGAATGGCGTGCTGACGCCCACCTCCTAGCCAGGAACACGGATATATTCCTCGCGAGAGAGTGCGTAGTTATAAACAAGCCAGTCTACTCTATAAAGCTGGAGCGAGACTTTATTTGCATCGAATGAAAGGAATTAGCGACACAAAATATGGAAAACATAATATCTGCAAACATAGTTTTTTTATATTAACAATTTTATTCCAATAACAACAATAAAGCTTATTAGGGTGGGTTGAAATTAATTTGTAAGCTTCTGTCATAGGATTGACAGCTCTTTTGTAAAAGGGAACACATACAATAAATTCATTATATTTTTATGGAATACGTGTACAGATAATTTCATATAAAATGTGGGAGGTAATAATTCACATGCACGAGAAATGTGTTTCACAGCAGGGTTCGTTTCATAAGGATATCGTAAAAATGAAATTAATTTTAAAACGTAATTGTAAATTTGAATAGCATCCAGGGGTGGACTGACCTCCAAGGGCAATTTAATGCTGGAGTAAAAGTAGCACGCAGCTATCAAACACTCATTTCTGGATTGATTTTGCACGGTGTGCAAGAAAATGGCGCGAGGGAAGCAAGCGCCGCACGGAAACACAAGAAAGGCGCGAGAAAGATGACACTTCATTTCTCCTGGCTAGACATATTGAGGAGATGAAGTGCATTTACAAGTTGCAAATTGATTGCGTGCATTTATTTTATTAGACATTCCATCTTCACGAGAACATTCCTCTCAGAAATTTTACAGCGCAACGTAGACCGAAGTATGCAAATCTGGGTGCATTTCTTTTTTACCAATCAAAGCATTGGCCAGATCGTTCAGAATTCCTCTGCTATCGATATCCGCTCGCGTGGTGGCATTTACTGCAATTATTCTCGAGGTATTTGCAAATTTCCCTAACACTGGAATTTATTTTTCATTCCAATGGTTAAAATGAAAAAACTTGCCCTACAGATGCACCTCTATGAAGGATTGATTTGAAAAATATGAGTTGAGAGGCAAAACTGATCTCAACTGGTATTGCTGTTGGCCAAATATGTATTTGTATTGTCAGCGTACGTGGATATCGATAAATCCAACGCATTCTGCGCATGTCTTACGCACTTCAACATAATGATATATGAACCACAATGCAGCTCGACTCCGTTGCAGTGCAGCTGTAATGACTAACTGGTATTCCGATGTACTTATACGAGTACATCGAGAAATTTGCACGGAACAATGCGCCCTAGCCTCGACAACATCCTAAAGCGAATACCGCAAACTTATGCAAGCCAACGGAAGGCGTTTGCTACTAAACAACAGAGTAATGTTACATGCAAATATTTTGAGTAGCAGGTATAATTTTTTCTCCCAAGTCAAATACAGTCATATATTACAGAGGCAAGGTGTCGCAAAAGAAAAGCTCGAAAGAGCTTCGCACAAATCACAATGTGTTGGCACACATATTTGATAGTCACATGGGTCATGTTATTGTGTGGTTCGACCATGAAATTGAATTTCTTCCCTCCATTATGGGGCCACCACCCACTCCATGCAGACCGAGGGATTGCACGAATCTGCCTCTCCTCCGCCTCGTTGCTGGCTTCCAAACAATCTGCAGCTCCCAGCTAGCCGAGTGCACGCCGCTGATTTATGCGGCCCACTTGCCAATACAAAATACAGCATTTGAAAGGAACGAGAAAGTTTGTCACTTTTATGTTTTCTATCGAATTTAGAAGTGCGACAGCCAAGGAAGAAAAACACACAAACTCACACATACACATACTCACAGAGAGCTCTTAAAACAATTACTTTGAAGTTGCAAGTTGGCCACTCCCGTGGATTCAGTTTGGATTTTTTTTATCCTGTTCTCGCTGAAAAGTGGTGTGAAATTTATAGAAGCTAGCAGATTTTTTCAAACAAGTGGAAAATTTATTTTTAAGTGTCCTTGTTGTCTGTTTCGTTCATTATGGTTACACAAAGGGGAAGTTGTTTTGCAAAATCTGCATGGCGCGTTGCACTAAGTAAGTTCTACAAAATGTTCACTGACGAGAGAGAATTGGTAACACCCGATAAATTGCAGAAACTATGGACACGCTCCACGTGCCCTAACACTGCAGTCTGGTACCGTTTAGGTATTTTCACGTCGCGTATATCACCTTGATTGATAACGTATACTTGATATAAAATTAATATGGAAATATAAAGTCGTCCAATAACCCCCGATAAGTCCTAAGGCAATAAAACAATGTAACTGACAGGACAATTGAACTTACGGCCCTAGGCGTTACAGACTGCCGCACAACATAATATACCAATGCCATGCAGTTCCATAATGAGAAATAGATTAGCAATATTGGTGCAAGTGTATAGCGAACAGTTCTGTTCTTCGAACTCATCCTGCACATGCAATCAGCATGCAAATATACGCCCCATAGTTCCAAATAAGCGTATTGTCGGCGCGAATATCGCCGAGTATGTGAATGCCGAGTATTGTATAATTCTCATTTACATCGGTGGAAACTGGAGGGTTATACACTGTGCAGAGCCAGTCGCCATTCTCTAATATTAAAGACAATGGCTAGTGAACGGGGGAACACTTACAGTGCATCGTCAGTAATAATATCATTACTGCGAAGGATTCCAGGATTGCAGGATTGCAGGATTGCAGGATTGCAGGATTGCAGGATTGCAATGAGTTCATATTTCCGAATTCATTTAAGTTTGAAGTACACTCAGATCTTAAATAATGCATCGTGCAGATTCATTGCATAGTCTCGAATTACTTAACTTGGTGATGATTTATTAAATTCAGACTTGATTATAGTTATAACTAATAAGTAAAGTTCGAACAAAGAGTTTGTATATAAAGGAAGCAAATTCGTGTTTTATAAATTAGATTGTAAACTATTTTGTGGCGGAATTCGTAATTGGAAGTGGGTGGGGGCCGAATTGGTTACGAGCGACGTGTAGCCCGGAAAGAAATGTTGTCTTTTCGCTATTTGTCCTGAGCACGCTCAATTAAATCCTGTCTTATTTTCGACAATAATCTCGAGATTCGTTAAGAAAAGCGACGCACAATGTTCGCCCAGAGATGGCTGGCTATACAATGGCGATGCGAAAACTTCCGTTTCCTTCTTGCGTGTCTGATTGGAGACCCCCCTCCTAGCCACCCAACCCACCAACACCGCGGGCCAAAACGGGCACCCCAAACCGCGCATATAAATGAGCAAACTCAAAGAGAGACATTTTTCTTATAATTCTCGCTTCTTACTATTTACCGGCTGACATTGCGGCTTCTCAAGAATTCACTCCCACATTAATATTTTCTTCTGGTCTATATCAAAAAATTATCTCTTTTTTTTTGTAAAAACTAAACCTAGCGATATCGACGGCATGAACTCAACACATTGCTCATGTGAATTCCGATGAGATGTGCCCAGTAAGTCAGATCTTACCTTCGATTTCGATCCTGTACGTCTCATTGTGCGTTTGGTTGGTGTGTTCTCAGCCGACTCGCTGCCCCGCTTCGCCGAGTCGATACCCAACGTGACCGTCACTGTCGGCAAGGACGCGCTGCTGGCCTGCGTGGTCGACAACTTGAAGGGCAGAAGGGTAAGATATCTTTAGCCAATGTTATTATTTCATTACGCAATGTTATTGCCATGGAAATAGAAATGGCCGAACAATATTTTCTTCTCTAGGTCGTCGTACGGTTCGATAATTTTTCATTTAATTGAAAAATTCCATCTTTTCTGAAGTTATATATTTCATTTTCTTACTGTGTTATTAATGGCCGCGTCTGCTAGCTATTTACTGGCAAGATGAAGACTTATGCTCCAGGCCCAGGGAGTAATGTTGCATCGCGTAATGGACTGTACACATTCCCATCTTGCTAGCGCTCTTGGGGTGGTAATAAGGAAACTATTTTGGCAGCGGTCTGGCTTCCAGATACCACAGTTGGGAAAATTTACTGCAATCAAGATTCAAGTGCGTGCGAATAACGCTGAGGTTTGTTCCAAAATCATACTTGCCTCCATTGGCCCATGCCGCAATGATAATTTCACATCGTCTTAACACTTTATGACCTGTTTAAATGTTTTACTGCGTTCCATAATACTTTCGTTGATATCGTAAAACCTACAAGTCGGGTCTAGATGAATGTAGTAAGAAAGGGTAAACTGTTTTTCCCCTTAAATAGGGAAGCAAGACGTTGGCTGCGTTAAAGATTAGATCCGTGTGATTAAGCATTTGTAATTTTGAGTTGATCGATTCCCGGGTCGCGGTTCGCGCTTAGTGCTCAGTGCTAGGTGGGCCCATGCATTACAAATCTCTCAGAGGGTTAGAGGTGGTCGGGGGGAGGCGTTCTGGCAGAGAGCGCTCAGCCGCCGCAACTTGTAAATGATTGACATTCAATGAGCGCAATTTCCGCGACATGTGACTTCGTGGAATATTAATTATTTATATGGCTGGATGAAATCACAGCAAGAAAATTGAATCGCTGATTTTATGGGTAGGTACCCAGTAAGTAAATGCTGATAATTAATCTCACGACGAATGTTCTTAACCACGACATAAAATGATAAAATCTTGGCGTGTACACTGGAATATTAAATTTGAATATTCAAATAGTTTAGGTTAGGAAATCTCCCGTTGGTGTCTTGGAGGCGAAAAATGGGCCGCTTTAATAATTCAAGCAGGGCGCGCAGCGACACCGAGTGGAATAAGCTGCGAAACGCAACTTGAGATGCGCGGCGATTGCTCGTGGCTCAGGTAACGGGACTCGAGGATTTTACGACTGTTATACGAGAAGAAGACTAAACTCGAGAGCATCGATTCGAAAATCAACAGCCATAATAAATACAATAATACCATAAAAAAACCCCGAGAAACAAAACAATAACAATAAAACACGCGAGTTGGCACGAGCGGCAGCGCGCTGCCAGCGCCGCCAACGCCACCAGTGCTACCACCGTGGGTTCAGAGCGCGTGGCCAGCGCGACTCAGTCCCAGAGGCTAAACTATGCCCAAGGAAAACTACATGCGTGAGAGGAATCTGTAACAATGGCATTGCCAAAGCCACGGTTTACGTGTAAAGCATCGCTGATTGGTGTCGATGTCTGCACGAACACACGCGCACCCAACGCACACCTTTACACAACAATGCAAGAATGCGAACGCTCGCATTATTAGTCGGTGCTTTCTTTTGTTACTGCACCCGCCGTTCCTCTCGAGACTTGTTTCGCATACCATTTCGACAAATTGGTTTGGACATTTAGTCAATAGCCGTGCTGAAAGAGATAGCCCCGGCACTATTTTTGTTATTCCTTGCGTCTCCACCATCTCTAAGAACAGCTATTTTCGCTTCCTTTCGGAATTCTTCTGTGAATGAATCGGGTGAAAACGTTGCTGCATTCTCCGGCTAGGGACGCGAGCTGCGTATATAGGTAAGTACGTTCTCTCAAAAGTGGAGGTGCCGAGTTGCTAAAAGCTTCTTTTTCATTTCAAAGGGCGCTTCGCTCGGGGAAAAACGCATTTTTACATTGCCTCGAGCATATGCCATTGTAAAACGACACATGAGAAATTTTTTCAAATGAAATCAAAACCCTAATTGGCTCGGTGCCCCGCGTTCCGCAGGTGGCTTGGGTACGTGTCGACACGCAGACCATTCTGTCGATTCATCACGACCTCATCACAAACGACCCCCGCATCTCGTTGACGCACTCCGACCACCGCTCCTGGTACCTGCACGTCAAGAATGTTCAGGTGTCGGATCGGGGCTGGTACATGTGCCAAGTGAACACCGACCCCATGCGAAGTCGACAGGGGTACTTGCAAGTCGTCGGTAAGTACTTGCATGGTATGACCTTATTCTCGGTGCGATATATCTATGTTGCCGGGTAATTTCATTACTAAGTGAATTCTAATTGCATTAACAGCGTAATACGAAATGAAATTAGAAGCTGTTACTGCTAATTAGTTACCTCAGATATAAGAATCGAAATCAAGAGCTACTGTGTGAAGGAGAGTTTTGAAACATAGGTGCTTGCATTGCAAGATATGCTGATATTTTAAAATAACGCTCGAGTTCCGATTATGATTTCTGTCTCCAATGCTGTCTTGTATATCAATCGCCTTTTTTTGCCATTTTCTTAGCTGTGCTAGTTCCATGGCCTAGGGTAACTACTCACCATAAATAAAGTATTGACAATATTGTTTTATTTTTTGAAAACCAATCAAAAGCGAACACTGGCAGAAGAATTCCCTTCGGACCTTGCCTCATCTATTTCTGTACGCGTGGATCTTAACAAAGTTACTGCTAAGATAATTTCGAATTGAATATCCAATCCAATATATATTGGAAGTGCTCGATGCTCACCGAACCCTATGGTAGAACCCCATGATAGAACCCTTCCAGGCCTGTCAGTGTACGACTGCTGGGTGCACTGCGTTTTTATATTTGGCCCGTTTTTCCGTGACTGGAATGTTTTTTTTACGGAAGGCTTTGTCGTTTTTTTAAAGAGAAAAATGTAAATATCCTGAAAGTTAAAATTCGTACTGCTTGGGGGTGTAAGAGGGTTAAATATTTGAGCAGTGAAATGGTGGAATACGTTGCGTGGAGGTAACAATTCAGGCTATTGTGCTGATACGGGAATAAAAATTCTAAGCAAGAAAATGTAAATTAATGCGTCGATGAGTCAATTCCTCCCCGAAAAAAGTGTTTTGCCGAATACTGTAACGCGTATTTACATACCACGGCCTTTGCCATAGGCTGAGCTGTGAACTTTGGTATTGATGACAGGAATTCATGTAATAAGCAAACCGAATGAATGTCAGTTAAATGAAGAAAAAATGTGTGACATTGCACATAATATTATCTGTGTGTGGTGAAATTATAATCTGCGCGCCATGAATTGTTGAAACGAACAATTCCCAGGTCTGGCGTGCCGGTTCTCATTGAAAATAACGTGTAACCATCAATCTGCCGCGGTGTGCGGAGGCTACGTGGCTTCAGATATGATTCCGTATTTCCTTGAATTACAGGTTCAGTCTGAATAATTTATGCAACACCAGCCATCTATTTCTGTGGTTCACGACGAGAAAATTGTTTTTTCTTTTATAAAAACAACAAAGCTGCGAGGAAATTTCGCCACCGTATAACTTATTTCTTGTGGACTAGCCAATGTTTTGCCAGAATTACACTTGGCCAGTGATAGGGTGCAATTTACTGGAGATGCAATTCCATTTTTTTTTTGTAATGCAAATGACAAGCCGTACGCTGTGACGTTTGTCAAATCGGTTCCCATTATGCAGAAGAACCCCCGAGGACGAAGTTGATGCCAGTGTGATTTCATTTTTGACTATATATGGGTGAACTAAACTTTAAAATATGTGCAGAGTATTAAAATAACGGTGTCAAAATCCCAATGGCATTCACACAAACAAAATTTATACTTTTAAAGCAAATGATCCAGATATAAAAAATATTAAGTTAAGTAATTTATTGGGAAAATGAGAGTTTTATTCGATATAACTCGCTGAGCCTATCACGAATGTCGAACGGCCCTAAATATTTGGTCCATTAGACAACGTCTCACCGCTTGGATGATCTCAACAGTAATTATGCAGATGCTATGCAAGGGTGAAGTTAGAGCAATCCTGGATGCTGGAGTGCTACTCAGAATGTTTTCTTCCGCCGGCCGGCTGGCGCGGAGCCGCTGCAGGTCTCGGAAAACGATCGGACTTTCCCGTCGACGCTCGTCCGACGAAGATCCCGGCTCACGCGGCACTGACATGAACTGATTGCCCGTGATGTTGGCTGAGAAATAGATTGGTGTCGCTCTATACCCACGCGGCCCCGGCGTCGAGGTGAAGAAAAACAATTTATACTGCCCGTCCCGCGAGCTATACTCAGAAGTATTGGGAGATATATAAAGAGACCGGTACAACCCGAGGGGGTTAAAGATATGGTCTCTCGAAGCCTTCATCAACATTGAGTTGTAAGAAATTCGCTGGCCCTAATTGCGATGCGGAGCGAGGACTTCCAGCCAAGACTGAAAGCAAATAATTTGTGCTTGGCTTTGATCGAGCGAACTTACCCCTTGACCCGTGATCGAGAACGTTGTCGGCTACTTAGAGTGTAACCCCCAGATCCTTTCGCGCGAGCTCCAAACTTTTCAGCCAGGTCATTCATACCGACGGAGCACTTTGAAAGCATACCTAAATAAAGTCCGACATCTTTTAAACAATTAATCGACACACAATTCATGTCCACGACCTCGCGTACACCAAACTTCATTGTAGCTCTTTAGTCACTCTAGACGAGGTTAATACCGTTTGTTAATTCAGGTAACGGCACGATTGTTTGGTTTGTGGTGCTTGCCTCCCCCCAGTGCCCCCCACGATCGAGTACAAGGAGACGAGCATGGACATGGTGGTTCGGGAGATGACCAACGTAACTCTCACGTGCAAGGCGAACGGTTTCCCGGAACCGAACATAATGTGGCGGCGGGAAGATGGCGAGGACATCTCCTACAACGGCATCAACGGTAAGTCGCAATCGTCGGCGTTCAGCCTCTATCAAACGATGTCTTTATGGCTACTGTGTGCCTCTAATTAGAATGTCTTCATTCCGAATCCGCTATCCGCTTCAAGTAATTTATCTGGTGATTTCAATTAGACTCAAATGACTTTGACGTTTATGGAGTAAACGATAAAATAAAGCCTTTGAAAAAAAAAAACGCATGGAAATTCGTGCCTGGTTAAAAATGAATACATATCCGCATGAAAACATTTAAACCCTGTTCAAACAAAAACGCAAGTCCTTTCAAAACTCAAAACGAGTCAACCGCGAAAACACACATTGCTCATAAAATCATATATAACTAAACAACACATTAATTTATAAATATCTATTACTGACAGTTTTCTGCCACTCGATGGCTGTTTGCAAAGCTGTTGTGCTTTTCACAGTAGACAAAGTGCAAGGTACAGCAGAGCACGCTCGAGGAGACACCAATTCTCAAAGCATCTCTGTTATTCCCAGGATAAAAGGGCTTTCATTGCAGAGACACGACGCCAACACAACATGTCTAATGTTTACCAGACTAACTAACCTAGTTACGTGTAGTCCTCGTACCTACCAATTCACTGTTTATCCGTATTGTACTTGTTGCATTGTGCTCGGCAAAGAGTGTACAATAGGGTAAAACTGACAGTCGAGAACAAATAGAGCAGAGACCTAGTGTGCATAGAGAAACTAGTATAGATTGAATCGTATTGACCACTAAGTCGCCTGTAGGAACAGTAAACTAAACCTTTTCTCGGTGATCAAACTGATCTGATAGATGTTACCGTTCGGTGAGGGCACAGGCTACTTTGGGGAGAAATCTCATTCGTGTTTTTTTTTTTATATTTTTTTATATATGGTCTATTATTTTTTGTGCACCCGTTTTTCCGCATTGGCGTGGTAAGGGTAGAAGTTTCCACTCGCTGCATTCTGCTGGAATTCCGCGGCGCCGGATCTAGCAGCAGCACTTGTGCAATTGTTGCCGCGCAGAACCGACAAACCCAGTGAGCAGCAAAACTGTGCAGCGTCGAGAGTTAGATTACAGCCAGGATAATGTTTACCTGCATTTCGCGTAGAAAACTACATCAAAGCAGGGTGTTTAATTAAAACTGAGGAACGTAACAGAGAGCGCAGTAAATTATTTGAAGAATATTCAAGTTAATTAATATTATGTTAAATGGTTGTAGAGTAATAGAGTACATATATATAGTGTAATGAAAACCGACGAATAAGCCTAGCTAGAAAAAAAACTACAGCCACAATATTTTGAAAAATAGTTTGTAAGTAGATGATATTGATCTACGTGTAGGGATATTCGCAAAATAATAAGCGCAAGATATTCAGGGACGTAATCGGGTGCAATTATGTGCAATCAGTAGCGTACTTGGTGGGTTGCACTTAGCGATAATCGCACATCCACAGCGACGACATTACATGCCGGTGTCTTGATGTGTGTGCTCAGTGAACGTAGTTGAAGGCGAGGTTCTGCACTTGACGCGTGTGAGTCGCCTGCACATGGCCGCCTACCTCTGCATCGCCTCCAACGGTGTGCCACCTTCCATCAGCAAGCGGGTTCAGCTCAGGGTGCAATGTAAGCCCGAGTATGCTCGTACAGTTATTTACCAACCAAACAGGTTGATTTATATTTTAATGACATATAAAACCTCTCTGCATGTTTATGGACAAAAAAAACATTCGAGGGTGAGATTTTTTAAGCCGTAATATATGCCGCCGCCCTCCTAGTTGCTATCTGGCTTGAGGGGCTCATTCA
This sequence comes from Protonemura montana, assembly GCA_947568835.1. Lineage (NCBI taxonomy): Eukaryota > Metazoa > Arthropoda > Insecta > Plecoptera > Nemouridae > Protonemura > Protonemura montana. The sequence continues at coordinate 26,742,709 of OX387602.1, read as the reverse complement.
GTGCTCTGTTATTTGTAATTGTTTAATTGCATCCATAAAATTTATTTAATCAACTCTCTTGATCCATAATTTTTTACGCTTACTCGGAATGGACGTTAAAACTGACGAACATTTGTATCAATATTCAGCGTATGAATTCAAACTCCTATGAATAGAGCCTCTGGTTTTACTTTTAATGCCGTACACTTGTCATTCGTTATTATATGTGCAGAGCATTCGATAAAACAATTATAAAACGCTGGATTACTCGCTAATTAACTTATAATTGTTTTTTGCCCCGAATTGGTATAATCGTTATTGACGTGATTGGGTACATACAGCGGTTTGCATTCCGGCTCAGTTTGCTGCATAATACATTTTGTCGGTTTCGTCAATTCCCAGCGGGAGAGCGCGCGTGTTCGATGCCCGCGGCCAGCTATTTGCCGGATCAAGAGAATGAATATGTTAATACACGACAACTGTCGATATGATTTGGATAGGTCCGGTGCTGTGCCCGCAATGATGTCGTGTTTAACGGCGCCGTGTGGTTTAACGACAAGTGCACCGATCTGGTTCCAGTTCCGCCGATGTTGTCCATACCCAACCAACTGGAAGGCGCGTACCTTGGCCAAGACGTGTCGCTAGAGTGTCACTCCGAGGCTTACCCTGTCTCGATCAATTATTGGACCACGACGCAGGGGGACATGATCGTATCTGGTAAGTGCATTACACTCGGTAATCGTGGCCGTGTGTCGTGGTTCGCCGAGCACGAAGCCTGAGTTGCAGGAAGGTTTTTTTGAAATACCCATCACTCGTTTATCGTTGTCACGGTTTACAAAAACTTTTGAAAAATGTGTGGATGCAAGAACGATGTTTCGAAAAATCTATGTGGACTTGTCAACATCTGGCCTACTTTGGTACTATTTACCATCTCTCTCTCTCTCTCTGAGTGCCTGTAGAAAAAGTGCTTGTTTGGTGTTATCAAAGCAGATCACGAAGTCACCAGTTTGTAGCCAGGTCTAAATTTACCATCCCACGGGACGCAGAGGTCTGTAGATGAATTCATGTGTTTGTCGTTTAGATATGTAATAAATGGTAGTTATTACAGTACTCGAAAGAGATGTGTAAATTATAACAGGTTTTTATTAGGCAACAAATTCGCGGATTTGTCCACCGACATGAGAACACAAAGGGATCGAAATGTGCGCGTGAAATGTACTTCGGAAACAAGCATTGCACGGTGCAGCAGTCAATTTAACAATATGTTTTATAACATAGTTTTTGTGAGTGCTAGTCGGTTTTACCATTAGCATTACTTTTAATGCTATTCGTTAAAAGTTGGCTAGTTGTTGGTTGTGATAATGGTTTGCGAATAATTTCCCGGTTGCACACATGTGCACCCTTCAGCACTCCGACAGCGCCTGTTTTTTGCTTGGCAGGGTTTGCCGGCTGCAGCTAAAGAATGCGAGGAATTCACGCAATTAAAATACTTAAAAAGTTTATAGTCCCATAGCGGGAACCCGTGGCAGAAGAACACGAGCTCTGAAAAGTGCGTGAAGGAAAGCGCGGAGGGTTCGGGTTTCTGGCAGACCGCGACAAAACGGTTCCGTCGTTCACTTTATGCTTGTGTTGGTTTGCGATTTTCCATGCGATTTTCCGCGCTGAATGGAGAACGCGCGCGACGTATCGATGCCGATGTGAGATATTGGATTCGCGTTAATTTCGTTGGTACCCCCGCTTGAAACGTCTTTTTCAGCCAAAAAACATTTTCGGCGAAACGTGTAGACTTTAACATTAACTCGGTCTTTATATAATAGCAGCGGCAAACGTGCTTAGCATGGATCACGCGCGTTGGGTAAAAACTTCGATAATTTTTGCACAGTTCCCTTACCAAGTTGTATATTTATCTCACGTTCCCAACTTCATCGAAGCAGACGCGCGGAGCTTCGCGACAGTCGATTCCGCGAGAGGAGGAAATGTGCCTTTAATTTGTGCATCGGCGCCGAACTGTGTTCCAGGCGACAAGTACGAGGCGGTGGCCATGGACAACGGCTACAATAGGTACATGATGCTGAAGATAAGGAACATGAAGCCAGCAGATTTCGGGGCTTACAAATGCATCGCTAAGAATTCCCTCGGCGGAGCGGACGGCCTAATTAGGTTGGACGGTGAGAGCACATAAATTCAATTAACCCCTAGCAATTAGCCATCTTTAAGGGGACCCCACGCAGATATAACCTTCTGCTCGCTTTGGCAAGCTACACGGTATACGCTCCCCACGTTTGGCCAGAGCTGGTAAAAAAATACTGTAGTCCCTGCAGGTTGCGAATTTCAATAAGCGATACTTAAAACAAATTTAAAAAAATTTAATTGAAAGCAATGGGTGCTTATGCTCGTTGCATGCTTAGTTTAGTTAATATTGAGAACATTTCTTTCACGATTGCTTCCTTTTTTAGAAATCCCAGCGCCCACACCATCGACGTCGACGACGGCGTCGGCTGCGTTCGCCACCACAGCCAGGAAACGAGGTAGGTGTACTGTTTCAGGCGAGTCGCGTTGCATTGAGTCGATTCTAAACGACGCAGACGTCAAACCAATTCGCAAGACGACAGATGAAGCGGGCAACAGTTTCTATCACGCACTCAGTTAATGAGCGTGCAATAAGTTTTATTTTTTTTCCAAATGTACCGTTCGCTAGGTGGGAATTTTTTACAGTTGGCTGTGTAAAAAACCAATTACGCACATAACATTTTTATTTTGTTTTTCATTGAAGCTTTAGAACACGTTTATTACCGAAGGGGCTAATTTCATTTTCTCCTTGACGTCATGACTGCTAGATTTAATTCGTAGTAATGAAACAAAAAAAAAATGCTATTCGTTTAATGCCTGACAACGACACTGTCAAACTCTAACGGCAACGCGTTCTTTGCAACATTTTTTAAAAACCTTTACGAGGTCTCTAATTAGCAAATTATAATTACGCATGATACATAGATAGTGGGGTAAATCAAACGGTACTGAATAACGTAGAGTATGTTTCGTGCTTCGAGCGCGCCATCAAAAACACTTCACCAGTGCAGCTGTATCGAGGCCCTAAGAAATCAATTTCCAAAGATTAAACCCCATTTCCAATCGGCCAAACCGAGACAGCGGTTGAATCCACATAGATCCCACAATTAAAGGATTCCTGCTAATAATAAAATCCGTTCCCGGAGGAATTCTCCAGCAACGTCCGTTCGTTGCCGTTCTGTTGTTCGCGTGAGATAAAAGATATTGATGATGCCTTGTTATCAGCCACGTTATTCCAGTCATTTGTCTTTGTCGTTAATCGAAAGGAGACACTTGTGTTGGTTGCAGGCAAGGACCGCGCGCGCCCTCTGGAGCACCAAGAAGTGAACGACTTTGGCCTGGAAGAGTGGCGCGACGCAGGTGAAAAAACAAACCAGCCAATAACAATCAATAGCACACAAGCCAGATGAGACGCGCGTGGTGTCACGTGCGGGCGGTCCGCACATAACGTAGCCGCGGGCATGAAATCACTTTGAAATTGTAGAAATAGCCTGACAAATCTGACGGCGCCGACAACGAACCGACGCTGACGATGACACCCTTTGAAACATGAATCCGACTGGACGCTAATTTTTGGCTAAAATGTCAACCCGGCGCGTGCGACAGAAAAGACTCACCTGAAGAGATAACAAATGTGGCGAGAGTTTCATCAAGACTATCCCACAGTCACTAGGCTTGTGACACGCGAGATCGCTTTGCGTGCCACGCAGCATAGACCAGACTTTCAGAATGTTTTCATATTTGAAGATAATATAAAAATTACTTTATGCCGTTGCTTTAAAAAGGTTATCTCACTCAAAAAACGTTGGTCATCACAGGACTTCGCTAACAGGAAGCTGTTTTCACTGAATTCCACATTTCTTTTGTATAGAACTAAAAAAAAACATCAGTTTTTCATCGGTTTCTAGAAAATGCCACTAACTCACACAAGATGGCAAAGAGATCGAGTACGAGTTGTTCCCAGCGCGTATCTTGTCGTAACAAAACGCGGTAAAGTGGTATACCTGTCATCTGTACGATGCCTTATGACAAGACAAAAACCCTGTCCGTTTCAGAATACGACGACGAAGAGTACACCCTCCCGTCGCACGGCCCCCACCTCGCTCGGCGACCACCCCCGGGGTCGAACGGCGCCCCCCGAGGCTACGGCGTACATCGGTTCGCGGTGGTCGCGCTCGCCGCCGTCGTCGCGGCGCTTCTCTACGCAGCCGACAGTTGATTGAATCGCAGTGTGAAGTGACTCGAGTTAACCGTGGGCGATCTGTGGGTTTTGTTCGCGGCGTGAGGGAAGTGATGCTATACCCATATCGTGCTAATCGACGCATCCTGGATGCGAATGTGCATAATGTGTCGAAGTTGTGTGGAGTGTTTTCGTTGAGTTTTTAGTCAGTCAGAGTCACAGCGCTAGTGTTGAACGTGACGAGCCTTCAACACAAGGTAACGGTTGGCCACCCGATGGCGCTTGCGGCTGTCGTTATAAACAAACAAATTTAATAGTTATACGACTGAAAATATCGATATGTAAACGTATATCAATCGTTAAGGTTAGCATTGACCAAGATTTATTGCGAGTAAACCAGTCTTATATGCAAGTAATCTGTGAGAAATTTAAACGACGGCGACTCTACCGCTGGGCGACTTCAATTTTTGTCATCGATCGGTAATTTTCAAGAAACCAGTTTAACAGTAGCGCGCTAGGACTCTGATTAACTATAAGACAAGTGGTGTTATCTGGAAGGTTTTATTTCCGTTTCGAGGTGTGCGTGTCGAAATGTTGATATATTTTTAATATGAGTAGACACTGATTAATTAATTTGGCACTCCTACCCCACCCCCTAATATAGAATGAACATATTCCGAATCAATCAGCGTTGCTCAACACGAGATAAATGCCAAAGACTGGGGAAAATAAGCCGGTTATTTTCTTAGTGTATTCGATTAGGATGTATTATTTAATGCCGATGCAAATATCACTGTAAAATATCAAATATTAAATACTTGTATATGTACAAATTGTTGGCCGGGTGGTAAGACGGAGAAATAGTTGTGCGTATGTGCATTTAGTGCAGTACCACGCGATACAGCAATGGGATTCAATCAGCTGAATTTCAAGTAAAGGGAAGAAACTAATTGGGGATTGTCAAAAGAGTGTTTGACGGTATTCGGTGTGCAAAGCAAGACGTGCAATTACTCGGTTCCCTTCACAGAGATGGCGTGTTCGAACATTGCATTCAACTAACCATGTTTCCTCCGACAATTGAGCGAAGTATCTATTGACGAATGCCAAAATCTTTGTGTACTGAAAAAACCTATTTGATGCTGTATCAAAATAAAATTACTTTATACGTTAGCTTCAGCTGCAAAATCATTTAATTTTCTATACTATAAACTCAGGTGCGCAACGCTTTTTTAAAAGCGTATTCACTTGAATAAAACCCTTTCATTTCCCCACTTCCCTACCAAGCTTTTTTAAAATTCAACACCGAATAAGCGCGAGCTTTTTTTTTTGATGGACAAGATCAAATGATGGGGATTATTAACCACTTCTGCAGGGTACGATATTCCTCGAGCTATGTGTGTGTTGGGAGGACGTGAAATTGATGCGTGAAAAAATACTGCAAGCTATGATTAGATGCAAAGTTACATCCAACTTTTGCATTCTACGATTGCCATGAGGTGAAAGCAAGCAGTTTCCAACGTGAAATGTAACTGATAAGTTGCAAGACATTACTAAGGTGGTGTTCACTTGAATAAATCATGGGATTGCGCATTTTATGAAGACATATTATTATTATTTTGTCGACTCAAGACTTCGCGTTGATGACGCGACTCAGAAGAGACCGCGCTAAGGCAAACAAGGCCGCGTCTTGTGCCGGTGCTGGTGGTGCAATAACACACGTCCAAGAGGCTTCGTTCCCTATTTATTTCCATCCTGAATATTTTTCGGAAATTATTTTTTCCTCCGCGCTCGGAAAACATGCTTATAAAAATACGCATTTTGTTCTTTGTAGAGAACGTCTCGTTTTCAGCCAGGCCGGGAAATCAAGAGAGACATTTTCGATGAATTGCTTTCTGGAGAAGTGATATCTGGCCTCTTCTCCGTGTACGTTTTAACTTTGCCTTGTGCTCTGCGCAAGAAAAATCCCTTGTCATGCTCCTGAGTAAAAAAAAAGAGACTGAAACGACCGGCTTTCAACCGTAAAAAGGAATTGCAATTTGTCTATAATGCACGAAAATATCTAACGATCCGTATCACGTTCAATATCTGCAAATAGTAGTGTAAAACATGAGCACTAAGACCGAACGAGATTTCATCTGCATTGGCAATCGTCGTTGGCCGTGACTCCGCTGCCAACCGCGTCCAGTAAAATGAAGCTTGTAACTTGGCACCTCCACCGGACACCTTGGCTGGCACGTCGAGTTGCCGTTGGAATTCTAGTAAACCGACTCCCCACGCCAGGTGCCGGGTGCTAGTTTCTTCGAACACATTCTTTGAGAAGAGCTTTTCCCCAGCAATTTAGCTGAAATTTGTAATGCGAGGAAGGTATGCTGCGCCAGTAACAATCGTATCCATCAATCAAAACGTCACGTCAATCGTACACCATACAACAATTTTATCTGAAAAGCTGCCACCGAAGACGGACTTGAATTTAATGTCGATGCTTTTACAGAATCAATGACATTTGAAGAGAATAGCGTTTGTTTTGCTTTTTTTTGGTGAGGGGAGGGGATGATTTCCAACGCAAATAATATTGAGGAGGTTGCAGATTGCGGGAAGCGCGTGGCATGATCGTGGCGGTTTGCATGCGGGGCACGGGCCCGTAATAGGTCGTAAAGCGCACGCCGGGCACGCCGCTGTTTCCAATCACGCCGAGAGGGCATTAAGACGCCGTCGCGCGACGACCTCGCCGACAAAAGGCAAACGTCATGATTTCCCAGAAAGTGAAACTACGTACCTACATGGTTCCCTCCGGTTGCTGACCGCTTGCATATAACGACGTTTGGCGCATTAATTTTTTAAACCAATCCGTAGGGGCGAGCCGTGAGCAGTTAACTTTTAAACTTTTTCTCGCTGCACGAGAATTTATTTCGCACACCTCACATAAAGAGTGTATTTTTAAAATGTTAAGAAATAGCATGATTAATCTAAGAAGAAGTATATGCCAGCCCATTATTTTTCCTCACAGCATTGCATCTCACAGGATTAAACAACGTGTTCCACTGCTTGGATTACCTATGTAAAGTTTTCGCTCTCTTACTTTATTTCTTTTGAAAAGTTGTAAAGAGAGACTGGGGGATGATTAAAAAAGGCGCGCGGGGGTGAAGGACGGCTCTTGTACTTAAAGTAATAAGCTCATAAAGTAAGGAAGCTTACACGTATCCCGTGCACACGGTGGCGCTAACATAATAGTCACACTTAGAGCTCGCCACCACCGCGCTGAGGCGTGCATAGTTAGCTGGCACGCTACCTTATCATAGCTGCCCCGTCCTATCAGAAGCCAGAAGCCATGCCGAGCGCGGCACGGTATAGACGGGATGAATTAGCAGTAACCTAAATACGATCATCTGCCGGATATATGCACTAGAAAAGTTTGCATCGATAAAAATGACGGTGGCTAATAAACGAGTGCTCTGAGAAGAAAATATGATTCATTAAGTGTGATTGATGAAACCGCCTGCATACGGTGTGAAAAAAGTGGCGTCTTGGTTTAATATAAAAATAACAACGTGTCTAAATTAAGAAACACGTAGATGTTGTTAGCTGACAAAGCAGCTAGAATCCCCCGTAGAGATTGAAAGAGAATATTACAAAATTATCGACGTCGGTGAAGGCCTGGAACCATCGCCAAGGAGGCTTCCTCTTTCTCCGGTCATTTCGGGCGCAGAGGCAGAGTGGCTGGCAAAGTGCACTTCTTCGGCGAGAAAGGAGTGTCACGTTGAAACTTTTATATGCATGTGAATTTCCTCTCCTCCTATTGATGGGAAAGAAGAATACGAGATGTCTAACAAATAGAGTGAAATAGAGTGAAAGTATTGGTGTCGAGAAGGCTCAATACGTCACGGTCGACGTCGCCCCTCCGACGACAAAGTCGGCGTCTTCCATCTGTTGAATATGGATATTCGTCACGTCCGAGTATAATAAAACAAGTCTTCTTGATTCTAGCTGCCGAAATTCGCTTCCCTTCGCGCGAAAACAAGAAACTGATCTCCGTTCGAGAGTTTGAAATTGCATTCGAAGTCCGTACGGAAAATTGTTACGCTTGTAGTATTTTTGTGCATGAAAGACTCATTTGAAAGCCAGTATCATTTCACGGAGATAGGACGGATAAAATCATCTCAGCTAAGATCAAAGGATATTAATAACCCTGTATTCAAAATACCCCGTTCAATTTCTCAAAACGAGCCAGGCACCGTTTGATCTTCAAAGTTTGAGTCTAATTCCATGTCCACACACACACACATACACACGCGCGTACGCGCGTAATTTCAGATTTGAATCAGATACGCGAATACGCGTAGTGCGAATGAAATAATTCACTGCTCAGTGTTTAATAACTAAAATACATGTGTTATTGAAGAGAAGCTGTTGAAACGGCCAATGGGAGATGAGAGACAACATCAGTTCAATAATGCAGCTGGAACGGGAGTCAGATGAGCAAAAACCAGTCCGTCTTACGCGAACGAGACGTCGACGAGAGCGCTTGAGGTGGCGAACATGGGTAGTCGTCGTGTGGGCGGGAAGCACGCTTCATTGAAAGCATTGTATACCTCCACACCGTGATTTGCCTTGGCAAATATTTATTAAGCAGACCTGTAACTCAGACAACGTTAGCAACTTCTGTGTGCGAATCTGCCTGTTTCAGTCCTGGGAAAGCGAAGGGTCCCCTTTAATATTTTGCCCCAATGCACTCTTAGGCTCGTACCTACCCACCAACAGTTACCATTCCCAACCTACCCACTTTTCATGATAAATTGCATGAAAAGAATTTTTTTGACTTGGCATTACAAAGTTTTTAAGTCATAACAATATCTCTCGTAGTATTTTAATTGGCCCCAGGGAACGTATTCATGACTATGCATAAGAATCCCGTCTTACGTGCTTTTTTTAGCAACAAAATTAAGAGTCTTTAAGATTCGGTATTCGGTAAGTAAAGAATCAACAAGCTCCTGCTCATGCTTTAAGCCCTCGCTGCATTAAGGGCTTCGGAGATGAACAATCGCAGGGCCACACAAACTCTACGTTGCGACATGCAAAATGCACACGATCCGTTTGGGGAAACATAAGACAAAGTTCTCTCATAAAATATGCATTTTGTTGAATAGCAGTTTTATGCATGTGGCATTTCCAAGACGTGGATATTTTCATATTGCCAGTGAAATTGTGAGCGATAATTTCATTTCAGGCGACCCGCCGGTGTGATGTGCATCAGGGATGTGCACCAGATGAAAGTATCTAATAAAACGAAGAAACTCTAGCTCTGGTTTCACCTGGGTAATTGAATTCCAAACAGTGAACACGCCTGTCAGATCCAATTGTCAAAGACAGCGGACAGTACTTAGCGATGAGCTGCTGCCACTCTCCGAAGTACCTTGCCCCGACAGAGTAATTATAATTTAAGTATTTGGCTGAATTGCTCTCGTGATTATTCAATATGATGCACTACAATTCACGTTCGGTATTCACCCAGTTTAACACCATGGATTCTTAATCACAGTTAACTGCTTAATCAGGATTAACTTGTACCTGTTAGGGGACATTGTTAAGGTGCCTAAGCTGAGATTGATCAAGGTACTAAAAGCTCCCACAATGTGACTAACGTGCTAATTACTAGGAGCTTAACAATGATTAGTTTCGTGGTGTAAACGATTATAGACTGGGGGTGTGAATTAATAGTACCTACTAAAATATTACCAGTAGCCTCTTCTCAATTACAAGGTGTGGATAAAATCATTCCTAAATGAAATATTCTTGAAATCAAAGTGACAGTCTAGCTTACTGTAGTGAAAATCAAAATGTAAATTCTAAGCTATTGCAGAGAAGAAAAATAATTTTTCGATCGTAGCTCGGTGCTGTTGTTAAGAAGCTTGCTATGCTTGTTGCTTTTATGCAGAATAGCAGTAGAATAGACTGAGAATAGCAATAACGATATCGACAGAAATATCCTCGAATCTTGAGAATGTATTGATGTTTTTAAGCCTGTCGAAGCCCGGCACCTCGACTCGGCACCTCCACCGCTCGGGCAGAAACGCTTCAGATGCTCGTTCGAAATCGCATTCTCGCCCAATGCGTGTTCGTTACTTTCAACTGGCGTAAGACGTCACAAAAGATGATTTTAAATTTAAACTGGAAATATTATCTCAAACAGATTAGCTGCAGAGGCAAATTGAACACATTTCCGATTCTAGTCCTCTCGCAGCGCCCGCCGTTGGATATTGTATACACATTTCGATGCTTTCAACAACCTAGCAAGAACATGTAAGCGAATCAAAATGATTCAAGCTTTAGTGCACCCGTTTTTGCATAGCGTCTCGAGTAAAAAGAATACTCCTTCACGGTTATCATTCCCGTGTTCGTCACGCCTTGTTCAATAATGCATCACTTGTGTATGGGCGACAAAAACAAATCTATCATCTTTTCGCTGCCGAGGAAATTTTGCACCACTTCATGTGTCTCCCTTTTTTGTTTTCATTAAAACGAGCTTACACAAAACAATGTGTAGTGACGAATGCTCTGCGCGCCAACCCGCGGAATTCATTTTCAAAGTGTGCCGTTGCATTATTATCAACTCCTGCTCGCTGAGCAATATTTCACAAACAAAAAAATTACTCTGTAGCTGCGAGAAATTTCTATTCTGAGACACGACTTCCTTTCCTAATGTTAAGAAGCACTGCGCCGTCGAATTCGCGTATTATTTGAGAAGTCTAAGCAGATTTATTCCAATAATACCTGCTATTATAATTAACTGTGAGATGCGAATCAAGTTCAGGACAAAGGGGAGTGCTAAAACAAAATGTGACAAAGTCAGCCAGGAGCCGGTACATTGAGTTTTGAAGCTGCTACGATTCCCATTCAAAGGAGCGCCAGGCTGGATTGAGGAGCTCGGTCGGGAATTCTGGACGAGATTAAAAACACATAGGGAATCAAACGACGTGATTGGGTGGCAGTTCTTATTTTTAACCAGCCTTTACGATTTAGCGCTCTAATGCTGTAGGGGCTAAGGAATCGCCTTTCGGTAGAGTGGATAAAAAAATATGTCAAGCTGATGCAATTACATCAATTTGTCGGGAAAATCCAGATGCGTATTTAAAGTTGCTTCACTTTGTGTTGCTTCAAGTTGCTTTCTTTTGCTTCAGCAAAAACGCAGGAAGATTTTTCTGAAAATTTTATCAAACTGTCCAACTGAAAGGGTTCGCTAAGCTCGCTGCGCTGATCGAATAAAAGTTGCCTATTATTCCTAGATCTTGCCCAAATAAACTTCATTTTCTCAATATAGCAAGGAAATTCCGCGAGAGTGATATATTTTCAGCGATGATCATGGGACAGAAGCAGTAATTAATTTCGGTCTATTATGATAGGCCGGGCACTACGGCACGATTTCTACCTGAACTTTCTCTGCACGAGCATGACCCAACATTAAGGGTCTGACATCGTCGTATTTATCATTAGACATTAATATTTATTTTACGAAGTTTGCTTCGGTTTCGGAATATGTTTTCATCATGAAAACACGGAACATTCACTCTAGTTTCTTTCAAAGCCTCACGCTGATAAAATCTTTGAAACCCGTCTGATTTTCCCCGTAAAGAAAATCAACGACAATCAGTGAAATTTTGCCGAATAAGTACCTCCCACCACCACGCACGCAATCTAACTGCGTTCCTCAGCATCTTCTACAGACTCTAGCCATGACATGGGGAGAATAGCGCGAATTTCGTACGGCCGTCAAGCGGCATGGCCCAGATGCCAGATTCGCGATCGAGTGCCGGAGATATTCGATCGGCGCGCCTTCCGATTTCCTGAGTTTAGAAAGGCGCCCCCACCCACACAAGATGTTAATTAATCAACTAGTCAACAGCTGAAAATCTAGACCGGTCGGAAAAATAAAATCCTACTCCCGGAGTGACGAAACTTGAGATGGCGAGTACAATATTGTATATCTCACACTTTAACTTACTTCTGCACGTGTACATAGACACTTTGTCCTAGTGAAATTACATTGCAAGTGAGTGGGTGATATAGGCGGTCATGAAGAAGGGAATCTAAATCAAATTTATCTTCAACAGCGAAGGCGATTGGACTCTGCTGAAAAGCTTATCAGGAGAATAGAAAAGTCCGATTGCAAAAAAATCTTTAGAAATACGACTGTTTGGTGAGCTGCATCCCACTGCACCAGTACACTCTTTCACGTCTCATACACAGCGGGAGATGAATTTCCGCTCGGTTCATGCAAAGAATATACGGAATGCAATTCGCATTATAAAAGAGTAAAAATAATGACCAAAAAATAAAAGTTCTTATTCCTACCTATCTCATTGACGATAGAATGAAAGCAATCTTTCCATGCGGTGCGACGAAGATCCATATAATATCTTGCCTATACGCCTTCATCCCGTGCATGACAGTGAAATCCAAGAGGAAAGAATTGAAAATTTAAGGAACTCTCAATTCTGTGATATCGATTTCAATGATGCTCACAAAAAAACAACTCTTATTGCATTTTTTGAATTTTCTGCATCGGGTAATGACATCAAGCTACCCGCGGTGCGGCTGCATGCCATTAAATAATAATTACATTGCCTCGTTTAACGACAGAACGTGGCCAACATGAAAATGTACGGGCGCTGCCGGCCGGGGTGCCTGTAGTGGTGTGCTGGCGTATCATGCCCCGCTCGCTCGCTCGCTCAGTTATATCAGCTTGCGGTGTATTAATTAATGGTAATGATTTCCGCCATGCAGCGCTGAGAATTTAAACTATACTGCACTATAATTTAGTCTCCTCAAAATAACAAAACTTATTGCATTTCACTACAAACGGATAGACAACTCGTTTTGCTGGAAGTATGCAGATCAAGGAGTGCTCCACTCAATTTATTCGTCTGCTGCGGATGGAATAGCGTTTGGTGCCTTTACCTCTGTTTTTAATTTCAAATGGTTAACACTTAAATGTTGTGTTGTGCATCGAGCGTATTTTATCAGCTGTTTTATATCAAAAGCATAACATTTGCGTCATGATTTTAGTGTATGATGATGGTGACGTAACAATACGTGGGCATTCTGTTTTAAATATATTTATGAGTGTGTGGTTTCATGGCGCGCAATTCATTTTATTTGTTAATTTATAACTTCTATGAAAAACATTATCACTGTCGTTAGTAATCGTATGATGTTTAATGCGCATTAGTAAGTGTAAAATTGAAGTTTATTTTCTGCGCCTTCGGGGACTGACCGCTTACAACTATGTTTAGTGGCCTCATGCAAAATAATAAAATAATAATAGGAACATTTTTCCTGGACTAAAAATTGCCCCCGAATATTTTTAAATACATTTCTAGCGTCCATGAGTTTCTAGGTTAGCTTAGACACGCTTGCACTAAGTTTATAGGTACCGTTTCGGTAATGCCGCTTATATCTTAGACATTCCGTACCCTCAAACAATTGAGAATGTGTTTCAAAAGAAAGCTTTGGAAAAAGTAGCATTAAGCTAACACAAAAAAGTGCGGTATTGGTAATTTAAATCAACAGGTTTACCAACTTAAACCAATGACCGTCGCTTCTGCCCATGTAAACACTGTAAATTACTTGTCGCTTGCGTTTTGCGTTCGTGGTTTGGTAATTATACCGTATACGACCCAACGAGTGGTCTGAGCGCATAGGCAATAAGCATATTTCACACAAAGGTACCGAATATGACGTTGCGTAGGTGTTTCACACAGCCTACGTTTTACGAATCGATGAAGTAGAGAGACGAAATCTAGTTGCCATTGCTTAATGTTAATCCTGCCCCCACCTTGGAAGCGCAAACTTCCAAAGCTGCATGTCTGTAAGAAGGTACTGCATGTCTGTGCAGATTCTGTATTGTTGTGCTTAGCATGTGCGGGCTACACAATTTGTTAGAAACCAACTTCGAAATGTGCATGGCAAATTTCCAGTGGCTAGCTGATGTTCGTTATCATGTTGTCGAAACCGGTACACTAATTACATGATCACTATTTATATATATGTTTCATTTCGCTGCAAGGCCCCTCCCAAACGTAGAACATGAACAGTTGATACAGTGAGCGAAGGCCTTGCGATATCTGTTAGCTGGAGGAACCGTTTTGGCCTTCAGAATTTGCATCCGGGTTCTGACTCCCGCCAAAGCACTCGGCTGAAAATGAAGCATATCCCCGCTACGTGAACTAGACCAAGAGGAGTATTTACTTTGTTCCATAGACCGGACCTCTTTGAATCCACGGAAAAGCGATGAAGCGGTCTGGACAACGAAACTTAAACTCTACGCGAGCTGCCGAAGGCAACGCCTTTATGATTTTGTAGTTTAGATGCTTTAGTTTTGACTAGGATCGAAGTTGATTGATGTTTTACGACCGCCTTTCTCAGTTTTAGCTGTTCAGTTTTTACTAACCAGCAACCACTCGCACTTCCCCAGTGGAAACATCAAAATTTAGACCAAACATGTCAAATGCATCTCCAGTGGGGACCGAATCCAGTGCTGATACCTATATGGCTTGACCCCAGGTCACATCGCACCAATGTAAACACGGCTTGACCCGTGGGAGTTAAGTTAGCCGAGCTTTGGGAATTCGAGGCATGGTGCGTTAGCTGACAGATGCTAGCACTGCACGTCAGCGTTTCAAAATTACACGCATATTTGAACGAGGGGTTTTAGAGATCGGTGTGTCAGCCTCGTTTAGTGTCACCCACGTCGGTGATATGGAGTCGGCGACTCTGAATTTGGGCCAATCAGAGACCAAGGTCGTGTTAGCGAGTTCATGTGGCGACTTCAGCCTGAATTTTGTATCATTATGAATATCAAATGTTATTATAATCTATCTTTTACGCTGGTGTTCTTACATAAATATGCGACAACGGAATAAAAACAATTATTTCACCAAAATACTTTGCACCTATATCAAACGTTAGACCAATTGGACACGTGTGTTATACTCTTTCCTGGCCCTTATGAACATTAATCTATATTTTTAGGACCTAAAAGTTTGTCAGAGTATGTTTTTGTCTATACAAATCATAATTTGTATTTTTTAGTAACAATTTCTTCTTCAAATACGAATTCGCTCCAAACCTAGACTTGTCCTACGTCACTTCAACATATTGACAAAAGCTCACAAACCATTCAAATCATCTTTTTGCCTGGAAGTTAACTGAAATAAATTAGAGCGAGTCGATAAAGTTCTTCTTTCATATTTGTTCATACCAATTTCTTCTCCAAATACAAATTCGCACCTCACTTCAACCTGTCCTAACCTCACTTCCATATTTAGACAAACGTGCCATTTTTTTTCTCCAAAATAATAACCTGAACAACTGAGAGCAATTAGTTTTCGTCGATAAAATTCATAATGCATATTTATTTATAACAATATCTTCTCCAACTACAGATTCGCTCGACGCCAAGACTTGGCCTATACTGGTCTTTGGCCAAGACTTCTCAACAACATCAGCTGTTGTTGAAAACTGTAAAATATCCCAGTGTCTTTGATCCCAGTCGCCGACTCCATGCCACTGATATGGCTGACACTAAAAAAATGATTCCTTCAAAAACTTTACCCCTAGAGAAAAGAAATGGTTCTTTACCTGCACGGTGACATGGCGAGCGCTCACAACGAACTGCTCACGATGGACTCTCCCCCTCGAATGATCGTGCCTACAGTTTGGCCTTGTCCTTCTCTCTCCATGCAGTCATCAGCACGCTGTATTCTAAACTTTGGCTTGGAAATTGAACATACCCACAGACAAACCCCATAAATATCATAACAAGGCCACACATAATTTTAGAGTAACCTATTTAATGGCTCATTATGGCAACTGAAAGGCAGTTGACCTTGAACTAGACTGACCACTTCACAAGGCAAGTACCGAGATAGTTTCTTTACCCAAAAACGACACTACACATGTCCTGTTATCCGATACACTATTTAAAAGTCACTTTTCCTGTTCCCACAAATATGTTAACTAATTGAGCTTGCGTGACTTCCCATAATATAAGAGAAATGTTTGGGTAAAAGTGTTGAGTGTAATGGTTAATAGTGTACGTTCAAACAATGTGCACTAATCGTTGAAATCATAGCATTTCTCTAGCGGGCAGCGGTACAAAGACTTTGACAAGAAAGGGATACCAAAGACTAGCCGGATTCCATGACATACCGAATTCCATGTTGAAGAATATTATATGAAACACAGCATCGCATCCGTGGATTACATGGATTGTTGAACAGCAAACTGGCGCTGCAGATCGCGGGATCGGAGGACCTTCAATTTGATCCATAAAGAGATCACCCGGATTGGATACACGTTGTCGATTTCAATTTGTTCAGAATAAATTCAAATAACAAGTCAATTTTACGAGTTTTTTTTTGGATCTGTCTCTATGAAACGGTTCGATTAAATAGTTCCTATTTTTGGGATTGACCCACATGGATATAGGTTCTACAAAATAATAAGGTGTCTATGTAAACTCAGCGGGTGTCTGAAATGTATGCTATCACCGGTTAGGTAAAAACAGGAGACAAAGAACGTCACTTTGAATGTAGACCAGTTATCTATTGTTCACAAAGTGAGACATATAATCTTAAAATCAAGACTAAACCCTTGGTAATGCTGGATATCAAACGTCCTGACTGGTACACATTTGCATAGGCCACGCCAAGCAAAGCGATCCCGTAATTTCATAACCATGTCCGGCAGACCCAGTGATAATAATCACGTCGCTGGCCGCTTGTTTTCGCAAGGGTCGTGCCCCGAGCTTGCCCACAAATCGTACACAAAGAAACATGCCTGGCCCCTTTAGCCTGCTATTTCCAACGCGTCGCGCAGCGAGCTATAGGAGGAATGCCTAGTGTGTATTGTGTGGCATCGGTTCCATTTGGGGGCACACATTTCCGCGTGCGAGCTGACGTCGGCGTCGGCGTCGGCGTCGCTATCGGGCGACGTCGTCACGCACAAAGGCGTCGTGATGCATCGCTCGGCTCACAAAGAATGGCACGTCTGTTCGAAACATTGTTTATGACGCCAATGATGGGACTGAAAAACTTGAAAGCTTGCCTATTGTGCGATATTATAATATTGCGCTTTCAAACTTATGTGTGGTTTTAGAGTTGCTTTCAGACGGAATTTTAGAGCTTTAGAGCGTTCAAAAGAAATGTCAAAGAGTATTTTGATCTGCAACCAACGCTCAGCTGGATTTGTAGCACCGAAAAGCAACTACCAATTACCCGTATGAGTTCATTTTCCTGCTCTCGCTATTATTTAACATTATTCAATATTGCTATGGTGTCCAATAAAAATAAATAAAGAACGGTATCTCTGAAGTTTCCCTTCTCGCTGGAAAACTCACGTGAACGCAACTATTCAAGAAAAAGTCTGCCAAAGAATTTTTCATTTTCATATTTCAAAGTCACTAATAATTGTACCTAGAAAAAAACACATCGCTACCGTCTAGTGTAACGTTGACACCTCTGGCAAGTGGTTTTCATCAACATGTAAGTCTTCAGCTGCAAGCAGTCGTATGAATCCCAAAGTAACCACAAACAAAACAAAAAAAACTGTTACTGATTGAAAGTTCTGCGGCAGTCTTCAGTTCGAGAGGTGGGATGCTCGAAACATGCCGTGCACCTAAGTGAAAATTTTCCAGGTGGCCGATTAAAATGAACGTTATGTTTGGAGCTAGGTGTAGTCGAAACCAAAATAAATGTTTAGCCAAATGGAAAATCGTATGCATGAACGGAAAAGCAAACATCACGGCATTAACAACATCTAAACCACATTGAAGTGCACCCAGCGAATTTGCGTCGCCCTGCGCCAGCCGAAGCTATATGTGCACTCCATTCTGACCCAGATATTAATTACTTCCAATGGCCAACTGGATTCGGCAACGCATTAAATCTAGGATTTTGTTGCTCATTAATTTCCCCCGCGATCCTTGCTAACGACGATTATGTGCAAAAGATTTATGAATGGTTACAGTTTTAATTCAAAGTTCAGGGTGAATGCATGTAGATAGATCATACGTACATACGAGTACTTCTGCCAAGCTTTGTTTGATTATAAATTAAACTTTGCAATTACTCTCAAACCCTTTTTTTGTACCAAAAAGACTCCGAGAACGACAGGTCTAAAGTAATGAATCTTCGTCAAACAACGCGTTAAACTGCCAAGCAGAATGCAATTTACACTCTCTTAGCTTTTCATATCATATCATTTCATAAAACCATTTGAAAAAGGGTCCCCGTGATGTGTGTTAGCATAACGGTCGTTAATGTAGAACATGCTCTACACAAGCTGATGCTCTACATTTCCAGGCAGTCAGTTTTGTTTGCAGGGCGTGCTGAATTGCTACCACTCAACGCTGCAGGGTGGAATTGAGGGCCAAAGCGGATCGGAGCTATCTGTACAGGGAAGAGTATGGATACCATAACGAAGTCTAGTTGTGTTAATTTTCGACTTCAGGAGAATGAATGATAATTTATTTAAAAAAGTATGCTGCTCTAACGATGACACGATTTTAATTGCTACATTCCCATCTACTCGATTTACCAATGCTGACAACTGCTTAACTTGGAAAGAAACTCCGTGGCGTTTCATTTTCAAATGAGACTCGTGTAATGCGATGCAAGACGTCATAAACTTTCCTGCATACTTTTTCAACCCTATTTACAAGCGTTTTACTGTACTGTCAAATGTCAATTAACAAGATTACTCACTGGGTTCGCACAGAGCGAATTTCTTATAATATTCCTGCTTTCCAGGCACTTCTCGAGCGATTTAGACGGGAGGGAAGTAGGTGAACTTTTCTTCATATCAAAATCTTGGAGGAAAATAAATGTAAAGAATACCCTCAAGTGGAATTAGAAAATTAAATCTGCTACCGTCTTTCGTATGCTGTTACAAGACTTTCAGAGCTATCAGCAGATAAAATGTGCTAAATATCCAGCAACTTGAAGCATGGCACCTCCACCGCCCGAGTTCTTTCATATGCCTTTTCATCGCCTTTTTCATCGCCTTTCCATATGTTGTCAGAAAACCAAATAATTTTGTATATTAAATTAAATTAAAAGAAACTATGCGACGAGTTTGTTTACTCCTCTTACTTTGCAAGAATCTGCTACAATTTCGTGGCAACGATTATTTGGTGAATCGTTGTTTAGTTAAACCTCTGTTAGCTTCTAGAGTTGAATCCAGATCGCGAAACACATGAAAAAACAGGCTCGGTCGTGACTGAGGTTTAACGACAGGCTGATTAGGTACTTAATCCTGTTTGCAAAGCGTACATCCTGTGCCTGATTCCTTAACGCGCCTCTTCTTATTGCATCGCTCCTTAATTTAGGTTCTGATAGCGGGATATCCGGGGGACCTGCCGTCCAAGAAACGTCATCAATGAAATGGCTTCTGATTGATTTGAAGGTACAAGCAAAGTCGCAGTATTTATAGAAGAAAATCTTCAATAGAGCAATCCTGGTAAAATCTTTTAAGAGCTCTGTTCAAGCTTCAACCTTAGCCGCAAAGTTTTCCCATAAAGCGAGTAACACTCTGCATGAGCCCGTGATTAGGACGTTAAGCTAAGTAACCGTAATGGGGCAAATTAATAATAACGCACTTTCGGGGATTGCCGCGCGTGGGGATAAAAGTAGTACTTTCCTCCGCGCGCGTTTCTCGACGAGGCGCGCTCCTACGGCGACTGGCAAACTACCAAAACTTTGCTCATACGCTAGTGACCTCTGACAGGCGACGTTGCAACCAGCGGATCGAGATGCTGCCCGCTGTACCTGCATCGAGCTACCTAATGTCCGCTCCTTCTTTTGTGCTCACCACGTTAGACTTTGAATAGATCCAGATTTGAAAAGAGTCCCACTTTGCCTGATCAACCTAGCGTCAGTGGCCTACAAATGGGTTTCATAATATCTGAAGTTAGGAGTGAGATTTGCTGTCGGGATTCCTTCGAGCTGAGAAATAAGTCAATGCCACAACGGTGAGCGAGCGTGGTTCATGTCTTCGAAATCTCTCATAAAAATGTGACCGATTAAAATTCGGATGAAAGAGAAATAAACGCCAATCGGGCGGATTTTAGTAAGGAAAATAAATATAGAATGTCTTGCAAGATGCTGCGCGTCTTATGGGGAAACCGACCTGTTTTATACAGAATTTCTGGCTTGATATGCTTAACAACTATTCATCTACAAGATTGCAGATGAAACTTAAAATTAATTATTTCTTCGCTTCAGGTAAGATTCACAAAAAAATACAAACAGATGACAAGAAATTGTGTAAGATAATCCGGGGTGTGACAAAACTACATATGGTATTTATCTAAAAATGTATTAAATGCTACGATTTATAAATTAACAGTTTTAATTTCGAGACGGGCATTTGGGGACGCGCCTGACCCGACACAGTTCGCGTGGACCACACGTGTCACGACCGCGGACGCTGGCCGGGCGTCGAGCCAACGCGACGCCCTGAAGCCTCGCGACGCCCAACCTTTGCGACGACGATGCCGACGCCGACGTCGACGGCGAGTTAGTACGAGTCGCGGCGTCCGTGCCTTACATTCGCCGTCGACGACAACCAGCTTATCTCGCTACGCTAGACTTTCGTGCTTCGCGGCTCATCGTCACCATAACTTAGAGCTTTAGGGCAAATCTGTCGCGCCGTCTTATTTCCACTAATGCTATGCATGTACTTTCTTAACTCAGATGAGCCTAAACTATGTGTGTGTTTGCTTCAATACTCTCGCATTCGGTGTGGACCAGTATCCAAGTGATAAGTGTCCAGTGTAACAACCACCAGCAGTGCTAGTCACAATGGAGAAGGCGACCTCCGTCTCTCAGGAGGGCAAGAAAGACGACTCGCAGCCGTCGTCGCCTATCGAGATGGCGCCGACCAAGGAGGGCAAGGTGTCGCGCTCCCTGAGCCCTACGGAGGCAAGTGCCAAGAGCAGCAGCGCCTATGAGGACTCATTTGACTACCCAGAGGACGAGACGGCCAGGAGCAGGATGATCAGCGCCGCCGTCCAGCAAGAAGACGAGTTTCTCGAGTATCTCATGTCCCTGCCAGCGGTGCCCAACGACCGCAAGTCGACATCTGCGAAGGCGTCTTCCAAGCAACCTCAGCTGTTGAGGTCGACTTCCGAAAAGGCAGGGGCCAAAGTGGGGCTCGACCACCTCGACAACCTGTGCAAGTTGATGGAACAATTGGGCGACTTGCGCGAGCAGAATTCCAAGCTGCAGCGCAGGGTGCAATACTTGGAGGATCTGAAGAATCTGCAAGAGATGCACAAGCAGCTGCAACAGGTAACGGAGGATTTGCATCTGTCATCAAACGACTTAATTAAGACAGATTGTATTTTCAATTGCCGCAGCATGAGCTTTGCATTAGTTATTGCTATTATTGTACACCATTACTTTGCTGGCTTCGAAACTGTATTGCAATCAACAAGCGAACTTTATGGCAAATATCTAACAGTTTATCTTGCGAGCAAGTAAAACCGTATGAAAATCACGTTCAGTTTTAACAATGGTGCTGAAGTACTACAGTTTCGAATTGCAAGCTGTGGTGTAATATTTTCGCCTTTCACACGCAAATAAATACTTTTTGTGTGACCCTAATGCACACAGACATTGTTTGGCAAGAGCGCAAAGCGTCCGAGGTATTTCGTATGTCCGCAAAGGAATGCTTTCAGTTTACAAGATCAGACCCTGCCAAAATGACCGCATGCCATGCGGTCAAGCGATATGAAGGGTCGCTCATGAACATTCACCGATATAACATATTTTCACATTCTATTTACTTTCTTTGGTTGTAAAGGCGTGAACCTATAGTCAGTAACAAGCTCCAAAAACACATTTTTCAGGAAACCAACCAGCAACAACTTCAGGAGGCCGAGCTTCTGCAATCCCTGCAGCGCCATCGGGAGGCAACCAGCTACCCCTGCGACAGCCCACGACGTTCCAAGAAGCTGTGCAGACACCGACAATCGTTGCAACCCTCCGCGAAGCACAGGGAGCGCAGCCATTCCATGGGCATCGACGACCTCAACGATTTCCCCGAAGACTTCCAGCTGCCGGCGAAGCAGACCAAGCGTCGGCAGCGTCGCTCGATCGCCGGATTAGCGTCCAGCAACAAGAGCAAAGTGTCGAAGTGGACCAAAGTGAAGGAGGCGTTTCGCTGGGAGAAGGCGTCGGTAGTAATGAGCTTGCCCGAGACCAAGTCGCAGGACAGCGGACTGGGAGGAATCAACCACCACGACGGCAGCCGATACCTCAGAGTGCCCGTCGGGGAGATGCTCAGTGGGAGTCCATCGGCAGACTCTGTTATCAGTGGACACTCAATGTGCTCGTCGGGTGGGCCGTCGGGGGGCGAGTACGCGTTGCCGATGACGACAATGTCGTCGAGCTCGTCGTCGGACGACCTCGAGATCGACTTGAATTACTCCGACATTCTCACCGAATTCGGTGAGTGCTAAACGCAACTACTCCAACGTTTGTTTTCGTCTAGGATAATAGGCCGTGGACGTATTTACCAAGTGATCGTTTCTAGACGTTGCTTGAGAGATATTATTCCATGTCTCGCTCCATACTCACTCGCACTCGCTCTCTCTCTATTAATGCCTCCTTGTCGTTCAACCCTTCCGCTATTTATACACTTTGGCCCGAATCCACGGATTCGTCTTCCTGTATGAGCGTGTTGAACGCGGAGGGAAGAGTCCTTTGATGCTCGCTGCACGCCTTGCAAGCCAGCCGCCCGCCCGTTCGCCTTGCCGGCCTTATTCCCCCGCCGTATTGACGCGGACCTCTGCCACATGTCGACCCGGGTGTCCACGGGCATAACGTACCGCACTCCGACACCCGCGGTCGGGACGCTGAAGTAACGCAAGCACACGTCATCACGTGCTTAATGGGAGGCCCTGATTTGAGACCAGAAAATGTCGTTGTGTACTAGCTTACTCTATTGGAGGGTTGAGAAATGCATTCTCTAACTTTCTACAGGTTAAAAAAAAAACTTGAAATATTTAGCTTCTGAAAAAAATAGTGTGGGTTCAAACAGTCAACCAAAAGTGTTCGATTTCCTGGCCATTAATACAACAACAAAAAACAGTGGGTGCTTACATCATTAAGCTCTGCTGCTACTGATCTGCTAACTTTTTTAATGTCTGAACTCACAACTAGTCCTATGAACTTCAAAGTGAGAAGCATTTAAAATGTATACCTATTAAGTGGCACGGCGACGCCTTCAGCTCCGATTGCTAAATAAGCAACGGACGGCGTCGGTGCAGGCTTGACCCACCTCCTGGCAATGCATTCGGCAAGTGGTTGCATCGACGTCGGCGTCGGCGTCGGCGTTGCTCGCCAAATACCAAACGTGGAATGACGACGTCACGACGAAGGCGATGCTAAGGCAGGGCTAGGACAGGTGACGACCGACTCCTTAGCTCAGCGGGAGCGGAAATAGATGGACGAGGAAATATTTATACCGCCCATCTAATATTAACACTTTCAAAAATATCTAATTTATCAATTCGTCAAATTAAAATTTTTAAAATGGTCGCATTTGGCTGAAAACATCAAGGCAAGGCTTTCTTTCACGAGATAAATATTAAACGAGGCCAAGCCGTTAGCTGCACTAATACCTATATTAAAAAGGAATTTATCGTACTGACTAAAGCAGAACACGACCAAGAACCAGAGCGACAAGAATGTTCTCTCGATCACAGAACGCTTGGAACTGGAATATTCAAATACATAGACATCATCTCTCATGCGAAATTCAAATATCTTGCTTTAGACGAATATACAGTTTTCTGTAAGAAAATTTCTGCTTAAACGGAAAAATGCGTCTGCCACCAACATAAAACTAGGTTCTGATATTGGTAATGCAATCTGTTAGTGCCAATGGGTGACTGGTGTCTCGACTCCCTACAGGTCCTCAACGAAGTGCGTCGGCCAGTGACTCCATCGGTGGGCACCTTCTGCTGCTGGAGCCGCGACGCCTATCACTCTCGAGGGCACTGGACGAAGAGGAGGCGTCGCGACGTACCAAGTCGCTGGACGGCGACGAAACGGCGTCGGCCAGACACTCGGAAAACAAGGTAACACTACCATCCCTTCAAAAGTGTGGGGTTAAACCTTGTCGCTGTCGTATTAACTGCAATGCTTCTATCACAGACACCAATTAAGAAAGATTCATTTACCAAAAGGAGCAGGCTTTGCTAAAACTTTGTTTAGAAAACAAAATGCAAAATGCAGATAAGACGCTTGCAGCCGTCGACAGCCCCCTGACTACGGCGTGAAAAAATCTCGCGTGTTTCGAATCGTTGTGCATCGATCAGTCAAATGTTATTTATAGGAACGGAATAACAATACCATAAATCTTAATTATACCATTAAACCAAATGTTGTATTAATGCCAAACTCTAGAGCGCGGCTTGCAATAAAATAGTGTCTTTGTTGATAATAAGCTGCCAAAAAATGAGGCCAAAAAAAATAACTTTGAACGGATCTCCGATTGGAATTAATTCCAAGGCTGTGTTTAAAAGAATCTGATTGAATAGTGAACAAAGTGATTTTCAGGTTATGTAAACTCAGTGGAGATAATAAGCATTTCTGATCTAACAGAAATCTCAAGTGTCTTGCTAAAGAGCGACCAAGACTTTGATGCTTGGAAAAGGGTATGCTCGCCGAACTAGGTTGCTGTCAGTGGGCGCAAAGAAGGACCCAGCCAAAGTGCACACGATTAATTATCGAAAATATTTTTTCGTTTGCGCTGCATTTTAACTTAAAATTATTTGCCCGCCACGTCGCTGTATTCCCATAAATAAATGCATTAACTCGGCTGGCTGCGATGCACATGTTCGGCACATAGTCGAGGCATTAGCGGTATCATTGAGCCTGCACCTTGCCAGCTGGCTTGGAGCGACGCCATTTGCGCGTGGGCGTCGGCGTCGGCGTCGGACCAAGCTACCACCGCCGTCACAGGGGACGCTCGCGGTACACATTTAACGAAACAATCGGCGAGTCGCCAGTAGCGAGAGAGCGAACGTTTGTTGTTGGACGCCAGAGAGGGGTGCAGACTAGCCATAGGTGTTTAAAAGTCTTGACCACCCTGTGACGCCAACCGGCGCAGAGTGTCATCAAAACACAGTCGGAAATAATTTGTATGCACATAGCAAACTTCACAAACTAAACAGTTTTACTCATCGTAACAATAATTTACAACGCAAACATGTTGCCCCGAATCCCACCAGCAAAAAAGTGTACTCCATGAATTAAACGTGGTACCTCACTGCGTTAGGCCACGTGGGCAATAAAATTAAACAGATGTCACAGATTCGGTGAATGTAAATTATTAATTCTGGCTTACGCATGCTAAGGAAGCAAGCCAATCTGTTATAACCTTTCCTCTCGTAAAAGAAATATCATAAAATACAGCAACGGTTCTACTCTATAATGCATGTGCATGTACCACGTCAAAAAGACTGTCCTTGATATATGACAAGTTAAGCGTTTATCGTGACAGCGACTCACGAGATATTTTTGGCAACCATATTTTTATGTGTTGTGTCTATAAGGAGGGTGTTAAAAACGCCTTGCAACAGCAACAGCAGACCAAGTCGCACAAGACGCCTTGGGGCAAAGTGAAAGACATCATCCAGACGAGGAAAGACAGCCTGCGACAGCGACAGCACCGCAGCGCGCACGGGGAGAGCGTCAAGAGTGCGACGCGGCAGCGACGCCGCTCGCAAAAGACCGACGCTCGAGACGGCGCGGCGTCGAGCGACCACGACGACGACGCGCCGGTGTTCGACGTAGCCGAGGGGCAAGGCGGGGACGCCACGATGACGCAGTGTGATGATTGCGTCGAAGGGGTACTAGAATATTTTACTTTAAACCTGCAAACATCCAACATTGCAGCCGCTGGGATAATGTTTCTGCATGTTGTTTCTTAGATACCTCTTAGGGTGTATTCCATTTGTGGGGTTCCTTATTTTCTCCAGGCCATTGCCAGTAAATAACTGGACGGTTTTGTCCACCACCATATTAAACCTGCTTCTTTCTAAACCTCATACTAATGATTCTCTTCTTTTTAAGAGCGAATAGTTTATTTGAAGCTAGCTAACACAAAAGGACCAAAAACGCATGGTTACAACCAACTGACGGTAATTTTCACGCTTGCAGCAGAGACCTTCGAAGTTGGCAGCCGATGCATTGGCAGACTCTAGACGCCACAAGACGTCAACGACGTCGCTGGGAAGCTACCCAACGTCGGCGTTGACGAACCGCCGTTTGACGCCGATGCTGACGATTACTCTGCCGTCGACAGAGGAGCTGCGCCAGCTAAACAGCAAGGCCAACGCCTCCAAGTGCTTGGCCAAGCCACCGCCCAGTCCGCAGGTGGAGGAACGGATGCCGAAGATGACTACGCCGACGCTCGACGACGCGACGCTGGCCAAGCACGATCATAGGCAACAGGTGACCGCTTGACGCACGATGGTCATTGCTAGGAGACATTGTTCTAAATGTATTTATGTACGACTAGAGGACGTATTACGAAGCTTGCCTTTCAGTGAAATTTCTTTTTGCATTCGAAGAAAAACATGTCTGGCTTTTGACAGGCTTTGAAACAAATATCTTTGCATTTGTTTCCTTGAATGCTCAACACTTTTCCAATTTGTTTAAAACTTTTTTCATGCGAACAATATTTTCCTGCAGTGAAGAAGAGGGATGTTGCACATTTAAGTGCTCCCGCCTTCAATATATAATCCAATAGTTTCGTAACTTACAATCTATGTTATGCACTAGTTTCGCTCAAAGCTTGAAGTTTTGAGAAGCTTGGCTCGTGCCTTTGTGAAAGTTACGTAGAGAATATTACATTCTGTCCACTCAAGCCAGACGCCACATAAACCAGTTAACGAGTGACCCCCTCTAAAAGCCCCGTGTCTTATCACGACGACATGGCTGGCTTTACAGGGAGGGGTTTCGCCGTCTGCCAGCGTAGGGACGTCGCCACCAACGCACCGACGCTCCTCGAAGTGGACCAAGGTGAAGAAGGCGTTCCTCACATCGGCGGCGTCGAGCCCGCGCGACGACGACGTCGCCGGCCAGCTGAGCGTGTCCGGACCCTCCAGCCCCTACCGAACGCTCAGCTTCTTCTATGAGACGGGTAAGCGACGTGACTTGAAATGGTGATCCCGTGGGAACGGCTTTGGGTACTCTGTGATTTTCTAAGGTCATTCCCGGTAACCACGGGGCATGTTCATCTTAAAAAGCTAGCGTATCAACAAAGTGCCTGTGGTGATACTTTGGGATGTTCAATATCAGAAACTTACTAAAATTTTCGTTGAGTTACATGGGAAAGACAAACCTTGAGTGACCGTATTCTTGTTATGGCTCATGTAACTCATAACATTATCATTTATTACTTTCTACTGAAACTAATCATATTATTTTAATAACCGAACTAGTTTCTTGTAAATAAGAATTACAGTAAGTTATTTTCAAATCCAACCGCTTCTGATAAATAATATTAAAAATTGCACGCAGCCGTACACCACAGTCTCTGTACCACGACCATGAATTCTAAAATTAAAAGCCCTTAAAAGTAGCAAACCTCGGTCGAAAGTTCGACCCAACATTCGCTAACTGAAATCATATTGCGACTTTGTCCGCGAAATATTGGGTGATCGCAATCCACATTTAGCGCGTGTTGGATCGGCAAGCGTGAGCGTGGCCAATTCATCGTCGGAGAAAATACTCCCACGCACAAGGCGTTCGGAGCGAAGCTGATAGAAGAACAACTCTGCAGCCGTCGCACGCGTCGCCCCATGTCTTGCGCTCTTGCCAAAACCATTGTTGATCTTTATGCAAGCGAGCAGCCACCGCCGCCGCGTATTTAAATTCCACTGCTAAATTTAATTGAGGATTTAATCACAAATATGTACGACGTGAGCAATATTGCAGTGTTTATTCCTGTCCTTGCCAGTGATGGATAAACACAACGAAACAGTTCGAGGGTGAGACGATAGCTGTATGAATTTTATTTTTGAGCCTTCGGTCGTTTCGACAGCAACTCCTGCGCACACTTCTCGCACCTTTGCGAAGTATTGAACATTGTGCTTCGAATGTATTTTTGGGATAGGTGTATTTCTGACGCAGTGGATCTTTTGCTCCCCTATTCCAGACCCCGATGAGCTGAGTGGAGGCGAATTGGCAGAAGGTACCGGCGACGATGAAGACCCCCACCGGGTGTCGAACTCCGAAACTACCAGCCTTCAGGTGGAAATCCAGCGCAATTATGAGGAACTGCAGCAGAAACTGAGCCAGGAGTTCCACAAGAAGTTAAATGAATGGGAACGAATGAAGGCGTCGGCGCCATCGACAGGCTCCGGGAGGGCGTCGACAGGCGTCGCAGGAGGTGGCGAAGACAGCTACCACCACGACAAGTGTTTCAAGAGAAAGATGGACGAGTGGGAGAAAATAAAGCACCGGGATGCGACGACGTCGGGGGGCAAACGCGACTCGGTGGCGCTGCAACCCGTGGACGAAGACAACCTCTCGCCGCACTTCCGCAAGAAGCTGCAAGAGTGGCAACGCATTAAGAAGGGCGCGCCACGGGAAGAGGGTCACCAGGCGCGCAAGAAGATCGTCGAGTGGCAGCTGTGGCGCACGGGGAGTGGCAAGCACGGCAACTACGACCAGGAAGAGTTCCACCGGAAGCTTCAGGAGTGGGAGCGGATGAAATCCGCGTCGCCGTGCGATTCGCCGACCAGCAAGGAAGCTGGTCACGAGAGCGACAGGAACAGTTCAGGCGCCAAGACGCCGAGTCCGGGCGTCGTCCGGAAGGACTCGCTCGGCGGAGGTATCAAGAAGTCGTCGTCGGCGGGGAGTAGCAAGACGCCACCGAAAGCGAAGACGCAGAAAGAAAAGGAGTTGCAGTGGCTAGAGAAGGAGTTGCAGAAGATCAAGAGAGAGAAACAAAGACTGGAAAGGGAAAGGGAGAAATATTTGGAAAGAGAATCAAGGTAAGCACACGCAGTAACCGCGTTCCTTGAATTGACGGGACTTGTGCTTCAGAATTGATCACCAAACTTGCCGACAACGGCAAGGATCTGTTCCTTTTATTGTTTCAATCAACACATTGTACATGCCGATGAAATTTTCACCCCGCTAGGCTGGAAAAGATGCGCCGTGCCGTGGGATCGAGCCCCGGCAAGCAGGAAGTGCTGGTGCAAACCTCGACCGGGTTCTTCCGCTTCCAAGGGATTTCCGAGAAGTTCACGAGACGTCTGTACGAATGGGAGAAGGCCCGCGGAATCACGCCTGAAGCGTCGACTTTCGCCCTGCTTGATCCCGGCTACCGGCCACCAGGGGGTACGAGGGTGATACCTGTCCAACTCGCACATCAAGTCCGTGGCCTTGGAGTATCTACGTTTTCCCGGTTTGCAGGAGGCGCCGAGGCTGTCGAAAACGGATGTCTGACCCGATCCAAGTCTGCGAGCAGCGTGACAAACTTGGCCGGGGGAGGATTGGGGGCCACCATCACTCACCAGCCTTCTAGCCTCAGTCTGAACGACGTCGAGGGTCTGGAGCAGGCGGCGTTGGCTGGTAAATAGACTCGCATGTTTCAACATACGATTCAATGTGAGATGGTAAACACCAAGTTTAACCAGCCAACAGCATCGCTCCCTCTTCAACAGCTAAGTCACAATGACAAGGACATGCCTTTTGTCTAGTCTTCTATAAATACGATTTTTATTTATTGTCACAAGTGCTACTGGAGACTGCATCGCCTAGACCTAATCTAAATTTCTAATTGAACCCTGTTTTGTAGAACACAGATATTTCATTCTAAGTGCTGGCAGAAAATAAGCCATCGGCCACCGATCAATGATCGGGTTCATAGCCCCATCCAGAGTTTCCTTAAAAGGATCTAATTTTATTTTATGCGTCACCCTCCAGAGACGCGGTCCTCGTCGGTGCCCCACCTGCGCGACACTGAGGAAGCCGAGTACGACGAGCCGGCGGCTGTGATTGTTGACGTCGAGGACGTCGTCGTGGAGACGGCGGCGCTGCTGGAGGCGACACCGGCCGTCGAGGGGCACACCCCTGTCTACTGCTACGCTCCTGAGGAGGTCACCCGACTCATAGACTCTAGCGGCAGGTCGGTTGGCTATGGATCGGGATGTGTCACACCACTGTTTGATCGCGTTTTTTGTGTTGGCAAAATTAATTTAGTAGAGGTTTTTCTTGCTAAATTGTAGTGAGAGTGACCGTGATGGCTCTGCACTGGTCAGGAGAACTGATTCTGTGCGGACCGAGTCTAGCTACAAGTTGATCGAAGAGAACATAAACCTTCTAAGTAAGCTACAGATCAAAGGAGACATTTGCAGGTGAGAGATTTCTTGCAGACTTTCGGTCAACATTGATTGCAAATCAATTCTCATTGTTACTGTGCGCTTTCTTGACCTAGAAAGCTGGAAACGGAGCTCGAAGAATTGGAACAAAAGATTGATCATGTGCGAGAAACACACGAGCTGGAAATCGAGCGATTGAGATTGGAGGAGACAGAAATACAAGAACTGGCTACTGGTAAGCGTCAAGAAAATCAGTTATTCAGCAGGCTCTACGAAATTTTTGGGTCACCATCAAGTATTTCCTAGCCGTAAAAATAGGATAGAACCAATGAAGAGCAACATTGAGCGGTCCAAATACCCATTCGATCTAAACAAATATTCGTTGCATATCTCTCTCGAAAGCATTACATTTCTTTTCATTACCTTTACTAATCGGCAATACTTGCAGCTCGTGCTGCTGTGTCCCTGGTGGTTCCTGAGGGACTCAACTCGGGTGAGCAGGAGGCGCTGGTCGACGCGCTCAGATCCAGGATCCAGGAGCTGGAACGACGCCAGGAGCGGCTCCGCAGAGAAGGAGCGACGCTTAAGGTAATCGTCGAGCCAGACGCCGTAAACCTGTGCAGATTGCCGGTGAATTACCGCGCCGTGGCACGACGAACGGGTTCGACAGAGTCAGGAGGTTATATTGCGCACTGTAAAACGTGCAAATTGGATACGCAAATCGAAGTCCTGGCTGCAATCTGAAGTCATAAATCAACTGGCTAATGGACGCATAGCATTGTTTTTATTTCCACGACAAGTTGTCAGCACAGTGTCTACCTTTAAGACAGGATATTAATTAAATTGCAGAACTAATTTAAAGAAGTGTGATGGAAAAAGTGTGACTGTTATTGTTTTGCATATGAGATTAAAAAAAAAAGTTCTTACAGAGAGACAAGAATGAAATGTTTGCGAAAAACTTTGGCGGTTTTTATCTTTGGCCGTTAGCGCAGAAATAAAGGAAGTTGCGCGGAAATGTGTGACAATAAATCTTTCATCTGCATCGACGCGCGTTGCGACGGAAATAAATGGGCGTCGACGACGTCGACGACGTCGCTGAACTGAGAATTACCAGACGCATGGCATTCCTTGGGGAAGGGTACAATTAAAATTTAAGGACATGGAGAGAATTACCGCGCCTGCAGTTATTTTCGTGCCTCCACTACGGCTGCGGAAAACTAGCGACGCGTTAAATGGGTCGAATTTGTTTGTTTGTGTTGGTTTGTCTGTGCATCTTGGTCGTATGTTCCTAAACGTGAGCACATGTGGTGCATATGGATTCAAAAGTGAGTACTCGAATTGCGCGGACAGTACCTCAGGGCCGCTGAATCACGCGGAGATCAATGTTTTACGAGCGGCAATAAATTTTGCAGAAGGTACGACATGGATTGAAACTAAACGTGAATGATAAACAAACTGGTGGTCATTAGAACGCCATTAAGCAATTTGTCGATTTTAGCTTCGTAAACTTTCTGATTGGCCAGTGTGATTTACTTTGCTTCGTTAATTTAACTGTTTGGGTGTAGTATCGCATGCACGGTTAGTCGTTTTCGCTTCGAAAAAAATCAAGCAGGTCATTCGAAGATCATCGGTCGTATGTGGCCTGCAGTTCGTTTGCCTCGTTTCCCTAATTGCCATTGTGATTGGGTACTTTTTTTGTTGTTGTGTACAACCAAGCATTGTTCTAACATAGAATTGTTCTCGGGGGTAAAGAATTCAATCTGATATCTGCAATTCATGATTAATGTAATTACGCGATTGGCTTCCAGTGTCGTCCTACAATTATTACTGCTTGCAGCGACGAAAGAAAGCCGGCAAACTAGAAGCTATTTACATTTTATAATGACGATTGCTTTAAAAGATTGAGCTCATAATAATACTAATAATAGTAATATACAATTGCTATCTATTAACGGCAGTCGAGGGATTACGATTTATGCCATCTCGATATAAGGTCTCAGTGCGGTGAGACCTAGGTCAGATTCACGGCTCGGTCGTAGCCCTTGAAAAACGAGAAAGCCGACAAAAAGTTGTAAGAAAATCTTTGCGAAATCGCAAAGCACGACTGATCGCTCACAATGTAGAATTATAGAATGTTTATTACAGTCTCACATAAACCGCTAGATTAATACAAATCTTGGCTCGGCTCGATATTCTATTTTCCTAATGGTTCAGAACTTTGTAATGGCTGTGAAGCTTTTAGGTTCCACAGGAAGCTGAAACAACTGATTCAAATGTGTCTTGAAATAGATTCGCCGATAGATCATTAGCATTTCTACGATGCCGACTGATCTCAATCGAGGGCTAAATGTAGAAGTTATAACAAAAATGTAATTCTGTTTCCTTGCAAATTTGCGGCTCTGTGCAGGTCATGGTGCCAAACTTTTGCCAAGTAATTGTTGGTTCCAGTACAGCTATAAATAAAATTGACAAAAAGAAACACTTTGTTAGAATTTGTGTCCGGTGTTACGCAGGATTCCTTCGCTGTTCATTCTGAGCAGCAAGCCGCTCTGGCTCAGAACTTAGTGGGGAAGATGAAGCAACTGCAGCAGGTCAACTCCAACATGGCATCGGTGGATCAGGACCAGGATCAGGATCCGCGCAGTTCTGCGGGTTGCCAATCCGGGACACAAGAAGACGCTGTTACGATGGTTCAGGAACTCTCCACACAACTGCTGGCATTGGTAAAAATCTCAGTGCACACATAATGCTAATTTTCTGATTGTAAATCCTTAGAATCACCAGTCATTGACAGATTGGAACTGTGGGGGGTGATTTTTATGTTCACTCTCTAAGCCCAGCTTAAGCCCATTATTTACAGTGCATGGCTCTTTCTCGCGATTTGCTTACCTATTTTTTTTTCAACCGATACCGTTTTACTTGAAGAGGTCATTCAGAGTTCGCATATGTTCGACCAGAAGAGGATTTGGGATTTCCATGTATATTGAAGATCCGTGTTATTTCTCTACAATCAAAATCATTGCTAGCGATAGGTTTTAGTTTACTTAATTTTTGCGAGTTAGCTGCATTTTAGCTGCATTTTTTTGCTGGAAAGTAACCAATGGACCAACGACAACAAAATGATAAGAGACCTTTTAACTCGCAAGAAAATAATATCTTCCAACAAGAATGACAAATGGTTGGATTGGTCAAGTCCTACAGATCAAAGAGTAAAGACAATGGAACGCCCTATTCCTTTGTCTGTTTTTTATCGCTCTGGCCTGCCACAACTTTACTTGCAGGCAGAGAGGCTGGAGGTAGCTTTGGGGGAGCGAAACAGCGAGATCCGCAGCCTCCGATTCGAGCTGGAGGACCGGCGTCGCGGCGCCGGGCATCTGCGACGACGCCTCTCCGAAGACAACTCGTCGTCCACCTCACCATCGCTTGACTCGTTTACGGTGAGCCCGCGCAGCTTTCAAAAAATTGGCCACAGGATGCCTATGAAACTACTTATAGAGTCCGATTTATTCCGAATAGAAAATCTATCGGGAATTTTCAGTTTACTCAAAAACTTAAAATTAAAAACTTAAAAAGAAAACTTAAGAGGCAGAAACACAGAAATGTACTGTCTCAAAGACCATGAAATATTTACTTCTATTTAAGGCGCCGGAAAACAACAACCTGCTCCACTCTGTGCGACAGTATCTACCGAGGCAGACCTCTACAGAAGTGTCTCAGCTTCCCTCGCTGCTCACCAGCAAAGTAATGGAACTAAAGCAGGGACTCAGCTTACTGTGCGCCTCCAGCCCAGAGCCACGAGCAAAAGAAACTAGCAGCGACGAAACGACTACCTTCGTGGTGAAAATTTCTCCTAAGAAAGACGCGGCTCAGCAAGCCGATGAGTTGGGCGCCAAGGAAGCCCCGTCGTCACCAGTGACCTCGGTGACGATCACCCCTGCATTTCTGCAGCGACAGAAGAGGGTGACGGAGAGCGAGGGGCGCAGTACCGTCGAGAGGGACCTTTTAGCTAGCCCCTCTAGGGAGGACATTCGGGAGAGTTTCTGCTCGGCGCAGTCGTCGTCGGCATCCTCGACAAACGAGATTCACACGGTAACAAGCCGTGGACTGAAGAGTGCAGGAGACAAACGGCGTTGTGGTAGTGATGAAGGTGTAGAGAAAAACAAAGGAGTGCTGAGAAGTTTTACGCTCACGCGGTCGCTTGGAAATGTTGGTCTCCAGCTTAAATTGGCGGGAAATGGCAAGTGCAGTCAGGATGGGAATTCCAGTCCTGTCATACGCAAGAAAGTGTTTTCCACGAGACGAGCGTCAGACACCAACGTAGCGTACAAAGAAGGAGGGAATGGATATAAAACTGATAAAATACTGTCAGCGTCAAAAAGTTCTAGTAATAATAAATTTATTGATGACTCCGATAATGGTTTTCAACTTTCACGAAACATCAAGCATAGTGCAACAGAATCAAGCAGAGACGTGTCTGACCTCGGATCGAGTCAAAGCATCAGAGAGACTCCTGCCCTTGTCAACATCTTCGTCCCCACGACTCGCAAAATCTTTGCGCCCGTTCGTCGAGACAGCAAAGGCACGACATCGTCGGTTATCGGCTATGTGGTCGAAGAGGACGTCGAGGTCAAAGAAGAGGACGGCGTCGCAGCGGTAGCGCCCGAGGTGAGCGCGTCCAAGCCCAACGGTATCGCGACGACGCCTCAGTGGATGATAATGCGCAGTCGGTCGGCGTCGGCGTCCCCCGCGATGCCGCGCAGGAAAATTGTTGAGGACGGCGCCGAGGGCGCCAATGGGTTCTCGTTCCGCGGTCTCAGAACGAGTCCTGAACTCGGGAGACTGAAGCTTTCGGCGGAGAGCTTGAAAGAACACGAGCAGCGCAAACTCTCCCGATTCATCCGCGACGAGGGCGGCGAGGTTACTCATGGTAGCATTAAGATTGACTCTCAGAAGGAGATGCTTCTGAGCTCAGTCCGTCCTACCACCCCTCTCGGGTTCCCCCCATTACCGCCGTCACCAAGCCCTGGCAGGAGGGACCTGTTCAAGCAGATCGCAAAAGATACGGCGCCCAGTATCCGCATGATGATAGCCAAGTACAACCAAAAGCTGACGGAGCAGGACGGAGGCAGGTCCCCGGAAGTGACCACTAGCGGCGCGGGCTCGCCAGTGGCGTGGAGGTCCCCTGTAGCCGAGCGCCGGGTGCGCGCGCAGATGACCAAGTACCAAGAAGAGGTGCAGAGGGTGTTGCAGCAAGGCGGGAGGCGGACAGGACGACCGGGGCACGGCGAAGTACAGAAGTCCGCCAGTGCAGGTGTGATTCGGTCACCGGACTTGTCCAAGACGGCTACTGGAGGGAGCATTGGGGACAAGATAGGATCGCCTGCGAAAGTGGAGCGGAGAGGCATTTTGAAATCTTCCAGCGCTGGCTCGATCAAACCGTTCGGGGTAGTGCCCCTTCCAAAGCCTACTGTCATCAACGCCAAGCTGGAAATTAAATTGGAACCTGACTTGAAGATCAAGATACCGCATGACCCCGTCTCCTGCGAACCCTCCTGCATAAAGACGAGTGTCGCGGCGGAGGTTACCGCAACATCGGACGTGACGGCAGTGGCGTCGACCTCAAGGTCCAGAGGTTCGGACGCGGGCGTGGGCAGTCCGCCCCTGACTCGCCTGCGCGCGCTCAAGATCCAGAAGGCCAAGGAAGAGTTCCTGACCCGCGGTCCCGGAGGAAGAAGCTGGACGAGTGACCAGGACACGCCAACCCCGTCCACATCGTCCGTGTCCCTGGAGCCTGTCTGGATCAAGAACCCTGCCATTCGCTCTGTAGACACGACGAAGAACAGGCTAAGCCAGGCGAGCGTCGGGAGCGAGTCCAGCTACGGGTCTCAAGGTCTCCCGTTCACTCCGGAAGACCTGGATGAAGACGACGGTTCGCTGATGAAGAGCGCAAGCGCGGGGATGATTCACGTCGACACTAAAACTTACAACACGTTCGCTCTAGAAAGCGGTACCGACTCGTTGCCGAGGACACACAAGGAGAAGACAAACAATCACAACAAGTTCGGCATCTCCAGTCTCACGTCAAAGTTTCGCAAGGTTAAGATGCGTAAGAGCAAGGACAAGGAAGGCATCACCAAGCCGAAGATGAACACAGTGTCCCTGCTTTGCCGACAAAGTTTGCTGGTGGACATCAACAAGAAAGATGGGGGTTCTGGGGGAGAAGTAGCGTCGGCGTCGGCGTCGCTGAGCAAGAGCTGCCCGTCGTCGCCCGTGTTACAGAGGACAGCGTCGTCGGAAAACACGAATCGCCAGGATTCGGCCACTGGCAGCTGGATTAGTTACCCTGCCAGGAAGATCTTCAGGCCTAAGTAACATGACCAGAATTTTCTCGCGGCTGCATGGTACTGAGTAATTGCTGTGCGAATAACGTGCTGTCATCAGCTAATTACAATGAAATATCTTTGAGGTTAAAGTTGATAAAAACGTGTTATAAATGATGCACGTTGGTACGCAACGTACATCTTCGAGCGAGGAAAACATTAGACGTATTGACATCTACACAATTTACAGTGAATAAACAAAAACAAGAAAGCATTTATTAATGTAGCAATATTTTATATTTCTAATATTTTTTATGAAAAATAAGATAAAACGCTGTATTATAGTCGAGTTGAATAAAAGTGTACTTGATAAAGCAAAGAGGCGAGGTTCACATGTCATTCACCCGACCTGTGAGTGTGTGTTCTCGCATGGTGCGAGTGTGTACGAGGGGGAGTGAGACGTCGCCCGTCACCTAGGTGCTTATTACACCGCCCCCGAGTAGACGCTAATAGCGACGCCTCTGACAGCTGGGGGTGGACCCAACACTTTGATCCCCGCCGACCGCTCAACAAAAGATAACACTTTTACGAAAATACGCGCGTAATTAAATTGATATCAAACTGGGAAAAAATAACAAAATTATATCAATAGCGGGGAGCTGTTGTGCTATTACGCAATTAAAGTATTAGGTGGTGTATCTTAATAATAGGTCTCTTCGATCATTTTTTGGATTCGTTTCGATTTTTGAATTCTCATGCTCGAGAAATTTTCAACGTCAAATTAGTTGGTCGGCAGAAATCGTATCGGATCGATAAGAATTTGATCAAATGTATGACGAGTTCAGTAAAAAGCATTCAAGTGTCAATCACGCTAGGGTGCTTCATAGGCTTATTTTGACACGGGCTTAATCGCCAATTATATGCTATTTGGAAGCCAACTCGCCCAATAACCCAAACAAACTTAAGCAAATAAAAGGTGCACCGATCGTTTATTTTTCGAAGAAATGTTTCAAACCTGTTCTTCCCCACACATTGTTAACATGATTTCTATTCAATGTTCCGATTTGTCCGCGTGTGCTCGAAAACTTGGACAAAGAAAGGACCGCGACCCGATGGCGCAATCACCAACAAACGCGATTTCAGGTAGTTAGTTCCCTAGCCCTTGTAATGGAGGTCAGCAGAACGCCTGAGGTGCGACTATAGCGGAAAGGCCGAACATCTAATTGCCCAAACAACCCTTACGTAGCCACCACCCTTAATTGATCCAGATTACTTGAACAAGAATACCAGCAAGTCTTGTTATTTTTATACTACAGCCACTAACTAACAATAACGGGTTCGTGAGAATTATAACTTACTTCACCCATCCCATCAAATACACAAGTAGGGGTAGGTAATAAAAAGCGGTGTCCCTAATTTTACAACGTTTGTTTAGCAACTCGTTATAGACATTATTAACACACTGGCTGGTTTTTGTATAGGGCGCAATGCAGATATTCAATCGCCACCAGACACGGCGCAGTTTTCAATGTTTTCATTGGGTAATGAGCTTCCATTCAACTCATGTTTCCATCCTCTTGTTGCAACAAAGTGGGTAGGTACACCGCGTTTAATAAATCTATTGACAGAATACATGATCGGCGGTAGGGGCGATGGAATATTCGACCCATTGTTTGCGTGCCAATCCACGCATTGAGTATACCCAAGTCTGTCGTGATTTTAGCACACGCGATGAGTGGCAGTCCGTGGTTCCAATCGAGTCGCTCAAACATTGAACAAAAGCATCGTTTAATGTTTCACGTGCTGCTGGGCTTTGCAGGGCTACCATTTTATCAACTGCATTATTTGATATTCGTTGAAGATGTTATTTTATTTTCAGGTTTTCAGCTTGAAGAGAGATATGCATTTTTCTACATAATTTAATTTACTCACGAAATTTAATCAGGCAAACAAAGGACGTTTTCAATCGTCTAAATTTGAGTGCAGAGTGAAAATGTCTCAGATTTGATCAGCAGCTACGAGTTGGTTATGATAATAATATTTTACCGGTGGCAGGAAAATCGGTTGCAAGGCAGGGCATTATTTTGATAGGGTGCGATGGGCAGACAATGACATCGACGGACTCGACAACGGGACGGAATTTGTCGAGGTCCCTAATGTTCTATGTCTAACAATGATCTAGTAGCAAAGGTAATGAGAGGGAGTGATAGACCAGAATGCCACGGAGGAGGTGGGGAGGAATCAGAAAGAATCGGGCGCAAGGAAATGGAGAAGGGTTATTGAAAGGAGCAAAGGACGTAACAACAATAAAGCCACGACTAGACGTCGAAGAGACGGATAAAGATTTCTTTTTTTCGAAAGAATGGCGAAGATAACAATACGAGACAGTAATGATTCGGGTCCATTCGGTTCAGGGCAGCAGAAAGAATATCGCAAGCACCTGCACTAACTTTGACTCGGCAGGAGGATTGGATTCGATTGAAAGAAATCCGAGGAAAATAATGGATTACGAATGGGAACAGTATTCGAATTCGATTAGGCAATCGTCCTGAGAAAGCTAAGGGAGGGAAGCAGGCTCCTGAGCCTAACTCGTCCTTAGGTTCACAAAAATAATTCAAGGAATCTGTATACAAAATGGTCTGCCACTCTTTGATGCGTTTGTAATTAATTGTGAGTGTGTATCTGAGTTGGTACAGCAGTTGGTACAGAAACATTGTTGGTTTCATGCCTTCTCACCAAATTAATTTATTTAATTTTTTATTAATTTCAAATCAATTTAAAATTTTGCCAAGAAAATCTGTCCAATTTGTTCCTCTATAACAGTGAACCAAGACAGAAATGATGGGTTCCTTAGCCGCCCTGCGATGAAACACAGGGCCCAGGAACCTAGCGTCCTGAAAGTTCCATACCCGTGATGTACCATGGATGCATTTAGGTCCAAGTATAGGTCCGTACCAATCACCTCTGGGCATTCGGCGGTGCTCATTGGGATCTGTCATTGTTGCTCCCTTAAAAGCAAGTCTCGAGTCGCTCCCCTTTCGTGACGGCAGTAAATTATACCAATCCATCACGTCTCAGCTCCATTGATTGGCAACGGATTATGACACGGTAATTAGGGAGCGGGGGCCAACCTGCGATTTGATAGATATTTGATACAACGTTTTGATCACGCTAAATAGCTGATATTTGAACCGAAATGCTATATTAAGATGACTTAAGAAATGCATCATTAAAAAATGTTTAAAAATTTTAAATATAGGTTATCGATCACCTGCCAAATCTAGCGGATGATATAATATGCACCCTTTGCAATATTACCTGTCCAATACTAACGTGGTGATTATTGTATCGGTAAAGAATCTTGTCTTCAATCGCGCATGAATATCGCTCAAATGAATTGAACATTTTGATGGGTGAAGCCATGGATATAATTATGAAATTACAAATGAAAATGAGAGTTGCATTTTGGCCGAAGCAATCAATCAAAACGAAGATCCGCTGTTTCCATTTTTCACATAACTTATTCTTGCCACGGGAAGTGTAATAACCCACTGCCGTAAGTGATTGGAGTATCGATCACTTCTAAGCGAGACCTATTTGTCTAAGCTGATCTACTAGTAAAGGGTTTGACCGGTCAGCTTCAGGCAATCTACCAAACAAATTAATAACCTAAATTCAATTATGAACTGCTAAGGGGTTGATTCCGATCATTCTCGTTTCTAATCTGCCAAAACTACCCACCGGCGGGTATAAAATCAGCCCTTACATATGCCTAGCAATATTTCACATGGCAGAAGGGTTGAATCAGGCACTCGGCCCTAATCATGTAAAATAACACGCATATCAATGGCCGATTCACCCACATAGCCACAAGCAAATATCAACAAAAACTCGAGATAGTTTTAATTTATCCACGGATTTAGGGGGTGTAGGCTCTTGATCGAAAAGTTGTTGGCATTTATTTGCTTCGCCATGAGAGACGTTAATGCTCAATAGAGCTTTTTACTCGCACGGTCAAGGGTGCTTCGGGGTAGATAATTAAGATTGGCGTTTTCCTCTGATCCAACTTAACCCCAAACATCCCTCGAGAGGTCCCATCGTTCATCTCTATAGCTAAGGTACCCCTGAATCCTGATTCACTCGCGTTGGAGAAAAAAAGAGTTGCTATCACTTTAGTTGGCAATCAATGACTGGAAAATATTACTGTAAAAACTAAGTGGACATGAAACTAGTATTAAAATCCTTTGAAGAAGTCCAGAGTGTGACACCCAAATTTGAAACGAGGCCGGAGAGTCTCCAGACGTTCTTGGTTCTAGCATTCAAACAGCTGGACATTAAAACGAGGAAGCCGGATCACGAAAATTACCCAAACTTCTGAGAGCTCAACTGGGCTCACTTGGCAAGAGTTTGCGCTAATGGCGATCTGGGTTTCAATTAAACGTGAAACCGCAACCGATTTTCATTACGCCTGATTGAATTGAAATGACTATGGTTACGCGGAAATATTTGCAGGGTATCATTGACAAAAGATAATGACGCGTGTAATGACGGTCCTTGCGAAACCCCGACGAAATGTTTTCTGGGTTAGTTGGATCTTAAGCGGCGAGCGACGGCGCCCCGTAGTCCGTCATTATACCGAGGCCGGTCGCCAAATTTGGGTCGACTACACATCAAGCTACGTCGCAGCATCCGCTTTTTTGGATTACTAACCAATACCGATACGCTACAGTCCCGTTTCGAAAAGTAAACCCGAAAAAAACTGTCAAACCTAATGTCATGTAAAAGTAAAAAAAAAAAGACCATCAAAAAATTTGAAAATTGAATAATCTTCTAACGGGTAGTGACAAGAATATTGGGTTACCATGACATCGTGATTTCGTAAGGTAGGTCAGGTTTTCAACCCTCTCGACGTGGTCGTCGCGCAGCTTTCTGACGTAACCGGGAGACAGCCCTCCCAAGACGACCTCGAGAGTCACGAGACACCCGAGGTGACACTGATTGAATTAGAAAATTGAGTTTGAAATTGAAAATTTGTCCTGATGTTCACGCGAGTGGTCGCTCGCTCCAAGGACGCTAGCACGTGGCAAAGATCGAGGTAGCAGCTCCGACGTAGTTTTCTTTGCTGTGCTTCCTCCATTTGTACTTTCGCGGACTTGAGCAATTAAGAAAACAATTTGCACTCGCTTGGAATTGATACGAGATGGCGTATCAAGGAAGACAATGCCGGCCACCGACAGTCCAGTTCCAAGAATTGATTAATGCAGAGGGGGAGCGAAATCGAAAAGCGCCACATGGGTGGCAAGACGCGAACATACCGATACCTTCCTTAAATTCACCCGCTGAAGACAGATGATAAGTTCGACAATCTAAACATTAAAACAATGACAGAAAATGCATTTCTGCTAATCAAACGCAGCTTGGGTCTCGATCTCAGTCCGTCGTAATGGCTTTCGGGTCTTCTTTAGGTAACCCTTCTTGGCATGGCGGGCCACCACCGCCGAGGTGGCCGACTGCGTCTAACGGTACAGGGTATGCTTTAAACGAGCACCCTCACTGTGTAAGTGAATATGTAGCAATTACTGTCACAAAGGAAAGTAGGTTAATGCTTTTCATGCAATCACTCATATTATGATATTCAATTTGATGAATGCCTCATAGAAGATGCTGCTTTATGAAATGGCGTATTAGATTCTGATGCAACGGAATACAACAGAGAGGAA
Source organism: Protonemura montana (assembly GCA_947568835.1). Taxonomy (NCBI): domain Eukaryota; kingdom Metazoa; phylum Arthropoda; class Insecta; order Plecoptera; family Nemouridae; genus Protonemura; species Protonemura montana. Next base: position 26,700,040 of record OX387602.1, on the reverse strand, counting down.
ATGGGGTGACAGCCCTTGCGAGACTTAAGGTTATTTGGCTGCGCTTTCAGCGGCTTTCCCTTAATGCTAATCACAATGTTGACATCGAAAAGTACATCGTGCTTTGAGGACGCTTTGGGGGTTCAGGATAGCCCGGAAAGAAGAAATTCTTTGAGTAGACACTGGACACCCATCCGAAGCGGAACCAGGCGTCCTGTTGCTTCACGCGTGATATCATTATCTGCACTGCACAGGAAAAATTCCAGATATGTATCAAAAGGTTCGTATTTTACCGTACACGTTCTGGCTCAACGATGTGGATTTAGATCCTATAGAGTCCAGGAATTATGGGATAAAAGTAACCGTTCGATTCGTCGAGTGCTACCAATTGTGACAGGCACTAGATGTTGTCCAAATATCACGACGAGATGATTAAATATTATATTTATCTTAAAGACGAAAAATAAATACACTTTTGAATATATCATAACAATACAAATACATTCTCATCCAATCATATTTGTATTTGTCTGGATAATCATTGAACCGTCAACGACGACTCGGTTAAGTGGGGTGAGTTCGAGTAGTGCTAGATTTTTCTATTTGTAAAACATGATAATGGGTGTGTGCCCTCGTGCAAACATGGCGGCGAGTTCGTGTGATTTTAAGAGTCTCTTGAAGAGTCTTCAAGTCAAGCAACCGCCTGAGCACGGTCAAGCGTTTCTTAAACGTTCTCCACGCCTTGGCTGATACCTCGCAGGAACGCACCTTGTGTCAGGGAAGACAGCCTGCTTGACCTGTGACCGATCTTGAGCTTATTGACTTTCAATAAATGACTACAAGACGTTACGTTTCACGACTGTCTGGGCCGAAGCGATTTCCAAAGTTAGAAAGGCGTTTATTGTAGGATTTCTTTGTTAAAATGTGTTCGTTTGTTCCGTGTTTTGCGAAAACTTAATCTACCACACAAGATGATTTAAATTTGGACTTATCACGAAAACTTGTGGTGTAGTGTTAAAATTGAGCTTCCTTTTTGCCTTGGGGATAAAAGAGTGCGCCAAAATTAATAGCTTGTCTTCCAAGTTTCAATGGTTTATAAAGAGCGATCGTTCTTGACGGAGTATTTGATCGACAGTTTTCGAAATCAATTTGGCTGAAAGCGCATTCACAGCCGTTATTAATGCCTCCAAAGCAGATCGGCAAGCGGTTAGGCGTTTACGGTCAGCACGCCATGCGTTTGGGGAAAGTATTGGGTTGCACAAAGTTGCAATCTACAAGCATGCAAGTCTCGAGCAAATATCAGTCGTGACAACCCAATGGGCGGTTGTGTAAACAAGATGATACGATGATTACGGCCTTCCAGTTTACCTCAAAGCCCAAAATTGATCAACCCCTTGAAAAAAAATACCACCCCGATAGTGTTTCCACTCACGCTTTTCACTATTTACTTCCTGGGGGTATAATTTGTTTTTATTTCAACCCCATTCTAGCGTTTGAAACTTCGCAATTTCTTATTTTGAAAACGAAAGCTCTTGTATACGGGTGGAATCAATTCTATTGCGGTCTGCGGCACGCATTGGGAGGTCCTTGCTCTAATAACACGGGTAGCGCGGGCCAAATTGCGGCCAATACCGCCCGGTCGCCTGTCATCGCCGCCGCAGTGCAGATATGGAAACTGCGAGCGAGACCGTCGAGGAGGTGAACAGCGAGTGGTCCTCGTCGCATCATTCACCTCCCGGGGGCCGCGCTCCTCTGGAGGTGGGAGCCGTAATAATTCCTACTTTATATCTGCGTTCTTTGGCAGAAATGGAAAGTTCGTCAGGTGGGTTCTTTCATCAGGTAATTGGCGTGGAGGAAAGATATTTTTCAGACAGTGGTCGTGACTTTTCTGAATGCATCAAATCAAAATATAGGGGTCATAGATCGACCCGGTCGTCTCTGAAGGCCCGGGAACGATTCGAAACTTGGCAAGTTGTAAATGCATTGGTGTTGAAAGATGTCTTCTGAGCGATCAAGGTGTGTTAAATGTATCTCCCACTGCTTCCGCTAGGCTCACATATGAGCCACAGGAGCGGGAAGATGCAATGTCATTACTGCAGTGTTCGTTTCGTACTCATTACATCGCAATATGCTGCGAAGACAACGCTGGGCTTATTTATTTAATTACCTTTGGCATTTTCTGATCACAGTGTTATCGTTAGTGAGTTTAGATTGAGGGTTTGCTTCAATTAATTGTATAGCTATATGTCCCACGGCAGCATATAAAAGCATTTGAAACTGTTGTTCAAATGGATCGTATTGAAAACAGTTTTGACAGTCTAGACGCACGACGACGTGGTAAAAATGATGTTGAAACACGATCCGTTCGGCCGGGCGATCGTCGAATATTGTTAATGGGTTTAATCGTTGCCTAAACGGTGACTTGAGCGTCAACGCAGGCGCAGTCGCAAGTAGGTCCACCGCACGGCACGGCAGAACCTAATCCGGGGTGTGTTTCGGTAAAACGAGATGATTTTCGTCAAGTTTTTGTCTGAGACCAGATTAATCGACCTTACCTGATACGTTAAGATATAGTCTCACCAAACTTTCGTGCTCTGAAAAATGCTGGTCAGGTCTTACGAGTGAGTTGACAGCCTTCACGCGCTTGGGGACGTTACATTTCAACTTTTCCTTTCATTCGGTTTAATACGGAACAACAATAACGACATACTTTTGATAGGATATGAATGATATTCTTTTCTAATTTGGCTATCGAAAGTCTCCAAATTTTGTACTCTGGTTATTCTTTGCATGAAATACAGTATAGAGGATGGTAATCTATGCAGAATTTTGAAAGTTTCTCTTGGATTAGCAGTGCAAGCAGGTTGGTTGGCTGCTTGTATGGGGATCGGGTTCGTGTGTTTGCGAGTGTGTCTCGATCAGAAGCTGTTAGCGTCATCGCGAGCCGTGCAGTTTGACTCGCAGTGGATGGGTGCACACCGGACCCACCGGATAATTTGGACCACCTCCCGAGATAAGACGTCGGCGACAATGTGCGAAAACCGCTGCGAAGCCCGCCCGATGACGTCGCCCGATCCATGCATTTGCATAATCGATTGAAAATAATACCAAACGGAAATTTTTGTGGCCAAAATTGTTTCACGCAAGAGAGATTATGATTGAATCGTTATCGAATTCGGTATTCATGTTTTCGGTGCTCAATACATTGTATTTTGATGTTGTGAGTCAACCTAGCGCTAATGTAGACATCAATTATTAAAAATCACATCGCTATTCGTGCAGCAACATTAATTTGGACTACCTAAAGAGTTCGTAATGAAAACAACGCACACGAAGTGCTCTTTAATTTGAATTGAATTAAATTGATTTTTTAGTGCTTGCTTCATAACGATAGAGCTTTTCAAATTATAGGATGCTACGATTGAAGGCTGGTTGACCATGCGCTTTCCGGCCCTGCCGTTGCCTTTGCGTCTTCCTCAAGTCTCCCTTGTTAATTCGTGCGATCGTTAAAGTCGCATTATCGCGGGCCAGACGACCAGACCGACGACCAGTCCAGAGATTTCGCGAGGCCTGTTTTCTTTGCTTCATACCTAGGTCCTAGATAGATCTAGGTCAGTAAGGCAATTGACTAACAGACAGCCGTCCCATAAACTTTTCTGGGATATCTGGAAACCGAAATGAGGAGCGGTAAACGTTTACGAATTGAGTTTTAACTTATAGCCTTGTTAGCGTAATGGGGAGATCATAGCGTATAAATGCCTGGAGGAGCTAAAATGATGTTTGTCTAGCGATGTCTTAATTTTTATTAAATTATCTTACAACTTCTAATGTTATAATGGGTTTTGTCTTTTTGATTTCGTTATGAGTGTTGTTGTGATACTCCACTGAAAAGGATTGTCTGGTGGCAGAAAATATCTTGTAATTTCTTACCGACCACACAAAGATGCTTTTGGCTCAAACCCTAACGCCATTACTTGGAGCCAACATGGGCAAATTGTCTTGAACGAATCGCTTCCAGTTTTCGATGAAGACATTTTCATTTTTATCAAAGAATGATGTCTGCGTTGCCAACATTAAACTCTTTCGTGGCGTATGAAATGTAATAAATCCTGCAAGGGTTGCCAATTAGCGATTGAACGCGAGATTAAGTTGGCAAAACTTGAATGGGGTTCCTATGTGAATTGAATTTCGAAGCTGTTCCGCGTAATAACTCGTACATTACCTTGAAAAATCGAAAATTGCTTTCGCCAGAAGGGTGCAATAATTCGTATCAAAGGGCAACTGAAAAAAAAAACTAGCCCGGTGCCAATTTTCTCCGTCCCAAAATATCACATGGTGCTATGCTGCTAGTCGGTCGGTGCATGGGACACATGGATCTAGCAATCCTTGCAGCATCTCAGTGTCCTGGACCGCACATGAAGTGATCGCGAATGACTCTAGCGAGTTCGGGCGGCGTGGACCCCCGGGACAAGTGTCAAAATGTGTTACCTTGTCCGCGGCGAGCACTTGTCCACCGTGAAGTGGTCAGTCCGCAGAAAACTGGATTCTCGATCACGTTCCAGTGGCCAAATTCAGAAACCCTTTTGCATGAAATGGTGTGCAGAAATTAGGCAATGTTTTTTTGTTTTTTTTTAGCTGTTATATAATTAAGATTTATGGAGCCGGACTCCAGTGAAGTATATTATAAATCTAGTTTCTTCAAGCAAATGACATCAATCGTGGTAGGAACAGTATATAGTTCTGAGATAATAATTACAATCTTTTTTGTAGAAGTTAACTATGGATCATTGCTACTAGGAATTGGATCGGTGTTTTACATCAAACTTGTAAAAAAGAAAAAAAGAATAAAACATTTAGGCAAACAAAAAATCACCACCTGATAATTGAGGTATCGACGGCCAAAATATTGATTTATAGCTTTATGCAACTCTTCGATGATAGCTTACGCACAGTAATCCTAAGTCTTCGATCGTAAAGAATTCTGCTAATACTCGATGATGGCATCGATGATGGTGTGGTGTGTCTATAATAGTACGCTAGCGATGAATTAGTGGCAAAGCCAATAATTTCCGCTCCAGCCAGACTATCTCGTATCCTTCCTATCCCAGCGATTAGCTAGATCGAAGACTAGCTGTGTTGAATCAAACACCCTACGCGGCACACACTGTAGTTTTCAGTCAACTTACTGGCGCAGTCCCCTATGATTAGTGCAACCTCCTTCATCACTTTGCTTTTTCATCTCCACACAAGATAAATAAACTCATCAAATATTGTAAAAATCATTTTTTAAACTGATGTCGATTTTTTAGGCTACCTTCGATCGTTGCTGAGGAAGCTGCTATAATGAGTGTTGTAACCCACAGAAGAATATAGCCCGTGTGAAATATGAAAACTGGTGCTATTAGCTTTTTGGTTGGGAGTTTATTTTCAGCACATCCAATCTTTCTTTCTTACATCAGAGGCACCTTATAGCTTTCCAGTCGTAGCTGAAATCTGGAAGAGTTTTGTTCATGAAGTTTTATAAAGACATGACATCATCACAATCTCAGATGTATTCTAATCTTTACCTATTTATATGTGAAACGTCAGAGAGAGATTGCAACTTTTGTGGCAAAGGAATCCAATGGGATTTCTGTTTCCAGATTTTTTTAAAAACATGAATTTGCTCCAAATTTGGCTGATACACCTGTAATTACATTACATATTGTGAACAAATTCGGCTAAGTATGGGAGCTTCCTAAATCATTTTTAGTCTAGTTTGAAAGAGCCGAAGCAATTAAAAGCCAAGAAATCTTTTTTAATTATACCGTGATCATATCCCCCGCGTTAAAACTAACACCACGGTACTCCAGTGCGCAGGGCCATACTACCTCTACTTTACAATCTCATTGACGCATCTACTGTGTGTAGTATATATCCCATTGATCGATAATCGATGTGTGTTCACGCTGCCCGTCCCGACAGGTGAAGGGGTTTTAGGATCAATTACGATCGCCAGAGGATGTTTGCTCGGTGGGCAGGGCTAGGGCGCCCGCCGAAATTGCCCTCGCGAGAGACGCGGCACTCTATGGTTACACGCCTGCAAGTCGTGACGCCTTCAGGAAGTCGCGACCGAACTGCGCCTGCCCTTCGACGCACTATTGTAATTAGCTTGCTATCCGTGCTTTAACAGCGTTTATGTACGGCCGCGTTGAAAAAATGTGGACCCAATTTTAAGCGATCCGGGCAGTACCTATTGTGGGCTTTGGCGATGAAGACATTATGTGGTACTGGCGATTGTTTCACATAGGAATACTAATGGTAGGATTTTTTATCTGCGTGGTTATTTGTACTGGTAGGTTACAGCACCCCCAGTCACAGAGAGTAAACACGTGAAACACACATTTTATTTCATGGAACTCTTTATTTTGATTAATTAATTCATGTGATTTACATAATTGATCCCAATAAAACCAATTCTCACCGGAGACTCGATAACCTACCAATCGTAACACAACTCGCCCAATGCACTAAAATATTTTTTCATCGATAAAAATGATGAATAATTGAACCCCTACTATATTTTTCCCGAACTATACCACATCAAAGCCAATCAAATTTCTGGCACCATTGTTTGCTCTCGAAATTATTAAATTGAGGTTAGGAACTAATTTATCCGTGAAAATATAGTTGGTGTTTGATTTTGGTCTACGCAAGGCGTTGTGGCGGTTAATGGTTTTATCGGTTATTCCTCGATCTCTCTCGCACTTGAGCAGTTCGTTCGATCTCGCACCGTCCAAGTGTAATAAAGTTATTATCGACAATCGTTTGGCATCGAACCGAGGCGCCTTCGTGGTGAGAGTTGCGTCACTTTCAGCATCTACCTGGCGTTATTTATTGGCCATTACCGGCTTATAAACACACACACCGATCCCACCCTCCCAATGCACTAGCGTCGGTACACACCGTGCTCTAATCATCCCGTAAACGTTGATTGCCTTTGCCGGGAACACTCGGACTCGACGCTAGTTATTTATTTCAAGTGTGCCGAATTCAGACAAGCGTTTATGTTTCGATGATGTTAGACTGCGGAAACATTCGGTTGTGGTTTTTGATAGAATGCTACGTTGCACTGCTGAGATATCTGAGAATGCGTTGTGGATTGTGCTAGCTGGTATCCGAAGGGAATTTGGCGACCACAAGTAGAATCATTGTCGATGAAGTGTAACAGTGGTTCCCAATGGTAGGATGCTTTAGATTGGGCAATTTTTTTGTCGTTGGATGGATGTTTTCTCGATAATCTCTTACCAAACTGTTGCTAAATTCTTCAAAATATAACCTATTGTCATCCGTAAGATTAGGAAAATTGTTAGGTTTTCCCGAAACATTCAACGGCATTCTTCCTATCAAAGTGTGCATTTATGTTCAGGTTCTTCTGTTGCAAAGATATTGTCAATGCTACACATCTGTAATAATTTAAAATTCAGTATTCCTTCCAAGCTCACATGCATAATGATCGTCTTCAAAAGCACGCACCACGCAAGCTGCGTATGACAATGCAACGTAACCTCACGCATTTATCAAAGCCCAACCTTCATATCAGAAAAATTGTTGCCTTAAAAAAACAAGGCTTCCACCGAAACGCATTAATTTCGTAATAACAATGAAGGAGTGAACCGAGAGCATATCAAATGAGTCGGCAAGGGTGCACCGTTGTTCTTTGCGGGATGAGCGGTGCTCGAAAGGTACCTGTGCGGTGTGCCGAGCGGCCAGAACGACATATGGAGCACAGACGGCGAAACAGAAGGTAGCCATCTCCTCCCACTACCACTGTCTTCGCGGCTCCTCGAGGGCCGCTCATAAGAAATTACTTTCAATCTCATTGGAATCGTCTGGAAGACAGGTGGATTTAGGTCACCTATTAGCGTGTAAGCTTTTATGAGTCGGTAACGCCAAGTAATGTTCGAACAAATGATTTATACTCTCCTTATGCATCATTATCTGCTATAATCCTGCAGCAAAAGAAACTATTAATAAACAACAGTAACAAATAGCAAGCATGTACCAATTCTTTATGCCCCAAGTATTTTATTTACAAATATGATCTATAATTGATACTTAAATTACTCGTTTGGCTGCGCGTGGTCTTGGCGATTGCAATGCGTTGCAATTAGGAGCACTCAATTAGTTCCATGCGTCGCAGAACGGCGAAGGACCACGAGGTGGGGACCAGTCGAACCCTCCGGCGTGCCGCGCTTTGTTTGCGTGCTATGGTTTATGTTTGCACTCGGCGGCAAATGCACGCTGCACCGGGGTACAGAATAATTGAAAAGTGATCGCATCGGATTAAACAAAGCCGCGATCAACAATAGATATCCATGACACTCTGTTTACACATCGAGAGGGGGAGGTTCGTTGGTAAAGATTATTAAAAATTGTACTTGAATTATAATCGCCGAGTGGATAAAATGATATCAACCATGCAATTCAAATCGCTTCTGTTTGTTTATCAAATTACTTATGGTATAGGGTAATGAGTGTACCAATAATGAGAGTCCCCTAAATTCGGCTGAAACTTTTGTTTGTGAATTGGTACGTGTTTTCGAGTGGAGGTGCCACGCAGGTCGGCATGGCGCAACCACAAAATATCTTTCCAGTTTCTCATAGAACACTCCTTCCCATACCTCTTGTTGGAAAAGACTTTAACTCAATGAAATAGCTTTTCCGGTGGGCGGACTTCCTCTCTATCTTTGCTCTGAATCTACATTTTTAACGAATCGTAATTGTGTACATAGGTACCCACTACCTTCATCGAAGGAAACGCAGCAAAAAAAAAAGAATCTTCCGAATCGGGGATGGAAAATCCACGAGTCATTTATATAGATTTGCGGCTTTTGGTTTAACTACCATCGCATTGGCAATTATTCCCCAGTCTTTGTCGTGGACCGCACGTCGAGAGGATCCTACGAAATTTCCCCACATTCTGGCTAAGGATTACCATACGTCAGATTGCCACATTTAATTGATTCTATATGTTTATTATTGCGTTTTATCCCAGTGTTCATGTGTGTAGCTAGTAATATCGTTTATAGCACTCAATGCTTTGTGCCTGCAACAATGTTAACAAAACATAATAAGTGGGTAGAAAACAACGATCTGCAATCAACACTAATTTCCCTAAATAATAAAGCACATTTCACCAGCTGTTCATTAGACGAGTTTTTAAAAGCTCGAAAATTAACCGTGTAATTTAAACGAATAAAGCACTTCGCCAATGTTCCACGACCCATTGTCATCCAGAAACCCAACCACATCTCACGTGACGTTGAAAACATCTTTAATTTCAAACAAAATTTGAATGTACCCCCCCCCCCCCCCCCCCCCACCCTTTCACCCTTGAGCGTCAAATCATACTTGCAAATCAAACAATGAGCGACCCTCTCAAATGCTTTGTACTTTGTATGAAAATGTGCAACTTGGTAATCTGTGCACCACCGCAACCGCGATGCGTTTCTTACTGGAGTCAGAACGCGGCGCACGTGCTCTGGGCTTACCATTGAAGGCACCTCGAAGACAGTTACCATCTGGTGCCTCTGTCCGGACTGAAGAAGATACCGCGACCTGGGAGCATCTCGCATGGCCAACATGGTAGGGCGACCTCAACGCTGTCTGCATGGGCTACGTTACCCGTGCCAAGCCCATTGATCGAACCCTTTCTCGGTATAATCTCAACCTTCTGTGATACCCGCAGGCTCGACGCTTTGTCATATTATCTTAAGTGCTCCTGGATCTGCGATGTTGTGTTTGAGAAAGAAGGATAACCGCAAATAAATACGGGAGCGTTTAGCTCGTGTATTGAATAGATCTGCGTGCACTCTTCGCGATGTTGATTCTAAAGAAATTTCATGAATGATGCTTATAATAAAATGTTGGCGTGAGCAGAAGTAAAATAACGCTGTTTAACTCTCTTTGTAGTTGTCGAATAATATTCGGGAAAATATTGTATTGTTACTTTGTTCGCAAAAAGATTTTCTTTTTGTTGTTGAGGAATATAAAAGATTTTCAAACAATCGTTTGCATAAGTTACCGATTCAAGCTTTCGTGTAGATTGATTGAAATAAAGAAGCGGAAGATCTTAACAAAAAATTAGTCACGTAGGTAAGATGTTTTCTTGTGGCACAATTTTTGATGAATGAATTGAGTTTGGACTTCTGAAAAGTGATTCCCATCTCAAAGAAAGCCGTACGTCTAATAATGATTGTCTATCAGGGATAATTATTAGGTCCTGGCGAGTTCAGTGCTTGCCGTTCAACACAACGCGAGAAGATGACAAGGTTTAAGGGTTAAATGCCCACCACAAATCGCACCTACGCTGCAGCAATAGCACCTCAAAGTCACCCTCGTATTAAATTGTGAACACATTCAGAGTCGGAGCCCAAACTGATAGGAAGTGCAACTTGGTGGGTCTCAATTGTAATCTTGGGATAAATGGCAGTGTATGGACATCGGCTTTTTCGGTCGGATAGTTTCCGGTCGGGTTGCGAAATGTTTTGAAGAAACTGTGAGTTTCGACCAAGTCTGACGGCAGCTATAAGACAAACTCTATCAAAAAGTTCAAGAAGCGACCTCTTGGGGGCTATGCAATGAAAAGGGAAGTCGCCGACCGGTGTACCGCTAAGAGAACTCGCCCACACCGTTTTTATTTTATTTTTTTATTTTTTTAATTGAGGTCGAAAATCACTGTCCTGATCATTATTTGCGAATAAAATCCACGTAGAATACCTACCCTAGTGCGCGGAAAATCGACCAAATTCTTGCTGAGACGGAATTCTTATGGCCGAAATAAAGCGAACAATTTATCTCTTCACTTCGCAAATGATGGCTTAAATGTGAATAATGGAAAATTAGCATCTGATGACCATCGAATAAACTTGCTCGAACAGTTTTTATATTCTAATTTTTAGAGTGAGACTCCGATGTTAAACGTGGGGCATAAATTTTAGCAAGACCTACCTCGTAGTTTCTCGCAAAAAAAAACATGGCATCGTAATTAATTTGTGTAAACAATTTTTGCGAAAGCACCTCTTATATGCAGCAAATTCGTTGCCGAACGTCACATTTTGGTATAATATTGCCACACACATATTTTAGCATGAAATTATAGTTTGCCAAGCAGCGCCGAACAAAATTCACATCGCTTGACCTCATGCAGAATTGCATCAAATAAATTGCTAACTAACTAATGGTGTTCTAATCACGGGCTTCAAATTGATCGTTTAAAAATTATCTTAAATTATCTATTATACAATTATCCATTTCGGGAATTGATAAAACGTAGCCTATGGCGGATCTATTTGCCGCTCCTGTCTATACCAATGCAGAAAAAATATCAATTCTCCTTCAACAAGCTACAAAGTTGCTCACCACTCCAAAAGTAAGTAGCGATGATGCACAATGGGTGGGCCCCTTCAAATTAAAGCGTCGTTAGTTCACCTTATAGCTTCTGCATGACGATTTGACAATAGTTTGCATGTCTTGAATAACATCACAATCAAGTCACCGCTCGGGAATTAATCCGTGAAAATTAGCGTCCGAGGACCTCTAAGGAGCTACTTAGGACATCGAAGACGTGTAATTTCGTCGGGGTCTCGTACAAGTGACAATTTGTACGCTTACACGCTATTTAGAAAGCCATGTGCTAGCTGTGTGCTTTTGGGGAAACGACCGAGGGAAGAGCAATTCTGACAAAAACGTTGCTGGGATGCAATTAAATGTCTTGTTAGTTATTAGACAACGACGAGTGATATGCAAAAAAATCCTCCTTGCCAAGAGTAAACTGATTTTTAAGTGTATATCTTGTTTCAAGTTTTTGTCAAAAGACGAGGGTAATTATAGAGTAAAATTTCATTTCATTTTAATTGGGTGGAAGAAATATTAATTATTTCATTACGAAATAGTATCCAGATGATATCGAAACGTTTAAATATACTTCATCCATGTCTAAGTATAACTATACAACGTCGCGTGAAACATTAGCAGAGACATTGATATTATTCGAAAAACCTGTCAGAACAATGATTGAATTTCGGCCCAGGTTAGTTTCGCCCGAATAATTTATGCGAAGGTGCAGCAGCTACCGACATGGCGCCTTCACGGAGACCCTGGCGCCAGTACGGACAAAAGTGACGAACCGCGGTCGATTGTTCTTCTCATATCGAACTCCACGACGATCACCGCTCCCCATCACCGCTCATGACAAACCGGAAGCTAAAACATATTGTCCAATCAACTGCGTATCCTGTTTTTCACTACAATATTTAATACACCTTCTACATTACACAGAACTTGTATGGTTGTCATCTTCAGAGCCAAATAAAAGTGATGTCCAAATTATGACACTAAACGGCATGACGTGGCGACGACGACGCCGCCGCCGCCGACGACAGAGGTAAGACTATCAGTCTTTGAGCGGAAATTGGCAAGTCGAGCCACTCCGCGAGCGATGCAGCTCTGTGGCTTCGGAGTTGAGGAGTAGGTGCACTTCCTGTGTAACGCGAGACGTGGACTGCGTGCGTGGCGGGCGCACGCGCATGTTGGTCAAACAGTTTTGCGTGGGAATGTCAACGCGGGGGTAGGAACGTGCGTGAGGAGACTCCGGCCGAGCGAGCGTGACGAGATCCCTCACGCTTCAACAGGTTCAGAGCAATCAATCAGTATGGAGATAATTGCTCCAAGACTTTTGTCAATTACAAACCTGTGCTTCAGATTTAAGGAAATGCACTGGGTAATTCCCATGGATGTTGTAAAATCCGAACTTGACTTATCTTTTGCACTGGTTTAATGAAAAACGGAGAGGGAAGAACATTTCTGGGTTCGGGAAGTGTTTTTACCAAATGCGTGCCGCCTAATTGCACATCTTACCATTCATGAGCCGCTCACGTTGTAATTGCAGTGCACTTTTGAAACAATTAGGATGCAGGTCCGCAGTACGCACGCTGCAAGTTTCTCCGCTCGAAGCGCATGGTAAACAGAGTTGGGGCTGTCCAGTCGATCGCAAGCTGGCGATCGGCGATTGGCTTCGATGTAATCACTCGGAATTGTAATTGGAGGTGGGAATCGACTCGTGACGCTCGCTCGGAACCAATGGCACGCTTGCAGCAAATTGATTAATTTCATCTACAGGTGGGCCAGCAAGAAATGCGTACCTATATCTTCGTGCTCGTTTGCTTGCGGACACGGGTGCCGCGCAGACGGTGTTGCACGTGCAACGCAACTACGCACGCATCTCGTAGACAATTTACGCACGTGGCTCGCTAGGTTTTCGCAAAGTTTTCGCAAGAGAGTTTGCAATTCACAAATAGCGTTGGCAGTCCGGTTTGCAAATAGGTTTTTCTGATATGCTACTGCAAGTATCGGCAGCAATAATGTAATAACGAAATTTACGCTGCAAAGGTCTTCCAGCTGAAAGACGCTGCACGTGCGGGGCTCTCGCCCGTTCCTTGGATACCCCTAATTATGAAGAGCATGTTCTTCCAGTGGTCGGCTGCTGCATAGAAAGGTCATGCAATAACATGTTGATTAGTGGGTGGTGGTCTTAGGTGGCCCAGGTGATGCTACGGGGTTGGGGTGGGGGTTCGGGGCGAAGTGCCACGCAAACAAAACGTTGCTCTTCGCGTTGAACTGTTTCTCGGTAAGGGTGCTACCCATAGGCAAAGAAAATGCATGACAGAAGTCGTCGATTAAGAAATTTTGCTTCGACGGTGGCATTTCAAGCTGATAATGTGGACCAAAAGAGACCCAAATAGAGCCCCGTAAAAAGGGTTAAAGTCAAATTTGGTGGAATTTTTTTTTTCGGAAAACGAGCATTTGCCATCTAGCTAGAGATCCATATTTTACTCAGGTACTTGTAGGCTTCTTGATGTCTTCGAGGAGTCTTTCATCGAAGTCTTCGCGATGAAAAATCATCAAAATTAAAACATGTTTTTTTTTTAATAGCAAAATCTAAAATCTAGAAAATTGCACTAACAAGGCATAAGCCACCAGATCAAGTGGTACCAGCCATACGCAGAGACGTCTGCTTTTCCCAAGAGACTTTTTATCTCCTCAGCAACGGCACCGTTCTGCTTTAGGTTGCTGTCTAAACGGAATCTTGAGCCAATTTTACGAGTTAAATCGATAAAAGAAAAACAATTTAACTTGTTCAATAATGTGGGACTAGACCCGGTATTACAGGTAAAATAGTTTCGGTAATTTCTAGCGCAGGTTTTATAGTTTTTCATCGTCACCCACTCCCCTCGTTCGAAAGATACTTAACACGAAGGATCCTCGGCTTTTTCCGGGCTTATTACTTGGTCAGCAACGCACCAACGCTTCTACACGGCGCTGCACCAGATGGGGTACCAATCATTTCCATGAGGAGCGCGGCTCGAACCAAGATGGAGAGACGCTGCTGCCCTCTTTGTTTGACGGCCGCGCGGACAGCGGTATTATGATAGCCATCGCCGCTCTAACACCCACGCATCGACGCTCATTCGAACGTAATTCGAAAATCTTTCGTAATGTTATAATTATACTGAAATGAAATTAAGACCTCGATAGACTTGTTATGTAGCCGCTGTAAACCGATCTTCATGGCCGATAAAAAATATTTGGGCAATCAGTTTCATTGGTAAATTACATGGACTTAGAATAGTGCATGCAGCGCTCATGGTAAACAAAATAAGTATACTCGTCTAATTAGATTATTCTAAAAGTAGTGCATTTAAATTTAATTGCAAATGAAATAACAAATTTGTGAGGATAATTTTTAGCACACGATGCTATTGGTGCATGAAATGTTCTTGCAAAATTATAGTAAATAACTGCCAAAATAACATCTTCATCGCCTCGTGAAATTCGAGGGTCAGGCGGTTATAATCAAGATTGATCATTCCTTTTAGTTGAAAATTATGCTGCAGACGTATCATAGACAATGAAATGGTCAAGAGTAATCATTAATCCTTTCATATATTCATTCCTACTGCACAATATTAAGATTTCCTGACCTAAAACAAGGCAGGGGGTGCCTTTTTTTCTAGCGACCTCCCAAACATCAGCTCACATTCTGTTGTGAATGTGATCTATTTGTTTAATACTTTTTATTCCCCCTCCGCACAGGTATTGTCTCAATTGTCAGCGTGCTTGTCTCAGATGAATTCACGCAGTAATTTTGATCGTGGCCAGTCACGGCTTCCCGTGGTGACTGACGAATAACCCCGTGAGCTACCACATTCGATCGGTAGCCGAGTCTGGGTGAAACAAAGGCAAAATGCCGCACACTCTAATATGTGAATGTTTTGTGTTTGTATCAATATTCATTTATACAAACAGATCACATATGGCACACAGATTCACCTTTTTTCGTCTATTTTTGATATAATTACATCTCAAGGGGCAGACTTCGCGTGTGAATTTGTGCTTGAAACAAAGCCCCTTTTCAATCTCGCTCCCCTCTCTCTTCTCCAATTATCTACTCCAGTAAACTCCGGCATTTCGAATTGTTACACACAACCAGAGTTTTGAATCAATTTCTGAAAGTAACGCGGTTCGATTCACTTTCTATATAGTGTTTAGTTACACCGGAAAACTTGGCGAGACTTGCTAAATATCTTATCAATTTACTGCGCACAGCGGCCAATGAAAATCTTAACTAAGCATTTAAGTATTTGGCAGTTGGCAAATTCCGCCGATCGGTGCAAGATAAGACACGAAACAAGTACAGTGGCGTAACTCGAACCAGTTCTCACGCTCATTTGAAAGTCGATATTCTCCGATAGCGTCAAAATGCCCAAAACACGTTTTTTTTTCAGAATTTTTCCCCTGAAATTCTTCAGCCTCCGTCGTATATCTCCTTCCACAGTCATTTATTGTAATTTCCACCGAAAACAACCGGCGGACAGAATTAATACAATCGCTTACATCAAGAGATCAAATTACAATATCTTCCGGATTGCCGTCGGCGGCAACTCACACCTCGATCTGTCAAAGAGTGAATTATCAGACCACCCTACCACCACGCCACCCTTTGGGGCGGGTGCCGCGTGTTTCACCCGCCATTTGCATATGCTTTTCGCCGTGCCCGATACTAACAAGACGCCCAGGGCATCGGCGTCCCGGCGGCGGTCGCTAACAGTTGGCAGGGCGCTCGTAACGAGGGCGTTAAGTGAGCGATGATTTACCGGGATGCAACCGAGCGTGCAATTTTGGCGTGAGAGGTTGAAATCGGCACTCTGATAAGTGGGTATTAAAGGTAGGCAGGTTTGCAAGTATAAAATAAAAACAATGGGTATCGGCAAAATCATTGCAATCATTAAGGTTGACGAAACATATCGTCATTCAGGGGAAATACTAAGTATAACACCTTCGAGGGAACAATTATTTATAAGGTAAGGTGCAAATTACAACCACGCCAGATAAATTTAGAGTGTGCCGTCAGCCAATAAGTAGAAGAATTATGAAAATGGCATACCTATTTGAAAACACAATCATGTCGAATTCCTTAGAAGTCTTTAATTAAAAAATGTTTTCAAGACAATATTATCTAGAGACATATCGAATACTTTGATCAGATCAAAGGTTTTTGTTAAATAACGTTATGCGTTGAATAAAATCCATCTCGTAATCACCGTACGCAGTTCGACGTCGTGCGTGGAGCTGCCTACAAAAGTAAAAGTGTGTGCCAACGCAGAGAGTGACCGTCGACGGGACGACAGCGTCCTAGGCGCGCCTCCGCTGCGGTCCAGCCAGCCACCTCCTGCACACATCACGATGGAACGCTCCGATCACCGATCAAACTCCTTGCTGCCAAAACAACGCTGGGTTCGGGGAACAATTACGCAATTAGCCTTGATCGCGCGTGCGTGTAGACTTGGACGGCGGGGAACACCTTCTTGACACCTCGGTCACGAGTGTGAGCTCTGTGTGAGCTTTGTGAGCCGTGTCAGCCGTGTTAGTCGTGTTGGCCGCGTTGGCCAGTGATAAGGATAAGTCGCGATACTTCCAAGTCATTGATACAAAAATATACTGTCACATAGTAGCTTGGCTGACAAAGATAGTATTCACAGAGTATATCTTCAAATAGCAAAGTTGCGACTGCCATGTTTAACATTACGTTATAACCTTGTGATTAGAACTATTCGATGGAATTGCAATGCCAGGCGGGTTGATTGGCTGGCTAACACGACGTTTATTAATATCCGCACGATTATCTCTTTTTTTCTAGACGTAGACTTTAATAATTAACGTAGACCTGACCTCAGGGTCGACAGGGTCAACATTAAACGCACGGCCTGCAATTTGAGCAGCTCAGTCGGTCGGTACCCACGTCGTACTTTGCGTCGGAGGTGCCCGGTATTTTTCACGTGCTCCGCACGTAGGTTGAGGTAGTTTTTGTGACGGCAGCCGTCACTAATTAACCTGTCTGTCGTCCGCGAGCATGCGCGGGAGTGAGATGGCTATATGAAAGCCGCGTCGAGTGCGAGCGAGAGACGTGATTTGCATACAAATATACTGCACTCACGCACACATGGGCTTGCAATGCCTGCCCCAAATAACACGGCGGCGGGTAAGGATCCCGGCACGACTTGCAGGCGATCTGCTGGCGATCCCACACCGAATTTTGAGATAATTATAATATACACATCGAGGAAAAAAAATAGTTGGTATAAGATTCCGTTTAAATTATATAGGTATAAAATATCTTGATAATAGATTACACGATTACCTACATTTTTATGGTTTCCTCACCTTGATCCCACGAGATTTCTGGATCAAAGTGGATCAAAACGAGTCTGCATCTTTACACTCCGACCGTTTACTTTTAAGGGATGAGAATTATCCCTTATCAAATGTTTAATCAAAGGGTATTGTTTTTTAATTTACCCGTGGTGTGAAGTATTAGGTTTCGTTGTCTACAGTATTGTGGGAGTATAAATATACAGCATAAGTGTGGTTTTTGGGGTTGTTTCACGAGATTTCAAAACCAACCCTTTCAAACAAAAAAAAACCGTGTGTATTAAGCTGGGCTTCAGATTTAAGAGTACAGTCCTCGCTGAGAAGTCATTCAGAAGCGGCGTGGCTCGAGCTTCCAGCGTTTCCACATTTCCCAATTTGTTTTCCCATGGGCAAACAGCGCGAGATGAGCACGTACACACATTTATTGGCTTACAGCGCATACACTTCCTCTTGGCAATAAAGCACTTAATGTGTCATTTGATTTTTGCTATTTTATAACGGAACCAATCGGCCGGTGAGCTTCTTGTGGGATATCACGGGCGTAAGTGGCGTGAGACCATGGCCATAGCATCTCACACATCGCGGTGACCTGATGAACAAGGGACGTTTATGACAAACGCGACGGGTTTATTTGTCGCATGCGATGGAACCGAACTAAACTTTACACCACGCAATAAGCCTGCAGATATACCAACATAAAAGGAAATAACGCTGCAGAGACGCTAACGTAAGGCGAAATAACGCTACAGAGATACCAACGTGTACTGGGCACGTGTAGCCAAAAATCTGTGCAAACATTTTTAGGACCGGGAAGGTCCTAGTATGCGAGTACGCGTTCATTTTTCCTAAATTAGTTTTAGAGATTATTTGGGTAAGAGAGCTGGGAGATAATGATTTCTTCTCAAATTACCCTGTATTTTTCGTAAGCATTCCAAATGTTCTTGAAAAGCATGGTCTGTCTATGCAACCAGGAAGGAGCGAGGGAGGTTTGACGCGACTGCAAAAAGAAGAGTGTAACCCGTGTAATGGTCTAGAAATCGAATGCATTCAGGAAGGAATGCTCAGAAACATGGATTCACTCACGAGCTGGCCGACGGTAAAAGGTTCGGCAGACGAGAAGATTGCTGACCGATACTTCCAAACTAATTAATGTTAACTCTGCAATCGGTTGGCTAGCGTTTAAAAAGGTAAAAGCCGCTTGCACTGGCTAGATCGCGCTAATATAATTATCTACATTAGTCAATCACTACACAGAATCTTCGTAACTATATAGTGAATTGATCGAAGACAAACGTTGCTTGATTTCGAGAAACCTCGCTCGTTTGGATCTAGCTCGTAAAGACGAAAGACTCGCTTTCGGAGCTCTGTCGAGCGCTTCAATTCTTGTCCCAATCTGCCAGGCTGTCAGTCAAACGCGTCTCGATAGGGAGCAAACACCCGTTATTAACAGGGACACGGCTAAAATTAGCGAAAGTTTTTAATCTTTGAAATGCCAAAAAGCACCTTACATTTTTAACCCTTAAAGCGAACCGGTGATCTCTTTGATTGGCGATGGCTAGAATTAAGAGTTGATGTGGAGTTGACGTGAACTGTGATAGCGAAAGGATGATATGGATTGAAACTTAAGGCGACGTCTTAGAAGAATGAAGCGAGTGATTATTAGCTCGGTTGGTCTACTTCTAGAAATTTGCAACAAAAAAATCTGGATCTTAATCGTCAATATTCGTGTAAATCTGTAAAGTACTTTTCTTGCTTGAATGCATCGTGCCCAAGCCCAATTAGTCGAATAAATACTGGAAAAATCACGGCGTATTGAGAAAAAAAAACGTGTTATGGTAAGTAAAAATAGGGAACACGTGTACACATTTCATCAATGAAATTAAGACTTGAAACCAGAAGGTTTAGTGGAACTAAATCAAAAAGCAGTTTGGCTTCAAATACTGTTTGAGAATACGAAATTGATTTTCATACCACCAAATAAACGCGCCCCATAAATGTATTCAAATAAGTGTGAGCACCTGACGGGAGAATTGTCATACCTGTACACAATTGCAAAACTCATTTATTTCTTATTCAATTACCGTAACATTCTTGTTACGATCGCTTAATCTAGATCTAAGTGTAAAGAAATGTGCTGTGCAATTGCCTAATAAAGATATGGATTTCGATCTATATAATTGCAATTAGACAGGATGCTACTAACCTCTATTACACTTACTCGACGAATAACGTAACGGACAATGGAACGGCAAGTGCGCAAGCAAGTGCACTCTACTTTGAGAGTCAACCTGTTGATGTGTGTGTTTTTTTTTAGAAATATGGAAATCCGTTTGTCTGCCGAGGAAGAATTGCCAGTGCCCAATCACCTGGCGGAAACGGAAGCAAATGCATCTCGATCCGATGATCAGATTATCGTGGCACCCCGCAATAGTTTATACCATTCCTGAGCACCTACATGCGTGCGTAGATGCGAGCTCAGATGCGTGCCTTCTGAGCCTATAAACAATGCGCGCGCACCCTTCGCAAAAGAAGAAAGCAGGAGACGCAAAGAACAATTGTGTCACCAAACCAACAATAATCATTCACACTCTGAAGACTGGTTTTCAAGACATATCGGCGTATACATTGCACAAATTAGCTTGGAATAACATTTTTGAAAGAACCGTCGTTCCAGGTTAGCAAGATCCAGAAGATACTCCCGTAGAAGCCAACTTGTGTTCAAGAAAATATCCAGCTAAATGACGTTTGATTGATTTATGTCATAAATATCCTTCGCTTACCGTTTAAAAAGTTAAACCCATTTCCAAAATCTCTACGATATCATATGTTTGAGAAGCGCGAGCTAATACATCTTTCCGGCTCATTTGTGGAAGCGCACTATTTATCTGGGCCCAATCATCCCCTTAGTTATTGTTTCTCCTTTTTCGCAAGCGATTAGGGGCCGTTCTTTATATCATTTTATAACTTATTGCCCGAAAATGTAGGTTAGTGGGAGTTCCAAGCAATCCCCTCTGCCGCATGAAAAATGCCGCACGGGGAGGTCGTGGTTCGTATGCCAGCCAAAGAGACCCACCCTGAAATGTAATTCAATTTGGACGAAGATTTGTAACCAGTGGCTAATTATAGGTTGCAAATAGAAATCGGTTCATTTTGGCGATTATTGCTTTGCGTGTCGTTGCAAAAAAGGAATTTTAAAGGCACCACTGTTAATTACGCCCGAGTAGAAACAATAGAGTTGTTGGCACGAGTAAGTGGCCATGAATAAATATCATCGAGGTGGCTTGTTGTAGCAGCCATGGCAGTAAGACTGGAGCAATTAAGACATTGAGTTTGAACGGAGGCCTCGATGCGCGGGGCTTGATTAATGAACCTTGCGGAACGCCTCGCACCCAAAACAAACATCGCTTCGTTAGGGAAAACAGCGTAAGTGCATTGATCAACTTCGGTGAGCATTCTACAATAAAGTAAGATTGGTTCATTACGTTTTGCCGTTGATCCATCAGGGAAAGACAGCACAACACCCAGTGATAATCACTCACCGTAGGATCTTTAAAATGTTGCGGGGAAATTACAATTTTCTGACAGGGCTTTGTTTCTGGAAAAACTATGTTGTACATTTTGATGCGATGTATCCTTTACCACGAGGAGGAGTTGTTGAGTGTGCTCAGAAACTATGTTCAGTAGCTTTGCAACTTCTAGCATGCCAGCCCCATTCAAATGTATCCCAACTCCCAAGATGATGCAGTGTAAATTCTCTCAAATCAAACATAAATTGCGCTAACAACACTGCAGACACCATCTTTTGTCGGCAATTTACTTCTCCACTGTGCGCGCAAGGACGCGTAATTAGCTTTGGCCCATTTTTAACTGGAACAAAGTCGTTTGTCATAGTCCTGTCACGAAGGAATTACCTTTCCGCTAATGACATCCACCGAATCCTGACCGTAGATACACTTTTGCCGCCTTGCACCCATCTCAAATGTTTGGTCCTTGCTCGTGGACGGGTTACCGAATTACCCCGCGGAGTACCAATCCCAGACCAATTTCTTGTAGACCGAATATGTCGCAAGAAACAGATTACACTATACGTTTTTATTACTTTGATCCAAACATAATTTGTTGGCATATTACTTTCATTTTTTACGTTTGGTGTCCAAATAATTTTATTGTTTTTTAATAAATTGTCTGTACTTATCAGCCGATTATCGTCGGCTGCTCAAGTAGTGATTTATTACAGGGTCCTTCGTGTCCTCACCACACCGTCCCCAAATTACGCTCGCATCCTAGAAATTAGCCAATCATGTGAGGGGGACTTGCTTGTAAACTAGGTCAATTAAAGTCGGGTTAAGTCACTATAAGCTCTTCACGTAAACCCCATCGAACAAAGGTACTTACTGATCAATTGAAGAAGATAGTCACGAGCGCATACAAACTGTGAAATACAGAAATATTGAAAACCCCAAATAAATACATATGAAATATGTAAAAATGTTTGGGTTTTGGAGATTCCCGATATCGCCCATGATTCCCAAAAATCGATCCAAGAAATCATGCATGTGAGACCCCGGACTGCAACCTCCCAAGATGCTCTGCTGAGATTAATTACCGAACCGTTAGACCAAACGGTTTTCAAAAGAATCCCGATCCACATGCTTCTTGATTTACGAGTTCAGTGCAAACGAATCGAACACCTCCGGAGTGTCTTGTCAGGGGTGCAGCCAGGAGAAGGGGCTGCTTGGTCTAGGGGTGAATTTCGCAGGTCAGCCGGTGCGACGAGGTTGGTAAAATCTGTTGGTAGGCTCACGCACGTGCTGCACGGGCGGGCGAGGTCAGGGGTTACGTTACTCATCCCGTTCACCCTCCGACGTTCACCTGTCTGCGAACGACACTCGAAAGATGTCAAGTTCCTTGACAATATTGAAAGTAAAACTGACACCTAAGCAGTGCTGCCCGATGGCTGCAATTGTATTTAAAATTAGTAGTTAAGAATATATCATAGGGAAGTTTACACGGTCTTACACTGGTAATTATAGCATCTCTGTAGCTTGTACATTTCTTAAGGTACGTAAAGAAAGATGTTGATGAATTGAAAGTTCATTTTTCATCCCTAAATTTCCTTGAGTATTGTCAAGCATTTTTTTTTTTTTTAGATTTCCGAGGCCACGTGCGCTGCGCTTTCCATGCGGCTCTCATGTCCAGTCTCATTTCAGGTCATGTCCATGTCCAAGTCCAAGTCCAGTCTCAGTGTTATGTCTAAGTTTAGACTTCAGCTATGCCTCGAGGAAATGGACTCGCGATTACCTGCATGAGTGCCAAGATGATTACCAACTCTAAGACAAACAATTTTAATCTCCTTGCGCAAAGAATCGTTAGTGCATTTTATGTCTGCAGTCCAACTACTGTATTCTCGCTAGTATTTGCACTTGCGTCCGATAAATACACACGGTGCTGAAGGTATTTACATTTGTCAATGACTCCTGCACTTTTCACAATTGGCAGTGTTTTATTATGCTTACATTACAAGCGCAATTCTATTAAATTAACGGTAAAAATTGACCGTGCTTTGTGTTTTTTTTTTCTGTTTTTGTTTGAGGTGTTTGAAACCCATTCGACACAGCCTAAAAGTGTGCCCGGTCTCCGTGTGCCGTTTCCCACCTGAAAACCATAACTAATACCCTAACTTCTCCCGAGTTATGCACCAATGGAGATAAGAAGACCGCGGGCAATGATAACGCGAATCATTATGCTAATGCATGGAGAACGTCATTGTGCGTGAATAAACATCTCAACAATCCACCTGCCCCCGGGAGCAGCGCATCCGTCACCTGACTTTCCGGGACTAGGATCTCCCCTCGTGCTCGTCGGCTCTAGTCACCGACGTCGGCCAAGAGCCATAGCGTAACTACAAGGACAGCCTGACTTGCCTAGGTCACCAAAGGCACTTGGTGTATGGTAGCATGAGTGTGTGTAAAATGTCTCGGAGATTTTACTAGCTTCCTGTTTCACTGCCTCGATTTACAGCTACTAGCTATTGCAAATAAAATTAGTGAAATCTCATCTCGGAAAGTTACACAATAATTGCGAATAGAAATTAACTCTAAAGCAAAGGACAGCATGTAGCCAAACCAAAGTCACGTGCATATATACAGGTGGATAAGTCAAATCACATAGATATACAAATTACTGGCGAACTAACTTGTTGCCCATTGAGTGGGATTGCAGAGTTATTTTCGATTGCGTGCAGCTATGGGAACACTCTTACCTTTCTTTCTATTCCTCTTCACACTTCCTCACTTTCCTGCAACACAAACACTGTCACTTTGCCACGTTTTTAATCGTGTTCTCTTGACGTTTAGACATAATTAACGGCCATATTTAAAATGCAATCCTACAGCTGCCAGTATGTGCACGATCTGCCCCCTGGTGGTGACATAAGACACTACTGATTGGAGACTGCTTTTAGTAAATGCCGCGCGGCACCACTGTTGATACGAGAGCGATATGTTTTCCTTTTTTTTCCACTGTCTCTTAAATATCCCGGTGGTTACATATATACATTTTCTAAGCAAGAAATGTTAACCTTACACATTTTCATTTGGGTTTGAAAGTGTTGTGTTTTTAGGACTTGATTTTGATGTAACCGTGTAGCAGTGTATACACGAGCAATGCACATGTCAATGGTTTTTACTCAAATATTGGACTAGCTTTTAGCATACCTTGAGGTGCGACCAAAGTTTCTTGTCTGGAGCATCAGAGGTCCTTGCCTATCAACGGAGGTCCTGGAATCGAACTAAGGAGTCCCTTTTTGCAGTCCAGGCTCCCTGCACCTCTAGCGGGAAACTCATTATCAAAAAATGCATTCTTTCCAGATTTTTTCCAGAAACAGAAACACACAAAATATTTTCTCAATATTTTCGAAGAAAAACAACAAAAAAAACATTCATTTGGATTGAGACTACAATGGCGCTCGTGATGTTTCGAAAAGCGTTGTTCCGTGTTTTGGTAAAAATGACAAGAGATTTCAAGGGATGAGCGGCGACCGCGATATCGGCGTGTGGTCCGATAATCCCCGGATCCGGACCGGAGGCCCTTTGTCGTTATTATTGCAGCTAGTTTTACCACAGACAGACACAAAGCTGCAGCGACCTGCTCCCGTTGAGACGATCGGCTCCACCCCGAGGGAGGCTGGCCGAACAATCGGATCAGCTCACAGACAGACTTAAAGCTTATAACCTATTCCGAATGATATCATTCAGAAGAAAAAAAGCTGGGGTTCAAATCAAATTTTACGCTAATTTAGTTTTCAATGAAGACGCGCGCTATTGTAATGAAGAGTTAACTTGCAACAATCGCCGCGACTGCAGCGCTATTCAGACCACCTGTGGGTGGACTCACAATTGCTCTGTCATTGCGCCGCTTTACGTTGGCGAAACGTGATAATTAAGAAAAACTCTGCGAGCTTATCCCGCAATCACGTTTCGATCAGGTTTCGTGGCAGTTTCCAGCAAGGCGGTAAGTTACAACTTAGTAAGGCATGTCATTGATGAGAGCTTTATCGAGAAAAGGCAGTCAATGACTAAGCAATGGCGGAAATCACTGGGCCCTGCCAAGGATTGTTTTATTTATTTTATTTTTTATTTTCATTTTTCATTGTCCCTTATACCGGTCCATGCCCTTTCGTAAAAAAAAACAGTAGTTTTTTACAAGCGTTGAAAATTGTCATAATGCATAAAACTAAAATTAAGTAAAAATCAATATACAAAATCACAATCATAATCAAAAAATGCCATAATTTGTATAACAGTCGTCACACGTGCGTTCCTTCTTTTCAACATCGTTCAATTTCAATTTCAATGCTCGTTTCAGCATCAATGGTACATTTTGAAGAAACTCGTCTTTATCAGCTCCGAAATGTTTCTTGCGTACCTACCTTGTGATAGCGGTGATACCGTCGGCGACGGCGTGAAACTCGACTTCGATCGGGTAGCGGCAGCGTGTCGAATGGCTAGTAAAACACGCGGCAAACCGGTGTTTACACTGCGAAGGAATCACCGACGAAGACGCGCCGCATAGGTTGTGGTCGCGTCTTGTTAACAGAGCCCACAGAGCGGGACGGGCTCGTTAACTGTCAGGGTAATGAAAGGCGGATAATCTGTGGTCAGTCTTTGACAAAAGTTTGACGCTGAGATTGGCAAATTAGGGGTGGCGGCATGTCTCTATACTGTCCCTGAGACTGCGGGTGGTCGGGTCTATGCACAGGTCATTATGGCTTATTTGCAGGGCATTACTCACTGATGATACCTTTGCAACGAGTGTTTGGTCAATTTTAGACTTTTTTAATGGTATATCGAGAGGTTTTTAAGATTTTTCTTGTGTAAATACGTCATGGGATTTGAAAAGAAATGTATTCTACACTTTTGCATGGCAATGAAAAACTATTTGGAACCTAGCTGGTTTAGTCAACACAAAAAAAGAGTAGCGCGCATGGAAGGCCCACGGTCATTAGGATGTCCAGTCACGTGGCTCTATTTAGCGTCTGTACGGATTTGTTTGTTTTCAGGACCATGGGACCATGACTGACAACTCTTCTGGGAATCCACGTGGCGTGCGTTCGTCAACTTTATTACTCACTTGTTCGAGTGTCTCCGCTGTTTTCTGCATGCCGTTTACAAAAAGGATCGAGCGCGTTTCTCGATAGCGCCGTGCATCGACGCTCTTCATCCAATCAGTCTGTCTGAAGCGGTCACGTGACCAACCGGCTCCCTCCTCCACACCCGCAGTAAAACACTTGCTGGCATTGCCACTCGAGATTCGGCGCGATCATTGTCTGCTTTCAACAATTGAATCTCTTATTTATTTATAGCAGATTGTTTGGGGTCGCCCTATCCCGGGGAACGAGTGAGGCGTGTATTCATGAGACTGCAGGGTGGTGATATTCTTGTGTGAGAGGAAATTAGGGGACGTCGGCGAGTTCAACCCTTCATACAAGGTGAATAAATGTGTGGTACGAATTTAAAGCAATGCGTGGAAATTCGATAAACTCAATGAGCACCTTTAGGCAGATATGAGTCAGAGATTATGTGCCTACAGGCTCGTGCTTGACATAACTGTCTGGGACTGTACCTATTTGCGAGTACTTCGTAATGAGTCTCGCCCAATTCTGAGTTGCACCTGAGGTCATGAAGAGTTCTGGGCATTCCGGGAGCCTAATAATCTCTTTGCCGGCAGGGTGCTGTGATGGGCGGAAGAGGAGGGTAGGGGGGGGGGGGATGGTGAACACCGGGGCATGGTTTCTTCGCACAACAGACGGTGGCGCGCAGTTCACAGCGCACCGGCGATTAGCTGCGCAGCGTAGCGGCGGCGTTAAAGAGAGCCTCTTTAGGGGTACAGAGTAGCCAAGAGCGAGAGATGCTTTATATAATGTAATTTCTCGTCCAAGTTATAATATTAAGCTGATGAAACCAAAGCAATGCTCCTCCGTGACTTTTCAAGCAATACTTCAATATTCGTGGCTCATTCCGTTAGTTAGCCTTGCTCAATCTCTGATCAAGCAATATATCGGCAACTTCCAGGGATACCTTTTTGTTTGAAAAATAGTAGTTCTAACTTTGGTTTTAGGTAAAGGACGGCTCATGAAATTGTCTATTTATGTAGGTGTAATGTACAGCGAGGAACATATCATTGAAACAACATTTTTGAGAGCCGGCTGAGTCTATTTTAATGGCGAATTCAACTCCGCCTCTGTGGTGGGTATCTCCAGCCAGCCAGCCATGGAATCCATGCGTGGAGTCACCCACTCCGCGTAGATGGCGGCTCTCCTCGAAGTATTAACCCGTGATCCGAGTCATCGAGTCGGCCGCCCGCTCACCAACTGGAGTCCAAGCTGTCGCGTGCCCCGGCCGCCAGTCATCGCGGGCAGGTGAACGCCAAACACAGACTAATAGGCCACGCTTTTCTTCCCAAAGCTTCCTGCCTTCCTCCCCAAGACCAACTAGAGACACCCACAACGACTTGTCACAGCCGTTTCTTGGGGTGGATCGTCTTGCAGGACAAAGGTGTTAAAAGATATACGATTGATTGTTCCACGTAGCGTAACGAGTTAACGGTAAGACGGTAATAATTGCTATCAAGCTTCTATTTATTTCCTTGCAACGAGTATTAAATTAATTAAAATCGATGTCGTAAACATGGAGCTATAAAGGTAGAAAACAAGACGCACTAACGTACACAGCGGTATTTCTAGCAAGATAGATGTGCTCAAGAATTCGATGCGTAATTCGACCTGGACAGAAGTCTATCTTGTCAGGGGCACCGCGTTTAGAAATCTACATAATTTCTCGTGATCTGTTGAGGCGTTATCGAAAACGATGTAATTCCTTGTATTTAGCCGATCGGAGGCAATCATCTGATCTGCCATCGCCACGAACCGTTCGGCCGTCGGCCATCGAGTCGACAGGCCTCGGTAATCCGTCGCACGGCTCCTACTGTTGCTTCCAAGCACGCACGTTTTGTTTCAAGCGCTCACTCGCCGATCTAACCCGAATCGTGTGATTAGGCACGTGCCCCAAAGCAATCGACCCTCTGCCGCCCAATAAGCACGGGACGCCGCGCACAAATTGCAACGAGTGCAAGGAAGTACTCGCTTGTAGGTGTGTGCATGAGCTGGTTATTCATGTAATTGTCAGAGGCTTGTTGCGAATTGTTGGGAGAGCACCGAGGACCAAATTTTGCTTCGAAAGGCAGCAACCGCCCCAACGTGTCGGCTGATCAATGGCATCGGATGCCTGTCGATCTGCTGCATCCAACAGCACGCGATTGCCCTGCGGCCTGGCGCGGTGGGAGGGAAAACACATCAAATGTTTATGATTTGCCATAATAAAATTACAGCTCGTTTTGGGTCCAATTAGAGCTACTCCAATAAGGTACTTATAAATGGAGAATTGTGTGTGGAACATGGAAACATGATGTTTAGCCGGGAGAAACATAACGAGGTGGAATTTTCTTATGCCCTTCGGTGGCTTGGTCCTCGTTATGCAGTCAGAATATTTGGATGAAATTGGTTAAAATTATCAAATTGATACGTTAACAATTATGCAAACATGGCAAACGATGGTGCGGCGATTTGACGGCGATCTAATCACGGCACCTCCACCGGCGCAACGTGAGACCGAAGAGCGTATACGATTTTGTCCTCCGTCTTGTGTCGGAAGGTTCCTTTTATCGTCCAGCCAATTATGTGGTGTCCACCCCCTGAGATTCCCACACCAACCGCCAACCCAAATAGGTTTTGTTTCTGAAAAACCAACCATCCTACAAGACCGGAGGATGGGATCCATCACGCTCATTGTACGCAGCAAGCACGTCATCATTTTTCTCTTGTTTAAGCTCACTTTTGTTACAACGCCACCCTATTATTCTTGCAGTGGATGAATGTCTCCTAACAATTGACCGTTTTCTCAAAAAACAGTGTTAAAATAACACCAGGTTGTTGCACCTAATATTTTTCGCAAAATAGCGGATGCCCACGTTCAACGACCCTTGATTTTTCAGTGTCAAACCTGTAATTTGCTGCCGCCGTGGCTTTACGGTCGTGCAGGCACGAGGGCTGCACTGTTTTGTCAAAATTTCGACACGCGATATCGGGGTGAACAACGTGATTGATTTGAAGTGGCGAATTTCGGCAGAGTCCCGTTAATGTTTCTCGTCGATTAAAAACTGCACGCACCTCTCGGAAAAGTGGTTTCCACGCGGTGACGTCCTTTCTTTGCGTCTGGAAATAATACATAATTGGAAGGATAATTATTTTGATGAACTGCAACCACTGCATGCAATCTTTTGACATTGTGGCAATTTATCTACACAATCAATAACAATGAGCGGGAGATTATCGGTGAATTTTTTCTCGGGTTTGTGAAAATAGTTCCCCAAAAGACACAGCGCATTGGCAAAGCATAAGACAGAAGGCTAGCGATAGAATACCAGCGAAACGAGAAGTAATACCTTTTCAATAGTGTTATGCGTTCAATTAAAACCTACTTGCTGGTGTAACGGTATATAGTTATATCAGCAATATTTTAACAAACATTAATCACTTTTGTCTACATTAAAAAAATCCACAAAAAAATTGATTATCATGTCACATGTCGCTGATACAAGCCTTTGGTTACCATCGTATGGCATCGAGCGAGGGGATCTGGTGAGACGATAAATTCAATTTACTACAAATTGAAATATTTCTTCTACTTTACGACGTGCAGATGAGTTTGGGGGTAGTTCTTCAATTTGCGTAGCCTCGACGGCGGCAGCAGGGTGGGCGATCGTCGACCACCAAGCGGCATAAGGGCAGGTATTAGATAAAGCATGGTGCTCGTAATTTTACACGCAATCCTTTTTGCCAGCCCCGAAACGTATAAATTTCACCTTTTGGATAGTTAAGAGGTCCTAAAATTGTTATTGTTGGCAGAATTTAGGAGCGGGTGAAAACTATAAATTCATTTTTTGAATAAATTGTATACACAAGATGCACCCCTTTCCGCCAGGGGTGGAAAAAACAATTTTTTAACTAAAAATGCTTTAAGCAGAAATCTTAGAGTAGCATTTTTTTCAATAGCGACAGTTGAACTATAATTGGCAAAGTTATTCAATAGATAAATTGTTTAAAAATCTTTGAACATCCAGAATTTTAGAATTACACCGATTGGCGATTACACATTTTAAGGTATTTGTTCATTTTTTCAAAATAACTTTGCACACCCTTGAATTTAAATTTCGAGTTAACCCTAATCACCCACGAGGCACGTTTTCGCTGGTAAAATATGGCAACTGAACATGACCATCATCGCATAACGGTGAAAGAAACACGCTCATCACCAAACTTGATTGCGCTCGACCAACGCTAATAGTTGCACACATGGTATTATTTTTATGTTTTATGTGTTATTCCCGATCACATTGAGCCGTATCCAGACGACTTTTAAAACTATTTTACCACAAGACCCGCCATCCGACTCCGCCTCCGCCTCCGTGAATGATACATAACGCGAGACACAATCACATTCCACGGCTCAAACCGAGGGCGTTTGGAGCCAATTGATTTGCTAGAATGAGAATGCTCTTGTAGCAAGACTCAAAGATTGTGTTAAAGATATAATTCGCTTAATAAAACCCTACAAACAACCCTCACAAGACGTTGAAGAGTAAAAAGCAATGAGGATGTTTTGATCTCAAAATGATCAGAAATCGAAAGTTAATGTGTAAGCACGTGAAATTCAAGAACGTTCCCGAAGATAAGGAGTGATATAAGATGTCTCAAAACACTTTCGTGGTCGAGGATAGTCCCCGCCAAGGAGTCCGTTGAGAGGCAAGGAGAACCGCTCGGCCCGATATCAGGTGACCAAATCATTGGATAGACGACGGGGTTTTGAGGAACAGCGCGTAGACATCTCTCTTATAGCGCTAACTAGATGAGAAAAATAATTGGAATTTAATTTTTATAGCACCTCGCAAAAACCTTTGTTCAATTGGTTTATCAATAACAAAACATTTTTCCCATTGCAAGAATTTATAATTTAAGCAAGAATTAATCCAAGGATAGGTTTTTCAGTGGTCCGTTAAGAACCTAACGGACCGTTAATTTGTTATTTGATTAGCAAAAACCAATCAGAAGATGTTTTTTTTATTTGAAAGGTCTGTTAACTACTTAACGGACCACTGGAAAACCGGCACTAAGAGTTATTATTCCGATTTTAGAAAGCAAGAGTGGGCTTGTGAAAACTCGGCACCTCCACTGGAAGTATGGACGTCTTGCTCATAGCGTCTTGCCGCAGTTGACCGAGTCCTGAAGGACCTCTCCAATGAATCTTGGTGATCTGCATTCGAATTTTAGGAATAGGGAACAAGACTGGTTGTAATGGTTTTCAACGTTCAAAGGTTCAAATAGAAATAATAATATGTTTTATTGTACCAGAAGACAGATGATTTAATGGCAAATTTTATGGCCATAATTGAGTACATCGTTAAGAAAACTATTATATTTAACGGGTTGATAATGTTATGACGAATTTAATAGGCTTAATTAAATCAATAAGTGTATTTTACATTTTACAAAAAAAGTACAAGAATCATTTACAAATCCACTACAAGTAATAAAAGTCGAAGTAAGAAGTGGCTAAATTATTTATAGTAATACTTTTTTTATTATTATTAAACGGTCAATCATAAAATTATACAAAAATAGGTAAGCTTAATCGGAGGTTTTCTTCTACTTACAAACGACTCTCAATCTGACATTAAAATCTACAAAAGCGTAATAATCGTCTCACAAGATATCATAAATAGGTACTTATCATCGTGTAGCCTACACTAATATAATTAACGAACAACAATTCTACATTTGCCATTTGCACTGAGATCAGCTGTAAACGAACTGAGATAAATCACTGGCCTCGAATAGGCCCAGCATCTTTAGCCTAATCTGTTTTTGCTCGGGAAGAAACCACCAGAGTTTTTTTTTCTACCGGCGTCTCTACCTGCAGCAAAGAAAACAATCGCCTGACAGGTAGTCCATAAAAACCGCTCGTAACAAACGCTACGATATGGTCAAAACGCACAAAATAGTTTCCCATGACTTCATAATTGTATAAAAATCTATCTTTTTGAGCAAATTAATAAGATGAGCATAATGCTGGAAAGTTAATACAATAACTGAACTATTATCTGGAGTTTTGATTAACATTAAAGCATTTCAACAGAGAATCACTGTAACAAGTCGTACAGTGCGGTCATATATGTTTGCGCCATCTGTAACGTCTCATATTTTGACAACTGCCTGTCATTGCCTAGCGACGGGAGGTGTTTTCGAAGGTGATCGAAAGCCTTGTTCAGGTTCTGCATTCGCCGTCGTTCGCGAGCGTTTGCCGCTAGCCGGCGCTTCTTCATCACCACCGGACTCACCAATTTAGAGTTCGAACGCCTCTTACCCTTTTTGCCGGTACCATCCACTTCCATGTCCAAACACTCGTCATCGTCGTCGTACTCTAAACTGTCCAAACTGTCGTCATCGAACTCGTCGTCGTAACGCGACTCCTCCACTTTGACTTTCTTAACTGTCCTGCTGTTCGCCACAACGACGCTCTTCCTCGGGGACTTGGCGTCGACGGCGTCGCCCTGCCGGCTGACGAACTCGAAGGAGCCATCGACTTGCTGCGGTGTCAACAAGGGGGTGTACTGCTTGATGGACTCGAGCCGTTGTCGAATGGGGTCCATGATGTCGGAGGTAGGACTGGCAGAACGAAGGCTGTCTGGACTTGGCGTGTGGCACCCGTCTGAGAGGTTGTCGAAATTTCTGTGATGGTACTGGGGTTTAGGGAGGTAGGCGTTGTGCACCTTGCCGGGAGGCGAGTGCGGTGACGGGTACATGTTGTACGACAGCGGTGAGGTGTCCATGTATGGCGACGTCGCGTACGAGTCCGACGGATGCACGTACGAATGTGGCGGTGAAGGCGGCAAAATTCCGGCGTCAGTCGATGGAATATCGCCGTCCTTGTTGCCGCACAGGTAAATGTAACGAAACATGTCCGTTGCTGCGGCCATTCTTGAGGATTTCGCACGCGGAAGTTTTAAACGTAAGCCAAAATTTCCTTACTGTTTCGCTAAAAACTCACTAGTAAAAACAATTCATTTCAACGCACTAAGTACAGAATATTTCTGGAATGTCCGCAACACAGTTCGCACAGCAAATGTTCTCAGCCAAATGAAGCTTCTTGGATCGCGATCGTCCACGTGCTCTCCTCGATGACTGTCTGCGCTCCTCTCGACGTGCTCTCTTGTTGCTTAGCAGCGCTGCTCTGCCGGCCGGCCGGCTGGCACTTGGTTTTATATCACCTTGGATCTTCCCTCTACTAACCCAGATGGGCGAACTTTTTACCATCTCCTCGGGGGCTCTCGAGGCGCGCGTGCCTTCCAACCAATAGCGGCTGTCCGTTGCGGTCACGTGCTCGTCGAATGCTGTGGCTGATTGGTGCTTTCGGGGCCGGAAGGAGTGAAGGGGTCGGATTATCGCATTGCTTCTGCTGTATGGATTACTGGCTGTGATGCACCCCTGAGGCGACCGGAGCACCCCTCGCGAGACTCGCACGAACCCTTTCCGCGGCCGCGATGGCCCGGTCACGTGATTGGCGAGCGAGGCTTCGCAGGGTCATTTGGATGAGCTCTTCGTGGATAGGTGCTCCAACAAAGGGTTGCTTGTTACGGCGCTTCGTGTCAGATGATTAAGCAAAAAATTGCAACAATAATAATTGACGTATAAAGTCTGAATCGATTTACACAAATAAGAAGACGGGTATGGTAAAGTCCGCCTAAAAAAACCTCATTGATTTGGAGAATAATGCATTTTGGGCGTTCGATAACATCTAAATAATATTTCGATGGATTTTTTTATCCAAGAATAATAACGCGGCTGACGTAAATGAGATATAATTGCAGGCTATATAAAATTGAAAAGAAGGGATTCGGTCGATCAAAAGATTTGCCGAAAGCCGAAACAATTAACTCGAGCTAAGGTCAAGCCGAACAAAAGTAGTTTTTTTTTTTAGTTAGTAAACAACTTTTTCGAAGAAAACCCAAAACCTGTACAAAATGTAATGACCGATGATGTAAAAAATCTGCCGCTCATCATCGTTGACCGTTTCACGCAATGACAGTAAATTGGACCACTGACCAAGCACCACGAAATCCCATCTTGCAGACCCAGATCCTCGTTAGCAAAGATATTTTTCAGAGAAACAAGATGTTTTCGTACATCTCGAGCGCGTTATGAAGATGATGGATGCCGCCCCCATCCATCATCAGTTGTACTGGTCATGTCGGACACGAGGCAGACTGCGCAGGTCTGTCTGTCAGTCGCGTCCTTGTCCAGGAGCCCGCCAGCCCTTTGATCCGCGTCGTCCTGCTCTGGCAGGGCCGGGCCGTTTCTTGCCGACCTAGCCCTGCCGCGATGCCATCTGGCACACGCCTCCGTGAGGGCAGGCGGACAGGCTCCCGGAGAGAGGGCCTCTCCAGCAGCAGGCAGTGGCACCAAACCTCGTGCTTACACCCATGTCGCTGGCTAGGTGCAGGGCAATTAGGCCAACGCAGCCGTCGTGCCCGCTCGGGCCATCCCCGGCCAGAGCCGGCCGGAGTCTGGACATTTCAGGGTATCAGCTTGGCGCGCGAAAATGGCGCCTCCGACAACGCCCTCGAGGAGGCCGACGGGAAAAACAAGTGGCGTGAATAATGACAGAATTGACAGTTCCATTCTAAAGTCAATATGTACTCGTCAAAAGTAAACGACTCTCACCTTTGTTTTGTTCTTTGCTAGGGTAGAACAAGAAACAGTGTTGGGAAATTAGAAAATGCGCGTTGCGGTCTCAAATTATCGCTCAAATGCCGATCATTTTGTGAGAAAGTATTTTTTAATTGTCATTTCAACTACACTCAAGCGCTCAATACATGATTTATTTCAGAAAGCTAAAATAAAAGGAGACCATATCATTACGCAAGTTAACGATACCGCCTCATCCTGACCGGCATTCTTGACTAAATCGCAACACACGGCTGTTAAGTTTAGCTGTTAATATTGGAGCATGATTAATGCTAATGACTTGTCTCATTTGTGTCGCCCGAATCTGCATTATCGCCGCAATATATTCGTCAAGATGCACTTTACGACGCGCTGCACAGAAATGCATTTTGCACTACGGGTCCGGGGAAGGAGAGTGCATGGCGGACAAAGCGACTGGACACGCACCGTTGGCGACTGCCGTGCCTATGGGAATTATTTTCAGCTAGGAGTCGCTTTCAAAAAGTCGGCTCGAAATTGCCAATTGGCTAACAATAGAAAAATTGACTAATAATGGAAGATTTTGTAAACGCAGAGTTTCATTAAAAAGGGGAGTCGAATCGTTTGGTGTCGACGAAGACGAAGACAAAAGTGCTCACGAGTCGAAAGTAAATGTTGTTTTTGTTTGTTGGGCCGCGAAACCACAAGACGATGCTTGGTACAGTCGAGCCTAAGACGTGCGTTCACACATCCTAATGATTGGATGACTCTGGGCTATCGATGTGTAAGCAATAAGCATTGTGTGGATGAGCATTGGTTCCGCCCACAATCCAGCGTCTGTCGACTTTCAGTGACGCCTCGTCGTCGAATTTCAGGGTAGATCATCTCGAACCGTTTCCAGCTACCTAGAACTCAACTTTCATATCTTGGCCAAGCAATTTTTTCCAAGCGTGCAGTTACGCCCGTTAAAGAAAATCATGAAAAAACCTAACCAGGTTGCCCTGTTTTTCTTGATATACCTAGTTACTTATATAGATTATTAGGCTCATATAGGCACCGAGTAGTTTTATACACACGTTTATTTGAGTACACCAGTTTTTAAGGTAATATTTCTGATACACAAATCACTAATCGTGACTCAGTCAAGTTTTTCCTGGAGTCATGGCTTGCTGTCATTGCTTGTTCCTACAGAACCGCGCAAAGTAAGAAGATGTCAACGCACGAGTAGGACAGAAAATCTAATCTGCATCGCCGAACACCGAATGCCGTCTGGGTCGTCAAATTGCCAGCTTCCCTTGCATTTTTCTGCAAGCCGAACCACGAGCAGTCAAATTATGGCCCTAATTTTCGACGGCTCAACAATGCATTTCCGAATGCATCTGAAACGACATACCATAATGCGTTCGCGAAGACGCCTTTCAATACGAAAGAAACTGGTTGCTCGCGCTGTGCACGTGGGTAATGCTCAAGAAGCATACACGCTATTAATTTGTAAGTCATTATGTCTTTAAATTACCCTTGTACAAAAAGCTTGCTTCGAGATCAGCCATATAAATTTGGAGGGCATGTCGAGGAGACATCTCCATGTGTTGAGGACCATTTCGTGAGTTTCATGCTACCGAAAAAAACGCGATGCAGTCGCACGTACCAGCACGGTGCAACAAGTAATTTACACTGTACGAGAAAATGTCTGATGCAGTTTTTTGCAACGAGCTGCACTAATCTAGTAATGGCTAGCTGCAAGCGACCAGTCCATTAAATCGCAAATAACCCGACATTTACAGTCTAATACGACTGCAGACGATATACTTAGTGTCGAGCGGTGCACCAATGCTAGACATGGACTAGCAGTGGAATCCCGGCAGCGAGGACACATCGTTGAAATTCATCTAATCGGGGTGGTCTCGCCCAGTACTTTACTCAACTCTGATGTCCACTTCATTGCATGTATTTAAACTAACTGATACTGGTGAGAATAACATGGAAGGGTCCAAATTTAAGCCTCCCGTCCAAACCATTTCTTAAAAACAAGTACAACGACAAGTTAATCTCCGTTTGTGGTGTACTCAAATTTCTAGATATACAGAACCCGTAATTGGTATGGTCCCGGCAGCCCATTGATCGTGCCTGGTCTTTTGTTAACGTTGGAGTCAAACGAGTTCAAAGTCTTGCTCGATGCGAATCTGAGCCGAGACGGTGGTGGCGAGGTGAAGGCCCTCGCCACCCGCCGTTTGACGTGACCGCAACCCCTCACCCCTAAACGAGTCCCAGCGAGTGCCGACAAACGCGCCGAAGAGGGCACCCACCGAACAACTACCTCGCTGCAACCGCAAGTAATCGATGCTAGCACTGATTCAGACTTTGCAACACGTGTGCTGCGAATGCATCTGATTGTACGTATTTATTAATCTCTCATTAAGGGTTTGCATTCAGCTTAAAAATGCAGAAAAAGTTTGATAATGTCTCGCCGTTATTCTCATGGTCAATGTCGTAAGTATATCAGCAGCATCCGAATTATTTCCAACGCTTAAAGCTCGGCATTTAAAGTCTGTGTACCCGTCAATTATCTCAGAGAATCACCTTGGTCGTCTGCAAATGCATTTATGAAAATCTAGGGCAGCGAGGCGTGCAAGAAATGGCTTCTGTGAATCTGCAATAATCTGCACATGCATGATTTGATTGCCCAGAGATGATGGGTGCATTGGCAAGAAAAAGGCACGTTGCAGACTGTTTCAAATATTAAGAGCTTATTCGTCTTTGAATCCTAAAGCTGGTTTAAGCAAACTCACTTGCCTTATTCTATTTTTCTAAGTTTTGACGCATTAAAAATGATTTCCTAAAAGTGTTTCATGCTGTTGGTTGCTCATTGACTAATATTTTCTCGCTCCTATTGTTGTTTTCAATAAGCACTCACTCTTTTTGTGCGTCCATCGATAAGCCTGATTGAAAAACCCTCTACAAACGATTCCATCAACACCTTGAGTCGGGAATGACAAATGCTGCCTCGCATGCTACAAGTGAATTCTGTGAGGTCCAACAGCAGCCAGTAATTAATTACAAAATATGACGTGTCAATTACTGCACACAACACAACGAATGAGATGTATTTCTAGAGATACGACCAACAATTAACACTGTTGTGATATAAAAATTTTAATTAAAGTATTCAAAAAATCGTTCAGAGCCATTCAATGCATGCAGCAATCGTTTTTTCGTCGTCAAAAAATGTCAGCAATTGAAAGATGATACTCTGAGTTGGGTGTGTGCGGCCTCATTGTAATTATTGAGTAAGTCTATCAGACCATGTAAGGGGGTGTATTTTTTGATGGCCCAAAGCATTGTTGTTGATGCCAATATCTTATTTGAGCTTAACCCCGAACCTTTCCAAGTAATTTTTATTAATTACCATCATTATGCTGCGTTGACATCACCATTGAAGAGAATTAAGCCACACTGGAAATTTGGCTTTACATAATTTCACGCAAATCGAGTCTTCAAAACGTAATCAAATGGTGAATCAACGTCCTCAAAATAAAATAAAAACTCCAATTATGTCCAGAATAATACAGGCTGTAAAATGCAGTCCGAACCCTGATAAAATGAACGGCCCCCGAACTCAACAGAACAATAATGCTAAAGAGATCACGAAGGGGTTGTAATTATAATAAGTCATTAATGTTCTCCAAAGTAATTGGTAATTGAATTCTACCCTTTCCACCCCACCCACTTGCTCGTTGCATTATAACCACATTAAAGTCCTCCAGTTCGTGGGTCACCCCTTGAATTGGATGCACGAGTGACAGTTATCGGGTGCATATAAGAACAGGTAGGCCCAGGAACTAGGTCATCAGGAGAGTCGAGTTTATAAAGCTTTCGTGGCATGAGCCCCCAGGCATGGTCTTAAATTAGTTTTTTCCCCATGAGATGGCATAGTGCGTGTTAGGGAATGTTTTGTATGTTTGCAGGTATTTCAGAAATCAAAATATACTTATAATTGTAATTTGGTATGTGCGTTGTATTGTCTTTCCTTCATATCTCATGTCAATCTAAGTCACTTGTCAACATAATAATATAGTTAATATTTTTGCAAATGGTCAAAATTTGTATAAGGTATCAAGAATATTTAAGAATATTTTCAAATGGCATACGTTTTTAAATAAAATACGGTCATGGACACCAAAACTTTCCTTGATTCCGCTGTGAGTATGTGACTTCGAATCAACAGACGCGTTAAATTTCATTTTCTATCAAAAAACTATCCGGCCATGAAATTTGGCCCTCACTTCAGAAGACTGCTGAGATTGTTACGAAACAATTAGCGAGGTAATAACCAATAAGTAGCATAGTTTTTAGAATTGAAAGAAACTCAATTCAGCTTTGAGCATTAATTACCCCCGTGTGAGAGGATTATAAAAGAGTCTTTTGTCTGATTTCGTACAAATGACAATGGCCGCAAACTGCGAGTGGTATGCGTGTGAGTTTAATTAAAACGCCTAATTCATTAAATGAATGGTCCGACTTTCGGCGTGCCGGTGCGTGCGTGGCTGATACGGTCTATTAGCACGATATTTTTGGGTTTCTCTTTAAGCATCGGTCAGACAGCGCGATATGCATGCATCCAGACTATTATGTAGAACCATAAAATGACCTCTGACTTAAAAATACAAAATGCAACAAGTCGAGAGCTAAGTCTTCTCTGCATCCAAGTGTATTTAAACGATTAAATTCACTTTTTGAAAATATCGGTTTACCAAATCATAAATCCTTGGGTTAATCCTTGCGTGGAGCAATATTAGCATAAAGAAGTCCTGAGACGGCTTACTGCGACAAAACACAGGGTGATATAAGTAGGTGCACACAGAAGTCGAGCATGTAGACACATGGCTTGGCTTGGTTTGGCATGACATGGTCGTCAAACATTTTTAAAAAGAACTGGAGTGGAATATGTATGTACTTCATTATTAGGTTTATCAGGCATTGCTTTTGTAGTCGCGCTGTGGGGCAAGAAATTTGGTTGTTGTGATAGGTAGATGAAAATCACAGCCGAACAAAACTCTGAGAAACATACAGAAATTATCAAAAACTTTGCTAAATGCTTTATTTCAGAATGCTTTACATGGTCGTTTTAAAGGTCGTATCTTAGAGGTTGCAGAGGTTTGGATTGTGCAATGTGAAAAATTGCAGAAAAGTGTTAATTGTATTGACTTTGTGATCTGTGAAACTTTTGGCCAGTATTTTAGCACTGCTCGGAGGGTGCAAGATAAATAAAAATCAAAGGTTTTCCATAAAATTTACTTAAATGGGAGCAGCCGTTGAATGCGAACAGAAAATCACACAAAACCCAATAGTCTGTGACCAAAAAAAAAAAAGTTAATTTGTCAAATTGTAATAAAAAGCTATAAATGTATAAGTTAAATATTGTGCTACTGAAATGTTGTTTTCTAAATGACCTTTTAACTTCTTGCATAGGTCTATTGGAATGAAATGCGACCTTTAAAAAAAAGAGATGCTGCACGTACCAGCTCTGTCCATGTGGACTTAGCGCATCCCTGCAAGGTTCACGATAGGCAACCTTTGTTGCATTACTGCGTCCACGGCAGCCTAGGCTGTCGTACGAAGCTTGTCGAGTCCGGTGAGATCGGGAGGACTCAGATAGAACTCGTGCATTCTCACCACCCCTTCGTTAACAAACACCCACAGCTCGGGGAAGTCCTTCTTAAAATCCGCATACCACTTCGCCACCAGTGGGAACTGATCCAGCCGGAAGTCGATAGCTTCCAGACAGGAAGTGGCGGCTATCATCGCGAAATCAGCGATCGTGACAGAGTCTCCGGCCACAAACTTGGTGCCTCCTCTCGACAGGTAAGTGTTAAAGATGGAGAGACCGTTGTTTAGCTTAGCGAGCCCTTCTGGAGTGCGCTGGAACGCGTGTGAGTAGTAAATCGGAGCCAGCTGGAACAAGGAAGAGGTCTAGAATTCAGTATCATCAAACACGCTTCAAATTTTAACTTCGGAAATCAATATGGACTAAAATTGTCAGATTCAAATCAAATTGTCAGAGTTTGGTTCACAAAAAAATGGCATCAAAATGTGATTCAGACAAAAATGCATTGTGAACGCTAAGAAGTGATGACACACACGCTAGCATGTGGATTATTACATTATGTGGATTATTGTATTGGATTATTGCATAATTTGGATTATTGTAGTTCCATCTGAAAATTTTGATGGCAAACACGTGTCTTATTCGCAGCATTACCACATATTGACCGACGCAGCTGTAGTAGGTGGAAATATTGAACATCAGCCTCTGGTTCACCACCGCCCTCTTGACGGCGTCCCGGGGGTAGAGGGCGTCATTCTTCGCGTATTTGTCGGCGATGTACTGAAGTATTGCAACGCTGAAAAGAACCACGTCTCAGAAATGAACAGTGTCATCCTACCCGACTGAGTTTAGGAAATGTAATCCATTTTGTCTGGATTGGTTGTGGGGAATCTCTGGGACGCCAGAAGCAAACTGGTCTGTATCGATCGGTAGACAAACCCGTTCAAAATAGGGGAACATTTTATTTCAGTTTAATTAATTAAGCGCCCTGTATGGTGTTCGTCAATTATTCAGTGTCAATTACCTCTCGTTTAAGTAGAACCCATTATCGTCGAGGAACGGAATCTCTTTCTGTAGATTCATCTGAAAACATCAGATACATTTTATATTGCCGCCCAATTTCTTATCGCTACACAAACTAGTTCATTGCCCTAGTTCATTGATAATGATATTATATAATGTGTAAGTATAAATTCCATGTATGATACTAGAATTCAAATCAAATCAAATATTTAACTAAAAAAAGTACACAAATGGCCAGCGTCCTTTGTGTGCTGATGATGAAGGTCCATACTTCAATGCCATTTTAAGAAGCTGTCGAATCGGTCTGGTGTAAATCTACTATCCTGTCGGTTTGATTGCGTCAGAGACTTACCTTAGCAAAGTTTTCCTTGAGGTGTTCGCCTGCATTGAAGTCGATGGTGACAATCTGATGGTCGACACCCAACTTCTCTAGCAGCAGCCGAATGCTGAGGGAAGGTGGACTGTCTACTGCGAAGTATAGTTTCACGCCAGACATTTTGCAGGGAGGTTATCTCGAGTATGCAAACACAGACAGTACCGAGCAGGCCAACGGATGCTTCTCGACTGAATGTAAAATGAATCGTATCACTGATGCCACCACCATGGTAAAGGCCTCGGGAAAGGATGCTCAAGATTAGCGAGTCATCGCAAGAAGTTGTTGCATAAGAAGTGTCAAATTAATTTTCAGTTGACAAGTGGACGTCAAAATTGTGGACCACGTAAGTAAGCACTATTTTTAATTATGAAGGTCATTTGAAAGCGACGGTCACTGACAGTGACATTGGCATTGAAAACAATTGTCTAACTGGCTCATACTCGGAAGGAAATGACAGGAAAGGGGAACGAAATCAGCAAACATCTGCGAGAGAGGCAATATTTAATTTGCGAGCTGATTTCTTATAATCGAATTTATTTTTATTACGTGAAGGGAATATCATTATCCAAGTAAACAAAATAGCAGTTTTAAAAGTGTTTATAGAAACATGCAGGCCCCTTTGCAATTGACCATGTATTGAAAAAAATCTCCGCAGATAGTAACGTCAGTCTTCTTTTACTTCAAGACGCTTCTAGTGATGCTTCATGGGAGGATGCAGAGGGTGATTAAGTCCAGAAAGATCAGGAGGATTCTTATTAAACGCACTGATTTCCAACATCCCCCCCTCTGCGATCACCCAAAGATCAGGGAAGTCGTTTTTGAAATCGGCATACCACTTGACCACGAGGGGGTAGCGCGCCATAGGGAAGTCGATTGCTTCGAGGCACATTGTTGCAGCGACCATTGCGAAATCGGCGATCGTCACCTTCTCACCCGCGACGAACTTTGTCCCTCCTCGCTCGAGGAAGGTGCTGAAGTTTGATAGACCGAGGTTCAGCTTCTTGAGTCCCTCGGGTGTTCGCTTGTAGGCGTGAGAGTAGAAGATGGGTGCCATCTGTGTGGGGCACAGACAGAAATACATTGTTTTTTAGCAAGATCTCATGACCTGCCGTGGACCCACGCTTGGAAGGTCGTTAGAATATAAAAATAGGTTTTGTAATGACTTAACGTCTTGTTTTTCTCTCTACTCATTCATCATACAAAATATTATCAAAATTGCAGTCTGAGGACTGGTTTTGAAGCCAGTGGGCGAATGGATCGCCCCTGTTATACCTCTGTAATCTGTCTAGATCGGCAGAGGTCAGTTCCATCAAAGGTAGCATCTCGCACGTGAGGTTTACACGTGTCTACAGAAGTCAGTAGCTTACCACATATTCTGAGATGTATCTGTAGTACGTGGTGAGGTTGAAAAGAAGTCTATGGTTGACCACAGCCCTCTTGACTGCGTCCCTGGGGTACAGGGCGTCGTTTTTAGCGTACTTATCGGCGATGTACTGAAGAATCGCCACACTGAAAGCACAACAAGTTAATTGCATGTACCGTAAACACGTTTCTGTACTCTCACATACGTCGTGGGAGATACGCACCTTTCACTCAGTATGAAACCGTTGTCATCAAGGCAAGGAATCTCCTTCTGAGGATTTATCTGAAATTTAAATCGTGTATTGTTAATTATTCTCGATGTGTATGGATCGATTGGTGCATGTGTATTATCATCTTATTGGTCGAGTCAGTGTTGTTAGCGTAATCAGTGAAGTCGAGTCAGTTTACAACGATCACCAACAGTATGGTTTTTAGACTCATTTCTACTCTATCTAACCTGAGTACTAATTTAAAAAAATAACCATTCAAAAACCCTGTTGTGAATAGTTTTTTTCCTCACCAATAGTGACAGTGACAACAAACTAGACTATCCTAATTTCAAGCCAAGCCATACCAAGCACACGTCCTGAGTCCTGAACTCTACGGTATCTTTCGACTTTAAATCTTCTTAACGTTATATATCAGCACCTATCAAATTTCTCATGGTCAAACATCTTGATAATAAATCTTAGCTAGCCTCGAACCAGGTCGTG
The DNA here is from genome assembly GCA_947568835.1 of Protonemura montana. Taxonomy (NCBI): domain Eukaryota; kingdom Metazoa; phylum Arthropoda; class Insecta; order Plecoptera; family Nemouridae; genus Protonemura; species Protonemura montana. Next base: position 26,655,914 of record OX387602.1, on the reverse strand, counting down.
ATCTAACCTTACCTTAGCATAGCTTTCCTTGAGATGTTCTCCGGTGCCGAAGTCGACAGGTACGATCTGATGTTCGACGTCTAGAATCTTGAGCAACATGCGGACCCCCAGCGTTGGGGGACTATCCGACACAGAGTAGAGCTTCATTCCGGACATCTTGCCTCCAAGTCGATACTTCGGTAACTGTCTGGGGCGTTCAGCCAACACTTGCTAGCGTCGCTCGGTACATTGGCCTCTACCTTGGCTCTACCATTGGCTCCTCTGCCTCGTCGGGCTACAGTTACTTTCTTATCGCGAGACCACACTGGCCAGAGGAAGCACTACAACCACACACCAACGTCGTCGTCGAGTCGGTGAAAGCATTGGGCTTGTTAGAAAGATTTAAAATTTAAAGTGGAGCAAAGTTGAAGCACAGTGAAAGTGGCGTCTCTTTGGTTCAAGTTCATTATGATGGCACAATTTAAAAGAGCTAGTACCAAAATTATTAAACGTATCTTGCTAAAGGGATTTGCGTATGCTGTTTAGCTATTATTAAAGGACGGTGAATAACTTGCATACCAAACACTTCGAATTGCAAGACTTGTTAATTTCATCATCAAAACATTAAAGCATTGCGAATAATTTTATTATTAGATTTATGTCGGTTTTAATGATACGAGAGGGTGCAGTTCTTTAAAAAGGCTTGCTTAATAAATTTGGTACTGCTTTTACGTCACACTGAAAATTTGGTCAGGGACATGGTCAAGTCCGCTGGGATTTGCCAGGGATGGAAGAGTAGCAATTTACATTTTTATAAATAAATGAGAAAGCATTTTAGTCGGTAATAGTCGCAGTGAGCATTTGATATAATTATTATTATATATTATAATATTATTATATTACAGTGTTTGGTTTTGCGCGACCCGTCTTGACCCTCTTATTATACAATTATTTTTAGTTTATTAATACAGATTTTTATTTATTTAACAAACAATGAATACGAGGGGATCTTGTTGATCTAAAAACTGGGCATTACTCATCTAAGAAACTGAAAGGAAACTCACAAAACTGATGCAGGTGACACTGCTCGTGTGGAATCGCTAAACAGGGATAGTTACGTCCATGGTGCGGCTGACAGTTACTTACAATTACAGTTAGAGTGATTTGATAGGTATAGTTACTATGCACCGATCCGTCCCAACATGCTACGCAAGACGAGACAAGGGGTCGTGAAGTAAGAAACCAAAAAGAAAATAAAACGAAGCTTTGGAATGGCGTCTCTTGTGAGCAATGTCGAGTCGGTGAGCATTATAAACTACCACTACTGCAAACTACCACTGACCTTGCCCGGCTTGGTCACCATACTGTCTCACACCGCTGGGGGTGTCTATAGACAGAGCCAAAGTTTAGCCAGGGGGGATTTTCGTGTTTAACACTCAAAACTAAAAAACAAACGACAGAGGTTACTGCTTGTGGTCTACAGACATACACATGGGATACAAGTTGACAACACATCTTTGCTGCATTGATTGCTACCTACTGCATCTTGGTTTATTTGCTATTATTTTTTTTTAATCTTTCACAAAGTGGGGTTAAAGTCGAGACTGTAGCTTGGAGGTCAAACACCTAAAAGAACAATCAACACTGTACTCTTTGACATAACGTTTTTTTTTCTCTTTTGCAAATTTCATAAGTCTGAATTATTATAACAATTATTAACAATCTTTGAATAAACTGGTGTCGACCTCGAGCTTCCTCCAAATGAACATCGACGAATATTTAAACAGAAGTCGTGTTAGTTCCCGCTTACATATTCATCGGATTCACATGTGACACATAACTTCCCATCAAATAATCGGCTTTCGCAGAGAATAATCACAACCGTTCTAACCATATCTTCTTGCGATGGCTTAAGACCCCCTCAAAATATTTTTTGTTCATTATTTCCTATTCAAGAAAGTAGCAACTAAACAACTAGAAAACATTATTCTATACTGAAAGTTAACAATTTGATTTTCCAATCGCACAATAATATTATATTTTTTTATTAATTCGCTAATTCCTCCTTCTGCCCGGCCGAGGACTGGCTACACAGATCTCGCTTCCTGACACCATAACTTTGCCTCGGTCATCAAGAGATCAGAGGCTTTCTTCGAGCACTTGCTGGTTTCCAAACCGTTCTTTACCCATTTTCTTCAAGATCGTGCCACCTTCCAAACCGTTCTTTGCCCATGTTCTTCGAGCATAATGCTGTCACCAAACAGTTCTTTACCCGGCCATACCACGTCCGCCAAGCACACTTCTTTCCAAACGCTTACCGAAAGCGACAACTTGGCAGTAAATGCAGCTTCTGCAAGATTCGCATGTAAAAGAAGTGTCTGCTTTATCAAGAGCTTTTTTAGCTTTAACTTTTTAAATTGTTTTTACTTCACTGGGCGCTTGCACAAAAATCATAGAAACTTGGAGTTCTATATTTCTTCACGTCGTGAGCTTAAATGTTTATTTTTATAAATAGTTTGTATGAAATGGTATAGTTTTACTACCTTTTTACGTCACAAAACACTGTAGTCTCTCCCATGTAGGATGCGTTATATATCTATATGTTTTCTTTCATCTAGTCTAGTAACAAATTAATAGGTAACAGTTTCCATGTAAATCTTTGATCGGGTAAAAGTTGCAAAAGTCACGTCGGATGATGTCCGCGCCATTTTATTTTGTATGTTGTCCAGTTGTCCACGGTTTTCACTACCAGAAGCTTTCATTTGTTAGTGAACGCAAAGAGCTTGTACTTTGATCGACTTCTAAGAGGACGCCCCGAGTGTCTGCATTTTAAATTCGGACCCCGAAATGATTGAGCAGTTGTGTCCGTGAAAATCCCTATAGTGCATCCAAACAAGACATTTCACATGACAAAATTCTATTCCGTGCGTCAGAATAAAGAATACGCTATTCGAATCTACCAAGAGAATGCTTCCCCGAGTGGCGTGTCTCTCGCCATCTTTACAAGCTCTTTGGTGACGCGCTGGCTGATTAGCTGATCGTGGTCGACGTCGACGTCGACGTCGACGCCGATTTCGCTCAGACGCTGTCGACGCTGGCGAAACGCGTGCCGAGCTCGTCGCAGACGTGTTGGCGCCTCGATGAGCCGGACAGCTGTGAATGCCTGCCGAGGTTCCGTCGGATTCGCCGACGCCTCCGCATGCGTTTCCGGTGGCACCAAACACACAAGACGAGCACGAACGCCGCGGACAGGGAGAGCATCACGCCCAGGACGGTGAACGTCCCGACTGGCGGTTCCACCACACCTGCAGGATCGCCCCACGCACATTACAGGAGAGCTCGCTGTAGCGTACGCACTCTGGGTTGGAGCGCGTTCTGAGCAACCAGTACCTACTTGGCATGAGTAGATATTTAGGAAAATCACCTTTTGAGTTGCCTTGCTCGGAATTTTATAGATTTATATTGTGATGACAACGTTACTTTTGTTTTGTTCATATTTTATCATTTACAAGCAAACCCCTCTGAATGTTTATGGTTATTTTTATACGCAATGTGCATTCCACGTGTTATTTAATTTTCTAGCTCCAACAACTCATACCAAGGCTTTTGGAGCAAATTATTTCCTTTTAAGTATTTACAAGTTGCAAAACAGAGATTTTATTTGACACAGGTCTTTAACTTTTAACGTTCTATTAATTAGTTTAACTGATAAAAATTGCATTTAAAATTTCATATTTTGTTGACACATATTTGTTCCAGAGAAGAAAGGATGAGCGTGAAATGAACATTAGCAAGGGAAATAGAAAGATGGATAAGTCAGTACACAGATACATGCAATGTAGAGAAAAGATAGAGAGAGGTCAAATAATTAGGTAGAACACGCAAGACCAAAATCGCGGACAAAGCAGGTCCGATATCAACCGGTAGAGTATAGTATCTTGTCTGTTTTTTTTTTTTTAGGAGGGACATATTGAGAGACTCACTTGTGTGTGCTATTACATGCTCTCTCATCATGACGAGACGAGACTCAACAAGCACAGAGATAGGAAGAGTAAAGGTAGCCGTGGCACCATGTTTTCAGGAGCCTCCGCTAGACCTGCACGGCACAAAAACAACCACAGCACACAATTACACCAGCACACTCCCCACGGTTCTCCCAGAGTACTACTGCAACCGCCCAGTCTTCGGAGTGTCACAAGGGACAGGATTTAGGGCCGAAAAGGAAACACTTTTGTAATGTTTCCAGCCTGCTTTGCTTCCCCATGCTTCCCTGTATTCCCAATAAATCTGGTGTCTTCGCGTTGTCCTTGTGAATACACAAAACGGTGTACCTGAGCATGACTAACTAGTTAAATGTATTCCCAGATATCGCGCTCAGCAACAACACGAACATTGAACGAAGGTGCTTTTACATTGTAAACGGCACAAACTAACCACACATTAATTAGTCTGAAATCACCAGACGCTATTTCGTTTCCTAAATGCAACAATCACTAAGGGGAGTGGCGCAAGAAGAGGTGAAGGTGGCACAACTCTAGCATGCTTACCTTAAATAAAAAATCAAATAGGACATTCAATTCACTAGGCATAGTTAGTTATATGCAAAGAGCCACGAGGGAGCATTTCACGTTGGTAACATTTTGGTAATTATTTTCATGCGTAGTATTCGGATGGAATGTGATTTAAGTCAGGTCGTTTTGTTGGCTATCGCAATGTCTAGAGCTAGAGAGTTTTAGTGAGTGTTAAACTTCATGAGAGTTGGTCCTGTACAGCGAAAAGCCGAGTGAGAGAAAAAGTACAGGCTTCATACCAAGCATATTCATGAAGAGAATAGAAATGTACAGGGGCGTGTCGAGAGCAGAGTAAAGAGAGTGCAAGTATGAAGAAAATATAGGCAAAATTATTAATTAATCATATGGTTTTCTTTTTTATAAAAATATGTAGTATTTTTCAATTTACTTGAGCAATTATTATGATTTTTATTAAATTAATTTAATGAATATTGGTTTTGTTGTTTTAAGCAAACGTTTAAACTCACAGTTGGTTTCGTCCGACGTGTCCTCGGCTCCACAATTCCTCACTTTATTACATCTCAGTTTATCGGCGATGCAGAAATTACTTTTTGAGCACACGAACTGATCGCAGTCGGGCCCATCGGCAATTTCGGTGAAGACCGCGCGGAAGCCCTGGGCGCCCACAGACTTGTCTGCCGCGATGAAGGCAATGCGCATGGTGCTGCCCTCCGACACGTACTGCCACTTATCGGCCTCTGGCTTCTCCCCGCACAGCTCGATCGGGGTGCCGAGGGTCTTGTGCCAAAGGCGCAGCACGGCGGCGGGACACCCACGCGCTGGCACAAGCGTCAACGATTAGCATGGCCAGATCGCCCGAGGCGCACACAGTTTTTAACGGGGGGGTTAAAAATCACTTGCATCTCGGTAGGAATTAGTTAATACATTATTTTACTCGATTCTCTTTCTTCAACCTCTTAATTGGTAAGAAATGAGGAAGTTTAAATAAAAGGACGTGGTTTATGGTTTCATCGAAATGGTTATTGGAGAACAAATCAATTTAAGAGCAAGTTTTATTCTTAATGATTTGGGTTGTCAAAATTATCTATTTTAATATTTTAATTTATGAAATTTCTACGAAATTATCGAAGTTTTTTCGTACCTGTTGGATCGCCTTCGACCGCAAAGACCTCAAAGTTGAGCAGTATTTTGTGTTTCGGGCGAGCATTGATATACCAGTTACAAGTCTTACTCGACAGCCCCTTCGAAGGGCCGTCATAATTCTCTTTGAAGTTCGGACTTTCTATTACTCCCGAGTCTATGTTGCTGTGATTGCCACCACAGTCTGCAACAAGCGATTCGAAACCCTTAATTGTGAACAATTTCAAAACATTACCGCACTCGCCCGTCTTGCGAATTGTCGACACTCACCTCCGAAAATTGACTTTGCTTCCTCAAACGCGTAATGCGCCTTGAACCCACTGTAAACCCCTTCCGAGTCGGAGTGCAGGAGAATCTTGATCCCGACGGCCCCGCGGTTGGACTCGATGGGTCCCGGCGCCGTCATCCCGCAGTACCTGCCAATCATCTGTTCCGTGCCGTCGCGGTACATATTGTACATCTCGAGCCAGTCCTCTTGACAGGTGACGACTCCATACGTGCCCGTCGTCGCATTCGCTGCATCCGCGCGGACCTGACAAATGTGCGTCGGCCGTGGTGATAAGCGTTCAAACTTGCAACTTTGGGACATGGCATACTGAAATCCGCAACCGGAATTCTGATACTCACTTTAAAATGATCGAAGATAAGCGTAACCTGCTCGTTTGGCGTGGCCAGGAACTGGTAAGTACAATTAGTTCTGCTAGGGTAATTAGAAGGATATCTCGGCGAGTTGAACTCGCCCTTCTTCCTGCTCTCGCTCCGGTAGTAAAATGTACAGGTTCCGTCGGGAGCTGCAGTTCCCGGGATTTGGTACTCTGCAGGTCAGAAAATTGCATGGAAGTCGTGATCAATCAGTGCCCATTGTTAAAGCAAATGCCTGCAGATAGGGGTTTGATATAAAATGGCGAGGTCAATGACAGAGCTACAGAAACACCAGTAATTTGGTGTGCCGGAGTGTAGGTACCTGTCTCAAACGTGTATTTTGCCTTGAATCCTCGCCCCTGCAGCTCTCCGCTGGAGAAGACCATGACGAGACGAGGTCCGTCCGACATGAACAAGTCAGGTTTACTCTCCTCCCCGCACAACTCATGGTCGAACTTGTCGTAAGACTCTGTCGTCTCTTGTCCCTTCAGGTAGATCTTAAGATAACCGTCTGTGCAGGTGCTGAGAAAAACCATCGAGCCAGATTAACATTTTCCTCCACAACTCATTTACTGATGGGGGTCTTAACCTTAATTGACTCTTTAATGGTGTATGCAATGCTTAAAATTTCAAAACTCTTCAAAGGCATTGTAGCTTATTCTAAAAACTAGAGTTAAGCGCTGAAGTTAGCACGCCATTGAAACGAGTTCTAAACATACCAAATATAATACAACAAAACAGTGAACAACATAGTTGAATTGAACTTACTCTCCTTTTCCTGCCTTAGCAATCTCGAACATAGTGAAGTTTAATTTGACTCTCTCTAGATTTTGCGTGTCTTGCATGCCATAAATGAAGTAGCGGCATACAATCTTTGGAATGTACGGGAATGGGTAGTTGGGGCTGTACACGAAGCCACTAGACTCCTTCTTGCTGAGAATCTTCTGATCACACTCAGAACCACGGATATGCTCCCCTTCGTTTGTAGTTATAAAATCTGCAAAGAAAATAACACTCAGTCAGTGCGATTATTACCTTGATACGGAGCATCTGGGCATTGAATTGATTGATTGATCATTCTGTTTAACGACGCGCTGTTTTGACAACGGGCCCTGTGGTACTGGTAATCTAGCCTAGAAGGCAGGAGGGAAACCCGGTGCCGGCGAGTAGCTAACTCCTGTCGAATAGCACCAAGGGGACTACCGGCATAACGTCCCGTCCGAAGAACGGTACAACTCGAACCGCAGAATTCCTCCACAAATCCATGCTGTCGAGAGGTTGATAAGCAAGGCGAGTGAATTTGCTGAACTAACTTTCATCCCTCAAATCTTTCTTCCGAAACAGAACTGGTCATGTGAATGATGGCCGCCCATCCAATATCTGACTTAGCGCAGTGTTGCTTAACTTCGGTGATTTCAAGAGGACCGGTGTTTCCAACACAACAAACCGTTCGGTCTCGGTATTGAAGAAGTTCCTTCGGTTTGGTTTTGTGTGCGCACCTAGTTTTACGAAGCTTTCGCTGAACTCGAAGATACCCTTGAATCCCCGGTTCTGTGTGTTGGCGGTCCTCTGCAGCGTGACGAACGAGACAAGCAGCGAAGATTCGGACGAGTAGAGCACCAGATTACGTTGCTGGCCGCAGTACGTTCCGACAGTTGCAGATGTATTGTCTATGCCGTCGTACACCTTCACGAAGTCAAATGGGCAACTGAAACACAGAGGCAGCACCTGTTAGTGTTTTGATATTTTCTTTGGACAGATTCGAGCAGATTTTATCAGATTCTGTGATTTAATTTCACAATATAGCGAGTAAATTGAATTAGGCGACTAATAATTCCTTAGGAAAGCTACATTTTGGTCAGTATGATGATGATGATGTTATCAATTGTGTGTCAAATACGGTTTCCTAATCGAGTCTCACTTGCCTAACCATACTAGGCCCTTCGTGTTCTCTTTTGAGGTTGTCAAATATGCAGCCACCATGGTTCTCAAGGTCATATCACGGTTTTTCTCAAGGCTATTTTTAGTCCAACCAATCATGCATCCCGGTTTTTAGACGACCAACGTTTACTTCCATGTCTTCAGTTTAAAAATTGCAATAACCCATGCATTAAAATATGCGTTTTCTCTCATAGTTCATCTCATAGTCTCTTCTTTCTGTTGGTGCTAAAATACTCACTGTGGACCCCCGAAGAAAAGGTCGAAATCCCGGAACTCCAGTCGCACCCGTTGACCAGTCTGTCCGATGAACTTGTAAGAACAGGTGAGGTCTTTGGGGTACGCGCCGGGGTAGGTGGGGGAGACGATCACCCCCTGCCGCTTGTTGCTGGAGTGGACCGTAAAGGTGCACGGCGTGTTGGGAGCAGGGGTACCGATCTCGTACTCGGCTGTCAAGCACACACCGCAAGCATGTTACGACGGCCAGAGGCATTGAAAGAGTGACCTAATGCATGCAACTGCAAATACTAATGTGATAGTGTATCAAGGAGCTAGCTACCTTTAGACTTCTTAATACATATCAGCCCATTTATGCAGGGTCATAAGATTACATAGGGTTGTAAAACAATTAAAAATTAGTGTAGATTCCTGAAGGTGTAATCGTTACTTTTCTCAGGGCAATTGAATAATTAATCAATCAGACAAACGGATTGACATGTAAAGGAAGATTGTGAAACATTTTTAATATTGCTTGCGTTGCGCAGCGTTGTTAGAAAACAGCGATGAATGCTCGATCACTCCTGCTAAACACCGAAATCCAAGATACGAAACAAAAAAATCACATGAAATAATGTCCACAGAATAATGGATGTGGTGCATACAGTCGTTGATGAAGAGGTACCGCCCGCTGAACAGCTCTGGCGAGCTACTGTTCTTGTCCGTATAGAAGTTGAGCACGAGCGTCCGGTAGAGGGAGATGCGGCGTCGCGGCGGTATGGGCCCGCAGTACCGACCGCCGAACGCCGAGTTGATGAGTTCAGTTGCGTCTGGTGTCTGCACCTCCGAGTACACGTCCAAATACTCGTGGATACACCTAGAGTAGCACACACCGCTCAGCCCCAATGGTCAAGTCACACAGTCCGGCATCGGACGATACAATGCTAGCTAGCAGCAGACAAAATTGGCAAAATGCTCCAGGCGCAGTTTCAAAGTAATGAAAGAATGTAAATGTAATAAGTATACTAATAATAATGTTGTGAATTTTTAATAGCAAAACTCACTCGAATGTTCTAATGTAACAAACGATACAGCACTAGGAAGAATCGGCAGCACACGAAAAGCTTTAAGCGGCTACAGGCAAAATAAAATAAATGTATTTTACGCGACCAATGAACACTATGGTAATTTACCTATAAGTTTTGTCTTGAATGTCAGAAATATTAGGGCTGTTAACAAGATCTATTTAAGATTTATGGTTTCATTCGATATTTCTATCTTGTTATTACATTCATTAGAGGTGTTATTTTAAACGCCTAGTTATCAACACATTTTGTTACGTTATGTTTCTTGTTTTAAAAAAGCATCGAAACACATGGAGCACAAGTCATGGCTAGTACAGCTACGATAAGTTCGAGGAAGCAAAGCTCATGCAGTGTAGGCAGTAAAGTGGAAGACAGCAATAAGAAGAAGAGCATATTCTAATGAGACACACATTATTTCAAGATGTTGCTTCATGCTAGAAGATTAATTGTTATATAGTAGGTATGCTAATAGAGTAAAGAGAAGACAGATTGATGTGCAAGAATGGCCTAAGAAAACAAATTATAAGAAGGCTGGTATATGAATATTAATTTGTGTGAATTCATTTGTCTCACAATCGGAAACTATGTCGAGACAATATATTGTATAGGTATCATTATTATTAGACAGTATATATAGTGATGATAGGATGAAATCGATGAACCAAAACTGAACGTAATTGTGTAGTTAGAGTACTTACGCAGGTAAGACTCCTGCGGCTGTTCCACTACCATGGAAAGCAATAAAAAACAACAAATAATTCCACAAAAATGATACAAAAAAGTTGATAATAGTATAATATAGTATAAGTAAGTATAGTTATTATTAACACCATTTAATACCGATCGTGCAAATTTAAACACACATTTACACACATATTTATCATCCAGGTAGAAATGTTTTCAGCATTTTATTAATTGTGTCGTTGATGATTATTATTAGTCCATGTTATTGGCAATTTAAACATGCAATAACGGTGACAATACCGGTTAGGGTAGGACACATCCATGGCGCAACGTAGAACGTGAAGCGCTGCAACCTGGAACTATTATTAGGCCCTGGAAATGGGTTCTGGGGACATATTAATTTCCTTTCAGGCCGGCTGGAATAAATGGGTTTTAATTTCGTCACAGTATTCGACACTATTAGATCTCGGTGTTTTGAATACTTCCAGATAACAACTAGATCTGAGCATTATGGTCTACTTTACATTGGGTAGATGTTTTTAATGGGGCTGACTGTTCAGAGTGTTTATCGGGGGAAATTCAAGAAGATATTATAATTATTTTTATTTGCAGTAAGGAGCCACTTGTCTTACCCAGGTATTGCCACTCTTTAAACAACATCAAACAGAGTGTAGATTAAGTGTTTACTTTTAATAAAAGCAAATTACATAAAACAAAAATGTGGGAATCTTGGAAATATTACAGAAAACAACAAATCATATCCTAACTGTGCAATTTTCTTAATGAAAGACTGTTAATTACTGAGAAGTTAAATTACAAAACCAATCAGAATCGTTACGACAGATACATAGAAATACAATCGAAATGCTGTATCATTTGTTACAAAAAAAAATGCTGTTCGACTCGTAGGCATACTGTGACGGGTCGTAGTGTTGGTAACCCGTTGGTCAAGGAGTGGTACTCACTCTGGCGCATTGCCCCTCAGGCTGAACTCTGAGAAGATGAGCTCGACTCTTTGTCGCGCGCCGGCGACAAACGTGTAGATACACTGCCGGGAGTGCCCGACACTGTTGATGAACAAGGGTGCAGCGAAAGTGCCGTTCTGAGGACCACCCGGTCGACTCACAAACGATCGGTCACACTCTGAGAAAAACCGTAGAACGGGGTTAGTGTCGTTAAAGGCCATCGAGCCCAGGAACACGCAACTACATGACCTGCAACTCCGTGATGAAGTGACTTGGGACATTGGGGTTTGCTCCACTCTAGGCAGAGTGTTAGTAAAAGCCAATTGCATTGCCACATCTCCATCGAGCATTCTTCGTTGCAGTTTCTGGTACTTTCGGTGTGCAAGTCGTTATTTTTGTGCTTGTGCAAAAAGCCTTTTTAATCTAACTAGTTCCTAGCAACCAACCAATTAGCATCAAACAACGAAATTTAATTCAAATGCTTGTCCGCTTTGTCAACGTCATTCAGACGTGAAAGTCAGTCACATGCATTCAGAAAGGACTTCAACAAACGGCAGAAAAGAAGTTTCGAGTTTGCAAGTTGGAAGACTTCATAAGCGATGGATCCGAAAGCTGAACAATCGAGATCTCTGAGGAAAAGCACTGTTAACGTGAAGTCCTCTCTCAAGAAGCATCATACAACTCGAAGAAGACGACGCTACCAGCCATTTCACTACCAAGTAAAAATATTAAGTTTATGATCAATGATCACGTAGTTTCGACAAAATAAGACGACTAAAGCTTGCAACAACTGAAACTAGATAAAGACTTAAAACCATAAAAACGTCACAAACTAAAATTATTGCATAGAGATGAAATCAGTGACTATATATTTCTACGACATCTTATATATCAGATAAAGTAACACTAGTAATACTTTGCTACTGACTAAAACATGTAGGTTCTAGGTAGATCTAGTTGGGGCGGAAGAAGCTTCTACTTTGATGCTCTACTTTGCGTTGGACCGGACAGGGACCTATGGACCTATAGAGACCATGGGGCCGGCCAGTGGCCCTCTAATACAGCACGTACTTGGAACTCTAGAAGGTCCTGAACTTTCGAAGTCTGCTGCATGCCAGAACAATAAACGTATACAGTGATCATTGGACAGCTCGAAAATCACATGGATTTCTTATTTGGAGCTCGGATTCGTTTGCGCTTTGCTGACCTGCAGTCCCATGCTAAAAAAAGAGATCTTTGAAAACTAAGCTACGTCCTGCGAGCGTCATCTTCGCCCAATACCGCTGGCATGTGGCAATGTTTCGCAAATAGTTTTTTTTTTCATTTTTTAAGCAAGCGCAGTTCCCTTCATGTCTCGAATCGCAGATCCAGCCCGTAATTGCTTCATTTGTCATCGCGCTTGTCTTGTCTCCAAAAGCTGGCAATTTTGTGCTGGAAAAGAGCTCAAAAAGTGAGCGTAATTTGCGAGCGGAAATTTGACGGATATGAAGCGCTGTTTCATGAGTTGACGGCGCCAGATCGGACTCGCGGCGGGAAGGGACAGGAGAGTCTTGCTGGACTACGTCCCCCATTTCCCTGACGTTGAGAGCGGAGCGATGCATCGCTCTCCCGCCGTAGGGACGAGCGCTTTCCGCCCACTAGTGTACCATGGGGGTGCATGTGTGCCCAAGGCGGCCGAAATGGATCGACGCGTTTTCCAGCAGCTACGATCTAGCGCTCGCCCTCGGCTCACACACAATGGCCTCCAATCAATCTCGACAAGCCAACTCTGACGGCCGCCATTCTTCCGTTTCTACTTGAGTCAAGAATTAGATACTATATAGTCCCTTTTTCAACGCTCGCTTCAGCGAAACGGGAAAGTGTAAGCTCCACACCCTTTTAAATCGATTTTCAGTTTGCCTTGTTTGCATAAGAGCGTAATTACACTATTTTCGGCGTTTTGGTGTTTTATGCAATCTAGCGAGTTGCATCAACTTTCACCGAGCTGTGACGCGAATGAAAATGTAATAGAGTCATCTCCTGGCACGACGCCTTGAGCCGACGAGGCTGAGTGGCTGCAAAACGCGATAGGAAAACCTAACGGTCAGTTGCAAGTGTGGCTCTCCCCGGCCGCCCCTCGAGTAGAGCGTCGGAGATCAACGAGCCATCCCGTAGCGGCCGACGTGTATTGCATGTTACGCGGGACAAGAGAGAGAAGCATCAGTTCACCATTAAACCCACTGTCACGTTCATACATGAGCCAAATTGGCTCATATTAGTTACGGAATCCTAACTCGTGTCCTCGGCCGCGTGGTCGTGTATACGTAGGGTGGTTTGGCCTCGCCATATACGTTTGCTAAATTACTTTCAATACAGTTTTATACAAGGAAAGAAAAACACATTTCTGTGTTACCAGAGGATTTTTCTATTTGGTACCTGTTATCACTGGTAATGGTATACAGGTACCTTAATTTATCGACGCTTATATAGCATAAGTCATGGGCATAAGTTCCGTGGGCAAAGAACATTAACTTTCACGAGAATTACAAATCGCAATATTGAAATCGAATTCCGAGGACCCCGATTTGCGCGACGAATGGTTTTTAAATTGCTATTCGTGAGCTCAAAACTTCCATCGAACATGCTCCGAAATTTGCTGAAATAATAAACCACATAAAAGTAGCAGATATTGAAACCTCATCGAGCTCAATCAGTTTCCACTAAATTACTCCGAACGAAACTTGAAAAACCAGTTGAAACTAAATCTCTTTTAAACTCGGACCTGGGACCTGTTTAATGTCCGGAGTGAAATGAAAACTCCGTAGCTTTTGGAAAGCTCGTCTGCAAATACATTTCATTGTGACAATGAGTTTAGTGATAAACCTCTGAAGAGTGGCACGGAAGGGTTGATAGCGGTCGCGGGGGTGGACTGGGGTGGACTGGGGTGGGGCGGGGTGTGGTGGGGACCGGGACCCAGGGTCGGGGGTGGTTGGACGCGATTGGTTGTAGCCCCGAGAACTTGGCAAGCTTTTGAGTTGGCGCGTCAAGGCGCAGTGGGGCCCGAGTGCACCCACCATGCCTTTGTTGTAAGGATTACGAGATGACTTTGCAATATATATGTATATATACGTGTGGAGAAAAAAAGGCTGTGGCATAAAATGGTAGGAAGTCATATGATACTTTGCCATTGATCGCGTAGGCCAGGCGCAATTTGACTGGCGCCCCGCGGGTCGCGACCGCGGTACACCTTAGAAGGCGACAAGAACAAACGGCGGAAAACAAGACAGCTGGGAAGATTTCTTCTCGAGCGAACGTGTAAAGATACACCTTGATTCGCCCGTACTTGAGCCGTCGAGGTAAATAGAATAGAATATAGATCATGAACAAGATATCACTGCTCCAGCTCAACAGACGCTCTTGTCACAACAAGCCACTTGTGCCAGTTTGCTCTTTTCTCTTTGTCGTCTTTTGTCACTCGCTGCCACGGAATCGATAATTGGCAGTGTTTTATAAACGAGCAGCGGTGAAATGTTTGCGAACTCGCTAAAGTGACACATGGGCGCGGACTTGTGAAATAGACATCGACAGAGATCGCCGGCGATCCAAATACGTGGCGTGGAGTGGAGTGTTCATGGCCCACTAAACAAGAGCGCGCGTGTGAGTGTGGGGATGAACTATCGAGGGCTGCACGTGAAACAATGTGTGGGCTCCAGCGTTATAAACTAGCGCGGCCAGCGCATCTCGGCACTCGTGCACACTTGTGCAAATACATACATTACGAATTATGATGAGATGAGCCGAACAGAGGCGTGCACAATAGCGAGCTACAGAATGATGCTCCAATAACCACCCGAGTTATGCGAATTAATGTTTTCCCGACTGTGCGCTATGTGGGAGCCAAATAACTTCGAAATAGCCGGTCGTGAGTGGTGCTCCATTGTATCGTTTGTTTTCAAGAGTGTATTGTGTTGAAGCTACAAAATCATTCGTTTAACTCTACGGAATTAAATATATTGCCACGCATTCCTTTCGCATGAGCAGAGATGCAATTAAAATTGGCATTACTAGAACAAGCTGTGATTTATTGATCAGGAAATGTCCCCGCGGGTTTCCCGCCAAAATGGCGGGCGACACGGGGTGGATCACACAAAGAAAACTGTGTACGTTGACGCCTACCGAACCCGGGTGTTGGCACAGAGGATTTACAATATCGAAAAAAGTCGACTGCTGTGATTGTTGCGATGTTGACATCTGAGTTGCACTGCGTTTTCCCCAAAAAGATAAACCGACTGCGATTCGACGAAAAGTAAACAAAATATAGATTCGAAAGTGTGACCAGTTTAAAATACCTCATTTTCTTCTATATGACACGTGTCTCCGGCAAAGGGATCGGTGCCAGCTACTTGTTGTCACCCAAGTGGTTGTGCCGAGCACTCACGTGGCCGAGCATGTTTCCCGTCCGGATTCTTACACGTCGAAACTTCCCTTGAGCGAGTCCCACGCCTGGCCGACGACGAGGATCAAGACGATGAACACGGCGAGCAGCACGAGGATGCAGCAAATGGCCACGGCAACCATCGTTTCCAGCGTGGCGCGAGCGACGCCGTCGACGACGTCGGTGCGAAGGCGTCGAGCGGATCCAACTGACTCTCCAGCCTCTGCTTGCCATGGCTCCCCTTAACTTTGGGGGGCTGAAATATTGATTCCCCAGGCGGCAGTTACAACCCCTCTCCCACCCACCCCCACCGCCCCCAAGCTAGGCCTATCCGCCCTTCCTTCTGGAAGCCCATGGAGGGAGCCTAACTTCGCAATGTGGATAACAAACAGGCGCATTGCCATTCTGAGAGGAAAATAGATGAAAGAGCTTAGAGAGTTTCATTTCTATCGTCTATTCGAGCTTTTTCTAAAGATTCAGCAGATATCTTGTTCATTTTATTATTTACCCGTCTATATGTTCTGTTCATACTTTCCCATCGCACGCCCGTATTTTAAAATGTTCTACCAAGAAACATTTCGTATATTAAGCGCGATGTATGAGACATTGCTTCGATGCTCGCATATTTATGTGACACTCTGCTTCGAGCAATACTTCAACACGAGATTTCTGGTCGAGATCGCATGTGGGCACAGTGCATACACACAACCGGAAATAAAATCTCAATAGAGAGAATGCCATTTAGCACGTACGTTGAGCGAAGGGTGGTTTAGCCGCGCGAACCCGAGCCAGTCGGCCGACGAAGGGTATCTTGTGAATGTGTGAAGGCAGGCGTGCAGCTTCCGATGAGAAATGAAACGCCGCGTTCGCCCACAGTGCAGTGTTTATATGTGCACCCATCGCGCCCACTGGGTGAGAACCACCGACCCGTAATGGCTAGTCAGAGTTTCCAACACAGCGGCCACATTTCGTGGAAATGCTTCGTGATATACCATCCGCTGGGATATTGCAGCTTGCCAGTTGCCACCCCAAGCCAACGAAACTCGGTGCTGAGCTATCGAGCAAGTTGGACGGCCGCATTCAGTATTCGAATTAACGTGCGGACCACGATGCTTGCCTGCTTGTACGCCGCGTCGATTTGGGAGTAATAATCGTCGAGTCAACTGTTTAAATTATTATCAAACCTCTAACTGGGATAAACAGCTGTAACTGTAACATGTAAAACAGTCTCGTGCTAAAGCGGTCAGCCATCCGTTCGCTCCCAACTTTGGCGTAAGCTTTGTATGTTCTAGCTTCGCTGCTTCAATAGTTTGATCGTCGATGAAATAAGATTAATGCAACTATAATGCAACTCAGAATTTAAAAAAAAATGCATTGTAATGAATTGAAAATGTAATGGCTAGCTCAAGAGCTAAATAAAAGACTTTATTATTATTATTATATATTGCTTACACAGCTGAGTATAATCAACAACAGCTGCACAGAATTTATTAAAGCATCTCACAGCTTCGAACCCGGTCCCTCCACCGTCGCTAAAGCAGCTCGAGCGACGGCCGACACCAATCCAATATCTTTGTTCAGACAGCGTCTTCAAGCGTGTATCAAAGGCTCAATCTGTATTATTCTAGGGCCGATAAATGTCAAGATATAACGCTACTCTTGCAGACTCAAGATCCCTCGGGCTACTGCCAAACACCCAGAGGGCTCCAGAAATCCTCAAAGCAAAACAAAATAAAATTCCAAAAATATGAAACATTGATCTCTTATTTTTATGATCCATAAAAACGGGAGTTGACGTGTTTATTTCACTGTGCTGTTGTTTGTGTTCCTCTTACCTCAGGTAACTCCTAGAAAGATGGCTGACAGACAGAATAGCGAGAGCACCAGACTTTTTTCTCTTACCTGAGGTAACTCCAAGAAAGATGGCGGACAAGCAGAATAGCGACAGCACCAGACTTGTTTCTGAGTTGTGCCGGTATTCTGGGGCCATGCTGTGTCCTGCAACAAAAATGGCCGCCCCCCGAGGACGCTCGATTAAATATTTACACACTACTACACTAAACTGGATGAAACGGTGACGAATGGCGAATACAGGTCGTAAAACCACAACAGTCGTTTATTTCATAGACCATGGTCGAACCAGGTCTTCATTAATTGGGTAGGTAATAGTTTCAGCGGTGAGGATACGACTCTGTTGTCGGCTATAGCTGCCATCTAACGACCCCGTGGCGATGTACAAACAGAAACATTGGTATTTTTATTCTAATGGGATTTATTATAATTAACGTTACCGTCACCCTCAGTAGCAAACGTGCTCCGATATTGAAATATGTCAGTATAAGATGACATTTACTTTAATAGAATTTCGCAAACGCAAATTTAGCCGCCTGTTTTTTTTCTTTAAACAGAACAAGACTGAAACAGCAAATATGTTACTAGAATTCCACTGCAAAATGCATGTCAAAAATGAGAATTGAGAACTAACAAAAGGGCTTGCAGCGTTAAAACCGTCAAACTTGATTCTTTTAGAAATGTTCACAAAGTGGCAAGGTCAAGGAGATAAATGCCTTGAAAAATATGTGAGAATCCCGAAAATGTTTTTTTTTTTGTAATGTTTTGAGAGCCGTTGGAATATGAATCTTGTGATTTTTCGGTTCATGCTCTTTGTGAAGGGTTTTAGTCCAAAAGAGGACTTCTCGGACTACTAGTCCTACTACTCGAACCGAAAAATCACAAGATTCAATCCTGAAACTGTTCGCATACTTTAATTTGATGAGAAAACTTCACTCATTTCTACTGGGGGTCTCTGCAGAGATCACAAAAATAAGGTATTCCCTAAAAAATGTGATTAAACTCAGAAGACTCGTTGGGCGGTATGAGCGCGAACAAACACACAGCACACTTACGTCACAAGTGACTTTTTTAAGGATATAGTTTAATTAATGATAGTTTAATGAAAGGCGAACTCTTTCTTATTTAAGTCATGGTTGAAACGATTTGAGCTGACAACGATCTGTCTTGAGAGTTTTTCAACGTGTTCAATCTCGCACGTTCAATTTCATTAGCATACCATCCCTTAAGGGCACGAGATATTTCTTTTATGAAATCCCGTCGATTTATTAAAAAGTGGTGAGAAATCGTGTTTATTCCGAAATAAGTGTGCCAAACGCGATGACAGATGTGATTCAAACCCGCATTCCTGCACTCCTTCACCTCCCATTTGAATTATTCAAGAGATTGCACCGACTGGCTACGCATGAATAACTGCTGCGTAGAGCAGACGAGATATATTCCAAGTAAAAATGGAATTGTTAATTAGATCCAAGAAACTCTCGCGCTTTGAAGAAACAGGGAAGTTCAATCCAACATTCGGAAATCGTTTATCATCCCCCAAAAGAAAACCAACAAACACGATAGCACCTAACCCCAGCATTGATAAGATGTCGACATCAAACCCCTCTCGAACAAGGTTAAATAAGTTTACCCGAGAAGCATTTGACAGAATAAGATTGATGGTAGTGTCACAAAAATAATAAGAAGAGATGTGCGGGCCTATACGTTCCAGGGAGTATATAGCATCGATGTCGGTTTAGGATCTCCTGACCTAGTCATCGCTCAATGCTCGGCATATCACAGAGTAATTCGCCGAAGACAGCCAATGCACATGCCGACACTAAACATACACGGCGTACGGGTCCCAAGATTACTCTGTCTCCCTCTCACCCTTCCCTCAACCCATATTCCAAATGAGCCAATATTAAACCACCCAAAGGCACATCCACGGACGCTGCAAGGAAACACCAATGCCATGGCATATCATTTCTACACCTTTGTATGAGCAAAGACGTTATTTTTCTCATCTTGCTATCGCGTTCCAAACGTTCTCAAAAGGCAATATCATCGAGTGGTGTTCTTCTCCTTATCAACGTGCTTATTTTCAGCGGCAGCAAGCAAGAGGAGACGGGTGCCTACGCCGCTGGCAGTAGTGCTCGAAGAGGGTGACGAAGAGGCCACGCCCCGGATGAGCCCGCGTTGGTGACAGAATCAACTGGCTTCGAAATCCAGCGAAATAAGAAATTGATCTCTTGTGTTCGATTGTCGATCTCGGTACACTGTGGATTTGTTCAGTAGCTGGATTCTCTTCATTGAATCACGTGTTAAAAGCCGTGCCATATACATTGTTAGTACTTCGCTAAATCGATTTCAAAATGTGTTGTTTTTACTTACCTAGGATTCTATTAGATATACTGTGTATCTTTCAGTTCATTGGGAACCTATTTCTCCTCGGTGTTTGATCCTTTGGCAAGATCATGAATACAACGACAACAACGACTTTGAACTAGATCGAAGAAGATGCAGTTTCTGCGCGTCTTTCGTTCATTAAAAAATGTATGTGGCAGGAAGACTTTATTATACATGTTCGATCCTTTGTCAAATAGGTGAATGCTAGCGTTCCGGAGAAAACTGCTGATAAGGGCGCATCGGATCTATCGATGAAACCATCGATCGATGGTTCGTTCGAATCTCGAACAGAACGGCTGCATAATATCGCGAAATACATTTGCTAGCTGCTCATGTTCACCCTGAAGCTGCTTATAGCGTAATGAGACGCAAAGAATGTTGAGCGTGGCGCACCAATATTTTATATTTGATCATGATTGAATTTTAAG
The DNA here is from genome assembly GCA_947568835.1 of Protonemura montana. Taxonomy (NCBI): domain Eukaryota; kingdom Metazoa; phylum Arthropoda; class Insecta; order Plecoptera; family Nemouridae; genus Protonemura; species Protonemura montana. The sequence goes on along the minus strand of OX387602.1, from coordinate 26,635,649 downwards.
TACAATTTACGTTTTAAAAATCAATTTACAGTAAACATGACGCGCGAAATCAGAAGTTGCTTTAGCCATACGCTCTTAATGCTTTTGCTATTAACTACAGCACGATAGAAATATGTTTGGATATATTACTATCCTCGTTAGTAATTTTATTATTTCATAACGAGCAATTAAAAACGGCTGTTCGCTTAATAAATGTATTTAAAACGTTTCATAACGTGCATGTCCTTCTGTTCCAGTAATGACGTAATATTGAGATCAATACCCTATATATCTAACCATGGTTCAGCAGCATCCCGCTGCACGGCGACGGCGACGCCAACGCCGACGCCGACGCCGGCACAATCTAGCGCATCGCGGAAAGAACCGGTGCTTCATTACACGGCCACACCCCTTCGGTTGACGGCCCACTTTGCCTTTTGCGCTCACCCGAATTTTATCCAAATTTTACTAATGAGTGACCATTTTAGTATAGCTGTACGGGGTTTCCACTCTAACAAACTAGTGCTGCATATGGAAATAAATGCAGTGGGCGACTGAAATTTAATTTAATTCTTTATTGGAGATCTCTCAAATTGACCTACTTCCATGAACATGTAATCAATAGTCTTGGCCCGCTGAGTAATTTCAAAATAAAAATAACATTTGTAGTTTCACGCTTGTAGGACAGCAATCACTTCGAAACTTTTCACCCTTTCCATGCGGATGTTCGATTTGTGTAAACAATGCACGGCGAAAAGCTCTCGCGACATTTTCTTGTTCGCCTCAAGAGTCGCGACTCGAAGGGAGTCACGAAAGGGAACAATCGACTTCCAAGAAGCCCGTCGTCGCCGCCGCGCTAGCTAACAAGGCTTTGGCAAACGCTTTTCTGAGCGGCGCTCGGCGGAAGGAAAATCTCCATACTCCAATAAAGCAACGGTAAAGCTGAGCAACAACAAGAAAAATTGTCCCTTGCCGCGCCCGTGCCCGCGCCCGCACAACCTACGTTTTCAGCTAAATCATCAAATTGTTTCAAACATTTCTTTGCAGCGTGTCGTTGCTTGTGGGTTCCGTCTTCGGGGAGCTGCGGCGATGAACGATCGCTGGCACCCCATGGGCAACCACCGGCAGATTGATTCACCATATTAAGCTTATCAAAATGCGCCGGCTTCGGTAGGGAGTGACTAAAGCGAGGAGATAAGCCGCTGTACGTGAGGAGGAATCGGTGTAGTCAGCGCTCTGACACGAGGCAATAAGAAACTCTTTAATATAAAAAATAAAGTAACAAAAAAAAAACATTATTCAACGAAAACGAGCTCCCGCCCCGTTAGTTTTCATTTTACATGATAACATTTGATGGAGGAAAATTTCCCTCCTACACTGATACATGGTACACCAGTAACTCTACTCATCACAGTTGAGCAATAGCAGGGCTGACTGTGAATTGTGTAACTACTACACTTTTTTATTTGTGTGAAAGGCGGTCCACGGGCTTCCATCGTTCACGAGTGGTGGCCGTTTGATTTATCTTCTGCCTGCAATGGCCACCAACCCTTATTAATTTGACAATTATTCTTCCACGTGGAAGTGATACGAGGGCTCGTTCACAGCTCTGCACCGCGGTAAATCTTTTATCTCCAGAGAATTAACATGTTCCCCTTTCGTCACGCATGGAGCACGGAGTGTATTTATTTGTGAACTCTTGTATTTAAGCGGCAGCGCACAAAATGTTCACAATCGCATTGTAATAGTTTGCACTAATAATCTGAAGCAAGATTTGCAGGTCTTCTCAAGTAACAGCTGAGTGAGAAACCATATTTAGAGACATTGAAAAGAATTTGTTCAGAATCATAATAGGCTCCTTGTCTCTAGCATGCATCTTTGCTCGCGAGCCGAGATCGCCAACGTGGATGTACATACAAAAGTAATACATAATACAAGAGGGTGAATTCTGTAAACGAGGGGTCGCACCGCTCAGGGTAGTGTAGGGCGGGCAGAAGCAGTGTGCACCCAGAAAGAGACAGAAGAATTAGGTCATCAGAGTGCAAGCTCGGATGTGCCCGCGACTGCTACTGCGAGTATGCGGCCCACGACGGCGACGCCAACGCCGACGACGCCGCGCGGGCGTGGCAGGCGTCGCGGGCGTCGATAACAAGAGCTGCCCGCCCCGACGCTATCACAGTTGATAACACGTATTTCTCATGGCAGAACCACTGATGATAGAGCAGGACATTATTATGGATGTATGGACGGCTCCTGCGTTTGACCAAGAGATAGGAAATGCTACAGCGATTTTTCTATGAATACTATTACGCTACTCTTCGGCAAAGAGTTTCTAATGGCATGCATGGAACGGGTCATGCGTGTTATTAATCGCACGTGCTATAATTAATCAACGTATCATCACCACATCATCGCACCGTGGAGCGAACCTCCCTTAAGTCGGAATGCATGTCAAGCAGTGCGGCTTTGTCCGATTAAGACTCACAATTTTTAAATTGAAAAAATTGTCATGACTTTGACGTGATCAGGTCCACTTTTGAAAGGTGAAGTCTAAATTTTCTAAATTCGGGATGCACAAGAGATCTTTGCTCCGGGGTACGGAAACGCTTGAAACTTATAAGGCTACCCAAAATTTTCTGCTCCGTATAAGTTTCGTTTACGCATGTTAACGTGGCGAACGCATTATGTGTAATATATTACCCCTAATAATGCACGGCCCGTGGTTCCATAATATATTGTCGTCGTACTATCAACTTGAACTCCCTGTTTTCCATGAATATTTTTAAATAATACCTCCTTTGACTTCCGTCATCTGAAAGTTGCGGGTCTCTGGAGACCTTTTCAAAGAGGATGAATTATGTGATGTGGTAAATTGTTAATCCAAAATATCTAAAGCACTAATCAAGTAGCAGTGTTTGCGAGGCACGGACGCTGATGCAGGGAACAGAGCACGTCGGTGTCGGCGTCGACATCGCGACGCACGGGATGAGCCGATGCGTGCGAGGTGTGTAGAGTCTGATTATGTTAGCTCTTCCCCCACCCCCAAACCCCACCGCCACTCCACCTGCATACAGGTAAGAACACTTTCCTAGGCCTTCACTCTCGTGTAACAACCCAGTGTTTAATCATTCATATTATCACATTATGCACTGCCGTAAAATGTGGCTTGCACGCAAATGCGTGGTGTGTCTACGCACAGTGCGCTCTCTACTAGCCTTAAAATAAGATCATCCCCCTCATTTAGCATAGAAATTGTGATTAATTTATATTATAAATCACCACTTGATTCTACGTGTTACTTTCTAGCGTGAAGCAAACACGGACGACGGTTAACTTTCAAGCCGCACATTAAAGTGGCTCTGATGTAGACGTCAAGTATGATCCAGAATTTTAACGAGCATCAGTTCACGGCAGAGCATGCGAATGCTTTTATCACTCCACAATTAGTGCATGAAAATTTCAGAACGCCAATTATTGTGCGGAAAGCATGTTTTCCGGGGCGGTTGGTACACGGAGGGTATTCCCTTCGGTGCAGTTGAATGTATATAAGACCAACTCTGGATCAATTGTTTGGACGAAATGAGAGTCTTTGAGTTTCCTTTACATGAACAGGTTGCGCGTGGAGGAAGACAAGTTCTAAGGTCTGCCTCTCAAACTTTGCACATACAAAGCTTTTGTACTGCTTTCGACGAACCTCACCGACCCGGCGCCTCCACCCTGTCACCCTGTCACACAAGTTCCTCGGCGCGCGTAACTGATGGAAACTCGAAACTTCTGGCTGGAGGCAAATCTACTTGACAACAGCTTTATTGTTTGATGCAATTTCTGCAAGTTGGCATGTTGTTGTTTCCACGCTTTGCCCCGTCGGGCAAACTTGCACTGCGCCCGCCGCCGGAGCCAACTCTCGCCACCGTGGCGTGGTGAGAGTTGGCTCAACTCGATACAAACTGCGAAAGGCATTTGACACGCGGAACAAAAGAAACTCGCGATAGCTACAGCTGACAGATAGGTACCAGAAAACATAATGGTTGCGTTAACTTAACTCTATTCCCTGACGATCACGTTTTGAGAGACACGTTCAGATTTTAGCACGCTGAAACGTTCTGATCCTGATACTTGGCACGCTGAAACGTTCTGATCCTGATACTTGGCGCGCTGAAACGTTCTGATCCTGATACTTGGCACGCTGAAACGTTCTGATCCTGATACTTAGGGCGCTGAAACTTTCCGATCCTGATACTTAACGCGCTGAAACGTTGCGACCCTGATACTTAACGCGCTGAAACTTTCCGACCCTGATACTTAGCGTGCGGCGAGTGCCCTCAAATCAGCGCCAAGTGCGGCGACGTGAAAAAGTCACACGACGCTAGATCAGACAAGTTCTTCTTCAGCCGAGGAGTGATTTATTCGCGGAGAAATGAAAATAATCCTACAATTCACGAGACCGCTAGAAAAGTCCAGACATGTCTTCTTTAGCGTTTGTGGAAATGCGCGTGGTAGGCAGGTAGGTAGGTACACGCGAAAGCTTCCTTGCAAAGCTAAAAAGACATCAACGTTCGATTTAACGTCGTGACGCAGAGCAGTAATACTTGTATGTACTCTTCAATCCACTCGCTGAACTTTTTTAAAACAGTGTCAGAATGCAAGTATAGAAATGAATTGAAAAAGTCCTAGCTTTTTTTATCATTGTATTTAAGGGGATGGGGTTGTGACCCAGTCAACCCCACGAAAGGTTTAGTTTTCGACAATCTTTTGTTTGCGAATTTCAAATTGGTGATTTTCCTCGTGAATTCACCCATTCACTCGGCGCCTTTTCATTTTTCTGAATCAAGGCAGTCTTACAAAAAACGCAAATTTTCCCCCATTTTGTTTTAATCACAAAGTGAATCCTAATAAGCACAAGCAACTCTAATTCTTTTCGCACAAAGTTGTCTTTACCAAGGCAACGACCGTCACGTTTGAGCTAATTGAGCGAGTGGACGACGCGTCGGCGGCAACTCGGAGCTCGGACAGCTCGATATTTTGTCCACCCCTGTCAACGACGCAGCGCTGGACGGCGATTGGGTCGGCAGAGCCTGGTGCCAGCGCTCAGGGGGACGGGGCCCCGCACTATCACAGCCCCATCCCACACCCTCGATGCCCGTCGTGCTCCGACGCGGAGACAGCTGCCGCCGCCAACGCCGCCAACGCCGCCGGTGCACAGTCGCACAAATTATCGGCCCCGAGGTTTCAAAATAACGTTCTCCCGTTAACCCCTTCCAGCCCGTTCCTCCAGCTTGGCTTATTTCTGTCAAAACACATGCGATCGTATAGATGGTATTTAGTAAGTGTGTATCTCTGCAGCGTACATATCTTGAATTATTTACACAGATCTACACTCTACATGTATGAAAAAACTGACGATAGCGCGGCTTCACTGCAGTAATTTTCGCATTTCACAAATCTATGTTCCACGGCAAGAAGTCGACCCAGCGATAAGATGGGGTGGGTGGCTGGCTGGCTGGCGCGATGCTTTTCCTGCAGGGAAGGGGGCGTAGGGGTGTAACTTGATGACGCTGTGACAAAGTGTCCCCGTCCAAGTCTGTACGGAAGTCTTCTCTTAAATAAAGGGCCGTTTTTGTCCCAAGTTTCTTCGTTGCAACGTTTTGTTCGACACACAAAAGAACGCATTTGTTGGCGACAGGTTGTGTATGAGATAAGTTCATTTCGCGCCGCCGACGTATTGGGAGCCAGGATGTTTAGAGGGAGGTAGGTGGAAAACTCTCCTACGAAGTCTGGAAGTGTAAACGAGCTAGATGTGTGACAATCGGATGGAATAAACAATACGCTGTTTGCTGTCAATGAATAACGCGTGGCCGTGTTCTCGTTCGAGGCATTTCCCTCGGACAATGTGTAAAACGGCCAGTGACATTATGGAAGTCGATGCCGACGCCGACATCGGCGTTGTCGTTATATACACCCTGAAACGCGATTTATGTTACATTGTTGGTGACGTATCTTATGGCAAGCTTCCACATAAACAAGCGTCCAATTTTGACGTTCCTAGTTCTAATCAGATTATCAATTAACGCTTTCCACCCGAGCGTTAGGAAACACAAAATCTATTAAATTCAAGTAATTACGCGACAAACGTCTAGCTACCTCGAGTCATTAAAATTGAATTGCGAAAATTACCCATGTCTAAGGAAATCAAACAACAGCTATTATGAAACTTTAAGTGAATATCGCTGGTAGTCTATACTTGACGTTGAATCATGCCACGGTGGATCCAGCCCGAACCAGCATCCATTATTCAACTGAAAGTATGTTCTGTTCCTGCCGCGTGGCGTTCCCGTCTTCCTTCTAAATTATTGATAAAGCCCTCCGATTCTGAGACAATCCTTACCTGCCTAGAACTGCCTAGAACTCCGACTTCTGTCTCTAACGAACGTCCACTGCACTCGGCGTCGGCGGTTAAGTCGGGTGTAATGGTTGAATAAGTCATTCATATCCGCAGCCATACTGGCGATTTCTTGCACTGCGAGCTGCACTTTAAAGCTAATCAACAAGCCCCTGCACTCTTAGTGTGACTTAATTGCAGCGATACAGCACCCCGTAATCCGCGAGCCATTTAACACCCTTCTCCGAAATAACTAGCAAACTCAAGCTGCAAGTATCGTTCAGCTTGGTTGGTCACCGCGTACAGAGCAGGGGAAATTACTGGTTCGTCCATAAACATTTCTCTCTCCTCTTCAATAAGTTTGCGGTCGTGATTCACAGTTTTCCTCGCCCGATATGATTGACTTTCTGCCTTCGGTGATATTCTCAAGAGAATAAATGATCATGCAGAACGGAGCTTTTATACCCTAGATTGAGTCCACAATCCACATATTGGTAGTATAATCCAGGAAAATTGAATATGATCACCAAGACTCTAGATACGGAAAGCATCTTTGAATATGCTCGCACACCTTATGACAACTCCAAATTCGTAGCAGTTTGCTAATCAATCATGATATCTCAATATTATTACAAAATTTTGTGAACATTACCCGATCTTGTTAGGTAAATCGAACGCGAAGGTTTAAGTTAATTATAAATAGATGTCACTGCTATGTATAAAACTGTGTTAAGTTACCCTCGTGAAAGTCTTTACGTTACTCGTACTATTTTTCTTACGTTTGATCGTCCTCTTCCCAGAATGTCAGAGTCAGTGATGGTGGTACTTACAAGTCTTCAGAGTACCAAAAAAATTTGTGAGTTTGGTGGTACATAGTAGCAGGACTTACCATATCGTCAGAGTACGAGCCGGTTCTGGGAGGCGAATGGAATGCCAACACCGCTCTTCACCTGCAAGGGAATAAATCGCAAACATTATAGATTACCACAAAATATGATTTATGGTTTCACCAACAAAAAAAGGGGTCAACTTTATCTGCGTTCAGGTCGGTAAAATAGTGGATGGAAGTGGCAAGAGCTTTGGAAGAACAAAAACATCTAGATTTACTGGTCAACGGGTGTAGGGAAACTTGACAAAATAGTTTTGTTATTCAAGTTGTCGTTGCTGTTTTTATTCGGTACTAAACACACGGGAAAATAAAAAAGGGTTAAAGTAATCCACCTTGTGTTACCTTGCACATCGGTGCATCTCACCTAGAGGAAAATACTGCTATCAGCTGATTGCGGTGAAATGTTTGGGGTGACTGCATGCTCTCGATGTTTTGTATCACAGTTCAGGTAAACGGCGTGTGCCAGCAACCGTATCGCGGGACACAATTCAGTTTTAATTTCTATTTTCGAGAGTAAACGTCTTGAAAACGACCTTAAATCCTAAATAAAATTGCACCCTCAGCATATTTTATTGCTTACTCTATGATTCAGGCCGTATAGACATGGCGTCTTGGGTGTGGGTGTTGATTTCGGCAGGCTCTTTGGCACGTCCACATTTAGCTGTCCTGGGTATATACTGACTCCTGACTGGTGCCGTGTCCACGTTCAAGTAAACGCTTTTTTTTTCTTTTTTAAATACACGAAGAAAAATAATTAGGTTAACGTCATAACTTAACCAAAAGTGAATATATTTTTTTACTACTACAAGTCCCACTGTAATCGCACTGTGAGGGATGCTTCAAAATTAAATTTAAATTTAAAATAAATATCAAAATAAATGTGCACCACTGAATTTTTGTTTTAGGATAAGGTACGCATGAGCTTATTTTTAAACGTAATAATTCCCTTTCAAATTTTGAGGTAACCGCTGTTCTGTATAATGTTGCGTATCACATAAAACATGACACGTTAATATTTAAACACGTACTAGACCAGTTTTAGTACCGCTTTTTCATCAATGACTAAAAAAATAGTAAAATATACCTAAAACCCGACTTCGAGCCTGTGTCATTTGAAAGATGACGCCGACGCGCCGCCACCAGGACTAGCACCCGAATTCGATTTGCAGAAAAAAACTGCTGCGGCACTCTCGCTTCGCCTCGAGTCCTTCCCCTGGCTCGTTCCACGACTAAGCGACGGCCCTGCCGGCGCAATCCAGACTGCGAGCTCAATCCAATATCAGCAAACAAATGAAATTCAAGGGACACACACTGCAAAATCGTATGGTTCTAAAGCGTTTGCGGCTCACATCTCGAGGATCTTTGTTTGTGAGAGCGTATCATAACCCCTGTTCCAACCCCCGACACATGCTATCCCTGCCAAGAACTTCATCTTACTCGAAAATAAACCGCATATATTTTCATGGCATGGAGAAATGGACATTTGCTAATGGCAAGACCTTGATAACATGATCTTAACAGATCTTTATATCTGTTCTTTTTGTCGGTCGGTTAGCGTGGGTTCATTAGGATTCAGTTATAAAATTAAAATATCTTTAATGTGTCATTTTCGTTGAAGAGTTATCCGTTTTTAGGTTGCGACGGAAGCGTTGGTCAGTGATAGATCATGGTTTTGGTGACCCATTTCGATAGGAAGTAAATTCTAGGTGGCAACCGGTGAACACGCTTCGTGATCAGGAAATAAAATGGCAGCGACAGTGTCAACTAGACGTGAGTTACTTGCGAATGGTCACCACGATAAATAATGGAGTATTGCAAGAAAATCAATTATAGGATCGGTTTTCGCGGGAGGGAGGTCAAAATATCGCATCATCTCGACCTTATACATGACGCGTGACATGATGTAACTCATTTCTTTCTGCAGTTTGCTCTGCCCCTTTCCCTCACCCTCTCTCTCTACTGTACGTGCAAACATCTATGCTGGCTCTGGGCTTCAACGAAGAAGCGTTCGGATTTCGGCTGCATTACGTTCATATCCCGCAAACCCCTTTCGCTATAAAAGAAACCAAATCAAATGGTCCAAAACCGGCGGAAACTAGAAATAGCCTGATTAGCTGCAATAAATCCCCCACGCCAGTGAGAGTGAGATGGCGAGAGGAAGAGCAAGCGGGCAAAAAGGAGAGCGAGTTTCCACAGTTCTGTTGCTGGTCGAGTTTCGCGAGGTTCTTGGTATAACCTGGATTCGGCTGCGTGGCGTGTGGATGCGACATCAGCGTCGCCGCTAAACGAGCTATGTCCGACGACGGGGTGAGCAAGGTGCGTGCACTACCCGTCCGCTATCTGTTCGGATTCCATCCCCGATTCTTTGATGTCTCGTGAGCCGAGCGGTGCACGCCGAGAATGTGACGGCGTCGTGGCGTGAGACGCACGACGCACGACCGAACAAAAGACCGCCCTGCCTTGCGAATCTCCAGCTCGGAGCGTTCGAAATATCCTGCCATTTTCCACCGAGATACGCTCGGAGGAAGCCATGTCTGCTTGTGTGAAACGAGCTACCACCACAGACTGCTGGATAGGCGTGCCACTCCGCTCCAGATACACGAGCGAGAGAGGCACGCCGAAACTAGTCTAGAGTCATCGGGGACTTGCTTGTTTTCAAAAGCAAACAAACTCTCTAAGTACTTTAATATTAGCCCTAAGTTTCCTTAGAGGCTTAGATCAAGAAAGCGATCTCGAGTCGACGTCGTTCGCCGCTCCGCTAGTGCAGACTCCGTTAAGTTGCAGACTCTAAAAGGCGCACTTTAGATGAGAGAGTGAGAGCCTAGTGAAGGGAGCACAGCGCAAAAGTTTTCAAAATAAAATTAACTTGGCTGGATAAAAGTTAGGAACCTTCTTTTCTTGCTTACGTTTCTGACCAACTATTTCGTTAGTTTGTTTCATCGGTGGTTTGCCTGGTTGATGGACGGTGCTGGTTGACGGAAGAGCAAGGATTGAGGAAAAGCTGTAGGAAATTACTTTGAAAAGAGAGCAAAGATTTACTTTTGCTGTCAAGAGAAGGTGTTGCTACAAGATTGGATTTATTTGGAGGTACCACGTGAAAGCCTGCCCCAAAAGAAGATATGCCATATTTATTATTCCGTTGTCGTGAAGGAGACAGAATAAATCTTGGTGCAAAGTGGAGGTGCCAGGTTCAAGCGTGGTGCAGAGTGGAGGTGCCAGGAAAGTTTCCTTCTATGTAGAGCTGGTGCCAGGTTATAGAAATCTTAAGAAATAAGCAAGCCAGATTTAATTAACATCTCATGCCATAGGACAGGAGGGCATTTACTTCGAAAGTAGAAGTGCCAAGTTTAAGCTGGACCATTCGTTGGAAGTTCCGGTTTAAAGCTGAGATTAGCATGCGGCCAAGATACGTCGATGAAAACATCAATTTGGCTCAATAGAAACGCTTCTTCTACCTAATAGTTCGTTTCTTGTATAAAAATATTCATCTTCGTACGATAGGTTCACATTTTTCAGTTCAAGTCAAAATCAGCATTGCAAGGAAGAATAATTTCCATTTCAGCTTAAGTTGATGATTCAGAAGACATGCTTGTACGGATCGCTCCAAGTGGATTGTGAAATCGACAGCAAAGGACCAAGTTACCACCAGATTTCAATGAAACTTTCACGGGTACAAGCGGTCCAGTTCGCAGATCTCGCTAGTGCCTAATTGGTACGTTAATTAGGCCAATTACTCGAGTGTTTTTGAGATCACAGCGTGTTCTATTTGCACTCTTTGGGCGCGGCCCGCGCTCTCGAGGCTCGCAGCCCACTGCATGCGGCTATTGATCGACCGCACAACCCAATCACAAAACAGCTGTTAATACAATGAAACAACCAACCATTGTTGCCTGTAGACAATCCAAACTTGAAAGCGGGAAATACTCGCATTATTTGAATCCTTTTATTCGTGATTGACAATAATTTATCGCAGCGTAAAGCCGTTTTCTTTCCATGTCGCACCGCATCGTCGCAAGGACGCTGCGAGCGGCGGAACGCGCCGGCGTCCTGGCCAGGAAATAGCCGTTATATCCTGCAATTCACTATTACGCTTGCAAAATTATGTAAAAGATGATATTTAAGTTACTCGAATCATTTGGATAAGTTGATTTGTTTTAATGTGGCGAGCATTTAGCAAAAGCAAGAGTTATTGTTGTCAGATTAGTTTGATAGGCGTTAAATCAAGTACGCCGTAAGAATACCTAATAACGACTTTAATCCTATAGTAAATACATTCCTACAAAGCACGAGCTTTCATATACTGCCATCTCATTATATAGTCAGCTGATTGTCAAATTCTTAATTAGACATTAACTGTCAATGTCACCAACTTCAGGGTATGCTTTCTTGTTCAATCCCGATCTGCTTGTTCATAGATTTTAATATTATTAATTTCCCTCCTATGTTAATGCTTTTTGCCTTGGGTACGTACCTTATGGAATAGGGATGGAATGAAAAACTTGTTTTAAACAAAGCGGTACTAATAGATCAACCATGTATATGCTGGAAATCCAAAAGACCGATCGCAATTACAGCTTCGGCAGTTTTGGCATAGATGAGTCCAAAACAGAAATCATAGACTGTTGCAACTTTTGAGAACTTCTGACTCTTGTACTCAATGTTTACCATCTAGGTACCGAAGATTCGTCGATGGAAAGTAGGAACACGCCTTCTGATATTGTTAAGTGATGTTTATGTTTGGTATGTTTAAGGCAAAGAGACCTCTTCTCTCCCTTATGCACCACTGTCCACGAGAAGATGATTTATCAGGGACTTATCATCCCTCCCCGAGATTACATCCCAATATTTGAAAACAATCAACCCACATTCCTTCCCGTGAATCAATGCACCACACCCCATCAAAACATTGCCCTACATTCGAGTAGATTTCAGAACATCGTTGTGAACATAAAGTGCATTATTAGCGCATTCTTGCTTTTCACGAGAACAGTGGAATTTTATTTCGAAACCGGAGGTGTTACCAGGAAAATGGGAAATGCTTGCATGCTAATCAATGTGCAAGTGCAATCACTTGATAAACTGTATCACAGTGCCCGAGATATTAAAGTGTTTTCAAAAACAAAGAAAGGTAATGAATTAACGTACCAGAAAATCTATTTCGTGGACACTTGAAAGTCCAAGAGGGTAGACTTAATCTTGAATGAACGATACTGTGACGGCAGCCATGTTTTCTTCAGTCGAAACCTGGCATAGTACACGTGAAGAGTAAATAAAAAAATGCGCTCACTTGAAAACACATAATTAATGTACACACGACGATTAACAAATGCTGGCAGGTAGGTACCATGCACACGTTTTCGACGAAGACGACGACCGAGGGTAGGTGCGGCGTCAGGACACGCGTCTATTCGGCACCATGTCCATCGCTACACGCCGAGTGCCGCCCCGCCCCGTATTACCTGCTGCCTGGCATCACATAGAAAGAGCTGCCACCAACGGCGTCGCACTCGAGACTCCACTCAACCGACGCTGCACGTCCAACTGAGCCGACGCTAGACGCCGGAATGGGAGCGGCCGGGTCAAAGCAAGCTCGACGCGACGCGCGGATCGGTTCATCGGGACGCAGCGGCAGGGGTAGCTGGCGTCGGCGAGTGGAGGCGACGGCGACGCCAGGCCCGGCCGTCGGCAGCGTCGTCGTGGACGGATGCAAGAGAGCACCACGGTAGGAGAGCGCCTGACTGGGGCGAGGGTACCCACGACCCAAAGGCAGCGTTCACCCGTCAATTTGATGCGGTGCAAGCTCCGGCTAAAGTGGCATACGCGGCTCTCGATTGCTGTTCATTCGATCTTGGCGTGGACACATTGCACCGATCATCGACATATGTGGTCTGTTGTGCGAACCCGCGTGCACTTCCAAGAAGGGAGAGGCAGGCACGTGCTAGCCCGGCGCAGGCTGCCCGCCATCTAGTGTACCATTTGAAATCGCAAGCGAGTGGTTATTTCAGGACCACACATCAGTGGTAGGACCGTAGGACATGGATATGAACGGCAGTCTAAATACTAAGGGCGTATTTGTGTTAATATAATTTATATAATTTTAAAATAGTTTTGGTTACTTTACAAGCTAGGCAAAAATGACCAACAAGGATTAAAAATAAAATTCACAAATAAACTGTTTATTTGGACATTATTGTAAGGTCTTTACATCCAGTTGTTCACAGAAATTTGACAATATGAATTTGTTATGTTCGATGTGGAAAACAAATATGTATTTTGTCTGACTGTGTTTAACTCGAGAAATTAATTTTAGGTAAATGTATCATCTATAGCACACTATTAGGATAGTAGGCAAACAATCAACTGTGAAAAAGAAAATGCGGACTATATTATTACGAAACCAAGCAAAGCATAATCTGGAATTCAAATGACAACTTAAATAACTTGCCATTGCTTTGCGAGATTCAAAGGACCTAGAAAATGGCCCATCAGTCAGTATTAACAGTGGCAGGCAACTACCAGCCGTTTCATAAAGTAGTGAACTTACGAGTCTCACAAAGCAGCAACAGTTTATACAATATTTTGTATGGTTTGTTTTAAAAAAATTCCCTGTACCAAGAGTAACGTACTCTCGGTTCAAGTGTTTTAAGATGTGGCCTCCCATCTGATCACAAAGCCAGCATCGCCCTTTCTACTCCATTAGATGGTCACTCCTTCTACGTGGTATAGCAATAATTTCAATTGTAACAATTTTATTTCCTTTTACTGGCCACTTAAATTTATTTCAACACACATATATATATATAATATATAAATATTTTTTTTTTATATTAAATATTAACTAGGCCCATAACTATTTAATATACAAACCAATTGGGTATTTTAGTGGATATACCAAATTATGCTATACCAATCGAAGACAGGATCAATGAAACATAACATGCAAACTGCACCGTACTCCAGTTTTTGAGATGCGAGTACTATCTCTCCCATTTCTCTCTTGCTCTCTCTGTCAATCCCTCTCCACACTCATCGCTTTCCAGTTTCTTCCTATTCCTCGCTCTTCTCGCCTTTTTAACGTTCTCCTCTCACCTCATAAGCTAAAAAACCCACTCTGATGTATAAATAACATTAATAATACTATTAATTAAAAATGGAATTTCTTATTATGGAGGGAGAACCCCACTTGAAACACTTCTTTCGGTTGAACAATCAGAGAAATTTTCAGCCAATCTACATACAAGCAATATTGATTGTATATAATATTTAAATGTAAATGATATTATAAAGGTAAAAACACAAAATTATTAAGAGATTTCCTATTCCAAGAAACCAATACAGAATCTAAACAATAACTAAAATTTGAATGCATATATCCCAGGGCCAGTAACCGGCCGCACGTGGCTAGCTGTGCAGGAGGCCCAGTCCGGCTCGCGCTTGCGACCGGACACTCGGGCCTCCTCGGGACATGGCAGCATTCGTGGCAGTGGCGCGAGTTACTAGCTCGCTGGCGACTTCTGTCCCCCTGATGATGTCATCTCCAGAACGAGGGGGCCGTGTTTGCGGGGTACTTGTGTTGCAATCCGTTGTGTTACGGATTAAATAAATGTGTTACCGGCGGCCAATCTTAGCTTGCACGAGCCGAAATAGTACAGCTGCGTCTCATGGCAATTAATACAATTATTACAAAAATATGATGGAAAAGAACATCGTTTTAATTTTCAAATCAGTTTACGTGGACTGTCGAGTCGGAAAAGAATGCACCTTTCTGAATGTTTCACTAGAATTTGTTTTGCATAGGCCGGCACGGCTCATTTGAAGAAAAAAAAAATGTACGGCTCATAGCGCATTGCAAAAAAATATAAATATATGCTACGTTATATCACGAAATAATAGAGCAAGGGAGACCAAGTCGTATGTCATCGTAATGTACAAGTGGGTTTTTGTTATCGTTTCTGAGCAACAATCAATTTCACTTCAGCGTCTCTTCGGTCTCTCGTTAATCCTCTCAGTCGCGCAGGCGGCGCGGGGTCGCCACTCTCTTTGCCGCGGCCCCGTACCACCCACTCGCACGCACCCAAACGCAGCAAACAAACAAAACCGTCTCTGTACAACAATAACCGTCACTCGAGACTAACAGCCGTCCGCTATAAAAAACCAGGAGGGCTCGTTGAATCCGATCACTCACACTCGCGGTCCCTCCTGTCCAACCTCTCCACTACGCTTCTCGCCGGCGCCTAGCTCCAAGACTGGTACGTGTCCTGGTACCACTGCTGGTCCCCGCCCGAGCCGTAGCCGGCGCCGTTGACGCTCGCCAGGCCGTACGCGTTGCCCAGCGGCTGCTGCGCCAGTGGCTGGTTCCCCCAGCTGCTCTGGTATCGACGCTTTGATTCCCCCTGGTTCTGGTGACCCCCGTCAAACTTGCGTTTACCTGCTGCAGAACGAAAAACCAACCGTCTCAAGGAAGTCTCGCAACTTGATACACATTAATCAAGACAGTTCCTACTTGCAAATCGTGCAACTACCCACATTTAAGGTACATTTATTAATATAAATACAAATATATCACAAGTAAAGAAACGTAGTTGCAAGTTTAAATGTTTTGTAAAAACCCAAACTAAACGGTTAGTTAAATGCAAGGTACATAAATAATCCGAAACAATCATGTCAGGTAAGGCATCCAATAGAATTAACTAAGAAATAAACTAATGCTAGAAACTAAAATAACTTCCAAAGGACATCAAAAGTACGATCAAACTGTGACACCTGCCTTGAGACTTTAGAAGAGAAATCATAAAACAGACTGTCAGCTTTTACGAGGCGCATTTAGTTATTGACAAATCGTTAACAGACAAAATAATCTTCCGATTAGCTGTTGTCAAGCAAGTAACAAATAAATAATTTCTTAAAACCACTGAAAACCCAGCATTTAAGCTTCCACAGAAGTGTGACTCGCAGTGTAACTTGTTTTATTTAGGACGTATACTAATATTCGATAATCACACGCATCACAGTTGTATCGGCTTTTTACATGCACTAAGAGAAAATAGTAAGAGCAGAAAAGAGATAGAAAAAAGATAATAAAAGAGGTGGGGATACAGACCATCCTCACCTGGTAAATTTCCCTTGGCGCGTCCCCCCCCACGGACGGGTGCCCGAGGTGCCCCACGGGCCCCCGCGGATGCCACGCTGCGCGCCCCCCTGGCCCCCCCACGGATTGGGGGCCCACCTGCCCGGCCACGCGCCACCACTCCACGCCCACGACCAGCCTGGCCGAAACACACACACACGATATAGCTCGACCACCCCTCAATCGAACGCTGCTGCAGACTCTTCTACCTTTTAGGGGTCCAACTTACTAGGTCCATTTGCGCAGAAAAAGATTTTATTTTTCTCACGTGCGAGTAACAAGTATGGCAGAGTTTCTTTGCAGTTTTCATCAAAAAACCAACTTTTTTTGCGCAAATAAAGGGTTTTGCTAGCATTGCCAAGGTTCAACGAGCCATCTTCTGTTGGTCTAGATTGCCAGGCTAGGAACAAGTCTACTCGATAGAATAGCTTGGCAATACTAGCTATGACCGTAAAATATGGCTTGGGCTTCCTCTCTTCACAAAAAGAGACAAGCTCACTGGGGGTTCAGGAACAATACTCTTTGCTGGCTTGGAACAAACAGGAATGGGGTCCTGAACTTGGTTGAATGAATTCTATACATTGGATTTGCAATTTTTTCAGCATGTAAATTTGGAAAAAAATGATTTCAAGTCACCACCATTCTGTCTCTTCCAGCAAGTTGCTCGATCAATATTCGATCAAATTATTTAGAAATCAATTGCATGAGTGATGAAATTTGAGCAAGAGTAATGCTCAGGAGCAATGAATGCCAAAGCTGGCTGATCATTCTTTCTGAACTGGTGAACCTGTGCCGAGCGTGAAAGAGAACACGAGATGATTATTCCGTCAATCAGCAGAACCATTATACAATTAGGCAAACAGCAGGGTTATCCAAAAAACGAGCAGAGATAGCAGCAGGTGGGAATTGTTAGGTAAAGGGAACCAAGCATCTACTTGCGCCCAGCTAAAGCAGCAAGCTTCTAAAAAGCGACCACAAAAAGCAGAAAGCACAGTGTTATGTCTAAAGCGGGAAGTAACAGATATTATGTTTTGTAGCGGTCGAGCCAGCATATTGTGTATTGCTCATGATTGTGTTCCTATTTAAATTCTCTTTGTCTTCCAATAATTGGTCTAACTTTTCCTCTCGAGAAACTTGCAGCATTTGAAATAGGCAAAGTTTCCAGATCTTCGTTTCAAAGTTCAGCCGGCCGCGCTAGAAAACGTAATGCAAGTGATGCAACGAGAGCTACCCGATCGCGATAACGAGGAAAAGTTAGCCGGTCTTATATTTAGTCTGTGGTGCTGATGATGTCTCGGATCCCTTCCCATGTATTTGTTTTGGATAACCCTGCAACTAGACAGCAAAACAAACACATTACCATATCTGAGCCATACAGGCTAACACATATGATAATCTCAGAGCCCCGTCCCGTCGCAATCAAATCTTTTTTCCGCTCGATACTTAACGGAATTTGATCCCAATTTTGATCTTTTCTTTTCAGTTACAGATTTTCTTTTCCCGGCTTATATAAATCAGATGCAAATTTTGTGATGTTTCTAAAAATGGCTCAGATATGATAAACTATTTGAAAGTGGCACTACATTGCACAACGGGAGATCGGTTAGAGGTCGGTCGTTGTTAGTTCGCAAAGAATGACGCATGACGGATAGGTGAAAGTAGAACCCAGAAAGGGAATGAGGTGGAGGGAATTTCGTCCCGTGAACGCTAGAAAGGCAGATACGTCAGAATTGACGGAGTGAAGGAACGCTGACATGTTGTGCCACCATCAAAACGAGCTAACGTATCAATTACACGAACGAAACGAGTAATATAAACACTGTCAACCCACCGGTTGAGGCGGCCTGCCTCTCCCTCTGGCAGGTGGTGGAGGTGCATAATCGAAATAGTAATCCTCGTAACGGTAAAAGTCATCGTAATACGGATCGCTGTAGCCGCCTCGATAATCCCCATACCCGTAATACTCGTAATCATAATCTATAAAAACACAACAACAAACAGACCCAGTTTTAGCCACCACGAAATTATACGAAATTAGATTTTTTTCTTTCTTTTTTTTTCTATCTGTATCAAAAATGCATGCCGGGAAAAGAGCATAAAATGAGTAGAGTAAAATCAAAATTTTCAGGCCAGAAAATAAAAATATTCTAACAAGTCTACGTAAATCGGTATTCCAACTAGTCCAAATATAAGTATCGGTGCGGTGATTTAACAGCTCGATATCACAAAGAGACAACAAAGTATTTGCTACCACCATGAAACAAGAAACACATCAACAAATGAGATCTGTGCTAAAGTACCGACTTACCTTTCTGTCCAGCAACCCATGACAAAACATTGTTTTAATTTCAACACCAATCACAATAAAAATTCCATTTACAAAAGGGGTGTAGAGTTTAGGAATTTACATTAATTTTTTCTAATAATTATTGATGGAGGGGTATTATTTCCAATGTGCAAATCATGAACTAGGTACTGGTGTGAAGGAAAAACTCAAATAAAAAAAACTTTTAACTACCTACTAAGTCAACATCTTTTGCCCTACCAGATACACATGCAAACAAAAGAATTGGTTTGAGAGTCCGTAACGACGGAGCAATCGTATTGCAGTATTAGTAAGAGAGAATAAATGCAACGTGCAATGTTTAAAATAATCAAACATATGGTAGTGTGGTTCTCAAACTATTTTTTTCCCTTGTCCAGATGCATCTAAGCAGTTCTCATGGATGCTGGCATTATCAATTTACAATTCCCTTAGAACCTAGGGTAAAATGCCACTACAATGGCATCAATAACAAAAATGTTTATCTTCCTATCAGGTAAATTAAGTTGGAGATCCACAAGCTATCAAAAAACCATGTCCATGTTTTATAGTACCCTGCGAAGAAAATCATTCAAATGTCAACAATGTGCGAGTCATTATGCAGTTGTATCCATTGGATATTTGAACAAAAAAAAAACTTGGGTGCAACTGTGCAACTTTGGTTCAAAAGCGACTGATATCAAAAACATTTGCCTTCGTTAGCAAAGGCGATATCGCATAGATTTCCACGTGATTGTGTAACGCATTTGATTATGAAATCATGCGAAATCTCCCGATACAGGCGATATTTGTCGGAGATGAACTTTTTTTGAATATTGTTGTGGTGAGTATTGACTTGCTCTGTTGAGATTGACTAGTGGTCCTAGCCAGGACCTAAAAAGTTTTTGTTTGAATAGTTTTCAAACAAGTTTTCGAAAAGTTTGTATTTTGCCGCACGCGTAATGTTGGTTCTGTTACAGTGACAGCGCACGGGATCTTTTGCCGTGATTTTGAAATTTGGACTTTGAGAATATTGAGAAGACAGAAATGTTTCAAATTGCGATGAGTTACCATAAAAACGCTTCAAGTCGATTGCGACAAGCTATATTAACTACTTTCCAGGAGGCACCACACATAAATGCTTATTACAAAGACATGCACCTTTATTTTATTCCAAAGCAGACGCTGCATTATCCAAGAGTATAAAGCTGCTTCAAGATGATTGTGATTTTAACAATCATCTAATAATATTAGGGCGAATGTTTGGGTGGGTCAAATTGACTTAATGCAAATAATGACGAAGAAATGTATTACAAAGAGTTAACAAAAACCAAATCAAACTTGAAATAAATAGGAACCATGCATATCATACACAGCTGTACCATAGAAAGAATATTTGTTTCTTATCCTTTTTTTTAATAGCTGTACCTTTGCGAAAGGCTCTCAATCAGCATATGAACCGCATTTTTTCAGCTGAAGGATGGAGCTAAAGCTTTCGTTGCTCACATCAAATAGATGGAACGAATCCCGCCATCACCATCAATTCACAAGTATTAACACTTGCTGCCTTTCTTGCAGTTTTTTTTTAAATATTTCCTAATGAAATGTTGGCGACATTCTGACGGTGATATGTGGAAATAACGCACTTTTTAAACGGTGATATGTATCACTTGTTATGAGGATGCCAATCGAAAAAGTATTACACAATCACTGCAGTCAGATCGATTTCGAAATCATTCAAAAAGCCGGGTGAAAACTAATGATATCGAAATCACTCAAGTTGCACAATCACACCCATGGTAAATTATTCAGCTATTCTTGGGTATACCTACATTGAAAGTCTAATTGATATGTAGCTATGGGGCATTCTAACCAATAACTGTAAGCTTTTGAATGAAGAAGTTTTAAAAACCTTAAAAAAATCTTACGATATCCAAAAGGACAGAATCACATCAAATGAATTATCCACGAGTTACAAATATCTGTAGCAATCAATATGAATCCCAGGTTATTCAGTTACCCAACCCTTATCGGGGCACGAGGCGTAATGGAAGTGCAAAGAATCAGGCCACGTAAAATTGTAGACGTACAAGCAGATTCCGCAATCGGTCATCGCAGTTTATTCAAAGGTTTCGACAAAAAACATCTCGTCTCGCTGGCACGGAAAGTTGGAAAACGAACTCACCGTAGTCGCCACGGCCCATGGGCCCCCCGCGCATGGAGCCAGCCGCAGCCCCGCGGGGGCCGGGCCCGCCGCCCCCGTGGCCACGCATTGCCACCGGCGCGGGGATCAAGCTGGGATGCGAAGGGGAGCAACCCCCTCGACCCTGCATCATCTGCATCATCCGTCGCTCGCGTGCCCGCAGAATCTCCTCTTTCTTCTTTTTGTCGGAGGGCGGTTTAGCCAAGGACACTTCGATGTACGAGCCACCCATCTCTTTGTTATTCAGGGCTCTCATTGCCTACAGCGAAGGAAAAAGTCAGACACGGAACATCTGTGCACTTAACTTGCTTAAGAATGGGTCCATTAATTAAAAAAAAACTCACTTTCACAGCATTGTCTCGATCCTCAAAGTGTATGAAGGCATAATCCTTGATCTTTTTTACTCTTTCCACCTTCCCATGTGCTTCAAAAGATTCTTTCAGCTTCTCTTCTGAACAGTCCTGGGTTAGATTCCTCACATAGAGAACTTTTACCTGGAAGACGAGGCAAAATTAACTGTCGCTGATAGTCTCTGGTGAAGTCCACTTGTCACCGGGTCGAAATGGAGCCCATGAGAACATACCTTCGACATTGTGACTTCGTCGGGCTCCTCTTGTGGGTCTGCCCAATCAACGATGATGTCGCAGCCCCACACTTTGATGCGGCCGGTTCCTAGTCGCCTCTTCGCAAGAGACGCTGCTTTATGTGATTCATACTCAAGGAAACAAAAACCGCGATTCTTTTTCTTGTCGTCTGGAGAGCTGTAGATTATCACTTCCGTCAGCCCCGCTAAAGAAAAATAATAAAGGTTGTTAATAAGACCCCACTGGTGCTGGACGGAGTTAGTAGGCATACTGCAAGAATTAATTTCGGCCTAAAAGCAAGTAAAGTGTTAATTTTCATTTTTAAAAGCAGGTGACGTGAGTGCAGTAAGACTGGGCTCACATAGAAAAAAATAAATAGCAAAATAGCAAAATTTGCAGCTCTGTGGATGGAGTTATGAAACGTAGCATTCTAAAAGCTTGTGCATGTATCAAACAAGACTGGATTCGGTTTGGGAAGGTTGGGCTCATCTGGTCAGTCAAAAAAGAGCACGCATTGCTCTCGGGATTTAAACTGCCTTCTCACTAAGGATCTTTAATCTCCTAGCATACATCCCCACCTACAGCGCTCAGCTTCAACTTAAAACAATGAAAGCTGTAAAAACAAGCAGTTCAGATGGGCAACATTAACAGGAACTGAGATAGGATTGTGAAAACAAACAAAAATCAGAGGATGTTCCTCTTATTTGCAACGTAATCTCCTCCAAATTGATTAATGCATGGAATGCAGATTAATATGGAGGTAAGGGATAGGCTCAACTTACGTGCATGTTTGGAAAACTCTTCAAACAACTCATCTCGATCTCGATTCTTGGGTATATTGCCCACAAATAAGCGATGATTGTTATAAGAAACGGTTACACCAATCTTTTTGCCTTTTCGAATTTCATAATCATTCAGCTGCAAGAACAATGCGGAAGGAATAGCCAATTACGCTTGCCTGGATGTTGCATTGCTCTGCTTCTTGTGTTGGTGGACTGTAGGAGTTGTACCTTTGCTGCCCTGCCCAATCGAAAGCTCGCTACGCCCACCCTAGCCAATCGAAAATCTGCCTAGCATAGGTCAACTAGGCAAAACGTCATAGCTTGCGCCTTTCGGTGGGAACGCAGGATCGGTGGGGCCGAAGAGGACATCTAGCTAAAGGTTTCAGTGATCCCGAACAGACCAAGCCGGACTGGATCAGCCGGCTCTCCAGCAAGAGAGGTCTCGAGCACCCAACCCTCCGGCCGATGGGCCCTACTCTACAATCTACGATACAGCAAAAATACTCTCCTATATCACATTACCTGTTAATTTACCAAACTCGTCCAGTATCTCCTCTTTGCCTTTAGACTTTGGAATGTTGCCCACAAAAAGACGCAGATTGGGTACGCTAATGTTAATTTTCAGACTCTTGCCGGGTTTGATTTCGTGATTATCAAGCTGTGGGATCAAGAAAAAACACAAACATGCCAAATTTTGGTGAGTGGTCCACAATAACAATTGAATAAAAAAGTAATTCATAAATTTAGGTAAAAATATAAAAATGACAATAATTTTGTATGTTATCAGAAAGAAATATTTAGGACATGCTCTTTTCAGTTAAAGCTCAAAGATCCTTGATTTTGCAACTACTCCTGTAAAAAAAACTCCTTGAATATGAAACATTGAAGTTTTTCAATCTCGGCTGTGAGTAAGTTTCATTCCAGACATTCTACCGCCAAGTTGTTCTAATAGGTGCACTAATTCTAGCTACTACAAGTATCGCATTTCAAAAAATTCGGTCTATAGTCTTCGTAGCAGTCCAGACTGTGAGCATGAGTCTAGCTGGATAAGAGTCAATCGAGAGCTAAAATACTGGGTGAAAATTATCTCCAGTTCCGTTATTGCCAAGAGAGCAAAGAGGAGACCTGGAAATGTGTAGGTACACAACACATCCCTACACCATTGTTACATTCAACAATGATTATTATCGGTATGCCTAAATAATTATGAACAAGCTTCACGTATGCCCACTTCAAAAATTTTATAATTAGGAATATTTTTTGGGACCATTTTACATTTAATGGTGAAAAACAAAGAAATATAAAGCTGAGGATAAACTAATTCCCAATGTATTCTTGGCATCCTTTCTGCCTTTCTACATATGATTTATTTTACTAGCAAAAGAAAATTTAATTTGCAATGAGGTGCCAGAAGTGCTTGTATGGGCACTTTAAAAATAAATTGCAGTGGAAAATTAGACTACCCTTAATTGCATACTGCATGGCAAATTGGTGGCATTTAACCAAATGTTTGGAAAAGTATCTATGTATGTAAACTAATAAAGCCAGCCAACTAGCAGTGGACATGGCATTTTAAAATTTACCTCTTTAACAGCAACTTGAGCCGATTCTCTGTTGTTGAAGGTGACAAATGCGTAACCCCTATTAAGGCCAGACATGGGGTCCATCATAAGACGCAGGTCCCAAATTGTTCCACATTTTTCAAATAATGGAATGAGCTCATCTTCGTACATGTCTTTGGGGATCTTCCCACAAAACACCTGTTGAAAATCGGTAAAATAAATTAACAATTTAAAAAAATAAAATGCATGTGCATAATTGGATGTTTTGGGGCTTAGTCTAATCGAGTTGGTACTAGGAACAAACTAGAAAACAGAAGAAATAAATAGATGCAACATTATAACAACTTACTTCACAGCCATTTCCAGGGGTATTGCCCTCCCAACCCGGAGGTGGGCCACCATATTTTCTCTGACCGGTCGTCACATCTAAAGTGTAGCCTGTCCGGTCAAGTATTTGCT
Source organism: Protonemura montana (assembly GCA_947568835.1). Lineage (NCBI taxonomy): Eukaryota > Metazoa > Arthropoda > Insecta > Plecoptera > Nemouridae > Protonemura > Protonemura montana. The sequence continues at coordinate 26,611,383 of OX387602.1, read as the reverse complement.
AAAAATATATGCTCACCATTAGTCAAACAAAGCCCCTTTATGTTTCCCAAAACAACACAAAATACAAACACAAAAATCCATGCGATTGAAAAATAATCTCAATTAAAAAACTGTCATACTGACAGCTCAGTAAAATATTTTTCTCTAACCTTAATTTTGTCTTCGTCGGGTGCCTTGACTGCTGTGCCAGAGCCAGTTGACCCTTGGCCCTGGCCAGCTCGACTTTTTTGTCGGTAAGTCTTCATCACACCACAAAGGTATGCAGACTTGTTTGACACATGCTCCAGATTGGAGTCGAGGAACTGTGTTAAGACATTTAGAGCTCCGTCAACGGGAAACTCTTTCAGTGCGTCCAGAGCTCTCTCATCTAGATCTGCGTGCTCCAATTTTCCACTTTTATAAATTTCATCCAGTTTACCAGCTACTTTAACATCCAGTCCATACTCCAACAATTTTGCATAATCTTCTGTCCTTTCAACTGGTTCTTCAGGTACTTCTTCTTTTATTGACATTTCTCCATTTCCTTCTGCCATAACTGCTGAAACAATTTGGTGCGGTTATGTTTCAGTGATATTGAAAGTGCAGGCTGATCGTGCCTTTATCAAAAAGCTAGGTTAGCTGAATATGAGAACAATGCAACAACAAAAACCAACAGTCAGGAAACACATAAGTAAATTCACTGAGACATTAATCCTTCTGAGCTTATAGCCAATACTTTTAAGAGGGGTATTTTAACGCAACCGTATATTTGAAAAGTACACATCTTCCTCAAAAAGTAGTAAAAAAGTGTTGCAAATACAAATTCTTGCTAAAATACTACAAACATAGCAAGAACTAAATTGGATAACTAGGCAAATGCTCAAAACTAGCAACCTAGCATCATAATGGAAAAGAAAAAAAACCGCAGGCTAGCGAGCCGCAAAGCCAAAAAAGTATATAATTGACAGCCACTTTTTGCAATGGCCAGCTACTTAAATATTTCTAGGATGCAACCTTGGATGCGCTTCTGAATGCACTCACAGTGGTGCTGGACCGATGTTATTAATTCAAGTGAATGGCGTAATGTAAACAATCTAAAGAACGCGCCAAGCCATTCCAGCCCACATAGGCCTATTGCTGTTTGTTTTCTAGATCGGACTGAATGCAACGGTTTACTACTTACCAGATTAACGAATGACAGTTATCTGTTAATCAGTAATCCAGAATTAAGAACCCGATAGTCACTGTGTGACGATATTCAATTCAGCATATTATTAATAAAAAGAAATAAAAATACTCGTAAAGATCGGAGGCTAGAGCACCGGCCGGTATCATCGAGATAATTCGCGAATTTTGTGCCGTTGATGATATCGGCTAACGATCGTAATCACGCGAATAAATTAACACTAATTAAAAGAGCTCTGAACTCGCGCCTATTAGATAACCGTGTCAGCCTCGAAGAGCACTATGTCACATGTAAATGAATGAAAAATTTACCTGCGAAATTTAGTACACGGATTCCTCCGAGAGCGAAATGGCGGCGGACAACGTCAACGTGATCGGATATGTGAAGGCGACGGGGTCGCAAAGCGACGCGCAGAGAGCCTCTCAGACCCAGACGTACGCACACTCGGCTAGCTATACTCGACTCCGATTGGTCACTCGCCGTTTGCGCTCTAAATTAGAAACAAATTACCAAATATAAATCGTAGCACAGTGCAAAATACGCGACGGTACGCTCTGAGCCCACTGCTAATGCACGCGAATATGTCTGGGAGTCTCCATGCAATGCACTTTTTGGACTTGTTGCAAATCTTACCTTAAAACTCAAAATGTAAGAATATTTGAGAAATTAAATTTTTTTTAAGTATTAATTAATTCAATTCACTGACCACTCAGCCAATAAAAAAAATGCATTTGTCCTAGAGGCAAAGACAATGCAGTATAAAATAGATCTACAAGTTCAAAAAAGTAACCGATTCCCCAAACTGTGACTTCCAAGCTAAACTTTAGAGAGTTTATTCAACGATTTCTATTTTTCGCGATATCGAATCACGAGCAAATGTAGATGCGCTGGATATTAATAACGTGCGTGCATCCGTGGGAAATAATTTGCCGCGCTAAACATACAGCATTATTGCATTTGGCAAAGCTGTTTGAGCGACGAAATTACTTTCAATAGCTCTTAGTTTACGCTCGTGCATAATAAAATGATATTCTATTCAAATTGGCGAAGGCGGTTAAAATCTAAGACGGTTAAATTCTTAGAGAACGAGTTTTGCACCGACCGTTTCATCCTCTTTCTTTATTATTGCACGAAATGAAGGGGGAGCTGGGCGCAGCAGCTGCAGCTTTCGCTTGCCATACTCTAATGGGAGAGTGCTTGCTCTTTGTCCGTTCGCCCCAAGCAAAGCAAAAACAAAGTGCGAAATATTATGATTGACTAGAGACCTCTCGATTCCTTAACGCTTTTAATCGCAATTCGTGTTTACTATAAACACAGCAGTGCCTAATTAGCAATAGCAGCATGCAGTCATGTAGTTTTATCGGTGAGAAGGTAATAAAAGAAAACAACCCTCGTCGATCATGTTCGACAAACCATTTCGGCAGTAAAATTCAAATTGGAATGCTATTTTCATGTCTCAGTCGAGTGGGTCAATGCCATAGGGATCAATCTACGCGTTACTTCATACTTTGAAAGTAATACCGGCTTCACCCTACGTAAAAATCAACAATGCCACCTGTTAAAAAGGTGCAAAGGGTCCTAGCCAGTCCAGGCAGGTGAAGGCATTGGCAATTCTAGTTTCATGTAAATAAGTGGTTTAAATATTGAGCGTGCCTAGAAGAAGAGCTTGGCTTTTTGTTCGGTTGCAGCCTCTCTATTTTGTTGCTCTCGAAATGTAAACAAATAAATCCCCTGGCTCGATTCCTGTCTGGTGGGATATTTTCGTATTTCAAATCGGACAACTCGGACGACCGACTGTCACTCCCTCGCCCACACGTTGGAATCCCACACCAACACTGCGGCGGCGCTACACAACCACTTGCTCCCCCTCCTTTCGTTCTCGCGCACTTGTTGTTTGTTATCATGTCCTTGGGTTACCGTTGTTAGGGTTAAGTCCGCAAAGTTCAGAGATGAAACATTTTATACAATAAAATTAATTCATTCCATTGGGGTGTACGCTTTTAAGAGTTCCGTGTACTTTGTTGTGTGCTAGTTTTTAGAAGGCAGAAACACTTCGCGATGTGGACAGCGTTTCTGATCGCGTTGTGTGTTGTTGGCCTGAAGGGCGTGGACGGGCAGTATGACTGGCAAGCTCGAGATGCTTTTGACGAAGTTCGCCTGAAAATGGATAAAGTGAATGCAGATAACTGCCCTATTCAGCATCTCGGGGATCTTTATCTACCAACCGATGCGGTATCACATTTACCTGATGTGAAAGACGTCAACATCAATCCTGTGTTCCCTAACAGAACAGATTTATTACATCTGCATAACTTGGCCATTAGTCGCTCCTTCTACTGGAGCTACATATTGCAGGCTCGATTTATTCGTCCAGCTATTAATGATACCTACGATCCAGGACAGATGTATTACTTTCTGTCCACTGTGGCTGATGTTTCAGCAAATCCTTCTATCAATGCTAGTGCAATTTACTTTGCCCCCAATAGTTCTTACACTCCATCGTACCGTGGATTTTTCAACAAAACAATGCCGAGATTTGCCCCAAGAACATTCCGGTAAGATAAATGCAACCTCTGTGGTTCAAAGATCTATCTGGTGAGCACACTGTACCTTCAATAATAATACATTTTTATTACAGAGCCGATGATTTCAATGATCCGATTCATTTAGAGCGAATTTCAACTCTGAACACATTCACAGTACAAGACTTAGGAGCAATTCCAAATGACAGTCTCAGCTCAGATTATACAAGTGATTATTACCGCATAAATGAATGGTATAAACAATGGTTACCAGACAACGTAGGAGGACACAGACGGCATGATACAAAGACAACGTATCAGGTGGAAATAAGATATGCCAACAACACCAACGAGACATTTACTTTCCATGGTCCACCAGGCAAGTGCTATTTTGAGAAACTGTCTTGGAATTAAATTCAAGAAAGATGATTAAAATATCAAATTTTTTTCACAGGGGCTGACGAGACTCCAGGGCCTGTGAAGTGGACTCGCCCATATTTTGATTGTGGTCGATCAAACAAATGGCTAGTGAGTGTCGTTGTTCCTATAGCAGACATCTACCCTCGGCATACCCAATTCAGACATGTGGAATACCCGACGTAAGCTCTCAGCCAAATTTTTTGACACTTAAAACTACCGACAGAAGAAAAATGATACCTCCCTACCATCTAAGAGGTGCTTCAATACATACATTTAATTTTTTTTTTTCTTACAGATATACTGCTATTGCAGTATTGGAAATGGACTTTGATCGTATAGATATAAATCAATGTCCAAAAGGAGAGGGCAACAATGGTCCAAATCATTTTGAGGACACAGCGCGGTGTAAAAAGGATACAACCGAGTGTGAACCGCTGCACGGGTGGGGCTACAGACGGGGTGGCTACCAATGCCGGTGCCAGCCTGGGTGGCGACTACCAAATGTTGTTCGCAGACCATTTCTAGGAGAGATATTGGAAAGAGCCACAGAAGAGCAGTATCACAATGGATTTGACTGCCAGAAGATAGGATGTATGGTGCATTTTTAGTTGCACATCATTATTTTCCTTATTTCTAACAATTTTAATCTCACATTAATATTTCTTTACAGGGCTGCACAAGTTGCCGGTACAGTGGAATAAAGCTACCACTGAGATACGAGAAAAATACCTTGATAAGTTTTATGAATATAGGAATTTTACTCAAGGACCACATTCACTGCATACTCAAAAGATGAATATCGATCAGGCGCTCAAATTTATTCATGGAGTGACTCCCAAGAATTGCAAACAGTAAGTATAACATTTTCAGCTATAGGGTTATTTGCAAAGAATGTTTTCTAATTTTCACGATTTTCTTTGCAGATTTCATCCTCAAGATCTGATGCTGCATGGTGACATTGGATTTGGAGCAGATAAACAGTTTGTCAATGAAGCCAGAATGGCTGTTCGTCTGGCAAATTTCATCAGTGCCTTTCAACAGGTAGAAAAAAAATATTTTTGAATAATTTCTTATTAAACCAGTTTAGTTTTCAAATGAAAAACTTTGAGTTTCAATGCAACCATTACTTTAGATTGCCGATCCTAAAGAAGTGTACTCGGGGAAACGCGTTGCTGACAAACCACTGTCTGAAGATCAAATGATCGGGGAAACTTTGGCTCTTGTACTTGGAGACTCAAAAATCTGGTCAGCTGGGATGTATTGGGACAGAAACAAGTTTACCAATAAAACCCTCTTTGCTCCATTTGCTTATAAAAAGGAGCTCAACACCAGGAAATTCAAAGTAGACGACTTAGCTCGACTGAATAAGACTGGTAAGTCGAGTTATTAGCACAACTCATAAACAGCCATGTTTCAAAGGTGACCCGAGCCTAACAAAAACTTTTTTCACAGAGGAAGTATATACCAACAAGCCTTGGTTCCAGTTCCTTAAACAGAGGTGGTCCACAAATTTTGACTCGCTAGAGAAATTCTACATGAAGATAAAGATTCGCTTCAATGAAACTGGAGAGTACATGAAAAAATACGAGCACTACCCTAACTTTTACAGGTAGGTTGTACAAAGAAAGCACTTCGTACCTCACATAAACACCAACAACAATGTTCAGAATGTTGTTGCTACCTCAGTTATGAGTTCATAGTCCTTCCTGCAACCTGTTGCCACATGTGGCTCCTGACTTCCCCCCTGATTTGTTGGCCTAGAAGGGGAGATCTTTTGTCACCCTCTATTATGTATCAACTCTGACCCCAGTCAAACCTATGGGTAAAGCCTTCTACACAAACAACTGAACCCTCTCCTACGATCCCTTTAGCCTTTATGGTGCTCTTATATTCTTACGTGCTCTTACTTAGTCTACACATTCAGTGAAAAAATATTATCTTCACTTGAAAGTAGTACTTATTTTGTTTTTGTATTTAATTTCAGGGCTGCGAACTTAGACCACGGACATTGGACATCTCCGTATTATGACTGTGACGGAAAAACAAATAAATGGGTGATAACTTATGCCTCTCCATTCTTTGGTTGGGACAGCTTAAAAATAAATCTTGAATTCAAAGGAGTTATTGCTGTAACCATGGATTTGACTCAACTGGACATCAATCAATGTCCAGATAAATACTACATACCAAATGCTTTTAAAGACACGCACAAGTGCCACAAAAAAACGTCATATGTAAGTATATTGCTAACTATTTTAAGCTGATTATTATAAACATGACTAAATGATTTGCAGTGAAAATAAAATCTTCGATATTTTCAGTGTGTTCCAATCCAAGGACGTGGGTTTGAAACTGGTGGGTACAAATGTGAATGCCAACAAGGATACGAATATCCTTTCGAAGATCCGATCACCTACTTTGATGGACAAGTAGTTGAAGCAGAATTCTCCAACATTGTAGAAGATAGGGAAACAAGATATGACATGTTTAAGTGCCGATTGGCTGGAGCAACTAGCATCCAAGGAAGCTTCATTGTACTTGTAAGCATGGTGATAGCAATATTGGTGTTCAATCGACAGAGGTAAAAAGTGTTCAAATATCAACATAGGTGTTATCCTTAACTTGCAAACATAATGGATTGATATCGGGTACATGGGCAGTGTACTCCCAAGGCATCCAGACGAAAGTTAGGCTGTCGAGGAAATGATCTGAGCCAGCAAGGCATTTAAAGATTAACTTAATTCGAAGCTATTGAAGTATTCCATAAGAAATTTCACCCTTGTAACGCTTTTTACTTAGCGAAGGTGGAAAATCTAGGAAGAGATTAATTATCTAATTCTAGATATCCAAGACTTGACACATGGTCCAATTAGTGTCACAAATCACATGATAGGTAGATTGTACCTGTCAGTAAAAAGTAAAATAATTACACTTTTATATTAGATACTCAAAAGTAGTAAAATACTGCCTCATGAACAAAAGTTCTTTCTCTGGAGAGCTACTTGATTAATCTATGCTGCAATGTAAATAGGTTATATATTTTAGTTTTCTTTTTTATTCATATGGTTTTCACTCATTACTTTTCTACTTTGAACTGTATAGTTTTGTAAATTTGACGTTTCAACTATATTTTTTTCTCTGTGCTAAAACTTATTCCGTCCACAAATGCAATTGTCAATTGCCAGTTTTTGCATAGAAATAAATTGAATGCTGTTGAATTTGTTGAATTGTTATTATGGCACATGCAGTACACTATCCTGGCAAGTAATCTTGTTTGTTAGCACATGATTTAAAAAACTCAACTGGATCAAAGGTGAGTACATCGTTGGAGAATATATCAGGACTGGACAGAAATGGATTTTTTAAATTCTATTGTTAATTAACTCTTTGGGTTTCATGAAAATTTGCTACCCGTTCAATTTAAGTTATCAAATTTGTTAATGTAGAGAATGCTGTAGTGAAACTTTTGGAAGGAAGGTTAGAAAGTACTCAATTCTGCTCGGCTCATTAAAAATAGGATTAGATAGAAGTATGTTAAATGAGAAACTCACCAAAATATAGCAATTTCTTTCCTTTTCCATAAATATTTGATTCCTAAACAATTTCAGACGAATATTACAAAACTTTTGTGCCAGAAATACTACCGCCAATCAAAACAAATGCCACCAACCTAAAAACAATCGACCGTCTATCCAACACCAATAGGAATGCTTTAGGCGCTGTTGCGTTGGCGGCACTACTCTTTTGTACGAACTTTAAAATAACGTAAATAATATTTTCAAGGTGAATCCATATTTGGCAAAATAATATCATCATAATAGTTATCCACCTTACCTCGATGCGTTTCGTGAATCTCCTGAAATTCTATTTTTTCTTGGCTGCAGATCCACATTTCATTTTTTATGTAACAGCACACCGAAGACGATACAATACGAAAAGCAGTATAATCAGTACAATTACAAACAAAACGATGAATATGACCACATAAAAGGATATAAATATGGTAATAATAATCATACCACAGGCCCAAAGTCATAAGTCCTAGGCCATCTGAGCACAACGGGGCAATAACCATAGAAAAACAAAGAAAATGCAAGAATGGATTACATTTTCAGTGTCATTGTCATACCATTTTGATACATATAGAATTTTTTCCTTCCTGTGTACCTTTTTTTTATTGTATTGTATTGTTTTATTGTGCTGCGGACAAGTACGTGGTATTTGTATGAGCTCAGTTTAGATTAAAGCTAGGAACTGTACATAAGTGGTAGTGAAAGGGTTCTGGAGAAAGAAGTTTCGAAGTTTCGAATCTTTGATTGATGTCCGGTCCTCTACCCCAATGTCCTTGAGGCCACATTTTATTTTAAAGTTAAGTTTTGCCTAACTATAATTTTATCTCCTAGGGACAAACTTGTAACAAAGACTACACTTACAAAGCTGCTCAATCTGAATGAGCTCAATGCTAATTTAAATTGTGGGTGAAAGATTACATTTTACGCGAATCACTTTCAGCCCAGTGCACTTTGTTGAAGTGGTGGACTTGTCAATACATTTTCAGTTTGCCTACGCTTTCTTCCTCAGATTTTTATTTTATTGTCAAAACTGCTGAAATTTGTCGTGAATGTGATAAAATTAGGATAGAATTTGATCGAAATTGATCTAAAAATGCTGTAAGCTAAGTTAGTGTTCCTGCATATTTATTGAAAATTTTGGAAATTTGTCATTTGCCAGGTTGCTGACATCTGAGGTCTTTGCATCTGAGCAACAAAATTAGCTGTCAAGCCATTTGTACCCTAATACGTAGTGATTTATGTGACGTGAAGAATGCTATTAACGCAAACATGACTCTGATTTTAACTCAACTTGGTTTGATTGAAAACAGATTCGAGTTGCTTGATAAAAGCGGTTATTATCTTAGGTCAAACCCAGTTCATGATTAAAATGATGACAACAGATAACCTTAGCCCTGGTACAACACATTGATAAAACTTACTAACAATTTGTGCCAATACATGAGAAGTGGAGCAAAGAAGAAAAAAAGTTGGAAATGTAATGGGATGACATAAGGGTCACTACTAAAAAAGTAACACATCTATTTTTATTATATTATACACCTGCATCAAAAAGTTTTAATCATATTTACATATTTGTGCTTATGTAGCATTTTTAACAAAACTATATATACCTACAACTTAAGAATAGTCTATATTAAATTTGTGTTTATCTTGTTAGGTGTCAATATTTCAACCAATGACGACTTAACTATAATCTAGTTTTTTTTAAATGATCAAATTTTGTGCTAAATTATAACAGCAACGATGAAACTTAACAAACCTCTGCTTCACACTTTATTCAATTGTGCTTGAGCCCTACTATTTTGACTGGATTCTTTCCGAGCATCAAATAATAAACTTTAAAATATGCTAAAATCATGCATAATATTACTCACCATGGTCAGAAATCACAATATTTCTAGGACCTACCTACATTACCAATACATTCTTAAAATTGATTGCTTGATGGAATTGTTGGGTGGTGGGGACCAAATAAATTGTAGGAAAGAGAAAAAAAAAAGAGGTTTGTACTTGCCAAAAATGTTTGCCATTTGCTCCAGCTTCAGGGAAGCAAAAGCCGAAAGGTCAACACATTTTTTCATCTTTTGCAATCGTAAATTAACTTTTGACAACTTTCTCTTTCCCAGAATCTATTGCTGGATAAAAGCAACCCACATAGGTTGCTAGTATCAATGGAAGGACAACTAACTGTAACCCATTTTCAAAAATGTGTTAGCTGCAAGGTGTCAAAGATCTATAAAAGGGGAAAAGAAAGGAGAATTGCAAAACATATGCAGGCAGACAGGAAAACTTGAGAAAAGAATTGAAGTAAATTAAACTTGTAAATTACAAGCAACAATTTTCTAGCTGTCTGTTGGTTGGTTTATCAAGATTTCTTTGTTTGGACGTGATTCTAAATGTCTTGGTAGAATATGCAGTTCTTCTCCCTTAACCACTATTTAAAAAACTATAGATTGCTATCCTGAAAGATGCTTCTTGCCAGCTGCAGAGCATCTAAAGTAGTTCATCTATGATAGTTCGATTGTGACTGTCTCCGAACATGGGAATTTCCGATTTTATAATGTATAGTTTACAATGGTACCTACTGCTTTCTATTTTTTTTGTGCCAAAAGCAATGTAGAAGGTACCCATTCATAGTCACCCTTGTCCCTTACCAACTAAAACAAAAGCAAAGAGCACCCTTTATTGCTTCTCTTTTTGGGTTTCCTTGCCACCCATGTGGTGGTACTTGATAAAGCGCACTCCTTGTGTAATCTGTGCAGCTTCGTTGGTGAAATGGCATGCAAACAGCAGCATGTTCCGAGGCTGGACTTTCCAAGCAAATCTCATGAACATTAGGGAGTAGAGGCACAGAGCTAAAAAAAAGATAAATATTGAGTAGTGTAAACTATTCATTTTTTCATTATAAAATTAAAATTACTACACTGGCAATTATGATACTGAACTCTAGCTGAAAATAATTTTCCACTTAGTTTGAACCTATTACAGCCTGAAATCGATAATTTGCGCAAGATGCCAATTAAAAATTAGTTACAGAGATGAACTTATTTCATATCCATTCCTTACATGATCAAATCTGTTTGAAGTACTTTTACTATGTATTTCATAATTTGGCATCAATGAGTTTTTTGAACTGTCAAGCTCTAGAGCGATAAAAAGGAATTGAAATAAATACCTTAACGAAGTGATTGTGCGGGACGCTTGCACATTAGAATTAAATAAAAATTTGCTGCGTCTCTGAAAACTGACCCCCTAAAAAGAGCTATTTCTCCATACAATTCAGAGATCTCGACACTACTCATGAATGCTTGTCATAAAAAAATCTACTAATGAAATGGGGCTCCCAAACCTTTTCAATAACAAAATCTGAATTTGGCAGTTACGGTATTACTGCGTTGAAAACTTACCTGCCGTCATTTTCCCGCTTATAATCTGCGGGTCTTTCTGAATATCAGCTATCGCTGCGATGGGAATACCCCAGTTCGCCACTGGACCCCAAAAATGAGTACTGTAAGTAAGAACAGTAGATCAGAACCACACTTGACAAATGTACGTTTTGGCTGCAGAAGCACCAAAAACAATTTCAAATTATTGATAGGTAGTGTTTGCATATTGTGCCAACAAGAAAAGGAGGAGTAAAAGTAATGTAAGAACTCGGGTCTAGTAAACATGATGACAGAAATGGATGTTAAGATTATAGAGTATTCCAAATTTTAGGGAGTTCTAGTTCACCGACTTTTTTTAGGTTATGCTTGTCCCTGGACTTTTTTCTTTTCCTGAAGAAAATTTGTCTACGTTTTCGTAAATCTAAAAAACTATTTAAAATCTAAAACATAAATGTTGATTTTTCTGTTACATACCTGCATAAGTACTCTCTGAATTCTTTGCTTTTAAGCTGTTCGACACCCCGCTTGAGCAAAGTTCCAGCCATACTTCTGATTACAGCCTTGAAGGAAGACTAATTAAAATTTTGTAATTTGATCATGTGCTTATGCTATAAAATTAGCTAAGAAAGAGACAACAACATTAAGATGTACACCAAGTGAGATTCTTAGTCTTTCTTTACCCCATAAATTAGCTAACTTTTTTTCATTACACAGAATATTATTTTTTAACCAACTAATTGATTGATTGATTGGAATGTCCTTTAAGTAGGCTTACATGTGTTGAGTACAAGCCATTAACTCTGTTAGCAGTGGTCAGGAGACTTTTAAGATGTGTTTTGCAGCCTCTTCCAAAGTAATCAAGCTCTTGTTTCCATGCAGAAACATATTAATTAAAACGTTTTCTCAAACAATTATTTTTTGGGGAAATGTTGTCATCACCTTTTGCTAAAATTGATCAAAACTTTAAAGTAAACTGTATGTAATATTATTCCAGAATCCAAATTCTCTTGCTTGAAGGACTTTACATTAGGGCAAACCATTTTAGTAAGCAAATTCATGATTGAGTGCCTTGACTACACCTATATTTAGACCCTAATTTCTAGTGTTTGTAAGTGCATAGATCTCTGTGCATTTCTAGTATTCAACTGAACTACAGAATAACTAATTTTAGAAACCATGGTCTCCTTGCCAAGATACAATTAGTTTTCAAGTCTTGTTGTTATGCATAATGTTTCAATAAATAACTATAATAGTTTGTTCTCATGGTATCGGCTGTCTACACAATGTTAGAGGGATTACCACAATAAGTGTTGTGTCTGTTATTTGGCACAGCCACTCTGTGTCAGTAAGACTGAAAACCTCCGTGGGCAGGGATATTACCCATATTATCATTAACCTATGTAATGGTGCAATGCATAATAATTGACTGAATGTGAAAAATAAGAAACAATAGAAAACATTCTTGCAGACATAAAAGGATTTAAGTAAAAAAAATAAAAGGAATAAGGAGTATAAGGTACATTCTTTGATCACAATTTAAGCCTGTTAGCTTCAACAAACAACACTGCGCTTAGGCAAGCCCGCACTACACTCACGCAGCACGTGCAGTAGAATTATTTTGACAGGCAAATTGTGACGGCCACATTAATTTACGTTACATGACACCTACTTGGCATACCATGGGATTCTAGCAAAGCAACAATACGTTTTCTCTCCCCAAAAAGTAAACAGCTAGGCAAGATACTTTCATCTTGCCCCTATCCTCACCTGCGAGAAGATTTGGGTATGGTTGGAATCAGTTGAAATGATAGGGAACTTCCAGCAATGAACCTAAGCAACGTAATTTAAAAACAATTGTAATTTGCGTGCATGATTTCAATTATGAAGCAGACGTTTATTTCTTCTTGATTCGGATAAAAGTCGTTAACATGTTTACTCCTGAGACCTCTCGATTCCCCCACCTCACAAATTTCCTCTCTGCGATTGATCAAGCTCGATGGCTTCAAACAAAGCTTGGAAGTTGCCAGCTCCAAATCCCTGTGAAACAATCCAAACGTGAACATCAACCTAAAACCCATAACAATTTATTTTCTCTAATTTAATCTGTTGTAGTCTTACGTTGTGGTTGTGTCGTTGAATGACCTCTAGGAAAAGAGTGGGTCTATCCTGCATGTTTTTCGTGAATATTTGGAGAAGATATCCCTCGTCGTCAAAGTCAATCAAAATTTTCTGTTCCTAAAGAATTTAAATCAACATGTAATTTGTTTACTACGACACCCGTCGATAAGTAACTCGACACAAACGAAGCAAAACGTGATTGCGCATGTTTAGTCGTACCTGCAGGATAGCCAAATCCTCAGTCACATTCACTTTGCTAGCCTTCAGTCTTTCCTGCAACAGCTCGTAATAAGAATCAGGTACGGTCAAAAACTCAGTACCTCGTGCACGCAAATTTTTTATCTAGAAAAAAGTAAAAAAATGCACTTCAATCTCATAGCGACAAGTTCAAATACACGGTGTCTTCAACCATTAAGTGCCTCACCGCAGAAATGATGTCATGGGTGTTTAACGCGATGTGCTGCACCCCGGCACCCCCGTAATAATCGACGTACTCAGCGATCTGACTCTTCCTCTTGCCAGGTGCCGGCTCGTTAATAGGGATCTGAATCAGGAAAACTAAACGGTGATACCACAAAGAACACGAACTCTATCCCTAATTTCAGGGAAAGAATCTTTGAAACACTATTGGAATATTATTATGAACGCTACTACCGTCTCAATAATGTATGCCCAAACGAGGACTCGAACCCCAATCTCCACCTATCGCGGGTGTTGCTCTAACCCATTGAGCTACTTGGACACATACTTTTTGAGACGATTTTAGTGTATTTGATGAGAATAATGGATCTCTAGGGAGTGAGTAGTTTCCCTACTTCCTACCACTAAGTAGGGTGTTATTAATGCGGTAGTTTGAGGGAAGCCAGAGGATTACCCAACAAAAATCCGTGAAATTGCAAGAGTAAGGACGAACCTTGATCGTCTCTTCGAAGTTAGTCATAACGATGGAGCGCAGTGCGGAATATTGCGAGTGAATCTGCGAGTCGTCCACCGACCAAAAGCGATGAAATTGCAAGTTTTTCTCGTACCTAAAAGAAACAGCTTTTTAAATTTGCGTTCTCATTTTCCTAAGGTTTGTTGCTGGAGTGTTATTCAGCCGACTAACCAATCTGCGGCAGACTCCATCTCTAGGTCAGGCTGGTTTCCGACGACGTGGTCCACGAAATCTAGCTTGGCCTCTGGTCTGAAATTCACAGAATAAAATTGGACCGATTGCAGTATGATCGCGCAATGTCAGTCTCACCATTCTTCTGGTTTATGACTATTTTTATAGCTGTTTCTAAAACTAATAAAAGTACTCACAGCAAGCCGCAAAGGACATCTTTCTGGAGAGGTTTAGAGTATCCAGGCAAGAAAATACCAGAGTATTTCGACCTCTCGACAAAAGTGTGTGTCGTATCTCCATACTGAAACGCAAATTATTTTTTTTTGTCAAGAAGGGTGCGTTTTACACCCACATCATAATGGCACGAGCTCCCTTCCAACCTTCCATACGCACCGTTTGGACGCGAGCGAAACGCACCGTGCCGAACTCGTCGCTTTCTTCCCAGACGTCTCGCACAATCGTCGCACCACGCTCTTTGGCTTTCTACACACAGAGATTTGTCAATGAAAGAGGAATCCAGACTGATTTTCAGAGGAGGGGAGCTTCTTTTGTGACTATACTCACCGAGACGATGCCGTCTAAATCCTGGACAGCGAACGCGATGTCTTTGACGCCGTCACCGTGCTTGATGAGGTGTCCTCCCAGATCTTCGTTGTCTGGCTCGTAAGCCGATACAAACACGAACATGATCTGGAAAAGTTAATCGTGAAGCTCGGTACAGAAACATTTTCTTGGATCACACATCCTTTCAGGATCACTAGACTTTTTCAGAAACCTACCTTGTTCTGGGTGACAACGTGTTTGGCCAGTTTCCTTGATCCTGTTTCTAGGCCTTGGTAGGCCAGGGGTTCGAAGCCCATGCGAGTGCAGTAATAGCTGGCCGCCTGCAAAATGTTGCTGATTAGTGTGTGCAAATATTTTTACATGTAGTTTTGATGCAAAGACATGCACATTCGGAATCCGGTTACCTGTTTAGCATTACCAACCCAGAATGTTACGTGATCAAAGTTCAAAAACTTCCCCTTCTCGGGCTGGAAAATAGAAAGGAAAGTTTATATCTCCGTCTTCATTGGTTTCCACTTTTCACTCCACACAAAAAAAAATTGATATTTGTATATTACAAATAAAACCCTGATTGCTTTACGTACCTTTGGTCCTTTATCCGTGTAGGTTGTCATTTTTGCGACGTTCACGCTTTACGCTTGGCAAAAGAGTATTTTGCTTATATCATTTAGTTGGAAATCAGCATAGAAGGTTTCGTTAAAAAAAATCATCTTTGAAAAAAGAGGTGTGTATAAAATCTGTACTGGTATTGGTCCATTCCCGGTTATCAGAGGTGTGAGGCGACCAGAAGGACAAGGTCAGCATCTTAGTTGTTATGCCGGTTTGGTAACTCTTCGCAAAATTACAAATAATCGTTGAAAACAACAAACATGTTGGGAAATTATCCTGCAATCGATTACCTACTTAATAAACTATCCTAATTTTCAGGTAGAGAAGGCCACGGCATGATGAGTGTGACGACTGGCTGATGCTTGCTGCTCGTACCATACGTGTAAAAGAATATAAAAAGTGTCACATGAGTGTCTCTGTACATGGTCTAAGATGACTAGTTTGTAACGGGACGAAATGTGTTCCAAATTATAATCACTAAACAATGGAACTGTCCCGACAGTTTTAGATAGTAGGTACCTTCACTCATGATAATTATCGAGGCTGCGTATGGAAATGTTGCATAAAATCAATCAGTTCGACTGGCTTATTTATTTCATAAACCTTGATTTTTCCGTTGGCGCCTCTTTCCTTACTTTGTCTATCTCGCTGTAAAGTGTATGTTTTTATGTAAATATGAAATCACAGAAGAATACATATCTTTTCAAATCTGTGTAATACTCATGGTAAATACAAGAAGCCTGGTCCCTTTTGGAGAGCAATCAGAGGACGCCAGTTAATACATTTAATTGATGCCAAAAATGTACATTTTTGACATATCTGTATTTTGTACGGGTCCTGAGGCTATCTTTGTGAGTGTCGCCGTCTGCGAAATGCATACCAAGAATCAAGTCCCTCCAGCCTAGCAGAGCTCAAGGTAAACGGCACCTGGCTGGTTTTTTAATAATCTATATGTGTCCAGGATTTCTTAAAAAATTACAAAAAAAATGCATTACAATATTTATTATTCAAATTACCATGAGAGAGGCTCATCATGAAAATCGTAATGTGGAGCAAAATCGGTAGTAGTTGAAATTGTACTGAATGGACATAGAGGCAGGGCACAGGTCTGGGTAGGTAAATATGTCAGCCATACATTTCCTATTACATGCAACTTAGTGCCAAGAGGGAAGGAGCAATAAAATATCAATTCGAGGCTTCTTATTTTTTTAAATCTACCAAACTAACATAACTCGTTAGCTGACTCAAGGTACTCATGAACGTTTTGACAAACAAAGATTGTTTACCAACAGCTCCAGAGAAGTAATGATTTATATTTGTATTCATTTTTCCTTAAAAAATTAGCTTTTCTCTCTAACATCTTATGAAAAGAGGAACTGGAACAAATGAAGCCTTTATGAGAAATTTGCCTGATTCACTGTTCAAATGTTATTGTTATTTATTTTGATTTTTTCTTTGCCTGCTGAGTCAGTCCCCCTTGTGCAGGTACATTGTATTTTAATGATTCCAAAAATGATAACAATAACAATAGAAATGGAGCACATGTGCATGCATGTAAATTATAATACAAAAAACATAAAATTTTAATACAAAAAAAACCTACATGAATTTAGTGCTTGTACTGCTGCCGAGATTTTCACTGTTCGGAGGTGTTTTCTTGGTGCCTGTATTTGAAGCAAGGAATTTGACGCTTGGTCAATTCTACAATCTCTTTTACTTCATCTCTGCAGAGCACATGCTCAGACAGTACCTGCAAAATATTTCCAGACTGGATCAAGTAAAAAGTCATTTCTGCTGTTTCAATACAACAGATATTACTCGAAATAAAAAACTCGAAATCTGAAAGAAATATTTTAACAATTCAGAGCAAATATTTTTCATATATTCGGAGATATCTCGATGGCACGTTAATCAAACCACCATGTTTCCTGACAATTTGCTTTTTTTGTGTAAACACGTCCTTGTTTCTCTAGATTCTAAGATATTGTATCAATTTTGTTTGGTATCATACCAGTTTTCTTTCATTTTGCAGTATCCCTTCATCACCTCCTCTGGCTGTATTATCACTATCGGTTCCAAAGGAATCTGTCAATACGAGTCCTTCAGGCTTGCCACAGGTGCTGTTGGAGTCCTCACTGCAACTTACAGATGACTTCCCAGTAAACTCGTTAATAAGCTCTTGAATTTGAGCTTCATCAATGGGTTCAACCTCCTAAAAAAGTCAGTCTTTGCATGAGGGCCTTTTAGTAAGATTTGACTCCGATGGCATTATACAGGAACCGTTTTAGATTCTCAGCTCGAGTGTTTCAAGGAATTCTTTTGGCAAAGCTGAGGTGAAGATGAAGAGTTTCAAAGACTTTTTTCTGAAATTCAGGCTATAAATGGCCTTTAGTTGTAGGAAACTTTGCAAACTTAGTGTTGGGAATGAGAAATACCTTAGAAGGTTCATTGAGATTGTGTATAATTTTGTTGATTTCGTTCAACCTCCGCTTCATGTTCATGGCTGCATCAGCACCCTTCCACAGCCGTTTTTCATCAACCTCTGCATACTCACATTCCGCAGGTTCATTTACACGGTCAAAGTACTGCCGGTCACCCTTCGAGTGCCGCTCTTCTTTTATTTTCTGCAAGAACCAGGCAGCGATCATTTTCTGGAGCGCACAATTTTTGATAACGTGAAAAGTTGCCCTTTCAAAACCAGTGAATTAAAACATCCTCTTATTAGTTGACCCTACCAATAAAAGTCTAGCATATTTGTAGGCCCAATTAATATAGTTGTGTCAAAAAGTGTATTTTCAGTTAAAAAAATCCCATTATTGTAATGACACTCACTTCAAGTTTGGTATCAATCTCTCGGATGGACCCCATTGTTTCAAAGCAAACTGAATACATGCTGTCTCCGAAAGCTCCATTTTCTTGTTCCTTTCCGTCAATCAAGTCCTGCTCGTGTTGATCAAGATGCTCGAGCAAGAGGTCCAATTGTATCCTCTCTTCATCTGTTATGGTAGCCAATGATCCCATTCTGTGGCCTTCTGTTGCCAGCTGTAACATAGTCCCAAAAATATTGAAAATTTTAGAAATTACTGCAGTTGGTACTTTAGACAAAGAGTGGGTACCTTATGTAATGACACTGCGATTTTTTTTTGCAATTGAAATGCCGATACAGCATAAAATATACAACTTTAACGACCAGCATTATTGGTTCTGTATACTCAAGAAAATTACAATGTTCTTTTGGTTATGTGTTAATAATGTGTTTATGTGCTAAGTGACTTAACACTTTTTGCTGAAAAATACATTTAAGCTAAGTTTACATTTCCTGCTGCGCCACCATATATTTTACGTAAGGTAACTCCTAGGTAATTGGTTATATCAATTATAATTGGTACTATCAGGCCTGGCTTAAGGGTGCAGTATTGTCTGATTCATTTGATGAGTGACTTTTTAGTATGCCTATGGACAAGCTCCAAAAAAATCTGAAAATATCGCCTATTGGTTTATGCTGACAAAGTAAGCGCTCGGGTACGCCACATACGCCTGTAGCCGGCCCTGGATTCAATTCTACTGCTATTAATGATATATTTTTAAAATCATTGAAATCAAAATCCCATTGCCCTTCTCTTTCTTGCAATGACAACATGACAATTTGGTGAATGCAGCTCAAATAACCCACCTTTATATTTCTTTTGATAAAATATTGAGATGGTTTTTTTTCTTGAACACTGTCTGTATCTGGAGTTCTATTTGAATTGCTTGCATTGTTTTCAAGATGGTTATTGGGTTGCAAATGATCAGCGTTGAATTCTTCATTCACCGGGGTATTAACAGTTGGCTTTGTTGGAATAGGTACTTCGTTGTCATTATGACCTAGAAAGTATTGTATCATGAAAGTGAAAGGAGCTAATTTATTTTAATTATATTTATTTCATTGGTATTTTATATCATGTACACTCCCAAGAATATTTTCATATAAATATGTGGTAACTAGCCACCATAAAAAATATGAAAATAAGAAAAATACGAAGTACTTCAATCAAGCACAATAAAAATCAACAAATCAAAAAGTATATAATTTTGGTAAATTCTTTTAGATAGAGGGATAGGTAACTTACAATTGTATTCTGGCAACAATTGACTATGATTCAAAACAGTCTCAGTAACTTCAGGTATTTTTCCAAAATTTGTGATTTTCTGAATAAACGCTTGCGTCAAATCTTCTTCTGTTAGTATAGTTTTCCTCAATGCATTCTGTGAGTGATGCCTTTATTACAATAACATGGCTAGAGATGTAACTGACAAGAAAAAACTATGCAGAGGGTCAGAGAAGACTATTATAACTGGCAGTTGTAAGTAATTTTGCCAGTAAAGAACATTCATAGGTAAGTCTGCAAAGCTTGTTTAATCAATATATGCAATGTGTAGGTATCAATGATATGCATTGCCTCTGTCATATTTTGTTTTATAAGGGAATACCAACATATTTAACAGCTGTATAGACAGGTAGAAAACTTATTCTCAATTTAAAAATGTTTATGAATTCAATATAGTACCTCTTCTCTTCTGGCTTCTTCATTTTTGGCTAATATGCAGTCAATTCTTTCAATTTTTTTGAATGCATGCATAAGACACTTTGAACTGTAAGGCGTATCATCTAAATCAGTTTTGTCATTGAAAACACTTTCCGTTGCAGTAGATGTAGAATAATTCACAGGTGGCATGCCAGACTTTTCTTTAGTACTACATTTTGGAAATGATGCCTGCAGCTCGTTAACTTTCTTAATTATATTTAAAAACACTTCATTGCTTTCCTCCAATGGTGTAAGGGCTTCTTCCGACTCCGTATCTAATAGAAAATAATTTAAATTCATTGTAAACGAGTATTGGTCAGCATTTCTACAATACTCCCATCTTCACCTTCCTTGCTCATAGTAGGTAATTTAATACTGCCTCGTTTTGGACGCCACGATATCGCTTCAAGATCAGAGTCAATTATTTCCAGGCATTTCGATGTGCCTTCACCAGAGCTTGTTGCTATCTCTCCACTGAATTGAACCTGATCTTCATTAACAACGACCGCTGAATTTCCATTAGGAGAGAGCACAAGCATTTTTTTCCTATGAGTATGCTTAACTTTAGCATCTTTGACTATGGCACCTTTTGCTACAATCTTTGCTTTAACATGAGCCTTCGATTTTCTCCTCTTGGTAGACGTGGTCTTTCCTTTTTCATCGCTGCTGCCATCAGTGTTCAGTTCTTCTCCCGATATCCATTGCTCATCATCTTCCTAAACAAAATGCGGGAACATGCATGAGAGATGAGTAAAAGCAACAAAATTTGCGTAGGTCGTCGAGCTAAAGAACAAATAATAAACATACCTCCCGCTTTAATTTCTCTATTTTCAAAACTGGCAGGTGGGTCATACCAAGATTTTTAAAAATTTCTGGATGCTCATCCTTACTGGAACTCTCCTCAGACATGGCAAAAAAACAAAGATAAACTTATTGAAAACAAACAAGAAAGCAATTATCTAAGTGTAGTTTTTGATATTTCTCAAGTTTTAATAATTACTGGCCAATTATCTGTTAACTAATTATTTCCTCTTTCCACTTAATTGCAGCAGCTGCTAGTCTGAACAGTTGAATGTAGACTCCACTCTCTCTTGTTTTGTCCTTTTTATGCCCATTGGTCGTTGACATCAATGCCTGGGGGGGTTTGCCTGTGTAGGAGCAGGTTATTGTTTCCATTCTCTGTCTACACCTACTGGCAGCAAAAAGAAATGCTGAAAGTCAATAGAACAGAATTTAGTATGATTTACATTCAAAAAGCACTGTTACTTCTTCCACTGTTGCAGCCAAATACCTAAGATCACGCTCTCCAAGAATGAGGTAATCGCGGCACACAGAAATCAAATCGAAATTGTTTCTGATATTCTTTATAAATAAAACATTGCAATTTAGTAGGACTCCAAAGAAAAGTCTAGCTGGACGTCAAAGATTGCACGTCGAATACTGGGAACTTTCTTAAGCGGCACATCTAAGCCAGTTTATTCTCATTCCCGATAAGACAACGTATCTTCTGGTACCAATCAAACTTTAATTAGAATTCATTGGAAGAGACAACCTGTAGCTTGAGAGCATTGGAACTCAGAGCCCAACCCACCCTAAAACTTTGCTTCATTGGGAGACTCACATTTTATTTTCTCCCTATACACCATAAAATGCAACAAGAATCAACACAATTTTCAACATAATGGATTCAACTGGGTTTATTATTTAATTAAAGTAGTCCATTTGCATATAGTTTTTGAATGCAACCAAATGTTAATTATATGTCCATAAATTATTTAAATATTGGTGTTATTGATTACATTTTTAGGCTAGAGTATAAGAGTAAGACACAAACATCTCCGTTCACATTAAGCTAGAAAAAAAAGAGTGATATATTTGAAAATTAATTAAATGCATTGCTCTCTATATATTTGGAAGATGAACACTAAAAATTGGATCAATATCAATAGTAGTACTATAGTAATGTCCAGTGTGGACATGTCATGAGTGTAAGTCATAGTTAGTAGTCAAACTATATTATCTTTGTACTTTTTTTTGCACAAGGTCACAGTTTATCAATACAGGAAGATTTAATAAGAACACAAATAAAAATACAGACGTCGGTCAGGGTGCCATGAGGCTGAATAAAGTAGGATTGGGAGGAAGTGGAGAGAGAAAGAATATCAACTAAACGGAAGGCTGAAGATTTGCATGACGAGAACTTTAACTTTTGAAACAAATGATAAAATAACGTGGTCTTTCAACGCCATTCCTTCAACCATACCGTAAGTTAAACCACATCCTTTTATTTCCTTCCCAAACGTACTTATGAAACTATAGGTAATGTTTGGTACTATTCACAATTAACCTGATGCTAGTGACAGATACTTTGTATCATTCCAATTTTTTAGATAAATAGCTACGTTGTATGTCTTCATTTAATGAATGCTTACAAGTTAAAATGGGACTAAGGATACATAAAATGACTTTGTTAAACGTGAATTAAACATACATTCTAATGTAACATTTTAACTATAACATATCAAACTAAACAACGGAAAAAAGTTAGTCGATTTATAAGGCAGACTGATGTTGATGCTATAAAAATAAAGTAGAAAAATACTAGTTCCTGACAATCCACCCAACAGTTTGCACAACAATGATCTGGTCAATCTCTTTACCTCCACTTTTAGCTGCAACTCTTCTAGCAAACATAACCTCGATTTGACTCGGCAGCCACTTATACAATTTTATAACTAAAGTGCTATCTGATATATCTGAAAAATCAGGATATCTATTTCCACCTGGTTTCCGTAAGAGATAGTTTTTGTACCAATGATATTTTAAATGGAAACAAATCCTCCCAATTACGAAAATCCAACGGAAATGGCCGAGATGTTGTCATCCGTTGTGGTACCAAGAACCTACTTGGGGTTTTGACCCTGAATGTCCTTGGCTTCCCACCCCTCCCCTTCTCCCGCTAGCTGGTAGTGATGGCGCCTCAGAGCGGAGAGCCGGTGTCGCTCTTGCTGCAAGTTTGACTCCAGTTCTAGCACATGCACCTGGGATTCCATCTCGAGCCGCTTCGCCTGGTGTAGCGAAAGGTTGCTCAGGTCCAGGTCCTCTGTGGAAAAACACGGCCGTTAGCGAGGGTGGATCAGGTCATGTGTGCATGTACTGTACTAGTCAGTACAGCCGAAAGGAACTTGTCGAGTGTTTTTTAATTAGTAAGAAGAAAGTTATTAAAGTGCTAGAGATTTTACTGATATGTAAGTATGGCTCAATTGGCTATGAAATGACTTAACTGTACCAGACAGGCCAATACAAAATAAAATTAGCATCCTGAGCATGCTACTTTTTAAATTCAAGCACCAAAATATGAATGCAATTATCATTTTTCTGGAAATATGATTGATCTTTTAAATCAAGGTAACCATATGTATTTATTGAATTGATGAATGTACCCAGATTCAATTTACAGTTGACCGATACCTTCTTTTTACAAATATGTCATTGAAACCGAGACAGAGCTGCTCCACGAAGAATAGTGCTTACCGGACTCCTCGACGAGCTGGCTACACGACTTGGCAGTTGCCACAACGCCGCCTGTGGCTTGCGTTACACCCTTGGAGGCAGTGGAGAGTGCGGCAAGGTTGACGCTCTTGCGGTCAGCCTTGACACGGCTGGCAACCACCAACTGTGCAGTGCTTGCCGCAATCTCTTGCGAAGCCACCACCAGTTGCTCGAACTTGCCCTGTCCACTGACCACCTTGTCTGCGGATGTCCTGTAAGCCACACACGCCAAAATGTCAGTCTAGCGCATCACTGTGTTTCTACATTCGTACGTGGGTACTCATACCCATATCATTCATTATTCAACAACCAGGACAATACACTTTTTATTACCCTACAGAATAATTAAGCACCAACTGTAAGAAATCTTTCTTTGAACCAATTGAATAACCTTTTAAAGAAAGGTTTTGAATAAAAACATCATTAAAAAGTTGGCACTTTCCAAAAATGTGTAAGTTTAGCACATTTAAAACTCTTTTCAATATACCTTGAAGGAACTCAGTGGCCTGATAAAAGCAAACTACTTACAGCAGAAATTTAGCACCCATTGCCACTGCTTTCGCTGCAGATAACAATCCTTCTGACCATTGGTGATTTCGCTTGTAAAATTCTTTGGCACTTGCTGTTCCCTAGATGATGAAACATTTAGATGAGTGTTTGAAATGGAAACGGGCACTCGAGAGAAATTCAAAGGTAAGCCAATAGCAAACTTACTTTTCCTTGTGCAACAATTTCTGCTTGCAATGTTCTACTTTTCTGAACCAAAACTCGAATCGCTTGCATTAGAGTCGTACATGAGTCAAGAATCTTTTCATTCACCTCCAGCTTAACACCAGAATCTGCTTGTCGTGACTTGCTCAGCATTTCCTGCACACAATAGCAATCATTAGGCAGATGCAAATTTGAAAATTAAGGAGGGAAATGCATCTTACATATTTTTGACAAACACAACGAACTTACACAGTGTCTGCCAAAAACACTAGTATGTAACCTGTGTCTGTCATAGACAAAGGTTGTGTTAAAAAGGTAGTTGCAAGGGAGTGTATGTACCTCTATTCTTTTTGCTGCCTCCTCGATTGCCTTGTCCATTGTGGCAAGTTCGTCTTCCACGAGATCCCCGATCTTCTCGACAGAATCCCCTTTGAGAGCCCCGGTGAGTTGTTCTATCATACCTGCCACCTCGCCCACCTTTGTCTTAACACCAGCAACGTTTTCAGGCACTTTCATAGCAAGGTTTTGTTCCTTGAGGCTTCCCAGCAGTGTCAGGGTGCTGGTTCCTAGCGCCTTGCATGCCTCAGCAATCTCTGGAATAGCAACAAATTGTCAAAACAGACCAAGCAATGTGCTTTAAAAAAATAAAAAATGCAGCCTTGCTCACAGATCATCATGACTACCCACCACCATGCATGAAGATAGAAGTTTTAACATTCCAGTTAAGACCTGGATAGCAAAAATCTCAAATAAAAATGAGACTAGATCAGTGATCAAAGCACTATCTCAATTAAAAAATCAAGGTAACGTACGTTCCCCGAACTCAATGTCTGGAGAGGTATTTGATGTAGTTTTGCCTTGGATCATGTAATTGGACAGCAGGTGGGGAACATCCGATACACTCCTGAAGAGAGTGTCGACCGTTGCCGGGTTCTTGTGGAAGTTTGAAAATGCTTCGTCCAGTGACGAGATCGCTACAAGCACTGGGTTAGTCAGACTTTGAAAGTAATCTGAAAAATACGTAATCCAATAAATAAAAATTTGTATGATAAAAGGTTTAGCTGTAATTTTAATGTATTTAATGCCATTTTAGCTGTCAAGTGTTGCTTGGTTGGAAAATTAATCATAACCAAGATTGAAATTCAATCAAATTTACCTGGGGTGCAAGTAACTGCAGACAAGGCTGGGTTGTCTATTTCATTAATTGCAGTGTCTACTATCTTCTCTGCTTGCATTATGCAGGTCACTGAAGAGGGAAGCATGTTGTTTATTTATGCTCCAAACTCCAAAAGACATAAAGTGTAGTTATCAAGTATAATAGACAATTGATATGTACCTGGACCAATGACTCACCTAAAAGCTTATGTAATTTGTCGGCGCTATCTTTCTCCAAGCGAGTCTGTAATTCTTTCATCCGAATCTCAGCTTCCTTTAGTCTGACATCCAACTCTCCCTTCTGCGAGAGTAAATCCTGTAGCTCGCCTTCAAGTATGCTTTTCTCGTTCACTACCCAGTCCACTTTGGAAGACAGATTCTAAAATCATAAACAGATTATGAAATCAAAAATAACCATTCCAAAATTCAAATATAAGAAAAATATCAATTTAACATTGGGAGTTTGCTCATAGAAGTTGCAAAAATAGTTCAAATAAATTCACGCCAAGGAATTAATACACACCAAGTTTTCTGATTTTGAAGCCTCCTGTTCATACTTTAGAGCCATCATTTCAGACTGCACCAAATTAGTTGATTGCACCATTGATTCTTCTATTTTTGATTTTTCATGAACAGCTTCTTGAAGCTGTGCCTCAACCTCAGATTTGGCATTTTCTGCTGCCTGACTAGCGATCTTAGCGCCGACCAATTGTTTGTCTGTGTCAGCTTTCTGTAAGGAACGAACGTTGAGTTAATAACAAAACCGTGCTTCAGTATCTTGCCAGTCCCAAGCCAGGCCGGTGCAGGTGAGCGGTTCCCATAGTCTGAAATGCAACTATCTGCCAGCACCGTGCAGTATTATTGTGGGGAGGCAGTTTTCTTACGATGTTAAATGGCGTTACTAGATTAGCAGGGGTGTAAGAGCATTTCTCTAGAGCAGCTTTCTGGAAAACAAGATTGCCATATTAATCTTCTGCACAAGCAACATTCTCTAAAATAAAGAAATCATGCTGCTAAATTGATAGATATTTTATACTTACTAAAGTTATTAGTTATTAGTCTTTTTAGTGTTTAGTGTTTTAATTAAACATTAATGAACAATACAGGAAAAACATATAACAAGCACACTCTAACAGATCAGGCACAAAAACATGTACGTAATTGTGAAATATGATTTAAATTGCAAAAGCGTACAGTGGGCAGAGTATTTTATTTTTAGAAACACTAATATTAATAACCCTTTCAGACTCACCTGCCGTATTAAGTGTACATGTTCATCCCGAAGCTTTGTGTAGACTTCCTTTAGTTTCAGGAATTTGTCTTCAAAGGTTTTGCCTTTCTCTACAAGAACAAAAACAAACAAAAATTAGTGTGATCACAATTAATGATTGACTAACTCATCCTATATTAGCTAAAACTCAACAAAAGGCAATTTTTGCAAATAATTTTCAATGAAGATGAGTGAAGTCGGCAGTGACTGGCAATCAGGGAGGGGATATTGCTCACTTTCTGATTCCAAGTGCACATCAGCAGTCTGCAGCAGCAGATCCTCCTTAACCAGTCGCTCCTGTACGAGTTCACTATCCTTTATCGCTAGCTCCGTCTCGAGGTGGATGATCCGGTTGTTAAGCAGCTCCACGGTACGTGCGTGCTCGTGCATGAGCTTTGAGATCTCTGTCTTGAGCCTCACAATCTCGTGCTGCAGGTGCTCAATAAGATTGTCTCTGGAAAGTGACCATTCGATCAGAAACAAGCCACAGGCCTGGAGAGGCCAAGAGCAAAACCATTCCATTCCATGATATTTGATCTTAATAACGAAGAAGAAAGAGCAAGGGACTAGAATTGCTGAAGCTGTTATTGGAAACAGAAGATGAACTGAGCAAGAAAGAAAGTCACTCGCATTGAAGCAAAGGAAATAGAAACAAAAAAGCATTTAAATTGAAGTAACTCTATATTATGATCGATTAGCAAATCGACAAAGTGAAATGTGTCCAAAACTTACAATACGGCAAACACACCAGACAATTTCTTAGCAGAACTCTTATTCTGCGAGTGACTAACTTTGCCAACTTCAGGCTTCATATCACTTGCACGCATTATTGTTTCCCTGAAAACAATTTCAGAGGAAATATTGCTCAGGAGTTTGGATTCGTGCTTCGGAAAGGACAAGGAAAAAAACCATTCACTATTTCACTAACAGATAGCATTAAATACAGAACCAAGAACTTAGTGATGCTCTGATACCAGAATACCAACTCTATTCAGCACAGTGACGAGGTTTCAATTATAAATTCAGGTCTGGGACAAAATTCTTTTGTCCAAACAGTGGCATAATTGCAGCCTGTAAAGTTAATTGCTCTACTGCAGTAGCACTCAGAGAACAGATCACCACTAAGATAAGTACGATAATTGGTGTGATGTTAGGGGATTCATACTGCGAAGCTCTTTGCTTATATTATGAAACGCACCTCTCCATTAGAATGTCGGGCGATATGGCAGGTGGCGACGCGGACCCATTCTTGAAGTGGGCCATCTCGGACATGTCACTCGACGTGGACACCACGTCGGACGTGTCAATCAGGCTCCCGTCCACCGAGTCGGTCTCTCCGCTGGCGTTCACGTCATCATGCGGCATTATCACGACTGGCGTCACATAACTACGCAAGTCCGACTGCACCAAGAAGTTTGGAGGGTTCTGAAATCAAGCAGTAGTGGCATGTATTATATTTTTTACACAATAATCCTGTATTTTAATGATACGACTAAATTACCATTTTCACGATATTGGATTTGGAAGCAATCTGTTAATTTTGTTCTCTTAGAAGTGTAATAATTTCCCATTCAATCCACTCAAAATAAATGTTAGCAACTTATGCTAACATCTTTAATCATCAAGATTATTCTGTCACAGAACTTGTTTGGCAATTGAGTACACCCATACAAATGCATTCTTTATTGGATTAGAAATAAGCCTGGCGTGTCAAGCATTACAGTTGATGACTGGTTTCGTGTCTTACCTCAGGTAGTAAAGGAATTTGAATAAGGTTCTTAAAATATTGCAGTGTGTTTGAGTTGAGGTAAAACTGTCTCAGTTCTCGGAACTGCTTCAAAAACCTTTCTCGATGTCCTATAAGCGTGTCTGGGGGAAGGCCTGCAAATAAATGTCAAAGCTGTAATTTCCTCAATCCATCACAAATCAACATTACTTTTACAGGAAAAAGCGATCCAAAGACTTACTTGCATGTAGTTTGAACAATATTTTTACACAGTAGTCATAAAGTTGTGACGAGTCTTGGATGCACGGAATAAGTGGCGCAAGCCTACACTGTCCGGAGCTGGTCATCGAATTTGACCGCGACATGTCCAGAGAGCCGAAAACTGGAATTTGTAATACAATGTTAATCACTAGCCACTTGCAGGTCAGAGGTGGTTTGGAGGCAGAGGTGGCAAGACTTACTAGCTGCTTGGAGGTTTAGCAGGTCATCCATGTAATCAAACATCTCGACAGACATTTGGAAACTAAAACGCAGAGAGAACCAGTTGTTAGTTTCTCCAGGATAACTAGAATCTTTGAGTCGCCCTTTGTAACACCAATTATACACCGATTAAAATTAAGGTGGACTTTGTGATTTTCACCTTAGATTTTTAGTTTAGGGGCACGATGGGAGTGTGGTGTTAATGAGAAAAAACAGCTCCGTAGTGAAGGAAGGCAAAAGTTTGATTCTTTTGCAAACAATTTTGGTTACAAGTAAAATAAAGCATGGGTAGCTGACTAACTAGTTGTTGATGTCGTTTTCCCCGATGTTGACCAACTCTTCCTTGGTGACGACCAGGTTCCCAGGAAACCGAGGATTGCGTCTGTGGAAATCCAGCTTTGTGTTGAGGAGAGTGCAGTACAGCTGGATTAGCTTGCCGTAGCTCTCCTTCAAGTGATACTGAAACAACACACAAAGGATCAGACAACGTGATGAAAGTGAATGTCAACGATTGATTGATGAAATCAAATCAAACAGTTCTTTCAGAGTTTATGATGATGTTCAGAGTTTAACTGGAAAACGTAAAACAAGAAATAAATCTCTCTCAAAAAGTAGACATGTGCTTTGAATACATTGAAACAAACCTCTGATTTTGATATGTACCTGAAACCTCCTCAGTGATGGTACCCATAGCCATCCCTGGTTCAGAACCCTCATTAATTTGCTAATAAAAATACGAGTTTGATTGGATTTCTAAGCCTTAAGATGTGTAACAGTTAATTGTAAAATAAAACAATTTTGGGTTCAGTCTATCAGACATGCTTTGCTTAGCAGAAAGTGTCAACACACCCAAAGCTTGCCCAAGTTTTCGATCTGCTCCCGATGGCGCTGGGAGTTTGGCAGAACATTGGCGTGTCCTTCTCGCAGGACCTTGTGCAGTACGTGGCAGAACTTCCAAGCGACAATGCGGTTGTCCTGAAGTTGCAGCCGCAGGACGCAAGACCAGAACGTGGCTGCGCTCTTCTCGTGGAACGTACCAATGATGGCGCCTAGCAGTGAGTCAAGGAAACCAACGCACACATGGCTCGGCAGCTCAGTACAAGTGAACAAGAAACCAAGATCGTTGAATGGAGCTGGCAAAATAACTTTGAAAATAATTTTATTCAGAAATTGGAAGATTGTTTCATGACTTTGGGATTGCATCAGAATCTTGGAAAAATTCTGGGTCTTCAAAATTTATTTTCCTATTTAGTTCGAGAGCAAATTGATAGACGGAAATTTTATATAGGGATAGGGATTATAGTTTACGGCACATTTGAAATTGATGGTATCAAGGAGTGATTTATTTGTATGCCATATTCTGAAGAAAACAGGTGGAGCAACGAGTGTCAGCAAAGAGGGGAGGCGGTACAAGGAAAGGCAAACTGGTAAAAGTTTGGTGAGTTGAACTGGCACATTTTACAAGTGTCGAGATGTAAAGCTCAAGAAGTGCACGACCATTACAGAGATAGAGAACCAAATGGTGTTCACACTATCGTGTCACATGCACCGACCTCCTTGTTACCATATAAAAGAGTGATTGTGTTTTTGTGCAAGAGCAACACAGAGGGATTGCCCGGAAATGAGCCAGATTAAAGAACCATCGTTGACAGAGCAGATGAGCAGATAGTCTATGTGGGCAGGGCAGACGCTCAGAATGTCACGTTAACCACGTTTCCAGAAGGATACTTCGAACATGTTTTTCTTTCACCGGGTTTTCCTGTTGATTGATGGCTTTTCCAATGCTGAGCGCCTGAAAATTATGTCATCGTTAATCGTCGTTTTGTCATCGTAGTCTACATTCATGTTAGCGGCCCACGCCTAGGGCCCCTTATCATCAAATGTAATATTGATTAGACAGAGTCAACAGCTAACGGTGATGTCTGCTAAGTAAGGAATACTAATTGGTTAGGAAAAGTGCGAAATGATGATTACTGGCGATGATTTAATTGGCATGGCAGCTAATAATAGGACGTAGCAAGGAGTTCATTGCCACGGCAATTAATTATCCACGGCGATGATTATCTCAGGAACAGCGTAAACACAGTATGTCATGGTGGTGCACAATGCCGGGTAGGTGGGCAGTAATTCAGTAGGAGCGAATGTGTACTGGTAGTAAATACGATACCTACGGTCATTATCCGACAACTAGGCTAGCACGCTATCACTTGGTTTCCGATTTTAACAACAGGAAAATATCATAGAGATTTGAATTGATTTAGGATTTGAGAAATTCTAAAGTTAAAAATCAGAACATTTATCTTGGGATCTCTAGCCTGACATACCTCGCCGAATAGGCTTTATATTGTCTTCGCGCCACTTAGAAGATGGCATTGTCTACCTGACAGTGGTACTGTAAATTATCTCGCATTATTTTATGAGCAGCCTAGCACAACAAAGAGGTTACGACGGTTACCACGCAACACAAAGCAGTGCAGAATCCGGTCTGTGTTTTTGTGTTCGTTTTCCTCGTTACCTACATGACATTTTTCGATTTATATTTATCCTCCATATCGACGTTTAACCGTTTTGACAGATATTGTAATGCCTATCCAATCGCCATCCCGAAAGAAATCGCCCACAAATCAAATCAAATGACATAAAAAAGTGGAAAAACTCGATTCGGTTCCTGCCACTTGCTTATTACGGAATTGTGTATGTGTCACTAACTGCACCAGTTTGTGTACATTGTAAGACAGACACAAGACTTTGAAAATAATTATCCGCTTAAAAACAATTAGAGTGTGAAGGCGCAAAGGCGAACCCGTCGAATGCGACCGATGTGCTCTTTGCCCTGCGAGGTGAGAAAAATAAAACTTGCTGCCTACAGCCCTAGCCGGAGCCGCGCTTGGACGAATAGGGTTTTTAGAAATCTCTTGCTGTCAATTTAATAGTGGGTACTCACAAATCTAAGGTGTAATGCCATCCAATATCATTTGCGTACTTCAAAATATTTGACGCTGTATAACTTTGACATCGAATCGACTCGAATTTTAAAATTATGCTTGTTAGGAGCAAAGATCATATTTCTAGAAGGCATACGAGGTAAATGTGTTTCCAGTAGCTCAATTCAACACGGTCTGCAAAGACATCGCGGGCCGTGTATTACTGAGGGTGCCGTGGAATGTAGGGGCTAAGCGAAGCCACCAAACACCAAACGCAGTAAAATTGTCAACGAATCGTCGAATCTTCTTAACTGAAGAAAAGTGATGCGTGGACAACAAACACCATTTGAAATTCGCATTAATTTTTACCAAAGCGAAGTATTCTTGCATCCAACCTACTAGCGGAAAATGTACCTTGATGCTTGGGCCCCATTCTCACGGGTTCCTGAGGGAAAAGGGGACAGAGCCGTAGTGTGTGGGGGTGTTTGGACTTTGAACTTTCCTAAATTAAGATTTTAATGGTAATTTTCAAGAAGATTGCATGGATCATACTCCCTCATTTTGCAATGTGACTCTGCTTGGATTGAGGTTTTCTGGTTTTGGTCTAAATCTGTCTTACCACCATGGAGATAGATAGATGATCTGCAAGGATGATACGCTACACAGGTGCCTATCTATTGAAAGCTGGTTTACGATTGATGACGAAAGCATGATTGAATGCAGACGAAATACAACAAATTACTTACAAAGTTGTAATACTGTTTATCCGACATTCCCCGCGACATTTTGCACCAAGTGTTCGATCCTTTAGATAGCAGGTGCTTTGAATGTTCGGTTTTGTTATTCCATCGTTTTGCTCTCAGCAAACTGTTGATAGCTTCATGCGGCTTCTACGACTGATAATGTGCAGAAATTAGAAGACTAAGATTTCGCAGTTTCGGTCCGACTAACGCCTTTGGTTACACCAACACGTCGAAAATCCTAGCCTATTTTCCGAAGTAGGGATGACGGTCGCCAGGTTGGAAAAAGCATTGAACGCCCTGATAACAACAGCGATAACCACTTCACTAGTCAGGCTCGTTCATACTTCAAACTACACATTCTAATACAATGGGTAATCAACGAATGTATAAAGGCATGGCTCCTTGTCGATAAAAATAATTGTTAGTTGTAGACTACGTCAAACCACTGGTTGTGATTCGGTCGGTCACACTGGCAACCGATACGCGGACCGTATGTATCCTTTCGAATAAATGATATTTTTAGATCGTATCTACATCGTCATCTTTACACGTATTACGCTTATCAATCAACCTCCTTATTGATTCGGTATTATCGATTGCGACCTGCAGTTCTAGCCATTGAGCTGTTTCACAGAATTCGCTACAAATGAACGACAATGTGTGATGTAGGTGGAGTGTTTCGTGAAATTGATAATAAGATTACGAAGCAAGCCTATCTAATCACCGATTGCGTCAAGACCGCAGCAAAGCCTATCGACTAGCGACATGTTATTTTTCTATTTTTCCCAGTTCGTCAACATCTTGTCGCGAAGCGAGCTTGGTGTAGCACGTCAGTGCCAACATGCAAATCAGTTTTATTCAGTTTTAGCTAATTGGAGAATGTGCCATCACAGCTCTTAGACGTGAAAGAAGACGCATGCTTTGTTGCGAGTGCATTGGGTGAAAAATCAACAAGTGTGTAAACGCAAGTCGATCACGAAATTATTAAACTGTTATCTTATTTCTGACTTAAGTCGGAAATAATTCGAAATATAACCAAATGTAATTCTGGAATTTGACAAATTTACAGAAGATCACTCAATTTTCTTGAGAGAGTGAGCAGAACGTAGGTCAAGGACCGTAGCCTGGCCTTTTCTAAGCTCAACAGAACATTTTGTTAAGTCTAAAATTAAGGTTTTTTTCCCTGCTCTCAAAGTAAAAATATACGACGGAGGACGTAAACATTGGACTGTAGAACATGTGCACAGTAAGTAGCGAACGAGGAACTTAGGCCGGGGAAGGAAATGGGATGCGTGATCATTTCTACGAATGAAAGGCTAGTCGATTTCTGGTAACCATTACTCAGTACTTACTCACATGAAAGAGCCTGGCTCTCTAGATGGAAGTGGGCAGTGGTCTTGTGTAATGCCGACTACGGAATACGGTCTGATTAATGAATGAATGCCCAAGGGCAAATCGAGAATCTTACCTGAAACTTTTCGAAGTTCTCTCTTTCTAGTTCCAGACTAGTCTTGCGCTGCTGTAGTACTCTGGGCAACGACAAAGATGCCATGATAACAGAATTGAAAATACACTGATTTTACTAACTGTTATCGTTCGGTGAGCGAGATGTCGATCATTTTTATAAGTAGTAATATACTGAACAAAGTGACTATTTGAGGCTGGGCGGGTGTTGAATTCGTCAACAGTTCGTTAATAGTTTTGACGAGCCTAAAGAAACACAGAATGTAGTTGGCATCACGTAAGAACACACAAAATAAGTTTGTTAATAGTTTGATAGCAGTCCGAATCAAATAAGGAGAACAACGAGACTCCAGCTGAAACACAGCACACCACTCTCTCGAACCCTCCGTGCCCTGTCGGCTGGCTGTCAATGGAATAGGAAGCACAGTTCAAAAATTGCCACTAGGGTGTCGCGAGCTGCAGCGCAAAAATTTAAACTTACAAAAACCCAGTGCAATCCACTGTGGAACCAACATGAAAACGTTCAGTGAATAGGTCTTTACGGTTGTGAAGTCCAACCACATTTCAGGCCAAAGATACTAATATATATAATATAACCTTTTGTTATAGTCTGCTAATATTCCCCATTACTTAAAAGTAACCTTTATCAAAGTACACAGCAATTAAGTCATTCTCCAATTTTATTTTTCACAAATGATGGAAACTATAATTAACTGTTTACTGTAAGATTTAAATTAAATTAACATGTATTTCTGTAGTGTAGACGAACACATCAACATGAAAAAACCCACCAAACACCCCCTTCGCATGCAAAGGAATAAGCTCAAGGGAAACAATTATGTTGGCAATTTAATAAGCTAACTTATAAATATCTAGTCGTCGCTTCCAGATCCAGAATTAAAATCCTCATCACTATCGTCATCATCAGAGTCTTGTTTTTTCTTCGAAGCAGGTTTCTTGGAAGATTTACTGCCTTTGCTCTTTGCCTGGAATAGTACAAACAATAAAAACACCACACAGAAAGTAATTTAAAGTTGCACATTTCAACCATCAACATATTATAACCCTTACTGGTTTCTCACTGTCATTGCTGGCATCAGATTCTTCTTCACTCTCAGACTTCTTGCTTGCCTGCTTTTTCTTTGCTTCTTTTGTCTGTAAAATCATTTCCAAATTGCACGTAAGCCACTCTGCACAAATAGTCTTGGAAACGGACAGCAGGTAATGAGCATTAGCGGCCACGCTGGATACTTACAGATTTTTTCGGTGCAGGCTTCTTTTTAGATACTTTCTTGGATGCTGCATCACTATCACTGTTTGAATCAACATCCATCTCTTCTTCAGAGCTATCTTTCTTTTTTTTAGTAGGCTTACCCTGAAACAAAAGAAAACCGTAATAATTGACCAGAGTTCTCCACAAATACCACAAACTGTAATTGAATTATTGAAATTTATTAATGTATCCCAATATTATTTAATGGGCCATAAAAATCTGATTATTTACAGTTTTTTTTGTAGCTGATTTTTTCTCGGGTGTTTTTTCACTTGCACTGCTATCGACGTCCATTTCTTCTTCTGAGGTATCGCCTTTTTTCTTCTTAGGAGTTGCCTTCTTAACGTCTTTAGTCTAGAAATTAACAAATTTATCAACCAGTTCAAAACTCGAGAAAGAACACTCATAATCTAACGGGGATGTACAAAACAATCACTCACGTTTTTCTTGAGTGGAGCAGACTTCTTTTTACCATCGTCGCTGCTGGCCATATTGGCATCTCCATCTGAGCTAGATTTTGCTTCCTTCTTTTCCTAAAAATAAAAAGCAGAAGACATTTTGTATCTTGTCTGCAAACTTGAAAAACAGCAAACAGCCAATCTAAATCCAATAATTGATCCAACTCCATTTCTCCCACCTGTTTCACGGAAGATTTCTTAGCGTCATCTCCACTGTCACTGGTGACTTCATCAGCGTCGCTGATATATGCCTTGCTCTTGAAATTGCCAGAGTCTGTCGACTTTATGCTCTCTCTACTTTTCTTCTTTGGCTTGGAGTTGGAACTCCTAGGCTTTGAGTTTGCTGCCTTTTCCGGCTTGGCTGAGCCACCATCAGCCACAAACTGCTCCATCGCTTTGGCATAGTTCTCCTTGGCCTCGGCAGCCTTTTTTTCCCACTCGGACTTGTCGGTCATGGCGTTCCAGAGCTCCCCACCCTTCTTGGCGATCTCAGTGACGCTGATCCCAGGGCTGTCGGCTTTGATCTTCTCGCGAGTCGCGTTCAGCCACAGCATGAAACCAGTTGCCGGTCGCTTTGGTCGTCCATCATCCACTTTCTTCTCTCGCTTCCGACGAGGTTTCTCGGACTGCAGGGTGCCAAGTTAGTTGCTTAATGAAATGCAAGTAACTTTCCAGAAAACAAACATTTTAGAGAAAATAAAATACGTACAACAGTCTTTGCATTCTTGTGCTTGGTTTTTTTCTCCTTTGTTTTCCCACTGGCTGAGTCTCCGGACGCATCCGACTCAGTGTCTGGTGGACTAGAGTCGTACCTGTACAAGCGAGAACAAATGTTAGACAGCCTCTTTCCCATCGCAAACCGGGTGCCAGTCATCATTTGCACGAGAATGTTCAATCATCAAAATTACATTAACTTTTTAAGTAAAAAAAATTAAAGCTCTGTGAGAGTTTAAGAGTCTTTCACACGAAGTGTTTAACTAGCCTAAGAAAATCAGCATCAAGGTGTAAAAATCACCTTTCATCTTGATAATTTTGTCTGACAACGGTTTGAACTTAAGCTATATTTTTTTAGCACATGTGCTAGTCATGTAATCAATGGCTAGAGCTAGCAGAGGACAGGACTTTGGGGAAATAATTATAATTCACCGATAAATATGCCAATAGTTGTTTTGAAAGGCACTTACTCTTCGGCCACGTCGCTGTCCTGCACATTGGGGTTGAAGTCTTCGTCAGTAGAGTCATCCTCGGAGCCACCGCCGCCGTCATCATCACGCTCCTCGGCCTCAGCCTTGACGCGAGCCAGGTATGCATCAGGCTCGTCCTCCTGGTCCGAGTTGCCGAAATCGTCTGTGAACGATGGCTTGTCCTGGAACCACAAAAAGAATTCAATGTGCTGTCTCAGTGAGTTGGCAAACCAGTGGCCTTTTTGTCGATGGAATATTTTCCTAAGCTGAATGGCATGAAATACGAACCACAGTAACTCATCCTAGAAATGACTCCTCAAAATACAAACCACACTGATACAACAGTTAAAAAATCTTTTTTTCCTCTTTGAAAATTACTAGCAATTACCTTATATGCTCATTATCATCTAGCTTAACTTTCAAAATGGTGAAAAGGTGTAAAAAATGGTATTAGTGGATATTCTTACGCTCTTTCCTCTGTTCTTAACACGGAGCTTCTTGTTTGTGATGAAATCGAAAAGCTTCCCATACTCATCCTTTTCGATGCTGCTAAATGTGTGAACCACATTGGACTTGAGCTCCACTTCGAAATCGAACGACCGTGTGCCACCACCACTTCGAGCAAAGTTTACACTGACAATTTCCTCAAAACGTATATGTACGGGAGGTTTGTGGACGTAGATGAACCCCCTTTCAAGTGGGTAGATATAACCGGCGGTGGCCTTGTAAGAGCAGCCCACTGCTGGCGTCTGAGAGTGGCTGTCAGGGGAGATAAAGAATTTAATTCACGGAGCAAAAAAAAAGAGGAATTTATTTGGAAAAATCAGTTTTTTAGTGTGGCTTCGTGTTTTTATACTCACCCAATGAAACTTCCCGGAGTGGTAATCTTTCGGCCGATAATGGCCTTCATAACTTTGCCCATCACTTCAAAGGTAGGGCCGGTCATATCTTTCTCCAGCTTTCCATCATATTTCTCTTTTAACTCATCGCTGAATTGCAAAGGTACAGGAACTATTAGCACAAAATTGAAGAAAGTGTTCTTAAATTACTTTTAGAAGCTAGTGCCTTCAAATCAATGTATAAGATAGGAAGATATTTAGAACTTACTCAGTGAGTGAAACTTCAATGCTGATTTCTTCTTCTTGACCAAACAAGAACACAAGGAAATGGTATCTTGTCTGTCCCTGCTTGATAGGTGGGTCTAAGCTGACAACAAAGAACATCTGACGCCCATCTTTATGAGGGAGAATGAAAAGACGAAGGACAGTAGACATTGGAATTTTGTAATCAAAAGTCTTTCCATGAAGCTGGAAGAATGTGGGGTAAAGCTTGACATCATATCTTCCTCTGCAATAAGAGAAAAATGAGTATTCAAAAATGCAGTTATATTTCCAATTAATTAGAAATTCAATAAAATAGAAATATACATACCGAGGTGTAAGACATTGAATCTCTTTGAATGTGGTAATTGCATCACCAGACAAGTTGATGACGCTGGCTTGATTCATTACCTAAAGAAAGTATTACTGTTAAGACTTTACCCGCAAATACACTCCATAGGTACATTTGATATAGAATCAGACATTGTTTCAATGTTGCTTGGTAGGAACTTAATTCATACCTGTTTATGGAATGCATCAACAGGATCTGTGTCGCCGGCAAGTTCAGATGATGGAATGTGGAACCTTATTTCCATGAGACTGACAGCCGAGTCATCATTTTGATGAAATTCAAGAGTTACTTCATTTTTCCCTGTTGTGCACTGTGAAACATTGGTGAGTGGCACCTCAAAGCCAGTGTTTGTTCCAACATCAAAACTGAGAACGGAGCCCGTAAAACGTGCTGTTCCCCAGTTCCAGCCTTTCAAACTGAGTTCTTTTTCCAGCATGTCTTTTTTATAGTTTTGAGAAAAGAACTTGGCCAGCTTTTCTTGATCCTAAAAACCATTTACATAATTAGCGATTATCAAGGTGGCTATCAATGAGCAAGGTAAAAGGTATAGTTAGAGGTTCAATAAATCAATTCTGTTCAGAGGTTCAGTCCAAGTACTCACCCCTTCCTTGAATCCAGCATACCGGTGAAGCGTGCCATTCTTGAGAAAAACTCTAACACCCCAAGTGCCGACAAGCCGCTGCCAGTTGACGACCTCCAAATCAGACACAGCAACCTGGTCAACTTTACCCGTCTTGCTATTCTTGAAGATGATATGCTGATCAGTAAGTTTCAATCTGCCAGGACACTGTAAATAGCAAAAAAATAAGGGACCGAGATATCTGACAAAAGAAAG
Organism: Protonemura montana; assembly: GCA_947568835.1. NCBI lineage: Eukaryota > Metazoa > Arthropoda > Insecta > Plecoptera > Nemouridae > Protonemura > Protonemura montana. The sequence goes on along the minus strand of OX387602.1, from coordinate 26,572,124 downwards.
TGAGGTTAGTGTATAAAAGCGGTCGCTTTTCTTACCATGGCACCTTTAATTTCGGATGATACATCGGAATATTCCAGGAAATCCATGTTCCCTCTACTTAAGTTCGGTTTTTATTGATAATCCGATTACTTTAACAACGAAATCGATCAAAACTGGTCGGTTTATAACCCACGCGATACAATTCGCAGCCAAGGACAGCCCAGTGCCGCGAATGAATGTGATTGGTTGAAAAAGGCCGGCTGATTTCCCGCGGCAATAGGAAGGCCCAGGAAGGCCTCAAAAGTTGGCATGAAGCGATGCACAAACCAAGTACAAATTAAAATAGTAACGACCGATGTCCTTTGTTTGAATTCCACATTTATAATTAATTTACACCACTATTTTATAATACAGGACAATGATGCAATATCAATATTTATTTGAGAGATCGTTGACTCTTTTCTTTAGAATATGCCTGACACCATATTAGAAAATTGTTAAAATATCAAATGATTTTTCCATGAAGATTTTTGCAAATAAATATCAACAAAACCGTTATATGGGCAGCTGATCACAAACATATTGGGAATGACTAAGAAAGATTGCCTACATTGCTGAATTACATTGTACACATATGATATATTATAGACACTCATAATAAACATTAAATTTATATCATATGCCTAACGGCTTGCACAACTGCTCATTGGTTTAGAAAAGATTTGAATGAAAATACCTTGGCACGGCATGAAATGGTGACAGCACGACCCCACATGAGACTTGCTGGAACACTGTGATGTAGGTCATGAGTGTGACTTCCTGACTTCCGAGTCTTCAGTAAGTTGACTCGCTTTGTTTACGAAATCAATTAAAATCTAGACACTCTCAAAAGAGTAAATGCAAGGATAGTTGCAACAATCAGAAAGTTATCAAAACTTGGCGTAGTAGATTTTACTCAAATTATCTCGTTCTATCTGGCAAATCTCAAATTGAACGTGATAATTATTTCGGTAATAATTGGTTTGCTAAGATACAATCACAGAAATAAAGACCTTTGGTACATGTAACAGGTGGATCCAGTTATATATGCTGTGAGGATTTTGCAGAATTCTTTTTCATAAGCACAAACTTTCTAAAACCTTAAAATAGTTCGATAAGACAAAATATTACTAGATTTTGAAAATAGATCAATCTATTTTTTTTTTTTTAATTTACTGTATATAAAAATCAATTATTGAGACCATCCCTTTTTTGACGAATTTCAGTTCCGATATACACATTTTTTTTTGAAATTTTTGAATTTAATTTCTGAAATAAACAAAGTCTGTATCTGGTACGCATTAGGTACGTTAACAGTGCTAGGTGAGCAGGAACCTAGATATACACATTTCACTTTGACAAACAATCATCTTTGGCATGCATCATTATCAGACGTATGGATGCCTACACATTCTTAATATTTTCACTACTCAGAGTAATCTTGGTGTATTTGCTGCCCAAGTTATGCTAGTAGTCACATTAGGTAGGTACATGCAATAGAGGAACTATGTATTGTTTATCAGGTAAGATCTAGTCTTATTCTAATCGTAAACAGGAATGCCCTAGCAAGGATCATATAAACAACATGAACATAAACATTAAAATCGTAACAAATAACAAGTCTTCAGGCAACTAGCGTCACTTTTCGAAAGAGTATTTCTAGTAGGAAACCATCTCTTTCACAACATCTAATCACATTATTCAGAGAGCAAACATAGAGTTTTGCTCGAGGCCTAGAACACTATTTTACACAATATATAGGTAACACTTTAATTATATAATTGGAAGGACAGTTAATGTGTATTACACATCAGTAAATTGAATAATATTCATGGTGATAAGCGTCATGTTTTCACGTACAAATATTTAACAACCTTATTCTTATTATTTTTAGTAATTATACCCGAGCATTTCGAGCAACCTTGATAAGTTTGAAATGAACAAGCCGTATCAATGGTGTCGACCACAACAAGACCGAAGGTTTAAGCTACGTACGAAAAAGAGACGACAGCTGTTGGTTATAGAGTGCAGCGCGTCCGTAGCCTCGCGACAAAATCACGCCACGAGACAGTTGTTGGGTCAACAAAGTTTTTCTTCGGTCGCGCCTCGAGATTCTACGGCCGGTCGGTCGCGGTTTCGATTCCTGCGGATGCTTGTACCGACGCCGCCGAGCACAGGAAACGACGTGGCACGTTTCGCTGACCTAAAGTTAAGTTGAAACGTTTAGAGCACGTCACGGAACTGGGGGAAATATCGTTTTGTATCTATAATCTGGCATCCCTCATTAGCATTGTGTTAAGATGTAGCTGGTAGGTGAGTGCATCTTTAGTGCTAAGCAATGCCTGGTTTCAGGAACGCTCGCCGCAAGTGTAGGCGGTAACGGGGAGGGGGTAGGGTCTGGGTGGTAGTGCCTGCAAATCATCTTACAACCATTAAAAAAATGTGAGCTGTACTACGGCATGACAAACAAAGTATTGATTCAAAATTATAAATTAAGCTATACCACTTGCAAAACAAATTCATAATACTAAATGGGTAGCGAGTCTCAAAAATCGAAATCTTGTTAAAACAGACTTTAAAAAATCGTAGTTCAGAGGCTTGCTATGATAATTAGAAATATAGAGAATAAATAAAACTAAGTAGAAACATTACCCTAAAATTAATATTTAGAGATAAAAAAAAAAAAGTTAACCAAAAATTGAATAGTTACCGTAGTGGGTGAAATAGCAGAAGTCAGTCTCGTGATTAGGGCCCAACCAACTGTCTACAAAACGGTTGCATGTGTCGATCAGAATGTCGGGCGGGCGTACGGGCATTGGGCGTTTGGGCGGGTCGTGACTACACGTGACTAATGTAAACCTTTCGCTTTACGTAGATACTGCCTCGAGCGGGGGAGGGGATCATTGTCGGGTCGTTGCTGAAACAAACCAGTACCCTTCATTGGCCCGCCGTATCAACACGCAAAGACACAGCACTGCTCTACGCATGTTAGTTAACACACAACCAAAATAGCAGAGCAAGTACCTATGGCACAACTTCTACACAAATTATTACAAAAAAAATCAAATAATAAACAATTAAGTGTTCACTTAACAAAAACAATGGTTATGTTTATTTCTCAAAACAAAACGTCTATTTCAAACAAAAAAATATGTAACAATCAACATTAGTCAAATCAACAAAATTAAAAGTCACTAATCCATCAACTCAAACTTGCAACAACATTAGAAGTCAGTACGGCAACTACATTGGTGGAGTCCACGTACCTCCGCCGCCTGAGCGAAGCATTGAGCCCCGGGAGGCCAAAGTATCCCCGTGGAATGACCATCCTCGCGTTTCCTTGGGCGGGCCTTGATCCGCCGTGCGCCATCAACGCCGTCAAGTGAGCTGCGTACCCTTCGCTCAACACCGTTGCCACTTGCTGGTTACGCTTTGACACTTTGCCCACAATAAAGATCTGCTTGGGCAGCAGCCCTATGGTCGAGTACACGCCGATGTCCTTGCTGCTACCGTACGCAGCATGCACCGACAATGCGTGCCCCTCGATCAAGTTCCGTAGGTACGCCGTTTTATGTCCAAGCGGATCAGTCGACAGGCCGTCGGCAAAAGAGACCAACCCGTGCGGGAAGTTGTGCTGCGATAGCCACGACACGACCCGTTGCTGCTGCATGTCTGGCCGACCCGTCACGTAGATTATGAGATAGCCGAGCTCCTGCCAGTGTCGAACAACGTCCACTGCGCCGGCACGCACTTTAGGGTCCCGTCCCGTCACAGACATGCTGGCCGTGAACGAGCCGTCGATGCTGAACACCACGCACTCCGTTTTGGCCGGCACTACGGCCATGTAGAGGTCGGCAGATGTGTGATCTCCACGGACCACCATTTTGATCGGGTACATGCCGAAGCCAAGGGCGCTTTCTTCGGGGAATGCGTAAGTGATCCGGCCAGCTTTGTCCGTGTTCTCGGTGGCTTGAAGAGTCCACTCGTCTGTGGTTGGGTCTTTCATCACGTAGATGTCGACTTTTTCACCTGGCAGAGATCGGAAGTCAGTGGGAGATGTGGTATGGCATGCGGTAATGCAGGGATCGAAACTATGGCATCTAATAGGACCCACTTACCAGTAAGAGTGATCATGTCAAGAGGACCATACATGAAACGAGCTATGATTACTTGACTAGATCCATCCTTCACAATCACGTCGTTTGCTCTGTGGTTAGCTGCCACATTCTGGAAATTAAATTATGATGAAGGGAATGTAGTGAAATATGTTCAGGAAGGAAAAGATACCTAGTTTTTTACGTAACTGAAAAAATCATGGACATGGATCAATATAGGTAAATTAACTAGATATCAGAGTAAAAGAACAGTGTAGGAAGTGATGATCAATCACTTACAAGTAATGACAGCATATTATCCTTTTAGTGTTTACAAAATAAATTCATTATAAAATGTCTCTACGTAGGAGACTGAGATATACCTTGAGTTTGACAGAGGTCCTCTTCTTGACCCACTTCTCCTTGGGTTGCGTGGGGCTGAAACTGGCCAGGTGGTGGCTGTCTGGCCCTAGCGTTGGACTCAGCTCGAACCGGCCGAGCTGGCGGATTATGAACGCAATTACGTCGTACGACTCCCAGTAGCTGGCGTGGCACAAGTGTGGCAACGCCTTGGTTGCAAAGTTGGTCAGACCCTCTGGGCAGTAGAGAGCGTAGTCCAGTCGTTTACCACCCCACCACTTCTGAGTTACTGCAACCCGGAGGTAAGTGTTAGCATCTCAGATGTGAAGGTCTTGGGTACAATTGATTTGTAGCCGCTGCTAATTATTTGGTAGATTTCTGCTGATCTCCAGCTGTAAAATGGCTATTTGCAGAAGAGTTTTCCGATTTGGACTCTAATTGTTTTGAATAAGACTAGAAAACTGATCCTATAAGTTGTAGATTAAAATTCATGTAGAAAGGTAAATTACAAAAAAGTTAGATTATCAAATAACAATTTTAAGGCTTAATTTCTGTAGTAGGTAATCAAAGTAAAATGTGAGTAGGATTTTGTGCCAGATAAAAACAGTGTAATAGTTCACAATTTTGAGTGTTAGCTGTGAAAAGTAACCCTAGCACTAGCAATCTAAATTCATTTTGTACTCACAGGCATTGATAGTTTGTATGGGAAGAGATTCGTTGAGTCCTGAAAGCGTACTCTGCATGGATACTTCGGACAGCCTTCGCAAGTGAGACGCCGGTGTCGAAGGGGTGGTGAGATTCTCAGAAAACAGCTGAGGGTTTGTCTGGATTATTTCCACTGAGGACAGAAAACATTGATAATCAGTTATTTTGTGCTAAGAAAGCTCTCCATTTCAACCGACATTAAAAAACTACCATTTCCTACTTTTATTGTTGTTGAGAGTACTAACACAATCAATTTCATCCACAATAACGTGACCCCAGCAATGATCTATATGTTACTATCATTCACCAATGAAATTTTTGGTTATTTTACGCTCCATGTAGTTTAATAGGTCGCGGACCTGTGAATGCTACACAGGACGTGCATCTCTGTGCTATTCCATCGAATGAGTTATGTCAACGGAAGTTAGATGTAATCGAGGGGCATGTCAGGAGATTTCAGCCTTGTTCCTACAGCCAAAAACAATAAAAAATGGTAAATAAAGCAAGTTTTAATTTCAAAATAGCAGGTAGCTGCACAAGAGATTGAACTACAAGCGCACAAAACAAGGAATATGTCCGCCTCGCGACCTAACTGGAAATGCTTAGTTATTGGCCGCCGTTCAATCAAGTTATAAACTTATACATCCTGCAGTTATAGGTCCGTGGATAGACCATTTGAATTCTTCTTAATATTCCATTCCTTTCTTGACGTTTATCAATTGCATGCAGCTTGGTTTCAGCTGAGTAATAAAGGTTTGAAGACTCATTTCTACTTTATCTAACCACTCAGGTTTTAAGCGATTGTCTGGCAAGTGGGACTCACGCAGGTGATGTGGCTGGCCGTTGCCGAGAGGGTACTGGTAGTAGCGAGGAACGTTGACAGGAGGTAGCATGGAGAAGCGAGCTGAGAGCAGCGGCTCCAGACGCCCGGCTATCGGGTCCGTCGGATGGAACAAATTGTAGACTTGGTGCGTCACTGGCTTCGGGAAGTGAGCTGCAGACAGGCAAATACTGATTAGTGACGAATTTTGTGTTAACTTTAATCAGTTAACAAGGGCATCCTTGACAGGTATGTAGATCATGAGTACACTCTATCGGTCTAATTATGTAGATTGTATATTTAAAACTGCAAGATGGAAGAGAGAGTGGAGAGAGCTTGTGAATTTAGAGTAAGTACTTCTCCGAGGGTGGAGAGAAACAAGATACCAATAAGATTGCATTGAGAAACAAGTAACAGTCACTAGTTTCTTACCATTTTTACCATTTATTTTTAATCTTACCATTTTTATCTTCAGTCGACGAAAATTTTCGATAGGCCAGTACCATTGACAACGGACTTCCAAACATGAAAAAGTCGCTCACTTCAAAATCAAACTTGCAATGATTTCCATTATCACTGAAACAAGAAAAACTCTTGAAACACATGAATCATGAAGGACACATCTTACTAACAAAGTTCTAAGAGCAAAACTTCAAAATAATTGTCTTTGAAGGTTTCGATTTTAATAGCTTTTAGACAGGTACAAGATCGATTCGGATTCTGGCAATCTTACCTGGTCGATGATGAGCGTCTCCGGGGCACAGGTGCAGATAGGTGTTTGTGCGATTGTTCTGAGTCACCCAGGTGCGTGCAGTCGCCATCGGTCTCCAGAATGCTGTTCTCGCTGTCGTGCCGCGACTGATATTGCCCCGACCGACACAGCGCGTCATACGCCAGGATCGAGCCCACGCAGTCGCCTAAGCAAACAAGTCTTCGTCAGAGGTGTTTTTCTCTCTTTAGTATGCTCCCTTGATTGTCCATTCTACATTAAAACTTAGTTTTTTTGTTAGTGACAAAGTCATTACTCATTAGCCAAATGATTGACAATTTTATTTGTTACAATACAAAATCTTGTTTTTTATGATGAAAATGGATTTACAGTACTATTCCATCATTTCAAAGCTGGATTTTTTCCAATGCAAATCATTTTGACAAGCTATTTTGTACAACTAATAACAGTTATAACTAATAAACGTCTGCACAATTTAAACTGTATGTTTTAACTGTGAACAAAAATAATTTGTACACATCAGGAGCGTGGCAAAGATATTTGCCACTAGAGTGCAGAGAGTGGGTATGTAGTATGTAGTTGGGTATGTAGTTGAGGCTCACCGATGACGCAGATCTGTCCTGTGAATCCGTGGCCCTCGTCTGACTTGGCAAACTCATGGTAGACCGCATTTGCCGCGTTGATGGTACGAGTCACAGAGTCTTGGTAGTCGGGCGCGATGTCTGCAAAGAGAGGGATCGCTCCAATCGGGATTGAGTCGAGCGTCACGTGCGCCGAGTCCACATATGAAGGCGACACATCGAAGCTGTATGGACTCAAGCTGAAACAAGCAAAGAGGGCGGTGATGTAGATGATAGGAATAAAACTGAGTGAAGTGAATTTTTATATTTAAAAAATTAAAATCACTATACGTTACTTTATGCTATGCATACTAAAAGCTCACTTGGTTCTCCCCATGACATTTGCTTTCACTTCAAGTCAGATTCGATAAAGCTTATGGCATCGTGTGCGTCGTCTCACCTGGAGAGAATGCCGAGCCCCTCAGAGCAAATGGATGGACAAGAGACAAGCTTGATTGCAATATGCCCGACAAGGGCAGGGTAGTGCTGGCGCATGACAGACTCGAAGGCCCCGCGAAATGTGGTGATGTCGGACTTCTTGGCAGTCAAGTCCACACTGGCGTCCAGGATGCTTCCGGCATGCAGCACCAGGAGCAGCACCTTAGTTCCGCAGCTTGAGTCCGTGCCGGGCAAGACAGGGGAACCTGGACATGAAGCGTCCACGCTGCTGGACAGAGCCATTGGCCGGCGTCTGCGGTCGCTTGTCACGCGTTGCAGGTACGTCGCAGAGAAAATGCTGTCTGGAAATATGGAAAAAGGGGGTAGTTAGATGATGTATTAGAATGATAGCTAGTTTAAACTGATACCCGGTAAGCTAAAGCTGGAATGATCTTGATTTTCAGAGCCATTCTACTTGTAAAAGAGTGAGCTTTCAAGTTCTTGTTTTAAGTCTTATGAAATTCCAGCAGGTCTAGGTACAATATCGCAAGCAGTTTTACATTTATTAAACAGCCTCTGATAAAAGTTCCTTAATATTTCCTCTTTTCTTATCCTACCTTGCTTATCCATAGCTGCACTGGTTGGAGACACGTCATGGTCTTCTTCTGCCAACAATTCCATTGAGCTCCACTTTGTCAATGACATTGAGTCGCTTATGTCGGCTAGAGTAGAGAGACGAGCAATTCGGTTAAAATACAACAATGGCCGAGTTACACAAAATTAGTAAAAAGTGCTGGAGACAAATTTCAAACGTGTTTTAGTTAGGTATTGAGTCAGTGCAAGGTATTACATGAGGATTTCAATTGATTACGCTAACTCATGCGCTGCATCTAAAACTACATGCCAATCCTACACAGATATCATTATTTCTTGAAACTGAAATACCCAAAGTAGCAAAAACAACCTGCAGCCACCAGCCAAAAATAAATTATGTGAGTGATACATTTTATTAAAAATATTCTTGATTAGCGGTGCATTTGATGCTCTCCAATGTTTCTACAGGACGTTTGTAATTATCGTATGAGTGTGTGTGATTCTACAGAAATCAGAAAGAAGAAACGACGAGCAAGAAAGTCAAGAAAGTTGAAGTAATAAACTTGACTAGGAAATATCGATGGAGTGCGTACCTACCCTTTATCACAGGAATTACGAAACCAACTGTTGACCGGTCACCACAGAATAGAAGTATAGTAGTAGGTAGAGAAGTGGAAGAGCAGACAAAAATAAAGACAGAAGAGAAACAGAGAATCAGCTAAGCACAGGGCATGAAAACCACATTCAAATGATAGTACTTGGTACTTTTACACCACGATTCATGAATGGTCATGCTGGTCAAGGCTAGACGATATAAGGACTACAATGAATCACCCTATGTATGAAACTGTTCTCCGATTGGTATACTGACTATAGTGTCAGTTACTGTTCAATTATTCCTTGAAGTTGCAGAAAAATGTGCCCTCTTTGTCAAATGAAAGAGTTGTTATTTACGACAATATTAGTAGGAATTTATTATTTGAGTTTTGACTAAATATTATTCTTCTGACCGTGTAAAACAATGGCTGTCTAATACGAGTTTCATAAGGTAATGTATTTCTTTTCAGCCCCTCTTTGTTGGGTTACAATTTTAGCCTGTGTAATAACTAATTTAATCCCTTATATTATCACTTAATAGTAAATGAATCATGTGAGGATAAGTATGCTAGAGTAGAGCAATGATGGTAAGCCATGGACCTATAACCCCTATGCTAACAACTAACATCTAACAGTAGCTTTGCCAGGGATGTGTGGAGGCAACATACCCTGACAATCAAAGAACTCGTCATCGTCGCTTGCAGAGTCCGAGTCGCGAGCGATGCTTTCCATCCGCCAGCTGGCCATCTTCAACTCAAAGCTCTTGTTGGATACATTGCTTGGCGAATGCAAGCCTTTCTTCGAGTTACTTCGGTACCCATGCCGTTTGCGGCCATCCCCATCAGCATCTTCGGCAAGTCTAAAAAAAGCACAGAATTAATAAATAATGGGAGTTTTCGTTGGTTTATGGAGAGTTTAGCAAGTTAACTGAGCTGTGTTGTCTGCAGTCACAGCTTACTAGTTTATACAGCTTTACAAGCAGAGCTTTTAATACAAGCTACCAAATTCTAGCTACCAAATGCTTGCTACCAAGTCACAACATATTAAAAGTTTTCACATTGAGGCCTAATGGCTAAGCCCATTGGAGGAAATTTTCTTCAATTTTCCTATTGTCATCATTTGCCAATTAAGCTTAGGTCAACCCAGAGTCATATCAAACATCTAGGTCCATTAGTCACTTAGCACCGACACCTATCATTTTCGGTAGCCAACACCCAAGATGCAATTGAGTGTTGACTCCTGTTTGATCTAATGCAAAATTGACTGCTGCAATATTTCACCATCTGAAAAAATTACCTGCTGTCAAGGTCAGTTGGTGAATCTTCCGGGCTATCTTCCAACGAGCAGTCTGTGTTTATGGTGGGCACTTGCCGAGATACTGGCTTTTTTAATACAGGAGGACTGGCCATCTCCACTTCTGTTTTCTCGATGCTACCCAGCATAGCCTGTAACACACAAACGTACAAACATTGTATAAGTACCTGAATCTCTTCATAACTGTTTAAGTGTACTATGCCAAGAAAAATCTGATACAGCCGCTGATCTCTGGAAAGACTTTGGGGAAAATATTAGGCTAAGTATTGGGGAGTGTTTGAACCTAAACCAGAATTAAATCTGAATCTTTATTGTTTACCTGTAATGTTTTCCCGAGAGCAGCTTCTTGCGGAGTGGATATTGCACTTGAGCCGTTTGCGTTTCTGCTCGAGCCAATTGTGTCGGGGTCATCTCCAGACTCCCCGCTGTCTGCAGCACCCATTGTTGCCTTCAGTGCCTCCTGTACGGAAAAATTCCCCAGGTATAAGAATTTAACTCATAACGGATGAGGGCATGAGTAAGTTTTGTCTTGGATTTTAAAGGTAAAAAATAAATTCAATTATAGTGTTCAGATATTGTTTATCAATCCTTGTCTCTGTTTTTCACAATTTCCCATGAAAATTCTGTGAAGTATTTTCTTTGCTACCTCACCTCTACATCCACAAATACATTTATTCAACTGCACAAAAAAACTCACGCTTTGTAGCAGTTCACAAGATATAGTTGAATTTGTCTTAGAGGCATGTTCCAAATTGTTGAAGAAAGCATTCTAAATATTTGATAATACTAGTGTAGTTACGTCTTCAGAACATTCAGTTTTTCATTAAATAAGGGTTCAAGCAAAAATTTTTTTTTGTAATTTATTTATCATCCTAGAAATGAATAATAAATGGTACGTTAGATGAATTGCATGCCCTACCCCATCTGTGATTTGTTTTACAAAATCAAGTCAATTAAGTGCGTTCAAGTTAGTTCAAGTACGTTTGATTTCAACGGTCACCTGGCAATCACCATTTGCTCCCTAATACCATACATGTGCAAAATTGCCAATGCACACTAAAGGGCAGCTTTAGGACAATCACTTGCCTGGGTTTGCCGCTCTATCTGACGGATGTCATCCATGGTGAGTCCATACCACTCGTCTTGCCACGCCCACGCTTGTCGGTGCGCTCGCAGCATCGTCTTTCGCAACGCTGCATCAAGCAAGAACCAAAATTAACAAGCAAAGTAGGCCACAGAAACTTGGAACAAGTATTAGATACGCTGGCCAATCAACATGCCGTAGAGCGACTTAGTTCAGTGGCCGACACTGAAGAATAAAATTAAATGGGGAGCAGTAGTGGATATTTCTTGGGTTTTGCAAAAAACACAAATTTAGTAGCATGGTATATGAATGTGGCTATTTGTGGTAGGTAAATGAAAAGTTAACACAAACCTCTGAGAGTTTTACCCAGAGTTACATTTTTTTTAATAAAAACTTGATGGAAACATGCAAATTACTTTTTTTGTGTGCCTAGTGAAGTTGAAATTCCAGTGAGAGTAGAAGAAATTATTTTATGGTGACTTCTTACCAACATCATGGATGAATTTCTCGAGCTTGGTTTGCATGCCCCAATACTGGAATTCGACTCGACACAGTTTGTAAGCACACATCATCGACTTGCCATTTGGAAGGGGCATGGACTTGCCCTGAAATGTCATTTCAGAGTAAAGTTTTATTCACCAGTGCAGATTTTCACAGTAAATATCAGCATTTTATACAATTCAAGCACCAACCTTGCACTCGTTCCAATAGTCTTCGAGCCAGCTGTCGACTAAAGGACCTCGTGAGGTTTTCTGAGAACTGAATACTTTTGGATCTTCTTCTTTAACATAATCGGCACCGTGCAGTTGATCCTTCACAACGTCAATCAGATCTACAACAAATTGCATATTAGCTCAAAGTATAAAATTAAATTGTTCTAAAACTAAATGGGAGGCTTAAAGCTGGTTTTGTTTTCCTTACCAACTCCTCTGTTTCTCAGCTCACTTCCTGCCAGTTTGAAAACGTTCTCTTGGTGTCCGTTGTCCCCAAAGTAGTAAGTCTCGATTTCCAGCGAGAATCTCTCAACGAACGGGCAAGTATACCTCGTCTTTGTGTATGGGTAAGCGTTCCATGCCTCTTCTACCACCGTCAGTGCTGACTGCAACACAATCGAAACGTTTAGCAAGAAAAGATGGCAGTAAATTAGGAGGAAGGTCACCTCTACGCTGAGAATAGTGCTGACCTTAGGTAGGATGCTCTTAAACCAGCCTGGAAGGTGACTGCCCACGTGGTAAAGCTTACGCGTGTATTGCCCATTCCCGCCAGGCCCATCCTCGTAAGGCTCGTTGACCAGGATCTCGATGCCGCTGCCCGCACCTTTACTCTCTTCACGACTTTTTTTCTGCAAGCAGAAACGGTTGCTATAATTGACCCCTCTCATTATCATTTTAGAGATAATTGATTTTATATAGATTAAAATTACTACTGTAAACCAAGGAGGTCAATCACCCTCTCATTCATGCACCAGGAGTAACTAGTGGACAGATTATCAAGAGCTTGAAGTGAATAGTTTGTTAAATTCATATAAAAAAATGGACAGTATCTATAAGTATCTCTAGCATGACAGCAGACATAAAAACTAGTGTAGTATTGTAGCTGGTTCAACACCCCCTAAACCAAAATCAAAATAACAAGGGTTGAATCAGTGCCAAAACAGACCAGACCGAACAAAACATCCTTCCATCCTCCCTCTATAAAACTTGGCACGAATTTTGGTCGACGGGCCTGATCCGATATCTCTTGTGCTTTACCGCGATCATGAAGAGCTGTGCGATCCGGTACTCCTCGACGGTGAGCGGGAGCGGGATGCGGTACTCCTTGATCAACATGGTGGCCGGGTTGGGGTCTGTCTCCTCGCTACCTTATCCCGACCGCCTCGCTCGCATCACTGCTGGAACACAACCATAAGGAATTAATTAGAAGGAATAAATTTATATGATAGAAAATGTACCAAAATTACTTGAAACTATGCATCAATAAGTATGGGCCTGCTTACACCGGGCTGCTAATCAAATAATAGGGCAGACTGTGAAGTAACACTAAGCTCCGACTAAGTCTGGGAAGCCTTGCAACACAAAAGTCCCCTCGGTTGAATGTGAGGAGGGAGTGACATCCCTGCTGTGGCTGTTTGAATTAGGATCAATCAGTTATGCACAGTCAGCACGGGAGGCGACAAAACCTCAAGGGTTGTGAACTGTGAACGCACGACAGGCAGCATCTTATGTACAGACATTTCTTATTTCCTTCTTGATGATGTAAGATAAGAAGCACAAACTGTCATGAAATTAACTATCTGTAGCATTCCTGATTAGGTCACGCGCCCGCACTTGCTTTTCCGAGAGGGGATTTTTTTAAGGGCGTCGTCCGTCGCTTTATCAGACTGCACGGCGTCGGGCTCCGTCTGACAAAACGGCGTCGGGCCGATTGCACGATAGCGTCGCGGGCCACTGCCAGCAACATTTAAATAAATTACCGATTCGAGTTAAAACGTGAGTTATGGCTGATTCGAAATGCAGAGTAGCGCAATAATGAGTCGGATCACGCGCGGCGTGGGTCTCGGGGCAATTCTGTCTGGGTAGGCACGCGTGCTACGCGCCCTTACACGCGTGACGTGCCGTGCCCGTTAGTGACAGGCCCGCTAAAAAAAACGCTCGTAAAAGGTCTTCGCAGAAGAAAACTGCGTACCGAGAAGGCGAATACGTCAATACGTCAACGGCCGTGGGTTAAGGTCGTTGCAATATCGTTTTAAATCACTTTGCCGAGTCATCCTCATTTAGTTCAATAGCAAAAACCACATTGTGCCACATGCGATGACAAATTTGATAACATTATGTTTTATTACTAATTTACATACAATTTAGTTACGAAATTATGCAAATATTTTAGAAACCGAGTGCCGCAAGCACACGAACGGTGTAAAAAGTCGCCTAAAATAGTCGCTAGTAATCGCTGTGTAATATTTTCGTAATCAAAGGTCACGTAATTATCGCCCTCGATTTCCCCAAACATAAGTGGACAGCAATTAGTGCTGCTTCCTACAGCAATTAATAAATCGACGTCATTAGCTCCTCGCGGGCGGGCGGGCGATAGCCGCGTCGTGGAAATGGCCAGTCGTCAACCGTCCACAACGCTCTCAAACTTGAACTCAAATTTCAAAATCTCGGCCGGCTTTTGCGAGTGCCGCCGACCTACAGACGAGGGCGCTAGCGCGGCGCTGCTTGAGGGCAGGGCGCGGATCTCGTGGGCGGATGGAACGGCCCTCCCTGCACACGGCCAGGAATGTAATCGCTCTAATTGCGTTAGCGGCGAGACCGTATGAAAGTAATTCAGGCTCGAGGAAGAAGAGGTCTGATCCGACGTCAGAATGTCGAGCATTCAGATGAACTCGCCCGATTATGCTTAAGGGATGGAGCGAGTAGCGCTCGCGCGATTTCAAGAAAAGAGGAAAATCAATTCATGGATCATTTACTGGTATAGAGGAATCGAAACAAATTGTTTCCCGTTTCTCAGTCAAACGAAAGTGAGAGGAGCAAAGATTTTTCTTTTTCTGGTATAGAGGAGCAAAACTAAAATGTTTACCCGAATCCAAAGCAAAAATAACGCTACATGAATCGATCATATCAATAAATATTTCATGAAAATCAATCGATAGCAGTGGAGAACGATGTGAACCCCTCACCCGCGACCATGCGACAGGTAACAGTTTAACCTGTGACCTCTACTGGCCATGACCCGCGCTACTGGCATTTGAGCCGCGAGTTGCCGCGGTGTCGGCGTCGCCGTGGGGCGCCGGGCGCCCGGGCGCGATCGTCACGACGCCCACGACGCCGCGGGCCGACGCCGCGGGGGCTCGAACCCCGGAACGTCACGGCGCCCCACGGGCCCACGCAGTGTCAAAACGTGGTGGTCCCCTTGATAACACATGACAATCGGCGCCCTTTTTGAAAGCACTCGGGGGTTGATTGGTTTACAGGCCTGTCTGAGCATGCATTTTGTATTGTCAACAAAATCTAAAGATAAATGCATACTTATCATACTTTTAGATATAGAACCACAGTTTTGTTTCAAATGAAAATATTGTTATTTGAGGCATCTGACTGCTAATGACCCGCATTGAAATACAGGAACATTCGGCTTTCGCATGCATTTATAAGACAACTCAATTGACTATTACTCCTGTTACGATGCAATCATCATATCAATAAGATGGCGAAGATGATAACGGCTACCGTATGCCACTCTTGTCCAGAAACGATCTATATATGATTAAATCAAATGAATCATACTTGAATACAGGTTAAATCCAATTAAATCGTGAAATGAACAATCTCTACCAGCAACATGACGCAGTAAATATGTGTTTGGTCAATAACGCATGTCTAGACAAATGTTATCATTTGGTATTAGGGTATTAGCATGTCAGACTTGGTAGGTGGGTACATGGTAGCTGGAGAGGGTGTTGTGAGGTGCGGCCACGTATATAAAGTGGGGGTCGTGCGAACGAGTTTCCCACCCCTAGGCCGTCAGAACGTGCCGTGCGCTAATTTACTAAGCCTACCGCGGGCACAATTTACAATTTCATTACTGATATTCGCACGGGAATTGTCGCAATCCGGGGCGTGCGAGTAATCAAAATAAATTTAAATTTACGATCTCCAGCCATCATGAAAACAAACGTGGCTATTGGGTAATAAACAAGGAACTCGATGGCGAGTTAATAAGACAACAACTAGATTTTTAAAAGCGCTAACCACGGTGTGAAGGCAACATGCATTTTAAAATATCGATAGGTACCTCATAGAAATAATAAAAAACGCGCGCAAGGAACCTCGTTGTGGCTCTGCAGAAAATCACAATCCCCAGACGCTATCTGATCACTGCGTGATCTTTAATTCCTCAGCAACGCCGTAGCACCATTCAACCACGTACCGCAACGAGTGCCCGCCACACTGTCACACTGGTCCTAACGAGTACGTCGCGACGACGATGCCACCCGAAGAAGGGCGTCGAGAGAGCGACGCCGCGTTGGAGTCCAAGTCGTCGCGACGCTCGCTCGCCGTCGACTGTCGACGTCGACACGGCAGGCAGGCAGCTAGCCGCGCTCACACAGCCACAGCCTATATTGATCGAGGACCCCACTACGGCTGGCCATGCTACTGCGTTGAAGCATTGGGTGGAAGCTAGGAACCGAAAAGCGCGCCCCACGACGGGTAAGTAGTGGGAAACACGCGACCGCTTGTATGAAAATGCCATCGAGAGCGTTCACTCAGTTTCCGAATAATGTAAAGCAGCATTCGAGAGTGATTAGCGTTGTAACTTGGCCATTTTTGAATAACGCAAGCAGGAAGAAGGCTCAATTAGTTGTTCAAAGATAGAAGGGGATTTTGTGGTAGGTCAGTGACTTTCGTTTACATTAAGAGCGGAAATAACGTGTCCTTGATTCGTTAGGAAGTTTATAAACATAAAAAAGGATACCCCCTCGCATGAAGGGATTGCTGTTTTTTTGTGCTTTTTGTACCGCCAAATGTTTGCCGTCACATTATTTTATAGAACAATGTATATTTTACACATTCGTGCTATGTTATAAATTCACATCTCAGTTTACGTTACTTTCAAAGGATAGTTCTCATGTTGATCAAAAATAGATTTAATAAAATTAGAGACAAGAGAAAAAAAAAAGCCATGCATCTGCAGAAATAGCATTGTGCACGATGCACATGCGGAAAGGGTTGATCATCAAATAGTTTTATTTTGGGCCCGCCATGGTGGAGTGGTCAGCATATGTGTACGTGATGGTCAATATTGGCCGCGGCATTTCTCCAGAGAAATCTGCGTCTTGGTCGAGTGTCTTCCCCTTGGCAATCTAGCACCCCGCGATCGCCACCAAGCACGCCCCATGCTAGGGGCAGACGTCGCCACGGCGAAAACAAAACGCGACCTTATTTGTCAACGGATACATGTGGAACAGAATACACAAGCAAGTTAAGACGATGTTGGAGACGAGGGAAGATAGAGCGAAATACTTTTTGGTCTCGTTGCAGGATTACTCAAGTAGTTGTAAGTGTAAACATGGAAGAAGGGAAACCGCCGAACAGTGCGAAAGATTGGGTTATAAAAAAGGTAATAAAATAATTAAAGATGTTTAATAGCTTCGTTCAGAATGTTTATAAACCAGAAAGCGAAGTGGTTCCGCGTTGGTGAATGATTGTCCCACTCGATGAAAATTGTCGTTTGGAGAATTTTCAGTTATCAGATTTTCAAATCTCAGCGAATACAAAATAAACGCTTGGTATCACGTGTTTTTCGAACTGGACACTTTTCGAACGTGGCATTTTTCGAATCAAACGTGTTTCCAAATTCTAACCCGTTGGTTAAGGCGCGTTTGGTTAGGCGAGATTTGGTGATTTTCGGTTGGGGGAAAATAGTCTTCAGATGTATCTCTTCGCATGATTATTCACGTGTTAGTGTGATATTGGTCATGGATGTCGGTGCTTGACCTTTCTTTTATTTTCGCATAATTTCATATAGGTACCCTAAGCTCTCGTGAAGCATTATTTAAAATATCGAGATTTCCCAGCGCACAACAGCTGCTTCTTGAAGTATCGTTGATTTATAGTGTAAAGACAGGATTAAAAATAGAATCTATCTGCAGTAGGTGAAGGCTTCGCTAGGACTACTGGTGATGAAAATCCTGTCCCAGGCGGGTGAAAACCACATTGCAGCTGGGTCCAAAAGCAATTGATGCACTCTCTATAAACCGCTTGATTCTCTTGGTTAGATCTGGTTCATGGTTTGGTTAGGTCCGGTTAGGTCTGGTTAGGTCTGGTTCCCGGTCTGGTCAGGCTGGCTGGACATTGTAACAGCAATGATTACACGTCGTAGGGCGTTAGCGGTGGTTCGTATTGGATGATACTATAGATCAGATATTTTTTAAATCTCTGTATCTGGTTTCTTGCTTGTTTGCTCCCTACATATGGTTCGATGTAGGTGAAATTTAGCACATCTCCAAAGTCTCTTGAGGATATAATGAGTTTTTGGAATCAGGGCGTCAAAGGATATTCTGTTAATTTAATTTTCGATTTTCTGATATTTACAATTTACCGAGTAAATTTAAAAAAATCCAAACTTGATAAATAAAAAAGAGCTGCTTATGACTCTCTAATTTTTGCGAGTAAAATGTTGTGTTTTAATTAGTATTTTATATATTTGTTTAGTATTTTAATTAGTATTTTAACTTGCCTGAATATTTTAGATCATTTTTTAAATATTTTTCATACATTCTGATAGTGAAAACAATTCCGTCACAAAGCGCATTGAAAGCCTGTTACGAGCGGATATGAGTAAATAGGTGGGTGGCCAATTTTTTACTTTTAGCCAATAGCTATCATAATTCATAAGTACAAACGTCATGAAGTTATTTGTCTTATCTGGGGTGAATTATTTTATCATATACTACATCGCGCTAACAATTGGGACGGCTACTTTCAACTACATGTATTTGCACATTAGGTAATATCTACGCCGATAACGGGCTCAAAATATTTCAAATAAAATTCGTAGAGACGGAAAAATAAATTTGGTCTTAATGATATGAAATTGATAATGTTATTTGGACTGCATGAAAATCTGGAATAACAAAGTCACTAAAATAATAATACAAATACCACTATCTGTAACTTAGGTTTTCTATATCGAGCCTAAAATCTAAATGGGTCGTGAGGACATATTTATGCCACATTATGTTAAGTGTAGAACTAGAACCGAACAGTTTGGTGTGTTGTATACACCGGTTTCCATGAGACCACCGAAGTTAAGCTACACTGCGCTGAGTCGGGTATTGGATGGGTGACCATCATACACATGACCAGTTTCTGTTCGAGAGAGAGGTTGGAAGGAAGAAAGTTAGTGCAGCAACTTCATTCGCCTTGCTTATCAACCTCTCGACAGCATGGCATTGTGGTGAAATCCTGCTATTTGAGATGTACCGTCCTTTGGAAGGGACGTTAAACCGGAAGTACCCTTGGTGCTCTTCGACAGGAGTAGGCTACGTGCTGGCACCGGGTTTCCCCTTCTCCCTGCTAGGCTAGGTTAAGTTCATTATCATCCTCATCATCATCCACTCATTCACCGACGCCTGTAGTCCAGTGCCGCAGGCCCCGCTGTCAAAACAGTGCGTCGTTAAACACAATATTCAATCAATCAGCCTCCAAACAGTCGTGGCACACTTTGACATCGTAACCTGTATACCAAAATTCTGTTGGACGAGGGACCTAAACACACGCATAGAATGCGTTTCGTAGCTGGTAACCCACAATACCGAAGTTTTAAATATCTCGCAGTTCGTGAATGAGCCAAGATCGTCCTAATACATTTGTGTCCAACTAACGAGACCAAGCAGGTGTAAATTCATTGTTATCAAAAAGCAAAAACATAATAAAAATGCGACGAGTTTTCTGATTTATTTAGGTAGTAGATTGATGGAACCATTTTTGATGAGAACAAAACAAATTTTGCTTGTGTTACGATATTACAATAGTCAAACAAAATGGCGTGCCAGGCTAGCAAGCACACACAATTGGCAGCCAGAAAATTATATCGTAGAAAGTAAATTTTCTGTAAATACTTTCTTTTTGGGGTTTCATCTCAACTTAATGTAAGCAGCATCAAAAAATGTGCCCACCGGGCTGGATTTATTCTGGGTGTCACGTTGCTGTCCGACTTTCAAACGCGAGACACGAACAATTTCGATGTGCGCGGAAAGTTTTCTCGGTTTTTCTTGATCAAACACAAGGGACACACCACAGGTAGGTAATTATATTTTGCATTCGATGTTGAAGTATATGCAGAAGTGGTGCAAGACGATACACAGACTTCTCGGTATATTTATACTAGGGCTTCGCAAACGCATTTTTAGTTGCATTGTAAGATGACCGTAGCAATTTGGGATGAAAAATGTGAAGCCGTTACTTGGTTTCGATCAAAGCAAAACAGACAACATTCACAAAACTTAAGTCGGAATTAATCCTTTGTTTCTAAGATGATTCACTCGTGGACAGGACCAACAAGAAATAAATAATAAATAAAACACAAAATTTGCAATACAATCGTCTTGCCTTCTCGTTTTCTTCTTGATGAAAATTTGAAACTCTGAACTGAGTTTCGGCCACCAGGATAATTAATTTTTCGCCAGAGGGACATAACAGAAGGCTGTGGCGACGTCATAATCCAAACCGTTGTCAAGCCTTGCTAACACGTTGTTTACCATAACAAAAGTCAAAATTGACAGAACGAAACCGGCTGACTTTGAATAAAAATAAAAATAAAATACATACGGGCTTAAAAACTTCACAAATACTTAGTTTTTATGTATTCCACATCATTGCAAAGTTTGGTAAAACAATTTCAAACACTTACGGCGGTGCAACTCCAAAACGGTTGTACAAAATCATAAAATGTTCGTAAATTTCGAATAGTTTTAATTGAGAGCGTCTAAATTGAGAACACAAACATGTTCCCTGCACATTTCGTTGAAATCAGATAAAGCGTTCAGCTTCTAGAGCGCGAACAAAACGCGAACAAACAAAAAACACACACGCACACAAGTGATTTTTTCTGAGGTACGTGAAACCAAAGATTTCGCTCCGCTCGCTTCCCTAGCTGCGTTCATCAATTGCATCACACAATTATTTAGTCAGTGTGTTATACGCTCAAACAAACAAATCGAGGATATCTATGACCAGTTGCACGCAATAGGTGTGAATTACATGACGCAAGTACAGTGATTTTATGTAGACACAAAATATAGGTAACGTTGCATCTTCAACGTTGTTCTCTCCGAACAGCCGCATAATCCACGACCGCGTAGCGCCCGTAAGAACCATTGTCATTGTTGGCACAGAAATGACGCTCGGCAATTTAGCCATCAATGTTTACAAAACAGCGGTACTACTATGGAACTACTATAGCTAAACGTCGTAAAGTTTGTTTTGTTTCTACTTTGTAACAAGGATAGTGCAATTGACTCGAAGCAGCCAAAAAGTGGCCAGCAATGTATTCCTGATCTACACAAAACGACGAACTAAAATTAGCTTGAAAGTCAAAACACACACACATCACAGAAGCGGCGGCTTCCCTACGACGGTTCGGCGCACAGAAAAAACAAACAAAACTTTAAAAAATAAACGTTTACTTCTTACCTAGAAGTCCCATTTGCTCGCGACTTCCATGGTTATACCTGTAGTACACGTATTTCACTTAGTTCCTTGAGAGTTAGTGGTATCCTCTCCTATGCATCCACACGCAGCACGCAGCATGAAGTGCACGCACCTACACCCTTCCTGATAAAATCATCGGCCACAAAGTGATCGTCACTTTACTATATCTGCGCAATCCCACATTATATCCGGTGGATTACGGCCGCAGCACCCGCCACTTCTTTCTCAAGCACCACTAGCGATGAATCAGAACTTGTGGTTCGACGCCCCTGTCCCCTGGAATGAAGGCCAAGAGAAGAGAACGCAGATGCCCACTACTGAATTCCGGGACCCAGTCGGCGTCGGAGGTGTAATGTCGTAAATCGCGGACCGACTGAAGATTGTTGGCAACTGCCGGCCAGTGCGAGGCTGAGGTTTCTGTTGGAAGTCGGTCCGGGCGCATGTCGACATCCAAGGGGGTCGGGGGGCTCCAAAACACCCCGGCTGGATCTCCCCGTAACACCCCCTATTCCCCACATGGTGGCCCCGTTCGGCGCGGGCTAAATGTCAAAGGTAACCCCGCACGCGGCGACGGATTCCATCCCTGGTGGGTCTAGATAGCAATTGTGTATTGACTATCGGTGGGTGCATCCTTGGTTGGTATTCTCTCATCACTGAGCACTGTCTGTATGCACAAGACACAGTTTGGCTATAAGCCCCTTGGGACAGGGGTGTTGTTTACGAGTGTCACAGTGTGCGTTATTTTAGAGTTCAGTATTGTATTCGCGCCTGTTAATAAGAACAATGGCCAATTATCGAAGCCATAGAGGACCAGTAATTAGTTGACTTGTCAAACAATTAACAAAAGATCGAGAGTGCCAAAAGGCATCGAAGCTCGTGCCAATACATGTTAATGCTTTCGCAATATGTGGGTTGCATGAACATTTTTGACAGTAAAAGAGTAAATTATTAAGTGCCCGCCCTAATAAAAGGTTTAAACAACTCCGAAAGGACGCTAATGGGTACGCAATTCGAAACGAATGAAAACGCGACGTGTTAGTTTGAATGTCGCCCAAATTCTTGCAGCAGGGATTTGTTATGGGTACCAGTTGATCATGGCATGGACCTAGTTAAAATCTCGCAAGGCGACCTCGAGAATCGATCCCCGGTCTTCGAGCAATGACGTCAGTGTACGGCGCGAGGACGACGTCGACGCCGGGAGCTGACGTCGGTTTGCGTTCGCTAGGGGACGGAGAGACGATGCCGGCCGACGCCTGCTCCTGCTGCCTGACTTGGTTATGACAATTCTTTCATCATCGAGAACATATAGCGACCTATTGTCATAAAGCAATTCGTAGTCTTGCTTCCTTCGAAGCAATGTTGGTTTCAATGAGAATAAATGAACGGGTTGCCAGCGCCGATGCCGACGGCGCCTACCCGGCCGAACCCTGGTGCCGAATACCGGCGTGAATGGTAACCGACACGGGGAAAGTAAAATTGAATGTGTTGTTAACACTTCAAGAATGATGGCGGTCATGGGGAAACAGTGATGATGTGGGATTCTGTTTCTTTTATTAATTTTTATCGACAGAAATAGGAAAGTGAGTTTACAGCAAAAGCAGACATTTTCTTGTGATTGCTCGACCAGCTTCCCACGCATAGAAAGGCGAAAGACTTGAATCTGAGCGGAAACACGAGCTGAGAAAAGCAACACTTATGCACTGCAGCATAAAGTTCTACATTGCCTTTCACGTATGATCGCATTCGTAGATTTTGCTCTTTCTTGAAATTGGTGTGCACAGACTCCGAGTTGTGCATGCATGTAGGTTCTTTTCAGTTTGCATCATCCAGGCTATTCAAGTACCGAGTACGCTCACTCCAGCGCTATTCGTTCCTCTCAGAGCCATGTAATCATCCTTCTTGGATAAAACCTTTATTTATCGCGATAGCATCCCCGTCGCGACTTTTAGAAAACACGGGAATACGTTTGCCCCCCCCCCCCCCCCCCCCCCCCCTAACCCCTTGGCACGACGACGGCCTTCTCTGACGTCATAGCACACCCCCAACTGCGTCATTGGGGGATGCTGGCAGCGCGATTGCGTCATCAATAATATCCTGGGGACGGATTTGGTTGGTCGAAATAATATTCTCTCTCTCTCTCTCCCTCTCTCTACCCTTCTTCAGTCTTTCCTCTTACCGACGGTAATCAGCTCATCCCACAGTCGCACTAAGCATCTCCGAAAATGACAAATAAAAATGAAAAGTGTATTAGTGGGTCGGAAAATTTACTCGGAAAATATTTTCGGGTGGTGCAACGGTAAATGGTAAATTGGTTAAGTGTCTAGAATCTACTTCCAATAGTGTGTAGTAAAAACCCGAAATCTACAGATGTGTTCGGTGCTTTTTACTTCATTACTAGTATGGTGGCATTTCCTAAAGGACCTACTGCTGCGCGATACCCGCCCGGAACATCCTTTCTTTCTCAGAGTATGTTCTAGTATAAGTATGTGCTTATTACTGCTCTGTGACACCCTCTAGCAGATGACTCTTAACTAGCCACAGCTCCTTGTTGAAGAACATTGCCTTGCTCTAGCTAGCACGTATAGAAACATCCTTGCTCAATGCCGGTACCTCTCCCATTTCAAGTCTCACCTGCTCCAACATCATGATGATATGCACCTTTCCTACAGATTTTGTAAAAAATATGGTGATAGAAACAATATTCCATTGTTGGAAAAACTGCTTATATCATTTTCTTTCCTTAAATACGCGTCTCTGATAACGCAACTCTTTAAGCACTTCAAGGTGTTTCAAGGACTAAAACACAAAATTTATTGGGACTGAAAATTTGTTTTTATTCATAAACAAATTTGCATACCGATTCAATGTTCCCAGTCATAAAATAAGACTGATATTTTTTTCATTGCGGAAAAAATAGCAAAAAACGTTCAAAATTGGCGAATAAGAGTGTCAGTATATACTTGCAAGTAGACATTTGTTTGTATTACGACTACCTAATCCTACGGCCATAATTCTATCGGAAAATAATCAAATCACTGTTTTTCATTTAGGCCCTTCAGGCTCTCTTTGAAAATTCTAGGAATCGTTGTTTATTTACATGCTAATTATTGTAAATATTGACAGTATGAGATAGACGATGTAAGTGACAGTTTGGATTAACAAGTAAATAGTGCGAGAAAGCTACTGGAAATATACTCGGTAATAACGATTGAATGTATTACCTATATTTAAGACTAGCCACTAATGCAATAAAACACGTACATAAAATAATCACATGCATGATTTATCACGAGGAGGAAACATGTTGTATAACGAATTAAAGAGTGCAATGCGTAAGTACTTACACAAATGACGAATCCATTTCGGAATTGAGAACTAGACACCAAATCTGTTCTCATTTTTAAAATTAACACGTTGCTTAAAGTTTGATAATAATTTCCGCTTAAAACTCGCGACTCTAAATAGTTCACGATTTGTAGTTATTTTGGAGCCATGTTGAATGAGGTGATCACAGCTGAGCTGGATGTCTTGTGCTGCGATCTGGATTGGAAACAAGCTAGCACCAAATGACGTATCATCTTGTCAGGAACTTTAAAAACAAGCCGCTGCAAGAAAAGCGTAGCATAAGTGGTCCCACCCATCGCTGCCAAGGGAAGGGGGTGAAATTTAAAAACTAGAATTATCCTCAGGAAAAATGCAAACACAAGCTACTTGCCTGTGCCCGTACTGTACTTGGACCGTACTGTACCCGTACTTGGACTGGGTCTGGTCACCCCAATAAATGATTGATAAAAAAGGTCAACCGCTTGAATTACCTCAAATCAGTCTCGATTTGTACACAAACATGAGTCCCACCTCTAGTACTCTCTCTTTCTCTGGTTTTCGTTGTCTAGTCTAAAAATCAGATTATTTGGAGGTGTTCAACAGATAACCTGATTGACATCTGACCGTGGCCGTTGGCACATCAGGTTCCGTGTAGTCGGTGAACGTGTGAACGGCGAGGTTGACAAATTTTATCATAGTCTAGTCTAAGAGGAACGTGAAGAAACTCGGTGCCGACAAGTAGATTACCTTCGAAGAGTATCAAATTACCAAACGATTCACCGGCCTAAAATCACTGCCGAATTTCTTGCTTGCACCAGAGCAGGCAGTTGAAGCGCTTCCCCTGCAGGGTGTTCACTCTTAAACCACCAATGCAATTCGCCGCACCACCAAGGTAAGATTGTCTACCTACAGAAACCACGGGAATGATATTTCTCAGTTGCCATAGAGAGACTTTGAATCCAAGGCCGCCATGTTAAGCGTCTCCGATTTTGAATTTCCTCAAAGAGTTCGTGCTATATTGTGGCGCGTCACGAGGTTTGCGCCATTCTACCTTTACATTCCTTGGTGTTGTCCAATCAGGATGTTTAAATGATGTGATTGATACCTATGGACTTTGGACTTGCTGACTATGACTAGGAGGCACGCGAGCCAGTGGCCTAAAACGCACATGTCGGGCGTAGCTCGGTGTATATAGGTCTCTGGCGCCGTCATTTAGGGGGGCTACTTCGGGAGCTAAGACCGAGCAAGGGTCCTCTGGCGATCTACTGGTCCGTCGAGTGAATTCTTCTCCGAGGCAAACCCAGGCATCGACGTGTTCACCGAATAACCGTGTGCGAGCAGTGGTATGTGTTAACGCACACTTGTGCATAATCTATAAGGTTGAGAACTATCTGTCGAAGTAGATGGAAGACGAACAATTGCGGACGAGTTATTCTTGTTATTGTACTTTACGCATAGTGTGTGGATTTTGCTGTGACCACGTCTAAGATCAGACGTATAGGTTTGTAACGGGGAGTTATTTGAGGTTCATAAATGGAAAAGCAATTTGGGTTTAAATATGCAGTGCCTGAGTGATCTCTAGGTGACGGGTACCTCTCCCAAAGCCAAGCGAGATCGAGCTACGCCACGTGAGTACCGTGCGTACCATCAACAACCGTCACAATATCTTAAAATAATTGAAGTTTTATCTTGGTTTTCGTAGTTTTCACCACTTACTACATCGTCAAAATTGGTTGAAAACGTGTTTCAAAAACTCTAAAATTAGCATTGTAATCTTAGAGACACTTCGGAATTAGGGACTGCTACTATCTGTTGCCTACAATAAATCCTTGACTTCAATTTTGATCAGTTGGCTGCAAGGTAGCTGGCTGGATCCTAAACCATATTTGCTCTTTCCAGGCTATTTGAAATCAGTCCCCTCCCCCCTACCCTAATCCCTCACCGTTCAACCATATCAGCGCCTCATGAGATCTTCTATTATAAAACCAGGATAGTGTAAAACCTGGATTCACTAGTTATAATATATCCTGATTCAGGTTTTCAGATTTGTGTTGATATAAGACAGATCCCACAAATGAAAATAAATGCGCCGTTGGAACCACACAAATGGAAAATCCTGAGATGATTAAAAAAAGTCCTTCTCAAACTCAAAAGTAAACAAAATATGATCCCACAAGTGCTGAAGCGATGTTCTTGCTGCAGCATAGTTTCCCGGTGGTCTTCTGGCGCTTACTTGAATATTGTGCGACCCAGTGCGATCTGGTGCCTCCATGTTCAACGAAGATCATCATTCAATAATCTGTCATCGAAGAAGAAATAGGCGTAGAGGGTTGGGTGCACGGAAAAAGTCGTCAAGGAACGGGAAAGACATTTGTTATTAATGTTTCATTCACACGTTATTAGAGACAGCTTTGTCTTCGACATGGATTGCAGTGCAGTTTTAATAGAATGTTTTCCGTAATATTACCGGAAAATGGTTGTAAACACAATGCTCAATTTCCTTTTGCTTCTAGTTGTTGCTTCTGAACGTAAGTAGTAATACACCATATTAATCAGATAAGATAACTGTTAAGTTTGGAAAACAATTAAATCAATTTTTCAGTTTCATGGGTTACGTTAACTAACGACGTTACTTGATTATTTAATAAGAGTTAAATGTGAAACACATGTGAAACAATTCACCTGACAGCTGTGCCAAATTGATTTGCATTATCTGCACCTTTTAGGAACTTTCTGTCATGCAACAGAATATCCTGAACTTCAAGAGATTACCCTTGATATGGGAGAGAATATAACACTTCCTTGTTCGGATGGGAGCTCCCCAGAGCCGAGTTTGTCTGATCCAGACTCTGTGATGTGGGTACGGGAAGGCCGTGCTGATGTAATCAGCCGAAGTCATGTGGGTATCGATGGTGAGCTCTCTCTTTCGTCCCTTGGTCGAGAAGATGCTGGAATATACTCGTGTACCATTGAAGGCGATCACGAAGTTAATAACGGAGTAGATTCTGTCCGAACAAGGATAAGGATAAATGTTCGAGGTAATTGCTAAAAATCTCTACTCAGTGTGCGATTATTTTGTTCGGAATGAAAAATGTAGGGTTTTTTTCTTGGTCAAATTTTTAAGGTCGTATCTAATAAATAATCATGTTATCATTTTTGGATTTTCAGTCCCTCCCCATGTATTGGCCAATGTCACTATTCACCCATCAACAGTTCTTGCACTTTTGCTGTGGGAGGTAGATGATGATGGTGGCTATCCTATCGATCATTTCACAGCACTTTACCGGGAAAAATATTCTGATTCTAAAGATTGGCATGCTGTGGTACCAGAACATATCTCTCCAAATGCAGTAAGTTTTCATTGAATCTTAGTTTTAACAGAATTAAATAATCATTGGAATTCGGCTTAAGAGATCTTCTTTAAATTTCAGCGACAAATTGATGTCTATCATCTAGACCCCAATACAACGTACGTGTTTAAGATATGGGCAGTGAACCAGCTAGGACCTGGAGCTGTTACACAGCTCGAAGCTACTACATTGCACAATATTGAAGAGATGGGTAAGCAAAAACACCGAGACCACTTGACAGAAACACTGACGTACTTTGAAACAGTATTTTCTTTCGAAAAGGTTTGGTTTATGATCGTAGATATTTTCTTTCCCCTCACCTATTGAACCTGGTTTCTAGAACTCGCTCGTCACTTGCTGGATGGAGCGGAAAACTTCGACACACGCGTTTGGGTGGCAGCGGTCGGAGTCGTCATGGGCACTCTTGTAATGCTCGCCGTTGGCACATGCTACCTTCTCTACAAAGAATGCCACGTTCCTGCCAGTAAGTGTATGATCAGTAAAGTGTAATCTCGTGTAGATTGGAGCACATTTTTTAGAGATCTTGTCCTAATGTTATCTTTACAGGGCTTACTGTCCATCGAGAGGAACAAGAAATAATAGAGCTGGTGCCGAACATAATTCTTAATCCGGGGTACTATGACGATGGAGCGAGGATGATCCACGTAGAACCTGACGAGAACTCCAACGACCAGACAACGACACGCCTGAACAACAACACGATCGTGCAGCCAATGCGTGTCTGATACAGGAGGTAATACGAAGTCTAGTTCCCCACAAGCCGGCCATGTTGCTTCGTTTGTTATTCAGGGGAACCCCGCACAGTGTGAAACTCAATGCACTTGTCCAGAGGCTTGAGATGCGTGAAGATTGGTATCTTTTTTAAATACTATAGTCAAGTTGGATGCAACTGGAATGTGATGGTTTGAAAGACACTTTCCACGAGAATATTATGTTACTGCATATTTCTCTCTTTCTGCACTTTCATCGACTGATTTCTCAAACAGAAGAATAGGTAGCTTTGTAAATATATTTATATTTACCTAAGTTAAGTAATTGTAATCTGTGA
The DNA here is from genome assembly GCA_947568835.1 of Protonemura montana. Classification (NCBI taxonomy): domain Eukaryota; kingdom Metazoa; phylum Arthropoda; class Insecta; order Plecoptera; family Nemouridae; genus Protonemura; species Protonemura montana. Next base: position 26,542,853 of record OX387602.1, on the reverse strand, counting down.
GGTGTTGCATGTAGCATGGTAATTTTTATTGACGTGTCTAAGAATATAAATAACTAAAATAATTAATAGAAATAGAAAGAAGGCAGGAAGATTTGTACCGAACTTGAACATGTGCAAAATGGACACAAAGATATCTAATTGATTTTGTCCTGAAAAGAAATGGGTCATATCAATTCGATCTTTCTCTAAAGAATTATAGAGCAACTGCGGTTAAAACAATTTTCTGGAATCCATATTCACACATTCTTTGTCTGCTGGGAGTAGATAGCGACTTCAGATGGTTAGTGAATGGCAGCGGAGGATGTTGTAAGAACGGGACCAGCAGGGCTAATTGTTATTAAACTTCAATGCCGAACAACAAGACAGCTGTAAGATCCTACGTTACCCAGAATCACATTTCCTAGGTTAGTTTGTTGCTTGTTTTTTAGTTTGTTGCTTCATAGAATGTGACACTTTTCTGTCCAAATAATACAGGAACTGCTTCTCGCTTACTCGAAAAATCTTGTTCTTCGCACATTTGCTAAGCTGTCATAATTGTATGACTGATATTTATTTAATTTAGAAATCAAGCATAGGCTAAAGTAAAAGTGAGTATTTAATATTATTATTAATTATTTGGATCTAAAACAAATGCTAGTCTATAAGTGCTATTTTTAATTGATTTAATACAAAGTCGTTAATCAAACAGTGAAAGTTACCAGAGAGAGAGCAATTGAATTTATGTTCCTTTAAAAATCTCTCAAATAAGTACTTCCAGCCAAGTATTGACTTGAATTTAGGAATATATTTTAATTAAGCTGCTACATATACTATTTTAACATTTTAGACAATATTTATTTATTTTGTATTGCCTACTGATCTATGGTATGTATTTATCTACAATACTTGCTTATGAACTAGATGCTAACTCATGTGGTTGTATAACGGTATCACTGTCTAGGTGCACTCTGATGCTCAAATGTTTTAATTTTAGCTGTTTCTGTGACATTGTCACACTTGATTTGATTTCTGTCTGCTGATCGAGCAACCACATTGTGTCAGAAACTAATAGCTTCTTCTTCATCTTTCTTAAGATGAGAGGTAAACACGGCACAGCCGATTGCAAAGTTGTAACCTCTTTGCACATTGTTTGACATTTCTTGCTGATTGCAATGAATTGTTATTCTGATGTTGAAGAGCACAAGAGTTATTACATTCATAAATATGTTGTTGGTAATTTTTAATTGTGCCTCACAATATTTGCTTCATTTTTTATGACACGGCTGAAAATTGACAAATTCAGGGAGTTCAATCAATTTATTTTTGTTTCTAGCAATGAATTTACATTCAATGTTGCTATGCAATTCCTGCAAAATGAAACAAAGCAAGAATTTGATAAATTATTATATCTTTTGCAATGTGACTGCATTTGCATAATGCTTGCAAATTGCAATGCTCATGATGAACATGGATCTATGTTTTTTTCTAATCAATGTTGGCATGAAATTAAATGTGTTCAGCCACTTTACAATTGAGCTGGATTGCCATACATTATAGAGCTGGCATTAATATGTGTAAGTAAGAGATACTTGATATCACATGCATTGCCAATTATTGCCCAGTGCCTATTTATATCATCACCTTGTTGGCTAAATAAAATACAACAATATGTTCAAGGTAACGCTTCTGTCAAAGGGCAGGTTCCAGCATGTCATTCTCACGCATTTGCAGCGGTAATTTATGTGAACTATTGCCTTTAAGTGCATGCATTATGTTTTGCAATGTACCTGCTAAGTAGGTACTGACGTTGATTTTTTTTAAGAGTGTAATATTAAAATGCTGAATCAATACCATAAGCAGAATTCAATGGAATATTCAGTCACAGTTTACACCCTATTTTGTTGCCACTTGGAGCCTTGTGTAAAGTTTTCAAGCTATTTGGTACCATTACAAATTCAAACATTAATTCTAGTACATTTAAAGTTTTAATGTGCTGGATGCCTGCCTGTGAATGCTAGTTAAATATTACCTACTAAGTCACTCGTAGGAAACCATTTGTAGACTGGCTGATGCACAGTAATTGTATAGAAGATTGCAACTTAGCCAAAACCAATCAGTGTACTGGAGAAAAAATCATCTTGAACATGTGTTCTTCTGAAATGTTTTCACACTTCTCATGTTAATAGCTCTTGATAGTTGCCGTCTGACGTAAAACATGGACACCATTACTTACCTATTTATAATATTGTAAATTTTGTAGAAGTTTTTGTTGCCGTGATAGTTAGTGTGTGCATCAACGAGAAATTTTTAATAAGTAAAAAATTCTCAAGTGAATTCGTATGAAAAGCTTTTTTAAATTTTGTAAGTGGATAAAAAATACATCAAAGCCATGGTAGCTTGTGTTGGTAATCAGCAGTGTTGTGTTTTTACAAAAAAAAAGATGATGCTGCATTTGCCTAGTAGGTACATATATCAGTACCCATGACATATTATATAAGAAACACCTTCGTAATAATGATTTAATGATATGTAATAGTACGTAGTATTGATGACTGTTTTATACCAACAAGTAGCATGACACTAGTTACACCTTCGGAAGCAGCTATGTTTTAATTACTATGAAATTGTGTTTTATTTTGCATTCATGGTCAGGGAAGATCCATTAGAACAGACTGCATCATCTCCTAAGCTTAGCAATTCTCAGCATTGATAATCAAACAGTAACCATCCCTGCATTTATTACACGATTATTTACACTTTTCTGGAAGGAAACTGAACCATTTAAGTCCAAAACAAGCATCACTTATGAGCAGAAAGATGTATGCTGGTCATTTGCTTTCAACATATATTTTTAACAATTCTTTGTTAATTCTTTGTTTTTTAAGAATGTTTTTGTAAAATTCTTTGTAATTTATTTAATGACATAAGCTCCAAGAATTGCTTTTATAATGCGACATTAATGGTTGTGATTATGAAGTAGATAATGGTATTGATTGAACTTGTACCTACCTATTAACAATTTGGGGCCCATCAAGAATTTTAAATATTTTTTCTGTGACTTTCCTACTTATGAATTGCTTACGTTCCTCTGTCTACTTTTGAATCTAGCAGTAGTGACCTGTATGTCATATACTGCAGTGAATTTTTTATGGATACACTTTTTGGGGATCAAGGTTTGTTATTACAAAAATTTGTACATAAAGAAATGCCACTGTAAATTTTGAGATTGCACAATATGTATTTTCGGCATTTGAAAATGCATTCCGACTAGAAACACAATCGTTATTAAAGCATTAACCAAATACAGTTTTGTAGGATACATATTGAGTTTCCATTGTTAAAATTATGTTGTACCAATGTACTGATTATTTTGTAATGCAATGTGTCTTAAATTTTGCATCATCATAATAAAATGTTTAAAACTGGTCTTTTATAAATAATTTACTTCTGGGCTATAAAACGGCCCACCCAAAAAATCTCTAGCTTTGGTTGGATTGCCGACAGCATAAAAAAGAGGGATGCACATCTCTTGCATTTGTGGGCCTGAAATTTGTTCTGAAAAGCAGTTTCCTGTAAAATGAGTATCAACAATATTCATGAATTGGTTTCTTTGAGATTTTTTTCAAATTTCCAGCACACCCCACTGGCCTAAATTATGTAGTTTTAGAATTACAAGAATTACTTGAAAACTCGTACTTTGTCGTTTTGTGACACACATTTATTGTACTACTAACTGATATTAAGGAAAAGATAGGTTTTTAAAACTCGGCAAGGCATGGCCTTTTGATGACTATGCCTCGGCTAGGCGTGTCGAAGATAACAAGAACCGCTAATAAATAAATATATACAAATAAATGAATACTGCTGCCGATAATTTTAATGCAACAGTGACTATGACCAAAACTGCAGGACAATGCAGATTTTGCTATCATAACAAGTTGCGACATGCTAATGAGGGTAACGATGTTATATTAAGACCCGGGGAATAGATAAACTGGTTTGTCATTTAAGAAGGTAATCTAAAATTCTCCGTACCTATCTGCTTTTGCCTATACTGTCGGCAATCCATCCTACACTGGAGCCTTCCAGTTATAAGATTGGGGGCTAATATGAATTCACTTCACACTTATTTTACGTGTTTCTATATATTTAATTAGCAAGGTAGGTACTGCTCTTTTCACAGTAACAGTGATTTGACGAAGTCATAAACACAGATGAAAAAAAAAGTCATACCCCCACTAAAACTTAAAATGACTAGAAAGCAAACAATGCTAATTATTGCCAACAAGAGATCTATTTAAATTAATATACGCATCACTTATATTAAATATGACATAAAGGCATTGTGAAAAAATAAGGGCAACAGTCGTTTGCAATTGGGCTGTCGAAGTAGACATCTATATTATATAGAAATTATAAGCACAATTTCGAGTAGAGTAACTCAAAGAGTAGAGTGAGGGTAACAATTGCAGTAAGTATTTAATGCAGGTTCAGCAATCGGGTTCAGTCTTGATACTCACTTCGACTTGACTTAACAGATGACTGTAGTCATATGTATCGTCTGGTTCCAGTTTTATTTTCACGGGAAAATCTGTGTTGTCAATTTTCTTTTCTGCGAAGTTCATCAGTTTCTTCCAACGATCCTGTAAAAACGTGTAAATCAATCCTTAAAAATGTTTCTTAAACAGGAGCAAAGGTCTTAATACTTGATGTTCTTCTCGTACCTTGATGTCAAACGGCAGGCGACACGCATCTGACAATTGAGTTATACAGGTTTGGCGACTAGAGGTGGTGCTACATTTGCAGTTTTTACAACAAGATCGACATTTCTTTCCGTGGCCGCCCCTAAAACAATAATCAAGGGTTGTAATTAATGCACACCTAATGCAAATATCATGGGATTTAATTCCAGTGAATTTACTTTGGTTTCTTTGGAGTCTTCTGATGGAAATTTCTCATATGCTTGTGGTAATCTGCTTCGTCTAGGTAAATACAGGAGCAAGCATCACAACGGAGACAGTCCTCTAGTCGAACCTTTGTCAAACCAGTGACTTTTTTAGCAGAAACTGAAACAAACAAATGTTTTCGGTTGGTGTAAATTATGCTATAAACTAGGTCGAATTTCTTAAAATAGAAAAAAAAAAGGTTCTAAAATATCTTGAACTTTTATAGCCTTCTAGATTGCTGCATTTTAATATGCTTCAAATAAGAGCAAAATTTGGGAAAACTGTTAGGGAATGAATTTTGCACCAATTTTTCAAAATGTCTTGGACATTTGAACCCTTTTTACATTAAGACTGCTATTTGGTTTGTATAGCATGAGTATTGGATTTGGCACAAAACATATTTCGAATTTGGAGTTTTGAAAATATTGGGGGAGAGGGGGGGGGGGGGTGATAATGTCTGTTTTATATTATCAAACGTTATTTTACCTAAAGTCAACTTAAAATAAATGTGTTTTCCAAATATTTTTGTCGAAAAAAAATAAAAGTATTTCAATCGTCTTACCTAGAGGTGACAATTGTGCCTCAGTACCAGAAGGCACAGGAGGCGTCATAGCGGTTACGGGATATCTTAGCAGTACATCTGATACCTGAGCATCTCTCTCGTCTTTATCACAAGCACTCTCGGTGTTTCCTTGGTGCGCTCGTATGTGCAATTTCAGATCGGGATGATTTCCAAAATGTTTCTCACATTCTTTGCACTTATAATTACCTGAAACACAATTCCAAACTGTTGACAAAAGTTATTTTTTCTGGCGTAACTCGTAATTATTCTTATCCCTTTGATGTTTTGTCACCTCTTGACATCACTTTTCCTCGTGTAAATATTCCTCGGTGAAGGTTATCCTCACAATTTACAGCGCTGTGTTTACATTTCGCACTTTTTAACTTCGTCTCGACAGCCATGACGATTCCTAAAAAAATCAACAAAAAACTTCGCACGTTGAGAGAACTACCTCTCGCATATGCTCTGAGGTATCATATAACTATCCAGTATCTTACATTGGCATAAAACGGCCAGAGTAATCTAAATAGCCAATAAAATATTCAGCCCAGTCTTGTTCTCGTCTACCAGTAACCGTAATCCGAGTGTCCCCCGTAACGCGGCAGACGGCTACACACAACGCAGGGATATTTTTGTACGTCTGCTCCCCACATATCAGCAAAACAAGGGCGTCTATTTCAGTCCTTTCGGAAATGTCCAGATGGTCGCTTGCTACCGCGTATACGGTCGTTGTCTGTACCAAAATCACCCTTACGTTACCGCGAGTGTGTTAGAGGAGGGTGCGAGCATAGGTGCGAGCGTGCACGTGACATTGCAGCTGTCATGCTTTGACCATGCACGGATTGGCGGTCGCATGGCCAGATGTCAAAACAGTGCTTCCTGAAACACCACAAATCAATAGATTGGCGTAGCCGAATGCGGGTATGAAGTGGGGAAAGGAGACTAGAACAAGGCATGTTTTCTCGATTTTATTATGAGTTTTTAAGTAAGTAACTTTGTTTGCAAAAGTGAGGACATGATATAATTCAGTCTGCAACATCTCAAACAATCAACGGAGAGAAAATAACCAAGTACACGAATAAACCAACAATTATTTACAAATAATTTACAATAAACCGCAGCCAAGAAAGGACCTAGCGCCTCCGTCTAGAGAAAGGTATCAGCGTGATTGAGGTAATATTGGTGAGAATAATACGATCCGTGGTTAGGTCATATTAGAATCGTTCATGGGTCACTTTAGGCTACGTACTAATCCGAATCCTCCTTCAAATTAGATTCGCTTTATTTCACAAAGCAGTGCCGAATTGTGGCTTTGTATGTCCAAAAGGGAACTCAAACTACAGACATATTTTTTTTTTCGTTTTTGTCAAATTTTATCATATTGGTCGACCTAAAGACCGACTCCTGAGTAGAAACAAAAACAGTCCTAAAATCGCGCCAAATACCGTGTTTTTTTTTTTTTTTTTTTTTTAGCAGCTGTTTAACGCTGTCGTCACACTGTCACTGAAACGTGTTGCTCTCTTGCAATATTCTCGTGCTTTGTGATTGTTTCTGAGATAAATTTAAGCGAACAAAAGAGCCAATATGCCTCAAAATAGAACCAAAGTGAAAGGTTCATTGCCAGTTAATGCTAAAACTAAGAGAAATAACAAGAAAGGACCTGCAATTACGAAACGTGGCAGTGAGTATCACAATATTTTAGGTTATGATTTAGTGTTACCTCAACGGTGTTACCATAGAAAAAGGATTATGTTACAATACTTAATTTTTCAAAATTAACTTCAAACAAGTCAGGCAAGAAAATGAAATATTTTAATAAAATAGTATTGGTCAAAGTCGAGGCTGGAAAGACTGCCCCCAAATCATCTATGCAATCATCTTTAAGGCACATGTTCCTTAGCACTTAGGCTCACACAAATACTATGTAATTGTACGCAGCATTAAATAAATAAATAAAAGCACCGATTGTTCCACATTCAGCCTGATCGGCACTCTGCAAATTATAACCAATCTCTGTCAAATTTTTTTTACTGGACTTTTTCAGTAATTTGGGATCTTGCTAATACCAATGGTCTAGCAAACCTTTCCATCTCGTGAGATTTTGGTTTGTGATTTCAGTGTCTTTGATAGATGGGTACTAACATAGAATAAGGATTAGTGGTCAAAACTGAGTAAAATTTGTGAGTGTTTTGACGTCTCAATCTGAACTGAGCAGAATTCAAGTAGTGCACACGTTTACAAAGCTATCACTAATTTCAGATTGCCCGGTGGCACCCAAAAAGTTAAAACATGTTGAGTCCCAGAAACTCAAAAAAATCATTACGAAGACAGTGAATGAATCAATGGAGTCTGACCTTCGAGCCCGCGCTCTGAATGGGAAGACATCACTTCTCTCCAAAGCTGACGCAGCTGCAGGTGGATCCCGGCATCAAAAGAAACCGCCTCAAGCAAAGAAGTAGTGTTCATTGGCTGCCAGTGTAATATATTGCTTTTGTGAGGAACTCCAAATAAATATATGTCGTAAGTTTCGCTAGACTAAGGCTTGCTGTGCTTTGAAATTGTTTTATTACAAAAATCTGACATATTTGTGTCAGAAGAGGAGGAAATTCATCACAAAACTGTTGCTATTTGGAGCTAAAATACAATGGAATTCAATGAGGATTTTTGTGGTAAGGTAATTGAAAGTCTTCCTGTCTTTTTTTGAATATTTTTGTTGCAGATATAAAATATAATAAAGATATTTATTGTGCTAAATGAATTTACAGATTGTTTTTTAAATTACAAATTGCTATCCCTCACACTTGAAGAACAAGCCCCGTTTGCAAAGGCTGCGTAGGGAAGAACTAGTATTACATACTACATAGACTTTTTTACACGTTATTTATGCCTAGCTGTATAATTGACTTTGAAATACACTTAGAATCGACTAATTTTTCTTTGCAAGGCACTGGTGCTGTTTCCACATCTGTGGCCTCAACGCCATTCAATTTACTTGTGATCATCTTTTGTTTAGTCGTAAATTCCATATATACAACATTTTCGAGTTCTTGACATTAAAAGCTAATTAATTTAAAGTAACATTTGATTATTTCATCGTCTTACGTAGGTATGTAAGTAAGTATGTTTCATAACTTATATGTTTTCTGGACGTCATTTGGCACTGACAATGGCAAATTAAAAAAAAAAAAACTGCCCGTCGGTTATTTCATGGAAGGTACCAGTAATTTTTTCTGTGACTAAATCAGTTTGTCTCAACTTCAAGGTGCGGCAACCTGAAAACGGATTTTTCTGTAAATCTCTGATTCCAAAGAATAACTTCAATACGTATGTATGGGCATGCATGATTTCTGTCAAGAGTCACTTACGACTATCAAATGCCCAGTCTTTCCTTTGCTGATTGCTGGCAGACTTCCTGTAGTGATGTCAATCACACCCTGTTTCCCTCCAATTAGGTTATGGGAGATCCTAAACACAAAATGACAATGAAATCACTTCTCAAATTCCACAAAAAAATTAGAAAATAATATTAATGGAAATATAGATAACTTACGTGTCCGCATCCATAATCTTCACGTTTTGTGGCTTCTTGGTCGTGTCAACCAACATTGTTATTGCTTCGAAAATGTGATTCACTTCTAGAATCAAGTCACCCTAAAAAATGATTTTTACATAATTAAATGGTGTCATCCATGTTATCTGGCAAACATAATGCAAAATTTGTGAAAATGATTGAAGAAGTTTTGCATGCATTTTTAGCCAACCTTGTCTTTCTTGAGATCAGTGGGTATCCGCAGAAGGAGTAAGTTGTCTGAAGCATTGGTCAGGACTATCTCCAGAATGTGCTCCAGAGCTAAGCTATGCTTTATTTTAAACGTCTTGCCATCCACTATGTACAGACTCTTGTTGGACACGAGCAGGGCCCGCTCGCGGGGCTTGTAACCATGTCTGTCGAACTTTGTGATTGATGTCGAATACTTTGGAAGAAAGAAAAGAAATGATTTTCAGTTGTGGAGTGGTGTAATCAAAAGGATATATGTATGCATGTTGATACACAAACGCACCTTCAACGTTTCTCCTGTCTTTAGTTGGTTTGCTATGAAACCCATCTTCAACTGTTTGTGGCTCTCTTGGAGTCTATCGTCAATGAAGTTGGCTCCGATACTCTTCGGGTAGCCCTTCTTTTTGTCTAAAGAGGACAATAAAAACAAAATATTTGAGAACTTAAAAAGACAATTTACATACATTTCCCTTTATTTATAGACTGCAGCATTCCCTCAATGTGTTTTGTTAGATGTTAAACAGCAGTTTTTCCACCCAACCAAATAATAACCTACCTTTGAAAATATTCTCGGCTAGGACCTTGAGCTCAAACATTCTCTTCTTCTCGGGCGTGAGTGCCTTCCTGTACTTCCGAGCGAGGTGTCTCCGGTGCATCTGCTGGAGGTAAACAGACGCTTCCCCGCAGATAGCAGGGCAGTAAGGCCATGACTTGTCCATTAGTTTGGTCGGGAGACTCTTGGACAATCGCAGCAGCCACTCAACCTTTGCAAGACCGATGAACTTCTTGTTGATTTCTGTTGGCGGTCCATTCCGGGTGATGAAGCCTTTCACAAACCTGAGAATTGAACTTGGAAATGATTTGGGCAACTGAGAATTTTTTGTTTTCGGTGTGAGCTAGCTTCTTACATACCGCTTGATAAGGATGATGGCCTTTCTCCTTCGCTCAACGGCCCTCTTGGCCAGGAATCGTCGAATCCACTTCTGCATAATGATCGCGCTAGCTCGCATGTGCAAGTAGATGACTCTCTGGCGGCGTCCCTTCCAGGTGCTCTGAATGATTGCTGCAAGCTCATGCTTCCTCAGCTGGAATGCGTCTTCAGTCTCGAACAATGTCTTCGGTAGACGAATGAAGATCTTTGTACTGTCAAATTATTGCCGTATTTAATATTTTGCAAGGTTCTGTCATATACATAAATAATCAAATAATCAATCAAGAAATTGGAAGGACAATAGATTGGACTCTTCTTGATACTTGTTCCTAAGTTAACGACAACTATACAAATAATAAATGCCATTAAAAGCATAGCACTTCCTTGCTAAAATTTTAGTCATCAATGGAACAAGAGATGTTCATTCATGACAATTTAAAGAACCAGTTGCAATATTGATTTAAAATTATAATGCAATCAAGAATCTTACTTTCCCATTCGGTAGTCGTCCTTGCCGTAATTGAGTGTGTTAACTAGCTCCTGCACTCCGTCCTTGGGCTTTCCATCATAATGCGGCCACGTTTTCGGGCACAGACTCTTGTAGCGCTCAAGGAACATTTCGTAGGGGCGTCGGTATGCGAAACCCGCTCGCCGCACACGCAGGTTCTCCATCAGGCCGAGGTACTTGACTTGATGCACTACGATATCGTCGCTGAACTGGCCGGCCTTTTTGGTCTCGTTGGGCTTGATGCAGCGGATGTATGACGGCTCCTTGCTCATCAGGATCTCCATCAGACGGCCCAGGCTGTTCTTGAACTGCGTGATAGCCGTGTCGGGTCGCTTCTTTGTACTGATCCCGCTTTCAGGGAAGACGGTCTAGAACGGCAGTTAAAGACAGAATGAAGATATTTTGAAGTACACGCAATATTCGCTGGTTATCAAAATAATGATTTTTTTTAAAAACCCAAAAAACACGTGCCAAAGCCCAAAGCCGTTTCGAAATTAAAATTAGCATTTATTTTGTTTAATTGGAACAACAGTAACTAACCCAGTTTTGGGGAAAAATAAAAATCATTAAACAAGTAAAGAAATGGTACTGGATACAAAATTGAAGAAACCTTTTAACTGAAGTTTAGAAACCACTAAACTGAAATCAACTGACGTTATCGTTTCTCATTAACTTCTTACTTTTGTAATCATGTTGGTGGTGTTTGACATGACCTCACGGAGATCTCGGAACAAAAGGTCGTTGTTCTTCTCGATGAATCCTGTCACTTTGTAAGTGACATCCCCAGCGTAGTGGCGTAGTTGGAACTCCTGAAATGTTCATGATACATCAGATAAAAGTTATATATTAGTCCTTATCAATTCGAGGCTATCAGGAGACTATTTTGAAGTGCTCATTAATTAACTAACATGGCATAAAAGGGAAATGGAATGATTATTTTCAAGAGTTTGACATATAACACTGAACTACTCCCTCATTAAATAAAAAATGGATGCTTGCTTATTGCTTACATCGCGGCCCATCGTCTTCTGGGTCTTGGTGTCTGCCATGCGGTGGCTTATGTAGTGGTCGTGCTTCAGGTTCTGGTTCATCTTCTCCAGGAAAGTCAAGTCGCTGGCGACGCCTGGTCTCAGGCACTCCTCATCCAGGATCGAGATAATTCCACGGTGCTTCTGCTCGATCAGATCGCAGATCACCTTGTTGTTGAAGTACTTGACAGGCTCCCACTCGATGCCCTCCTTCAGATATTCTTCTTGTTCTGATTTGAGCGTTAACTCGATAAAGAGTTGCTGAAGCTTTTCGTTGCAGAAGTTGATGCAGAACTGCTCAAAGCTGATGGAAAAGAAAGCAAATGATAGTAAACTTGCAAATTGAATTGGACAAGTATGCGTTCCTATAAAATTCCATTTCCTCATTTATTGATACATTTTTATTTTAAAATCTAACTGAATGAGTAATATTATTGCATCAGTCTGGATTTTCCAAATTGGCATTGCAATTGCAGTTCCCACCCACGCACCTGTTTCTCTTGAATATCTCGAATCCGTAAATGTCGAGTATTCCCATGACGGTGTTCTTGCGAGTCCTCTGCGACTGCAGCGAGGTATTGAGTCGAGTCACCAGCCACGTGAAGAGTCGGTCGTAGACGGCCTTGGCAAGCGCATCCCGAGCGTAGATGGCCATCTCACGGGTCAGCGGGGAGGTCACCACATCGCCCTTGGCGTCTATAGTGCGGTGGGTCAGAGCCTTCGTAAGCTTGCCCTTGTCGCATCCCAGAATCTGTAGCAAAAACCAGGTTTATAAAGCATTCTCAATTCTCATAGATTGTTGGTGAAATTGTTCAGAGTTTTGCTACGAAGAGGACTATGGGCAGCCAATGGATAATGAATATTTACTGGAAGTAAATCTTTTAATTGAATGCAATCGCACACATTATCTAGTATTATTATAAAGGCCATGTTACCAGTGAGCAAGTGGACAACCTAAGAGTTTTTTTGTTTTTTTTAGGTTTTTGAGGTTGCCCTTAATCACTGTATTTGAAGATTGTAATCTAAATGAGAAGTAACAAATCTGCTATTTGATATCTTATCTGAGTCTCACTGCTGTTCAGCTGATCAGTTATTTCTGACTATTTTCTGTACAAAAATTATGAGAAAATCTTTCATACAGTATCGATAATCTGTTTCCTCCTGGCAACTGTGTACCTTGGAGATGGCTTCCACACACTCAGGCTTGAGCACTTTCGCCTTGCCCTCTTCCTCGGTGAAACCGACGTTCCCGAGGTGCAAGACGCAGGCCACGATGCCGAAGATTTCATCCTGTTCGGATGCACTAAGCTCCATCACTGTCATCGCCTTTCTAACCGTCTCAAAGTCTGCTTTGTCCAGGCTTGCTAGGTCGGGACTCTCTTTGTCCTGTGGGGTATAAGGCAGTGATATTATTGTGTCCACCGAATCTTTTTGTATAATTGGAAACCAATGCAATTATGGAGTATCTAATGATTTAAATTTCACTTACCCCATGAGAGAAGTAGAAGTAGGTGTCTAAATTTCTCTTCAATTGGAACTTGGTGAGCATTTGATCGTCAGCTCCAGCCAGAAGCTGATAGAAGACGTGAAAATTTCGCTCTCCGACATGTTGATTGACGACCCGAGACTTTTCCAGCAGATAGTTTAAGATGTTCCCACCAACTGGATCACCCTGTCAGCAAAGAATATTGGTCAAGCCAATACAATAAGATATTAAGGAATAGGCACCCCATTTAGATGTCACCAACATCACCATTTCAAAGTCACCAATGAAGGGTACTAGAAGGGGAAGGGGGCTTCACCTGGGTATTTGTGTATACTTATGGATCAGAAGGATCAAAGAACAGTATCAGGTTGAAGCTCCTACTTCAGTTTAGTACAACTCAATAGTCAATAATGGAAGCAAATTGGGAGGGGAAGAAGGTATGGGCATCTTAACTTACATTGGTCATAGGAAATTCAGAAATACACGTCTGAATTTGAATTTATAATCTGAATTTTTTTAAACATTTTCAAAATATTTTCTTCCATGTGGAAAACATTACTCACAGTGAAGTCGAACTCGATGTCCATGTACTTCCCGAAGCGACTGGAGTTGTCGTTGCGGTTGGTCTTGGCATTTCCGAATGCTTCAAGAACAGGGTTGGACTGAAGAAGCTTGTCTTTGACGGTTTCCACGTTGGGCTTGTGTCCCGTGGCCGCAGCGATGAACTGGAGTACTTTCTTGGAAGCTTCGGTCTTGCCCGAGCCTGACTCTCCTGCAAAAATTTGTTTCACTATAAGTACACCGATTACTTGCAATTGCACGATTTTTCTTACTTAATTTTCTGTTGGTTTTACTGATTTAACCAAATTTCTGTCATTTTATTTATGCAAGGTATAAATGGGCCCACTTGTTTGTTCTTGAAGCATTTCCTTTACATCACAGGAACTCACCACAATACACAAGTTTAGTAACTTTTCTCTTCAGAACATTGGGCTTCGGCATATATTTCAGTTTTGCATAGGTCTATGGCCTCCTTAATTTCAGACTATTCCTAGCCATTACATGACGATGAGCGTATGCGATGACTGTGACTAAAATCATTACTTAATCATTTGTCATTTTGCAGAAAAATGCCACTTCACATCAGATAGCGTTGTAAAGGAGAAAGTTTTGGTTGATAATGGCAAAATAATTATGTATCAATTCCTGATATTGTGTGATAACCAATTCTATTACTGTTATTAGGCATTATTTTCAATTTTGAATGTTTATTTGGTTTATTGGAATGTAGGTCGTACTGCAATGCCGTGCATTGTAGATGTCTTGAGAAATCTCCAGCAAAGATCTGAGGTGTCCGTCAGTCCCTTCCAATTGACCCCAATATCGCCACGACTTATGCACCCATCATTGCAGTGCAATGCAATGCAACTTTACCTGAGATGAGAATGCATTGTTCCCTGCCTTCTTCGGTGAGAGACCGATACGCCGTGTCCGTCAACGCGAACCTGAAAATAGGCCAGACATTGTGGTCGGTGTTCTTTGATCTCGAGGCCAGTATTAGCGAACCAGTACCTATAGTTTTCCTTTCGCTATATTTTCTCAAGGAGCTACAAATCAATCAAAACTAAATTGAAAGTCTATCCATGCGATTCCAGACTCACAAGCGGCTCCTATATCGTAAGATTATTACAATTCCATTGGTGCAAGATCACACAGCGATCGACAGTGGCTTCGCCCCAAGTGCTATAGACAGGGGGCTAAGTCCACTGTAACGTGTTTCGCACTAAATGAGTTTGTAACGTACATTTTATTTCCCAAAAAGGGCCCAAAATTTTCCCTGGCGTCGAAGCCTTTAATCTGCACTGTAAACCGACAATTCCAACACATCGCAAATAGTCTCAAAAGAAGACAAAAAAATTGTAGTAACGAATCAAAATGGACTACTTAATTTTGCCCAAAATTTCCCGCTGGATGTGGGAACTCTAATCAGAACGTCAATTTCAGTAAGCGTCTCAAGTTTAAAAGATTTAACATAAAATCTGTTGTACAGGATCGAGAGTAAAGAACAATATTTCAGATTTTTTGGATTCCCTCTGCATTGGTGCCACAAATAATAAGATCATCCAACCTTTCGAGTCCGAAAGTAAACATAAGAGGTACACAAATGAAGAAACGCAATAATTTGGCAAATCCAAAAATCACCAAAATGCCACCCAAAAAAGGCTCAGAAATTTTCTCGCGTACGTCGAGACGTCAACGTAGCACTGTAAAACGTCAATTCAAGGTGTCCCAAAAAGTTTTGAGAGAAAAACTGAAAAAAATGTAGAAACGTGTACAGAAAAGAGTTTTGTGGAAAACATATCGATCATCAGGCGTATTATTTTATAAGTAGATAGATAGATAGGTGTCAATTTGTGACTTAATGTTGATTCAAAGTATGTCACAGGCGTGTTAGCACTGTCTCCTTTCTTCATTATGCACGGTGTTCTATTTGTGCTAATTACATCAAGTATCAAATATTCGATACCGATAAATCAACTGCTATCTTTCGTTCAAGAGCGATAAAATCTTATCGATCATAGCGATTACGAAATCAAATCACGTCCCGTCTGTATCAGGGAATGCGTGCCAAGTGGTATCAGGTAATCACGCCGTCATCAAACATGTAGTACCTACCGCTGCTTCTTATGAGACCTGCGATAATGTAATGAGTTATGTGGACATTCTCAGAAAAGAAAAAATCCTCGAATCGAAGATATCGAAGATATCGAAGATAAACGCGAAGTATTTTTAAGGAATGCATACTATTGATGCCTATCTGTCCAATAGCCCCCCAAAACTTGGACAGATTTTCTTTTAAAACATATTTCTGTTGAATTTTTCGTATGATATACTTGATGAGATCACAGTCACACCAAGCTACCCTGATTGCATGTGATTACAGCATATATGTCCATGGTTCCTTACACGTGTGGAGGCACCTCGTAGAAGTGGGCCTTGCGGTACTGCTTGCACGCTTCCTGGGAGTAGATCGGCAGATTTTTGTAGGGGTTCACCGACACCAGCACCTGACCGATGTACGTCTGCGAACACAATTCAAAGTCAACCTAGGACGTCAGCCAAGTTGTGACCCGTGAAAACAATAGCCAGTTGCTCGCGCGAAGCACACGATGCTCACAAAGCCAACTCTGTTTTGTAAATTAACACCACTCGGCTCTGGGCCTGTCATACTTACGTAAATCAAGTTCTCTTTGAAGCGTTTCTTCAGGTTGTCGACGAAGGCGGTCTCACTTCGGAAGTCCTCTAGCAGGACAAAGTCTTGGACTCCGATCAGGTCCCTGGAGCTGAGTTGCCCTTCCATGGCGAGCCCCGCGCCGGTGCCGGAACGGTCCCTGATAATTGAATGAATTGTTTATGTTCATTATTATGATAATCACTGGTCGACTATTCAAATGACCGCCTCGATATTCATCTGTGATTTAGATTAAACACGTTTTATGAACATTTTACGCTTTTTATTTTGAGTACGTCGATGGAGGAACATTGCACAAGCCGGTTATTTAGTAAATTCGAGTATCACGCACTGGATAAATAATTTGAAAGCTTATACAGAAAACACATGGTAGAATTGCGTGGAAATTAAACGAGGTTGCCTCTTGTTTTGAAGGAGGAACCCACATGCCAACGGACATAGTGAAAACTTTTCTAATCTAATTCCGAATTGTGGTGCACATATGCCCTCAGAACTCCCATGATACCAATCCTGTAGCCCGCATAGAAATATTCGAACGTGTTTCTATTTTACAAGCGATGTTGTATGTTTGT
Source organism: Protonemura montana (assembly GCA_947568835.1). Classification (NCBI taxonomy): domain Eukaryota; kingdom Metazoa; phylum Arthropoda; class Insecta; order Plecoptera; family Nemouridae; genus Protonemura; species Protonemura montana. Next base: position 26,525,810 of record OX387602.1, on the reverse strand, counting down.
ACCATATTCTCCTACGCCGATCTACATCCGTACTAGACAGAACATTTCCAGAAGACACACTGGAAGAAAGCTCGCAACCAAAATGACAAATTACCTCAGTCATAGAACATGGAAGCTCTGCGAAGTTCTGGGCTACGATTCGAAGTCAGCGAGGTTCCTTACGGCGTTAGCGCTAAGTCATTGCATCTCAGGCGCACATTATTCGTGATAATTCAATTACAACAATGCAAGAGATAACTGAGCGGAACACTTTATGAGCTATATGCCGAGCATGTCTATCATTTCCGTTCGAGCACGTTTCATGTCTATTGCTGTGTAAGTTTAGGTATTTAGCCCAAAATTAACAACTCACTGCTTCTGTACGCTTCGTTCCAGCCAAAGATTTGGCGTTCAGTGTCAAATTTACTTCGCGATGCGTGCAGAAATAATGATAATGTGTCGATTACAATAAAAAAAGGCACGTGACATCCTAATAATCGCGAGGACTCACCCTTTCTTTTAAGCACTTCGCGTACAATAACTCCAAGAAACGGTTTCTTGCGGAGAGCAGTTCACCTGTCGTCTCACAGCTGCACTCAACAAATGGCTGATAACAAGCCAATGCTTTTCTCTGCAGTTTTTTTGTGTGCCACCTCCATGCATTGCACGCGTGTCAATTAATTTGATGCGGTACTGCAATCAACCCTCATGAGAATGACATGAAGGCATCATCACCACTTGCCCAGATGCCACGCGATACTTTTATAGCCCGCTTTTCACACTTTTCGATTGCAGTGACGTGAACAGGTGAATGTCGACATCGAAGTGTGTCTGTCTACAAATAAACTGTAATTTTATTTGTGCTCTAGTTCGTTGCTTCTCAAATGGAACATGGCGGATCGTAATTTTGAATTCGAATCTGTGATCAATTCAATCGATGGAAATCTTTTGAATTTGAACATTGCTCGCGTTGCAAAGCATTGTTTCAAGAAGTACCTCACGCAAGAATAATTCAACTTTGAAGCCAGGATGTTCTGTGTGAGCGCCGACACCACGGTAATGATAGGGAACCAGGATAGACACAGGCAGGAAGGTACTTTACTTCCCATCCGCGTTACGACCGTATCACATTCGTCTGATCGCGATCACATTCACAATAATCATTCGTAAAAGGAAGCGATTGAATGGCTGAAGAAAGCATTGCAAGAATCGTGCCAGTACTCAAAACTTTCACTCACTGGTGAGGACTCGCGAGGGTTACTTATTGATATCCATTCAATTTCAACCCATTTCGGAAATCGAAGCCAATTTGGTTTGCCATAATGGTATTTCTATGTTAATTGAAAATAGAAGCGGTCGATTTTTAATCAGCTTGATACAGATTAGAAGAAAACTATTTTTTATAGTTTACCTATAAGATAGTTGTATCTTATTCGAAAAATATAACTGAAATGTCAAGTGTTAAGGCCGGGAGGGTCGTAAACGAAAACTCTTAAATAAGTGCCGTATCTCGTATCTACCTGTAATGAGTACTCGTATAATAAATTCGTAATAAAAAAACAATTGTGCAACCAGAATTTATCGATGTGGATAAAAATGAGTGGAGGTACCACTTTCAGTTGAACATTATAGTTTTCTCCACTGACAAGGATTACAAAATTATCGGATGCATTACATCGTTATTGATATGCGATATATATCAGACAATCTTATCGCTAGAGGCCAACAGCTTAAAGCTAGCTAAACGATATTAATGTATATTGTAATTACTGTGGATGAATGCTAAACATATCAGTAGATAGCTGCTGTATGATACCAAGTTCCTCAACTGCAAGTAGTCACAATTTTAGATCAAGTTCATATCAAAACTGAAAATGCTGTTTTATTTTGTTATTTGCACGTTCGGGTGCACAGTCAATTGTAATCTGACGTTTGTCCGTAAATTTGGAGAGGATATTCCATTTCGTTTCAAAAAGATATTTCCATCTCATTTTCCATGCGCCAAGGATTGACCGCATTGACAAGTCCTGACAGGTGATTTCAGCTCCTCAATATAATTGCATCTCATATGCTTTGTGGATTTTTTTTGTCTTGGAATTGGGCACCAAAAGAGGCTATAACCTTAAAAAAATGTTAGTCATTGCCATGATTTTTTTATGTTTTTTTAGTCCCATATCCAATATTTCGGGTGATAAGCGGATAGCAATTAATGCTATTCCTGAAGGTCGCGAGCAATCGATAAGAAAAAAAGTATACCAATGTTTATTATCACATGGTAAATGCTAATGACACCTGTGCTTTAGGGCTCAAAAAGGTAAAAAAAAACACACACACACACACACCTGAAAAACCGAAGAAATGGCCCAATTTTAATTTGACTGAGATTTTGAGATTGATTTTGAAACCGTCTGCTGAAAATATTGTGAAATATATCCATCGACAAACTTAAGGCTGCGTGTAATGAGTGAATTTTCGCCGAAATTACCCGCAGAAATGTATCATCTATGCATCCAGAAACGCAATGCGCTGCAGACTTCCGCGCGCGAACAAGTTAGTCTATTCCCGTACTTCCTCCTACCCGCCTGTAACGTATTGTTATAATATAAACTGAAGCCGGTCGCATTCAATATTATCTTTGCACTAGATATCAGTACCTTTGTCGGATTCAATCAACCCGTAAGTTGCCGACAACTCCCAGGCCGTTTTAAAATGCTAATTGCTCGCAATTGAATTACCTTTTGTCATCGGGCGGATGTAGAGAGCTCATCGTGGCTAGCGGCGCTGCAGAAACTTCTGGCTAAGGATCAGGACGATGGACGCTCGCTACGTCCACACCACACCAAGAGGCTAGGTGCAACTGCGCGGGCCTGGCTTCGGCCAATTGGCCCATACCCACCGTCTAATCATTTAATCGACCTACCAGATAACGGACGAAAGATAGTGGCTAGCCGGGAGATATAAATTGATTACATTTCTCGATAAAATAATAGACTGTAATCTCTTAAAAGTCTTTAATATGTTTCATATGATTGCGGACTTATTAAAGAGATTTAGAAGAGGTAAAAGCTTAACATAAACGAAATATAATTTTAGCCGTGACCGTGAAGAAGTTTAATCGACAACCAAACTAGGTGTAAGTGTTGTTTGTTATGGGTGTATAATGAGTTGGTACAGGGTAACAGGGTGCTCCAGGGTGCCACAGGGTAAGAGGGTCTAAAATATCGCACACTATCATTGGAAAGCGAAACACAGAAAAGAGACCGCACTATTGATTTGTATTCACTCGATTCCCTCCCAACGAGTGTTGATGGCATCGACCCCTAATAAGATTAGCCCAGTAGACCCACGACATAGCCATTCACCATTTTGGCAACATGTTAGCGAAGCTATTCGTGGTGGATGCTAGTTCACCACTTGTTCCGAGTCGGACGCATTTAGAAAATCAAGTTCAACCAAAGGCTCGTATTCATTGAGCGCCTAGAATTGGAAACCAATTAAGTCTGTACGAAAAATGTACAGAGCACTTGCAGCTGCATCCTTCACTTCCACTCTTATCTAGTTCGATTGACAACTTGCATTTATTGCCTGTATCATCAAGTAATTTCCCGGGTTGTAATAATTTCATCATCGCAGCGATTTACTAAAAATCTGTTCGGTTGGCGTAAACTTCAAGAAATGTTTCAAATTAACTAATTTTGAAATACTTGTGCCATTCGTTTGCTCGTGATTTTATTTTTAAACTTATTCAATGGTCCTGCGATCATTCACCTTCGAAGTTACTGAACATCCTTTCGGACGATTCTGGTCGACTGACCCGAAAGAGACGAGAATTAAAGAGCCTATACCGAGGGTTAAATGCAGTTATCGAGATGAAACGCGCCCAACTGCGTTGACGACGAGACGGGTTGCGCCCTGCTCGGCTGACAGTGGAGGCGTGGGCGGTACCCGTTTAGCCAGCCAAGATTACCATGTATGGCCGATCTCTCGCGAGCCAGCCTCAGCATTCGACTTGCTCCTTTTGCTTTATTCGGTCTGAATTCATCTCGTCTCACGTCTCGGATTATGAGCGGCCCGTGCGATGAAGCAACCATTGATGGCACTAATAAACTACTAATATTACCGGTATAACCAATAAGTACGCGTTTAATTTTAGGACACAAGACATTACATCATCTCTTAAACACCATACAAAACTGGATTACATGTTCACTGCCCAGGTTCGCTGTGCACGAGATTATAGTGTTCATGCCTTAAAAGGGCAGTTATAACTTCTAAGTGTTGATTTATAAGCTATTTATTTCTAGGGATAACCGTCACATGATCTGTCAGTTTATTAAATGGACGATGCACGGATACCAGTTGCATCCGACGACGATGAATTTTAGAAATATCCATCTGTTGTACAGGAAACTTCTCGCCGATACACAAAGTAACAGACTTTGCTCGTTTGGCTGGCTTCCCAGCAAAACAACGATCAAATAGTTGCAATAAATAAATGGCCATGCCCTGCACGCGGAGACTTGTTGTTAGCAGTTCTAGTGCATGCAGCTGATGAGTAGTTGTGTTCTGCATAAAATACTGTCTCCGCTTATAGCTTCATTATTGCTACCAGAAGGAAGAAGTGACGTCAATTTTAGCCGCTTAGGCGTGCTAACACACACACACACACAAACACATATGGTAACTGACAGGGAAAACGGACGGGAACGACAAAAAGTATAATTAGCACGTATTAAATCAAAATAAGATTGATAGAAACATTAGCTCGTTGTGATCCGTATTTGGATGTGAGCTCAGTTAATGGATTAATCGAATTGAATGATGGGCTGATAAATGATTTTAACGTGGGCTGATATGGCTTTACAACGGATTTAATCAGAGCTATAACCAGATTCTTGCTGCTCTTCGCTAGCGTTCATTCAGAAATCGAAACTTCACGATCGGATTTGCGGTTCGTTGGGGTATTAGGGAAGATTTGCATAAGTTCATGCATTTCTATTGCTCCTCTCCACTCCTAAATTATTTCTTTGTCAAAATTGAAGGCATGGCTCATTTCTCATCACGGGCCGAGTCAAGGTGTGTCAAAGCCTAACTGTTTGGGGCTTTTTCTTCGTGCGCCATTCTCTCACGAGGACATTTCTGTAACAATCGTTGGCATGGCAGGGACAATTTCAACTTCACGCGTTACCCATCACAATAGCTCTGATTTTTATTATCATTTAGTAATGCCGTGCCCCGGATACTTGTCCGCAGAGATTTCTTTGAGAAAAACGTGACGCGTATATTAATATTCGAGTGTGAGTCAAAAACAAACACGGTCGGTAATTTCAATTTGCTCATGCACTGTGAACTTTATGACATGGACTCATTAATTCAATGTTTTTCTTGAGGTTGAGAAAATCGTCATGAGAATTTCTTCACGAATTTCTTCACGAATTTCTTCTTTGTAATAAAAAAGAAGTTTTAGTAGTGAAGTGGACGTTTTTTTCGTATTCTTTGCACGCTACTTTAAATAATTTTCCCTTGCGGCCCATGCACTTAAAATAAGAAGCTACAGAATATAACTCGAGTACTAAAAGCGGTTGTTATTCGTTTGATAAAGTATGTAATATGATAAGAAGATGACGGAACATTATAATAATTGCTATTTGCAATTACCTGTGGCAAGTGATGTACGAGAGTAGAATAACACCAGAAACGAACAATAAAAGGCTGGTCAAATGGAGCCGCTCTATTAAAGGCTGTCAAAGAGCAGCATACTACTAGTTCCGTCCGAGACAACAATCCATCAGAGCGTCGACCTGTTTCATTCCAATATCCAATCAAGCCCGTATTAAAAGCAAATAAGCGATACCAAGCATTATAATTACCTTTCTGTGAAGCTCATCATTATAATTAACACTTAATTACAAACACTTTGGTCCGCACATACACAACACAACACGTATAACGCAAACCACCTCGATAACACTCTCAAACAATCCCATCGAGGTACTTGATCATCACTTACGAACTCACACCACCCTCACAGGGGGCTCACTCAGTGAGAGGAATCTGACACACGCGTTCACCTCACCAGGTGCGAATGCCGTTGGCCGCATGAGTCAGACATCGAAGGAAGTCCTCGTCTGGCAGTGTGCTCGGCAAGACGCATGGGTGCCGTCTGAGAGCTCAAGGAACCGCCGGCCGAGAGACCGGCACGCAGGCTTAGCAGGCTGCCCACTGGCACATGTCTAAGACGGCCGGTCGGAGGCGGGTGCCTGGCGTGCCCTGCCCTCGCCGAACCTCGTTTGCATGTTATCCAACACGGTGTGTTTTGAGACGGTTTTCTAATGTGCTCAAGATGGGATGAGGTCATGCCTTGACCATGACTCACGGATTCATGACTTATGAGGTACGCCACAGTTGAGTCTCGATAATAACAAATGAGTTACTGGGATTTCTGTGAAATTAAATCAGAATTGAAACAGTTAGGGTCGCTATTGTTTTCAATCTGATTTCGTGACATTTATATTTTATTCTTTTCGTTTCCACACACGTAGACATTTAGTGTTCTGGCTGAGTCCACCTGGGCTAGCAGACTCGGTATCTTATATCTGAATGCGCTACGTCCACGATCCGAGGCGCTGCACCTCTGAGTGACAGCAGAAACCTGAGCGGGGGCCACGTGGTCATAGCGGTGCCTCATGTGTCCTCGCCAGTGCCGGCTGTTCCGCGAAATCAGGACAACGTCCAGATGGTATGTCGTACACATACTAGTATGCCACCAAAGTCACGCGGAAATATGAAATGGAAATAATTTTGCCACCATTGGACTGTATTCAGTTTTTGTGATGTCGAGAGTTATTTTTGAGCCCACATTAAATGAGCGACTAGGAACTGAATGACACATATCATGAAATAAGCATAATTTTTAGTGATGTCTCTGTTAACATTTCAGCTGAATGAGTTTTAATTATCAACTGTAGGTTAATAGGTACCATGTACCTGCCCATACCTTACTTTCTAAGTTGTGCCGTCTCGCCAGAAACAAAGGTCAACTCAAACAGGTGTCTCCAAACTTACCACCTTCTGACCGGACAAATTATCTGACCCGTGAAGTCAAAGCTTTGTTAACCAAGCACCCCCAACCTATCCCAATATAATATTAAAAATACGAATGAGCACGCAGGAAAGGGAAAAGGGCCTGTCTTCTTTGCAGTTCATGATTCATCGCTAAATCGCGTAATCGTTATCAATCATTCGCCACAAGTACAAGGTAAGTTTGATTATTAATCAGGCAGAAAGTTTGAAAACTGAGTGAATCACACCACGTTACGACTCTGCGCCTTCTTTTAACCAGATTCTTGCGAGCGTGGGTCACAAGGGACAGGCTGTCTTGCTTTGGTTCTTGGTTTTACGCTCCCCGCCATGTGTTTGTTCCGGCATATGAAAGTGACAAAGGCATATTTGATACCTATTTGCAGTGGTGGTTGTAAATTATCTACACATATGTGTCGAGTGCATAACTTCTTGGAAACAAAGACTGGGTCTTGACTGAGACGGTGACTGAGATTTTGCCAAAGTTTTACTCGGGAATTCGAGTGCCATGAAATAAATGCACAAGGGGACCAATATTTAGACTGAGTATAGACTCATAGCCTTGCCATGCGTCTTTGGTTGCGTTGAAGAGTAAGCCTGTTACGGGCATGACTGGAAAAATTGAAGTCTTCGTCTCTCTCATTTCAACTGACCTGGCAGGGATCATATGATATCAATATCATATCATTTAAGCCTACCGCGCTTATACGGAAAATACCAATATTTCTAGTCGTGTCATTGACAAGCGCATATTGAGATTAACAGAAAAATACCTTGAGTGTGATTTAAATAAACATGTGTGTATATTTTGACGTTTTCCCCCAAGTCCTCGTTGGATATTGGCCAGCAAAGCGGTTGGAATGTTAGCCAATAGATGGCGCTGCAAGCGTCGGTCAGTGGTCGCGTGCCCCTGCGTTTGCCGTGAGGCAACTCGCATGGAGCGCATGTCATGTTGGCAGCGGCGACCGAGGCCCACGCCGATTCAGAATAAATTATCTGGTAGCAGAATTGACGTTATTTAGATTTGAGAACGAGTATAAGTTCACGACTGCACGGTGTTGTAAGCCCTTTGACTGTGACCTTCACCTTGAGGTGGTAAAAATAAATCTGAATAATTATTGTCTGACCATAACAGTTCAGGAAACTTTATTAGGAACATTTTTTGTAACACCTCAGTCGCAGTCTTTATCCTTGGAGCTCTTTAAGGGAGTCTTGCCAAATTTTTACGTGCCAGTAAAAAACTTAAAAGCAAATGTAGCCGTTTCCGCAAAAGAAATGTGGTCACTCCACTTCCTATTCTCAATTCCTATAAGCACCCTTTGCAGTTGCATCCTTAGTTGTAACCAAAATTCGAAATTTCAATCGCTCTTGCAACCAAAAGGGCGCAGGCTATCATTTTTGTGGCGTTATTCCTTCTGGGCATTCTTCCTTATTAAAGTTGCCCAACAAAGAAATCCCCAAAAAACATTCTGAAGAGTCGCCTTGTTCCCCTGATACCATTTAGCAGATGGTCAACGTTTCAACACCCACGTCGTCAAATCGTAGCATCTAATTTCAATAATAACGTGCGTGTATATCGACTCCAGCATGACAGCGGGCAGGCAAATAACCAAAGTAACAATACATGAAATATGTGGCTCGGTGACGTCACTCGAGGGAATATCAGATAGGTTTGTGTTGGTCGGTCACGTGTGAATGCTTCGATCGGTAATTGCGCTGTTGGCGCTGAGGAAGGCGCCCTGCGAAGCGTCGCGCGTCGCAGTCGAGTAGTGCGTCCAGCGTCGAGCAGGTGCCACAGCGTCGGTTCCGGCGTGGGTTCCTCGTGTGACGCCGTCGAGTTAGGTGAGTCGAATATCCCTGCGACAGCTGAAGGAGCGTGTGAAACGCTTGGAGCAGTTGCAGTTTGCGAGGTTCTTGTTTCTGGATGGGAATTTTCTCAAGTAACAATTAAATTTGTCAAGAAAAAAACTGACGTACGTATAACATGATTGTCTAAAAAAAAGCATTGCATCCTTTAAGCTCAGGTAATTATTATCTGCGTTGAGTTTTAATTAATAGCGTAATACATTGTACCAAAGTTACCAGCTACGTTCGTGCGAATTTTGCCATGCCTCAATTAGCAGGTAATCTAAAACATTATATTATTTGAATCAACCAACTTGCCGATGTAGATGTAAATTATACTCCACGCAAGTAGTTTTCAGCCAGAGCTCACGCGAAATCATTACTCACTGTCAATTTCTCAAATAATATGCCTATAAATCAATATATATTCCTAATTTAGTTACGGAATTCCATTTTGGTTCATAGCAGCATGAGTCTGAGAATTGACTAAAATCCTGTCTTTTCCAGTCGTCACCGAGTTTCCCGTTTGTTTCAGAGGTTGCGTCCCTTGGGCGTTGCATGGGATGATGGTGATGCACCCCGAGATGGCGCTGAAGAGTCCAGCTTCGTCCCGGGGGTCCAGTCCGGGTCGCGGTAACTCCATGAACCGGTCTCGAGGCTCCAGTCCCGGAAAGAATCCGTCCGGGAACACCGGGCGCCAGGGCCGACTACGAGGCTCAAGTCCTGCGGGATCGGACAGGTTCACTGGAAACAGCACCTTGCCAAGGTCTAGAGGCAGCGAGTGAGTTGAGTTGCACTACATATTTTCTTTGAGACGTCGTGTTGCTTTTAAGTTGCATGCATTTTCTGAGAAGCAAGAGCGGAACCAAGTTCATTGAATGTATGTAACGAGTAAACATAATTTTCTCCTAAAAGTTAGTTATCTTCGGTTATCAAGCCCCAATGATCCTTCAGTGCAGGTTCTTTCGACCAGTATGATGAGGGTCCATATCCGAAACAGCGTCTCGTTAAACACCACAGGCTATAATTTGCGACCAATTTATTTCTTTTGAACTCATTTTGCAACGTTGGAAAAACAATTCGACAGAAAAGCCCTTTTCTGAAGAATTTAAATAGTTTTTTCTACTGCTTTTTTCTTATTTTGCTTAGTTTTTTCATCTGTTGAAACTTGCAAGAAAAAGTAAATAGGGACTAAACAAAAGCAACAACCATGCTAGTTTGGACCCATTTCCTTTTGGTATAACCTCGTTTTCATAATAATACCCATGAATAATTTGTTAGCTTTATCAATATCGTGGGACCTCTCAATAAGGACGTCAATTATTTACTCACTAAAGGCCTAGCTGGAAACGACTGTCTATTTTTGAGTGAACTGCGCCATACAATAGCGGCATGGTCTATAAGACTAATCTGTGTTTGCTCAAATCCACTCGAGCTCCACGGCGTACCTGTGCCTCATTCTGCCCTTTAGCGTGCGTGCATAATTTAGCGCTTCGACAATGACATTGACATTATTCTGTACCCAGTTCTTGCAAAACCCCGTAATGCGATTCTATAATGGAATAAATTATGCCCATTGAAGATCGATTAACAACCCTTGATTTTCTGAGGTAGAGTTTTGTCTTTTTACTCTGCGCAGGCCGCACCTGTACAGAAGTACAGGTATCTTGTCGCCTCCTTTTCCAAATTGCATTGATATGTGGCGTAATTTGAAAGAAAAACAAAATAAATCTTCAATTAGCATCAAATTCGCATTCAAAACAGCGACAGGCACACGATTAATTATTTATTTGTATATGACTTTATTTTATAGCCAAAGCACACGCAGAAAGCTTTCTTTAAGACTCTAGTAAGGGGTTTCAGATCTGGCAGACTTATCGATCGCAACTAAAATCACTTATACAAAAGTATTCTATAGTGGTATACATTTCATTTTTAGACCCAATTGAGTATTGTCATGTTCGTCCCACATCAAGATAATTTTAATGGCGATCGAGCCTGTGTCCCAATTACCCACCTCGATGGTATACATGTCTGGAAGAGGCACGCATGGTTGCCGCATTGTTGCTGCTTTTTGTTGCCGGTATCGGCCGGTTGATAGTGACCCTTATGTTTACACATCCCGCTCATTTACATTTCGACCAATCAATTTTTGCCTTTCTCCGATCGATGATTATTGTGTTGGACTCAAATTTCATGATTGGAGTGTAGATACATCATACAGGTGATAAAAAAGAAGTATTCTACTGAAAATATACAGTTTTATTGTTGTAACATAAAAAGGAGACAATTGTGCCCAAGTTCAAGATTAATGAGTACCGTTATGTTTGGTGTTTGCGGGAACTATTATATGGCAGGGTGGCATTATCAATTCCAGGTAGCTGTCAGTTAATGATGCTATATACACTATACAGTCAAGAAGCTCAAGGAGGAATGAACCTTGAAGGAACCTTGCCAATTCTATTTGCTGGCAACTTACTGATTATGCAGACATTTTCCACCTGGATTTCCCTACGTCTACAAATTTTAGGTTCCAGACAATAATTCACCAATTTGGAACCTTAAGCCACTAATTTTCCTCTTCTTAATGCACGACTTCCATGTTCTGTGAGGAAAGCATGATCATAACACGAATGTTAATAATCAAAGCCAGCACACACAATACTATCCCATAAAAATTAAATCAAATCGTCGCTAAAAAAGCGTTTCTGTGATGCAGTTAGTGTGACAGTGCTTGACCCCTCGATCGCAGGGTCTTCCCGTCACAATGCGCTAGCTGTTGTGTAAATGTCATGACGTGCACCCTGCACAGAGAAACATCATCAATTACCTACCGAGGGTGTAGAAGCTAATCGGTGCCTGGGGAGTCGCGAGCATGTCGGGGTTCGTGCCCCCCGGACAGTTTGTTGACCCAATGTGCTCCCGTATTTATGCAAAGCGGACTTGAGAACTCTTGAGTGGCCCTCACTTCCTTGTTTTGAAATGGATACCGACCTCCATCACGCTCAACCCTTGGGAACATCATGGTTATAAATAAAAAAACCGCATATTTATTGAATTTATGTATGCGAAGACAAACACAGCAAAGACATGATCTGCTTTTGGCATATTGACGAAAGATTCGAGGACTTTATGGGCTAGCAACAAATGAACACATGTGTTTATCACGTAAGTCCAATCATTTCTGTGTCGATGCATGAAAGAAAAACTCTTTAAACATTGGCGATTTGAATTAAATTCTGAATAAAACCAAGTAGACATCGCAAAATGTTGTGAAGCACACAATTTTATTCTATAAAACGTGCATTCGTGTCAAACTTTATCTGCTCTAACAACACGATGTAATTCCCCTATAAATTAGCATGCCAACGCTTGATTCAAATTGTCCCCTGAAACCGTTAACTGGTGACATGCAAACTTAACGCTGACTGCAATGATGCAGGTTATAGGTAACTGAATGTTTCATGCATTCGATTTAACGTACGCATTTCTAATGCCATGTAATAATTTCATAAAATTAATACCGTTAAGTTCAGAGTAATTTTAACGTGTCTTTGACCACGAGCGGGATAGCTAAATTATTAGAGAATTTACCCACATTCTAGCCGGGATAACTTTTTCTAACTAACACCTACTCTGTTTTTACTAAACACATAATAGGTCTAACCCATATTATAAATCAATAATTAATAATCAATTATTAACTTTCCTATTGTGTCCATCAACCAAATAAACACATTGCGCTCTGATAATCCCATAATGATCAGACATTGTTGTAAGTTTCATTCTTTATACAACGCGCATTAGCGGGTTTTATACCATAGACGCCGAGGGGCCTCCGACCTTCGCTCGCCTGCTCTTGCCCAGCGGTCAGTGTGGAGGGGTGGAATAGACCCACCCTCGCCCACGCCAGCACCCCACGCGATAAACATCGGATAGAGCTCGGGCGGCTAGCAATTAATCAAAATGGAATTCGTAGTAAATAAAGTGAATCACAGGGGTCTGTGGGCAAGGCGTTGCAACATGTTATTCACCACAACGAGGTGATTTGGGCTCAGTTTTGTTTGGTAGTTGCAATTTTGATTGGACTTAGAAACAAAGTCAGTCTTTTTCATAGTTTTAATCGATATATTTTCCTTAATGTTCTGAATTGTATACCTTTAACAAGCACGTTTTGTCACGTCTGCCCTTCCAGAGAGCGATATTTATTCTTGATTCCAGGTTGGCCTTGGAACGACTAAACGGCCTTGATAGGGTGCCCGGGAACGGAGGTTGCCCCTGCACCCAGCTGTATTATCTTTTCCTTGTCGAGATATTAATGCCCGCAATATTTCGATGATAATGAAACGGGAGGGAGGGGTTGGGGGGGGGGGAGCCTTACATGAGAATTTTTCTATATGTGTGGTCTGGTAGCAAGGTCAAAGTACGGAACAATACATTTTGACAACAGTTTCTCGCCTGATTTTGACACCAGGCTTAGGGTGGCACGGATTTCTTCGCATGGTTGAGTGAAAATGACGGGCTATAGTTGCGATATTATTGATTGCATTAGGTTCGCACACTGCTTTGCAGCCTTTCAGCATTCAATAGGCGACAGCTTTGTCGTTTTTTTTAAAAACCTTTGCGCAAAGCCTCTTTTTATGTGTCAACATACAACAGCAAGATGTAATTTGTTGACGTCACCATAAAGCGTCTACGAAGTTTAGAAAATTGATGTTTTGCGTTTTTTAATGTTCAGCAATTCGTTCTTTCCTAATTTGTAATATTAAAATTACCCTACTTAGGGTCAGCTGCCTTATGACGAGCTACCAGAGCAACAGTCCTTAATTGTCAATAATAGAGTGCAAATTAAAGGACTAGATTGATTCGTGAATAGTTTGGGCATGGAACGAAATATTTAGCGAAAATGTATTGGTTATTATTAAAATTGGTTATATAAAACACACCCACCTTCTGAAATATGTATTTTATTTCTCTGGCTACGTGCCGTGAGCTTTCCTCGCCGTTATGAAGCTCAACTTCCGGCCGACCAGGACTCTTCCACAGAAAGCTCAATGAAAAATCACATTCAGTCTTGGTTACTGACAATTTATGACTTTCTGTCCGCAATATTGGCACACGATTTGTCGCCGATTGCTTGAAACTCGGGCAAGCTCGGGGGAACTCGGGCACGTTGGCGTTGGAGCGTTAGCACGTTGGCGGCAACGCGGGCAGCCCGCGCGTTGGCATCGCATTACAGCGCCCGTCCGAGCCTTTGTTGTCTCTTATGTTTGTTGACAGTGAATCGATATTCAGGCCAATGTTATAGTGGTGTGATTATTACAAAAATCCATTAAGATGATTTTGATAAAAAAACAATCGTTACAATTATAATTTACTCTTCTCTCACTCTATAACCTTTGATATTATGACTTGACTTTTATTTTCCGCACCTACTTACTAACCTTTGAAGTAACGGATATTTTCCCTTTTTTTTAGAAGTGGAAGCTTTGACCGTTTGGACCAGAGCGTGGAGGGTCCCATCCGAACTCACGCTGGAGCGATGGTCGAAGATAATATAAACGTGGTCGTTAGGTACGTTTACTCGTGGCAAATAGAAAAGTCCTTGATTTCCATATCTTGCCGTGTTCTGGCAGACTTACTGTGACGTTGTAACTCATTCTAGGGTTCGTCCGTTGAGCAAAAAAGAGCTCAAATGTGGCGATGACAGCGTCGTGCAGTTTCCCGGAAACGGACAGTTACTGGTAAGTCTGCTACAATTATATGTATTTCTTCCTAATGTTGATATATTTCATGGAAAGTGTATAACTGAGAAGAAGCATCTTATTCATATTACTTATATATTACAGAAGACTCACTTTTAGAAGTAACAAGCATGTTTTTGGTGACAAGTTAAGTTATAATTTTGATTTCTCAAAGAGTCCCAGAGAAATCCAGGAATAATCGCCTCACACAAAAGCGCTTACCATATCTTCTCTATGGCAAGCCGTTCAAAAAATAGGAATTTGATTCACCTAATGATGAAATCATGAAATCCTCGGCGGCTGCAGTTGGACGGCGAAGGCGGAGGAGCCGCGAACCAGAAGCGTCGTGTCTTCTCGTACAATGTCGTCTTCGAGACGGGGGCGTCGCAGGAAGACGTTTTGCAGTTCTCTGGCATCAAGCGACTCATCGAAATGGCGGTGGAGGGGTTCAGCACTACCGCCTTTTGCTACGGACAGACCGGCAGTGGCAAGACCCACACGCTTACTGGCCCTCCGAGCTTGGTATGACCGGCGAGATTGAGCTTGATTTTCAGCAGATGATTCTAAACGATTTTTCCTGGAGAATTTTGGGTCTACAGAGACATCAGCATTTAATTAATGTGAATATGACTGGCATTTTTTTTATATTGGTGAACCGGTGTGATGCCAGCGCAAACTCGGTACGACAAACTCTGCATCTTGCAGTCATGATGCTTAAAACGCTCTAACGAGGCTTTGCTGGACCCAAAAGAGATCGCTCTGAAATGTGATTTGAGTAGACAATCAAAGCGCCTTCACACTCCCATACCCAAAATTTTCCACAAATAACAAACAGATAGAATGTACAAGAGTAAGCGATTTTTGTGCAATGAGTTTTTAAATCCACGGATGTTTGCCTTTAAATACCCGTTTTCAAATAATACCTAACAGAATATGGTATGCGTGAATTACCTGCACACACTTCCGTGACGTTAATTATTGTGCTATTTTGGTAGAATTAAAGATTTGGTAGAAGTTTTACAAGGGAAAAAACACATATTGTATCTCGTACCTAGACTACATACTTTGTACGCTACAGGTTACACCTCCCGGACTCGGACGCATGTCTAACCAGCAACATTATACTTTTTTGTTGGTTCAATCCGGTTGACATATTTATAAATTAGGCAGCTACCAGATTCAAAATTATTTCCTGGTTACTTCTTTTCAAGACCCTAGTAAAATAAACTACCCATGTAAAAAAAAGTTTAACTTCTATTCCATTGATCAACGAGTAGTGTAATGGTTAACATAATAAATTGGATACTCACTTCCTAGTTGCGGGTAGCATGCTACAGCTTATTATTCACCAGGAAACGACATGTTTAATTCCCATGGTGTCTCCAGAATGTCTCCAAGATGTCTCCAGGATTTGAGGCCGCGTACTTTACGCATATCCTAGAAAGGTGCTGGTAGGGAACAGTTGTCATTTCCCTCAATGTCAATTAACATTCTTTCCCACAATAAATATCTTTCGGGACAACCCCTAAAAATACGATAAAATAATAAACATTTGATAGTGGTGCAATGACGAGATATCTGGAAGTCCCTACACACCTGAAATATGTATCGAGGTCAAGCGGGTTTACCTATACAGTGCTAGTGACCTCGCCCCATGATATTAATAAGTAATAATCCTAGCGGACACACGGACTGTCACACAATTACTGTCTCAGCACAATAAATCTGTTCTAAAAAGTGATAAAAACTCAATTCAGCCAAGTAAAAAAATGGGATTCTTAGAGTGGGGGGTAAATTCGTTCCTAAATCAAAGTAAAAACCCTTTCAAAGTATCGGACACTGTCTACAAAAGTTTGTCTTACAAAATATTGAATATGATTGCAGGGTTTTTGGTTTTTCTGGTGGCTCCGCTATGGAGCTGAAACCAGCAAGCGATGGATGGAAGGGGAGTTGGACTGGAGAAATGTACAACCGAACCAGGATACAGTTTTTCCAGAATATAATGTTTATTTTCGATCGTTTCAGTTTGGAAGCAAGAACCCCGACCCCTATTCAGAGTACCACGGCTTGGTCTTCCGTTCCTTCATGTACTTGTTCAAGCTGTTGCAAGAGAGAAGCGATTTTCATTTCGTGCTGAAAGCCTCTTTCCTGGAAATCTACAATGAAAAGGTAAGGAAAGTGAAAACAGAAAAAAACCTTTCTTAGGTTGCGTCGTCGCGATGACAGATCCGACGCCGACGAGCGACGTGTAAACGACGCCCGTCGAGGCGTGTCCGATGAAATGGCCTTCTTCAATTATTGACACGTAGATGAAAAACTTATCAAGGCCATTTTAACACGAAAATCGACCATAAAATCAATGGACATCGAAAGACATTAGAATGCGGTTACCGTTGTATTGTTATTTCAATGTTTATTTCTTGCTATTTCTTGTCTGAGTTCGTAGGTATACTATTACAACCATAAAGTTTTATTAATGATGCTATCTCCATTTCATTTTGTTTTCTTGTTTTGTACAGTGAAGTTTAGTTTTCAATTGATTTTCATATCATTACATGTGGAATGTTTATCAATTCTACCGATGAATCACACTTATGCACCGCCGAGGATTGCGAGACATTTCAAGACAATCGTTCTTTGACAAACAACACTCGGTTATTGATTACTCTACCGTTTTCCCTCAACCGTTCGCTGAGCGCTTAAATAATTAAAACTGTGCCAAGATAAACTAGGTTTAGCAAACCATGACCAGCGAGAGAACGCCGAAAACAACTGGAAACTGTGAAAAAAAGACAATTGGAAAAACAATATTTTCCAATAACGCGGAATCAGATCAATAAATCTGAATACCTGCGTCGTACTGAGCAACCTTACAGACGAAGGTAGTGATTACACTTTTGGACTGCCACCACAAATACGTGTTCCATGCTGCAAACGATCAAAAAAGAAGATACTCAAGGAATTCCTGGATCTCCGTTTTTATACGCCGTTCTCGGCAAGAGTGTGTCAACCAGAATAAAGTTAACGTTTGCTGATTTACTTCTTATGGTCCATCTTATGTTTCATGGTTACACACCTTCGTCCAACCAATCAGAAGCTGTGACGGTTGTGACATTGTCTGTCTTTTTTTAGGTGATAGACCTGCTCAACCCAGGAAGCGTGAGGAAACCTCTTGCAGTGCGTTGGTCAAAAAAGTCCCGAGGGTTCTTTGTGGAAAATCTCTTCACGGTTGACTGCGAAGAATTGGACGATCTGCTTGCAGTTCTTGAGGAAGGTATGCCAATAATCTAAATGTAATCGGAACTCGAAAATTGTGTTGTGATAGACATAGACTCGTACTAATCATTTCCCTGTTTGCTCCGTGCATAGTTTACGGTAAAACAAACAAAAATCCTTGTGGTAAATAATGTTAACATTTGTCACTACTCTGCACATCTTTGTCGCGTGTGTCGTCTTTGCCTACTTACTGCCTCAATTGTGTTTCTACCATTGAGCAACGGTTTCACAACAAACTAGAATATTCTAATGTTTGTTTCAATTCCTAAGGAATGAGAAATCGCTCCGTAGGACGACACAACATGAACGAGTACTCGAGCAGGAGTCACACGATTCTCACGGTACACATCACCTCCGAACAACAGGTGAGCCGGAAGATAACATTTTTCATGCAATGAGCCTTATTCAGTTTAAATATTAAACCAAATAGTCAATAGTTCTCTGTTATTTCGAGCAACACATTTCCTGTGCGTTTTTCTCAAAAACGAATTGTGTTAATTTAATTTTCTTCCGTTTTGTTTTTCCAGATGGGGGAGGATGGTGTTTTCATCTCAAAACAGGGGAAGATCAACTTTGTCGACCTGGCCGGTAGCGAGATGACGAAGAAAACCCAAAGCGAAGGAAAGACGCTCGAGGAAGCTAACAACATCAATAAGAGCTTGATGGTTCTTGGTAAGCAATGACTATGACTTCCATCGATTTCTACGTCTCAGCGACGTTTGATTCCTGCGAAAACGTGCGCGAACATATTAATAATCGCATTGTGGTACCAAATAAAGGTGCGTTTGCTGCCTTGCAGAAAGTAGATTAATCAGAACTAGTCAAGGTCTCTGTCAGGATGGTTGAAAACTCGATTCATTCTCTTTGACTGATAATGGGCAAGAGGAATTTGACTTACATACGTTCGCTTCATGTGAATTCCTTTTAAATCAAAGATTATTTCGAGTTCGATTTTTAGCGTTACATTCTAGTACAAAGAGTTGACTCTGAATTTCGAAGCTTTCGCGCATTTCATTCCAGCCCCCGTCACTACATGCTTCTAAGACGTTCTTCTTCCACTAAAAACTTTGTAGTTCGACCCTCGTTTTGGCATTGAGAGCGAATATTAAGTGAGAACTGCTGTAGAAAATTGGTGAAAATTATTTGTGTTGTGACAACCGATTACTAACGAACGCCTCCTGAGCTCTCCCTTACCACACGCTCTGACCATTTTGAATTGCAGATCGGTAGCTAATTGCTCCTGCTTACCTAAAAATAGACAAGCCACGCGAGTCTTGAGGTGGTAGGTGTATACCGTTTAAAAAGAACTTTATATGTGTGTGTGTGTGTGTGTGTTTGTGTGTGTGGGCTGAATAATTGAAAACACAAATTAAAATGCAACTCATTCGAGGCACTACTATCACGAACTCACGTGACCACTTTGTTAGAGTCGCGGCCCTTTTAAGTCTCACTTGACGTTTAGCCTTAGAGAGTGATGTGCGGTGTCTCGGAAATAGCTTCGACAAGTCCGCGCTTCTTCTGACATATCACGCAACCCCGACGTACGACGAGGACGACAACGCGACAAACAAGATGATTTTGAGCCATCAAACGTGCGCTTTTGCGACGATACGTCGTATGTGCGATCTGCTCGAGCGATAAGCTTAGGTGAAGTCTGCGTAACAGCTTCACTTGCCTCATTTTCCTCAAAGCATACGTTTTAGTGGCCTCGTGGTGTTGTGGACAGTGTTACGGAATGAAGAAGTTTGAGGACGTGCGGTGTTTTTATCCTTCGGAGGATAACACCACGATATTATTCAGTGACAGGGCAGTGCAACGTTGAGCCTCTACGCGTGAGTGATCGTAATCCCCATGATTAAGTGGCTTGTGTGATCTCTGACAGGGTACTGCATTGCCTCACTGAGCGACCAGAAGAAGAAAGGGGGACACATACCGTACCGGGACAGCAAGCTGACCAAGCTGCTGGCAGACAGTCTCGCAGGGAATGGAGTTACGCTCATGGTATGCCATCTCAAGTACCGAGATTTTTGCTTTTATTATATCAATACACACTTTTTGAATCCTCAGTGGGGATGGAATAATGCTAGAGAAGGTTGTATAAACAAAATGTTATGCCCTGAAGTTTGTTTTGTCAAGTCGTAACACAAAGATAAAAGAGTAGTCATTGGACCCCACATTTTATTTTTAGAGTTTTAGACATGAGATTGCTTCAGGGCAACTTAATAGATGTCAGGTAATTTACCAATTGATGCGTTTGTATAGGTATTGGCAAAGCGTTTGAAACTTTGATAAAATATCTGGCCTCCTCGTCGAGTTAGTTAGGGAACGTCTGGCTGCCACGGTAAAGGTCACTCAAGTCTTTCTGTCGTTGCAGATTGCATGTATCTCCCCTGCGCGGTCGAACGTGACAGAGACCATCAATACTCTGCGCTACGCAGCGAGGGCAAAGAAGATCCGCACCAAGCCGATCGTGGTGATGGACCCTCGCGAGGCGCTCATCCTGAGTCTCAAGCGAGAGGTGAACGCGCTGCAGAACGAGAATGAGCACCTGCGCTCGGCGCTGCACATTAACTCCGAACCGGGCGTGGACAAGGCAGGACGGCCGGCGAACAACATGGAGAACTTGGGTGAGAAATGGCTGCCTCGTCAAACGTTGATTTCCAGAGTCGCCATGATGAATCAGATTTCAAATCCCAATGACACTCGTTTCCACCAACACCCGTCCAATGTTAACCGCAAAGGAAGCTGTGTTTGAATTTATATTTTCTCAAACAAGCAATTTAGTCGTTCTACATTTCCGAATGTCAAGATTTTCGCTTTTTTAGTCGCGAGATTTTCAGGGTTAGGCTAAAACTAAAATGTTTATTAACCCTTTCGTTCACCCAAGTGGCTGGTTGATGACAGAATGGGTAGGAATAACTATCTGAAATGCACCACTGTGCACTCAGGTCGCCTAGCCCTGACGACGCCTGCCAGCGTGGCCTTGGACAAACTGACAGAACTCGAAGGTCCCGAACTCACTGACCTTGTGCGGCACTACCTCACGGAAAACGAAGCGCTGCGGCGGGAAAACTCGGAACTATTCACCACGCGAGAGCTCCTCATTCGGGACCAAGATCTTGTGTGCCGAGAGAATGAGAGGCTGCTGAAGAAATTGGAGGACGTCAACTCGTGAGTCGTGGTCACATCGCTTTAATCTGTGTACCAGGGGCAAAGTAGCTTAACCGTAGAAGATTAGACATAGCATCAACTTTTTTCTCTTGCCTAAGCCATAAGAGTGATGCTTTAGAATTTAGATACTCCGAAGTCGTGGCTTGTCTGACAGGGTCGGGCTTGTCAATCATTACGATGGAAATTAAATAGGCAGTTCTGTTAGGTAACTAGTTGGGCCCCTTGTCATGACAGAACATATATTTCCTGTGGTATTGGGAAATAACGGAAAATCACAATCTGCTGATCTAACCATTGAGTCTACTGAATCCAAATCGTTCTCACTTCGTCACTTTCGATTTATAATTGAGTATTAGTTGCGAATAAGTGGCAACACAATTTACAAGATGACCACCCCTCGTGTGTGTGTGTGTGTGTGTGAGCAGAGTGTGCTGCCGGTCACCCATCATCCCCGCGCGGCCCACCTACTCCGCGGAGATGCTGAACATGTCGATGACCGACACGGACGCATTCTCCTCCACCAACGTGTGGACAAACCCTCTCAACGGCAGCGTCAACGGAAGCGTTACAGGTGCCAACCACACCTCCAGTGGCTCCTCGCTAACGGGACCCAAGTTCAAGGTAACTAAATGCAAGAGCGCGACGCTCGACCGACTACTAAGAAGATTTTTGCAGATATCGAACAGTTTAAAAAGATAACATTGACATTAAGTTTAATTGAGCGGATAATTTGCTGTTCTTTTGAGCTAACATATGCTTAATTTCAAGTGTTTCAATGTTTGGTTTCAGTTTTCAAAAGAGCCTTTAAAACTGAGTTGCCTCTGGGCAATCACCCAAATTTAGAAAGGGTGTGATAAGACTTAAAGCAATCAAATGATGCACGTGAGCACGGTGTTGCTATTGGTTGAAAAACGGATGTTTTGTTTTTTTAGCAGGAAATATTGGATGGAAGAATGTCCGTAAAACCTCCTCATCGAATACCAGATTCAATCCAGAAAGAAATGGATAAAAGAAATATTGGCTCAAGGTAGGTAGCAATATGAAAGGATATGACGCATGTCATGTCTTTGGAACACAAACTTCATGGGGCACTGCAGCTTGTTGTCGGACCAGAGTCGAACGTCTGCAATTCTTTCAGCCTGAACAACATAGCCGACACGTACCGAGAGAGAAGCCACCGACGCAACAACTCCTGGGACAATGGAAAGACCGCACCGGGTTCTGCCGGGTCGGGCTCGGCTGAGAGTACGTCCAGCCGCAGGAACGCGAAGCTCAAGGAAGTTCCCGAGTAAGTGATCGTCCGCCCCTTACGGCAGTCTGCCGATGACCCGCCTCGTCCATCATTGGTATATTTTGCTTTGTACAGTTCAACCAGCGGCCGGCGAACGCCATCCCTGCGGCGGACCTCGACGGCGCCTAGTGGCGATTTTGCCTCAATAATGTCCGCGTCTAAAAACATGACTCGAAGAACTTCTTCGTTGCACACCTCTTTCGAGCGAGATAACATTCTCGTGTTGCCAGATAGACGCGACCTGACGCGCTCTCTAGCGGAGAGAGACTTGCTCCACTCGCCGGGCTCCGGCTTCCGGCCCCCGTCGTCGGTTTCTGAGTCTTTCGAGAGCACGATGTCCATTGAGGACTTGTACCGCGGGTCTGGGGACGAGGAGAGGCTCTCTGGGACGCCCAAGTCGCTGTCTCCGCTGACAACCAAAACTGGCCCTCCTCCAAACTCGCTCGACATTGCGGCCGCTCCGCTACCTCCCATCGCGCCCTCCAATGAGTCCCCCACCAAACGAACCGCCAGAACCATCATTCAGAGCCTGAAAACCGCGCTTTTTCCGTCGCGAAATAAAGAGGCTGTAGTCGCTCCCGTCACTCAGGAAATCGTTGCTCCAGTAGCTGCTCCAGAGGCAGAATACATACCGCTGTCTGCGGGCAAAGATGCTGACGTTTATAACCAACGCGGGTTCGAGTCAAGTTTCTTCGGTGAGATCCCGAGACAAACTAATTTTGCGAATCATTCTCGAAAGAACTCCCGGTCTAAGGAAGAGGTTTTTGGTAGTATAGTATCTCTACAAGAGGAGATAAAATAGCACTCGTGAATATTTTCTAACGTGTACGTAATTTCGGTGAGCTTTGGAGAGGGGTTTATTGGCAGATTTGTGTTGGCGGACCACAGTGTCGTGCCGACAATTTTATGCGGACGCTTCCTTGAATGAGTTTCAGGAGACCAACGCTCTGGTGAGATTTTGTGTCTGTTTCGTGGCTGCATGATATTCCAGTCTGCGATGTTGCAGTTAATTCCAAGTTACTTTCAGCAATGCTTCTTGTAACGTATTTAGGTTCGGTAATCCACTAGAATGTTGTGTACTTTGTTCGTAATGTAACAAGTAGGTTTATTTTCCTTACCAAATCATATTGCACAATTTCCTTCCAATACTCACATATAATCTCACCTTCGTTTCTCTATACCATGATGTAGGAATAGTCTGATGAACAGCCTATAATCTCAGTAATTTCGTTAAAAACACTGTAATGTAGAATATTTTAAAACTTACTTGTAAATGGCGAACTTGGAAACTTCTCTTGTAGTTTGGCAATATTTTATCTTTGATACATGATATTTACAAGCACCAGTAACAATGCAGAATATATTCTTTATTTAAGTACAGTAGAAAAGATATTCAAATACGTGATGGTATATTTAAGTGAACTTTTCACTTTTTCCAATAACGTTCGAGTACCCCAAGGAGATGTGATTTGCATGCTCCACTGTATTAAAATCAGTTGAGGCAAGACTTGAAGCCAATCGGTACAAGAGCTTTGCAGATGACTATGCTGCTGTTATAAGATACATATCCAGGATTTTCTCTCCTTCCTAGGGTGACATGGAGAATAAATGCATATTAAAATGAACATCATGTCTCTTGTCAGCCTAACATATTTGTGTTTGCTTTCAGCTCTTACGGATGACCAGCGTCGAGATGCATTTTAGAAGAATGTAGCAAGCAAGTGTGATAACGATCAGAAGAGTGTAAAATTTAAACTTAAATTTCATTATATTTTATTAACTCTAATGAGAATGAAGTGTTGCATATAAATAATGATTGGCGAAATCTCGTTCATAGGAAAATTATACTATTATATTGATACAATATTTTACCCTTGTTAAAAATTATAGCATAAGGAGCACGTTTATTTACTGTAGTACTTATATATACTTATATATACTTATATAACTAGGTAGGTACAAATTTCGTAGTGACATAGGTATGTTTCACGTCACAGATCTGTGTAGCCTCAGAGCAGAGTAGGCAGTAGGCATTCGATCTAGGCTGGATAACCACTTCTTCAGCTCGTATTGTCACAAAGATGACCTTATGTCACAACTTCTCAAGGATGATATTGTTGATATAGTAGATATTGGTGTAGAAAAAGGCCAATGTAATGTCGAGCAAATGATAAAACATAAAAAAATAACTATTTGCTGGTTTACCAATACCTTATTTCGGTCTACTATGTTTCAGTGAGTGTAACTATTATGTTCATATTTGTCCTACCACGGAGTTGGATGGTCCGGTCCTACTACAAAACTCCTACTCACTACCTACTCTTCTACCCAATGATTGTATCATTGTTGGTCATTGCTACATATGATTAATTCAATTGGAACCTGCAAGTGTATCCATTGTTGCAGTTATTAAATACAACTAGGATAGGTAATTGGATTTTTTTGTGAAACTGTGTTCGGTGAGTCACAAAAGAAAGTGAAGTCCTAGCTATTGAAGTTTCGATTCTAGGGACCCAAGATACTGGTAAAGAACCTTCGATGATTTGCCAATAGCTTGTACGAACAAGTATACTCTCTGCTCAAACAGGCGCATGACTGTTGCATATATTTTCCCCATCATCACATAAGTATATCATACATGCTCCTTTATTTGAACACGCTACACATTTTATAACACCGCGGGAAAGTTTTAATGGTTGATGGAGAAATTTAAATTAAATGTTAACATAGTTGCAATCTATTTCATTAGGAAGTATCAAACCATTGCGTCCTATCACAAATTTTAGTTTGAATTACCGCGTTCGGAATTACCGCGTTCGGAATTCCCGAAACCGAACTAGCCGGAGTGAGCCGAAGTTAACCGAAGCCAAACTACAAGTTAAATGGCTGATTGTGTTTTGGTTTCGCTCTACACGTGTTTCAAATAACGGAATTATGTCTCGTTTAGTGGTCAAAAATCTTCCAAACAATGTAAGAATGATATGTAATTTCAAAAATTTTAATCTATTTAATTGAATTTAATTTATAGGGTATTATTTTGTGTATTTCCTTCTTGAATAACCAGTTATTATAAAAATAGGTTAGGATGGTCCACTGGTCGACACAATTCAACTCGACATATACTATTCCAAATTTTATGGTCACACTAATACTATGCTTAATTATGTCATTGTTAATATCATTGATTTTTTTTAATGATTTTCTTTTTCCAATTATGCTTTCACAAGCTATTCAATTACTGGATTTTAGTGCAAGAACTTACCCAAATTCTCACCAACAAACTCGTTGTTTGGTAGCACCACAGTGTAATGTACCTCGTGGTTTTCTTGAGTATTCTTAGCAAAACATTAATTTTGTAGCCAACCCATAGGCTGGTTTCCCAGAAATTTTCACCAGTCAAAGTTGTGCCAAAAACTAGGCACTGAAATAAATTGGGCCTGTCAAAAATGGTTAAAGTCTGGGTTGGATTGCCAACCAAAAGGCGGGTAGATTCGGAGCATGGCCTGACATGTGCTTTAGTGGGCTCATGCCTAAATAATAAACAATTTTCCTTATTAGTGGGGTTCAGCATATAAGTATGTGGCAAACATAACTGCAGTCCGTTGCGTTCCACCAATAGCAGCAAATCTCCATTGTCCTGGTTTTCCTATTTATTTACCATCTTCTCTTGTCATTTCAGACATGTTTGACAAAGGTATAGCCACCAAAAATGTCAACTGGGTTAAGTAAACTGTGAAACCCTAGTATAATGATAGTTTATTCAAATTTTTAAATATCTTCCAATTTATGTTTGAAACCATGATACTTGTTAAAAAACCTATCATATTTAGATGATTTTTGAACACCATTCTTGGTTCCAAAATGCATGGAGTCATTCCTACCTCATTCTGAAAAAAAAAATCCTATTTGGCTACTTTCTTCCAGTATCCCTACATCAAGAATCTGTTGTGAATTTGCTAGATCCTGCATAGAGCGTTTACTTTTTTACAGATCACCAAGGAATCACTTCAAGAAACATTTAGCAAAAAAGGGATTGTAACAGATGTCCAGCTAAAGTATACAAAAGATGGAAAGTTTCGACATTTTGGGTTTGTGGGGTATAATAGCGCCGAAGATGCTTCAAATGCAATGAAATATTTTGACAACACTTTCATCAATGCCGCAAGAATTCGAGTGGAGTTGTGTGTTCAACTGGGTAAAGTTTATTTTTATTGATCTTAATGAGTTATTGATCCTCTTCCCCTAGGTACTTTTTAAAGAAACTGCTTCTATAACTGTTACGTGTTTTTTTATCTAGGTGATCCTGATAAGCCAAAAGCTTGGTGCAAGTTTAACGAAGATGTCCGTATGAAAGTAGAAAAAAGAGAGGCTCTGAAGAAGGCGGTTAAAATGACAAAAGACGAACCGAAGGAGAGTGAAGCTGAAAAGCAAAAAGTAAAAAAAGATCGAAAGGAAGCTGGAAATCCGAAAGAAAATTCAAAAGTTGCAAAATTGTTGAAAAAATATGCTGGTGACCCGCTTTTCAGAGAGTTTATGGAGGTACACGCTGGAGGTGACAAGAATATATGGGACAACGACCTGATCAAGAAAGAAGCCGAAGAAAAAAAGGAAAAGAAAAAAGACAAGAAGAAAAAAACAAACGAAAAGAACTTGGATCCAGCTGACGAAGACTCTGGTCAGAAAAGTGATAATATAGATGAGGTGCCAGAGGAACGGAATAAAGTGGCAGAAGAAAAAATATCTGACCTTGAGGTTGGTCAATATTTAAAACAAATTCCATTTACAGCAGCATTTTATGGTCCATTATAAAAAGACATTTACAATCCCCTTCCCTTTTACGCAAAGCTTTTTCTTGCAATATAAAATCATTCACCTGAAAATCGCGAGCCGTGCCTCGCCGAAACGTCGAGAGTGCAGGTCGAGTTTAGGGCCGCAAACCTCCTCAAAACAGAGCATAACCCAAAAAACTCATCAAAACACTTACAACACTGTAATGAGAAGTGTAATACTGCAACCTTTTGACTTCAGTCTATTTCACGTGAGATAGATCCCTTGTGAAGAAGGCTGAAACCAAAACATCTTGAAACAAACCCATTCGACCATATCTACAGGCCGGATCCACAAATCAGAGTATAAGTTTGACCCCTATACATTTGACCATGGTAACAACCTCTGTCAACCTGGAAACGCCTTCTGTGATTGGCTGATCAACGTAAAACTCTGGGGTTCAATTTTAACTCGCTTCGTAGATCCTGTTTCTTTTTTTCAATTCTCTTAATCATTCACTTTAACCTTTTAATAAGAAACAAAGATTTTAAAAGCAGCTTCCACCTCTTTCAATATAGGTGCTGTTGTAATTTGAACAATCATTCCAGCAAGCTTACCACATTTTAGTTTCAGATCTGTAACTTACATATATTAACACATGTCCTCTAATTTTTTTAGTATTTGAAGAGGATGACAGTAAAAAATCTTGGAGAAACAGAGGAGAAAACTAGTGACACAGAGAATAATTTGAAAAATAAGACTGGGAAAGATTCTCGAAAATCTCGAAAAGAAAGGGGTGCTGCGGGCACAGACACAACAAAGACAGCAGATGGAGATGCAAGTTGTGCTGAAGAGGACAATAGTGAGACTGAGACTACTGACAATAAACCACCACGCATTAAAATGCCCAAGCAAAAAAAAGAATTTAAGGAGTTGTTCACTGTGAAAATAAGCGGACTCTCCTTTAAAGAAAAAAAGAAGGACTTAAAACAATTTTTTCATCCTTTGAAATTAGTGGCAGTTAGGATTCCATCAAAGATCGCAGGGATTGCATATTTAGGGTTCAAGACCGAAAAGGAAATGAAGCAAGCCCTGTCACGAGACCACAGCTTTCTTGGTAAGAAAACCCGACTTGGAATGCAAATGTTTTTTCAATTCTCCTGGGACTTAACTCTGCCTAAGCACTCTCCTGTAGGGCCAAACCTTTGCCATTTCAGGGCAGGTATTTTAAGAATGTCATCAAGTCTATTAGAAAATTTAAAATTAATTTGATTTTGCCAAATAAATCCATCTCACATGACATGTTCCCTTGTAGGTGAACTTGCATTTTATTCTCCTTTTACTACTTAGTAAAGATGCAAATGCCTAGAAATATATGTCGATTAACAAAATTTCTATCTTTAGGGGGGAAAAGAATTTCGGTGTCTATTCACACTAAAAAAGCGGGTGTTACAGAAGACATAAATGCACCTAAATGGCAGGCTCAAGAGAAAAGCTTACAGGACGAAGAAGGCATCTCAGAGTCGGGTAGGATTTTTGTACGGAATCTCTCCTATGCGACGACAGAAGAAGATTTGGAAGTATTGTTCCATAAGTACGGAGATACAACAGAAGTGTCGATGCCTGTCGATCGTAATACAAGGATGTCCAAAGGATTTGCTCAAGTGACGTTCATGATTCCGGAGTGTGCCATGAAAGCTTTTCAAGATTTGGACGGGACAGTGTTCAACGGTCGAATGTTGCATCTGCTGCCCGGGAAAGCTAAGGTGTCACTGGAAGAAGCAATGATGCAAGGTAGTTAACGCTTTTCAGTGACCACTGTCCATAAGTTCAGGGTTCTGATTTTAGAAATCTTTAATTTTAGCAATTATTTGCCATAAATAAATATCAAGTAATGTTAGGCAGAAAATTAATACTCATTAATAGATGAATGATTGCTGTTTTTTAGACGGCCTCTCGTTCAGTGCCAAGAAGCATTTGAAACAGAAGATTCAGTCAGGATCATCCCATAACTGGAATTCACTCTTTCTTGGACAAAATGCTGTGGCAGATATTATGGCTGCCACATACAACACAACTAAAGAACAAGTAAGAATGCTCCATCGTGTATCAGTCCAGTAAAGATATTATAGTATCATCGTTGAGGGTGCAGGTTATAGATAAAGAGAAAATGCTATTGCTAAAGTTTCTGCGCAAAAGATAGCTGCAATATGACTCCTTAACCGACGAAAATGTAGGGAGCCGGACGATGCCGTCAAGTGGAGTCACAGTCGTACGATATTTCATTTCGTTATTTCTCGCAGGTTACCCGCATTTCAGACTGTTGACACTCAAATTATCTTTATTTATTTTTACCCCGACGATTGATATTATATGTAACCCTTAACCTTTAATGATAAAGGTTTGTTAAAAAGGATGGCCACAAGGCGCATCTGTATTCTTTTTCTGTTACCACGAGTAGCTGGCTCTTTAGCTCCGCAGATACCTCAACAACATTCTCTCTCAACCTGTGACCTGCACACTTGACGGTATCATAGTATTGATCGAGACTTTTATTCCAAAGCAGCAAGTGGCAACTTAACACATGTGATTTGTTTAGGTGCTGGATGGCAAAGGAACTGAAAGTCTTGCAGTCAGGCTTGCTTTAGGAGAAACTCAAATTGTAACAAATACAAAAGACTTTTTAACCAAGCATGGAGTCAGACTGGATGCCTTTAATCAGGCGCCAAAACAGCGGTCGAAGAGAGTAGTGCTGGTGAAAAATTTACCTGCAAATACTACAGAGAAGGAGATACTGGAGCTTTTTGCACCTCATGCAGAGTTACAGCGAGTTATTTTACCACCAAGTGGTGTTACGGGTGAGTTGGTCTCTGGGGTACTAACGGTCAGAACTTAAGTTTATACCTTCTGCCCAGGCTTGCTATGCAGACTTATTTAAATATATAAACTGGCTAATCAGTGAATAGGATGACTACCTTGAAGTGATCACCACAATTATTGTGCTCCTTTGATATCAATGCACACACTTTTTAGCCCAAGGCTCAAATTTTATAATGTTTTACTAGTATACCTGACTTAATTGATATTTTATGTTGAAAATCAATACTCTGTTAGTAGGATACTTGTTTGTATGGGTAGTTTAGATACAAATACATGTAGATTACATTACATTTTTTAATAAACTTTGTTTTGTCGTAGCTATAATTGAGTTTGTGGAACCTAGTGAGGCAAGAACGACGTTTACTCGATTGGCCTACACAAAATTCAAAAATCTGCCTCTATACCTCGAGTGGGCACCTCTTGACACTTTCTACGAATCTAAAAAAGTATCAGATGCTGAAGCTGTCGCAGAGAACGAGGAGGACGCAACAAAAAATGATGGCAAGGAAGCTACAATACATCTTTCACGACAACCGGAAACCGAGCCAGAAGACCAAAATGAACCACCAGAGCCTGATACCACACTTTATGTAAAGAACATCAATTTCAAAACAACAGAACAAGAATTAAAAGAGGTAAAGCCAGGTGTTCATATGGAAGTAATTTGTGTACAATTGAACTTGGGAAGATCTTTGAAAACCCAAGTATGTCTGATTAACTACATGCATTCCTCTTCACAGTACTTCAAAAAATGTGGGACAATTCATTCGATTTCGATAGCGTATCGCAAAAGTAATAAGAGTCTTTCCGAAAGTCTTTCCATGGGCTATGGCTTTGTCCGATTCAAAAAGTTTGCTGGTGCTGCTCTGGCACTGAAAACTCTGCATAAAGTGCCCTTTCAAGGACATGATTTGGAGCTAACACCATCCCATAGGACGGTTTCGTAAGTTAACCCCTGCCAATCAAGTTGTCAAGATTCTACCAAATCCTCAATCTGCACTTTCATAAATCATTTGAGAATCATGTAACACAATTTCAACAGTAATGGTGATTCCTAAATTGTATATTGTTCATGAGGCATTGAAAAATGCTTTGAAAGTCAACTTACGGTTCTCTTTGCTTATATCTTTATATACAAGTATTAATGCATAATTCATCGTTCAGGACTGAGGTGGCGACTGCACGGAAGACGGCAGTCGTTGGAGAACAGAATGGTTCAAAGATTCTGGTCCGAAACATTCCTTTCCAAGCCAATTATCATGAAATCAAAGATTTATTCAAGTAAGTACATAAAAGGATTACTTATTTTTTTGGCAAAATGAAATCATTGTCAAAAGTTTTAATTGTGATGCATTGACCAATTATTATTGCCTGTATAGTAGTTTTATGCAGACAACTTTTAACACTTTCTCAGAACATTTGGTGAGCTGAAGGCAGTCAGACTTCCAAAGAAGATGACTGGGACAGGTCCACACAGAGGCTTTGTGTTCATTGAGTATGTATCGAAGAATGACGCCAAAGTAAGTACCCTCGGCTCGTATGTCAAGAAATTGCATATCACTTTAACTGTAATTGGCTGCCTGATTTACGTTCTAACCATCTGCATTGTGCGTGTTTTAGAGGGCTTTCGAGGCGCTCAGCCAGAGCACTCATCTTTACGGTAGGAGGCTGGTACTGGAGTGGGCCGCAAAGGACGATGATGTCAGCGACTTACGAAAGAGGACAGCAGATCAGTTTTACGCAGGTGAGTGGGGCGCATCTTCTCACACGTGCAACTTCATTGAGAATTTGACCGCATACTTACATTAATTAAAATTTGTTTGAGGTTGCAAGGCAAACTGATTGCGGTTAACTATCGCTTAATGAAAATTATTTTTAGCTCCATCAAAAGCGAAAGCCATGCGCCCCAGTACCATGATTGTAGATGAAGCACAAATGGAAAATGACGAGTGAAATATTTTTCTTCATCATCAACAGAATTGATAAGGTCAGTAAAATTGGAAATAAATGAGAAATTAACCTTTAATAAATCATAATTGGTAAGTTTAACAAAGTGTTTGCTTAAAAGTCTACTTCCATATGACGGTAACGTTTGCATCTTTCTCGATCTGGTCTTCCAGCTGCTGGTGGCTGAGCCCGCTGGCAACGCAAATCTCGTCCATGGAGCAGAGGCCGGTGAACATCCGATAGTGAGGGCCGCCCGCCACCGCGCTCGACTCGGTCACAGCCACTGGGTACTGTTGACACCGCCAATTGCACAACTGTCAGCCAAATATTCTTGTACAGGAACATATGATTGCTTCCTCAGTCAGGCAAAAAAAAATATTTTCTTATTATTTTCTTCTTGTGTAATAGTTTTATTTGCTAAAATGAAAATTCTCTATCATGAGTTATCTTTATTTTCTTGGCTTAATACATTTTGTATCCTGGTAAGAAAGTATCTAACAAGATTGAATGTTTGTTCAATCACTTAAAACAACGTAGGTACCTTAAAAATCCTTCGTATCAAGCCCTCGACGATGCCGAACTGGATGAGCTTCCTTTCGTTGATTCTCAGTGGGTGTGGGTTGAACCTGATGCACAGGTCACGTACAGTGGCTCCTCTCGACATGCTCGAGTACATTCGAAATATGTCCCGCAGTGTGGGCGGCTGTCTCACTGCAAGACAATAAAAATTGGTTGTTCCTTGCAAGAGAGCCTTCGCTGTTGTTTGAGAGCATATGGAATCTCACCTGTTTTGGCAACATATTTTACACATTTATCCTGTAACTCCTGATTTTCCTTCAGGTTACGTAACTTGGGAGTTGCGGCATACACGTTTGAATATTGGAAGATGGGTATTAAAATTACAACTCCGTAATAACTGGAAATAAAATGTTTGCTTTATCATTTAGTGGTCTATTCAAAGCCTAACACTAAGTTTAAGCTAATCAAATGCCAAACACAATAAGCTAAAAATAAAATCTGGTGCTTACACTAGGTTCTGAATACACGCTTTGACAAGATTGTTCTCAACGTCTGCTTCTGCTGCAATCTTAGCGACATGGTTAAATCCATCAATGTATGGTAAAACCTGGTAGGTCGTTAAATCCCACTGTTCGGCTCGGAACATCAACTGGTCTATTACGAATATTGGCACCTGAAAATTATAATGCACCTCAAATTAAATCTGCTTCCTCATTTCAGTATCTATGTGGGCTACCTTGATGCTCCTGAAAACAATTAAAAAATACCTGATGATCTTGCACTGGCTCTGGATCTTGTGATATCCGAACAACTTTCAAGTGAGTCGTAGTGGTCCCTTCTGTAAGCGTACACATCTTATGGCTATTCAGCTCGTGCATCACTTGGCGTAACATTATTGGCAAGCGAGCATTTTCACTTGTTGCAGTTGAATTGGACAGAAAATTTGTGTCTTGCTCCATGGTTATCTGTAAGTTGCTATGTGTTTTCATTGTGATACAAAAAGAAAAAAAATTGCCGTTTATAACTTACTAGGTAATCAGAGAGTTTCTTAACAACTGGTTCGTATTGTGTACTTCGAGCCCAGGCATCACAAACAAAGCACAGGTTGAAATGAAAAGCATTGCGAGCATACTTCTTGTCATTTATTCGGACAGGGAAACCAATGATTTTTGATTCCGACAGTGTCCTGAAAGAGAGCAAACAAGCTTTTTAACAAAATTTGTAATAAATACTGTGAAACTGCTTAATAATAGATCAAATTCACTTGCAGAGTGTATGGGTGTATGGCTTACACAGTAAGAATGCTTCGCTGTAGTTGAGCTTTGGGAATTATATAAACACTGACAGCATCAAACATTTCCTTTGATATATAGTTGTCTGGAACCTTTAAAAAAATTATTTGTTCAATTCGACATTGGGGCAACAAATATGGTGGGATGCAAATGCTTCCAATTTTAAGTGACTATTACCTGACATGTTATTTTTGGTCCAACGATCGGGTGGAATTCGCACATAAAAATGCATCTCAAAGGTCCGGCACGGCCACAACCTTCAAAATATCTGTCTGGAACGTCCATCAATGGAGCCCCTAATTACCGCTGTAGAACCATTCCATGATAATGTTAAAATTTGTACAAAATGCTCAGTTTTGTTAAGATCGCGTTGCATCGAAAAAAGTTATAATCGCCCTAATCGATTTAGAGGATTCTCAGTATTTAAGCAAATTAAAATCACTCGTCAAGATTTTTTTGTATTAGTAACACTGCAAAAATAATTAAAAATTCGTTTAAATCTATTTCAATTGATTGACGTCAATTTAGATCTTGACGATTAACCTCAAATCCCTATTATTTCCCTATGACGTTTCTGGCATGCTCGTATTTACAACTCAGCCTGGCCTATTCGCACGGCAATTCACATGAAACTATTCCCACGGCCGTTGTAGCCTAGACAGCTGTTTTTAGGGCGATGCGTGATATGGCTGCGGTGTGTGATTCGTGATCAAAAACTGTATTTGTTGTAAAATTTTTGAAAACCTCCACGGATTTGTCTTCTCCAATACAAGCATCAAAATATAAGTTACCCATGTCGTCTATGACATTTGGTCAGAAAACTTTTACGCCATCTGCTCCTGATAAAGGAAGTTTTCCATTGGATCATGAAGGACAGTGCAAAAAAGTTATGATCAAGTATATGATGTGTATGACTGCAAATAAAAGTAATAATTCCGCGTGTCGAGAGGAAGCCAAGGCTTATTTGGGTTGCCGAATGGATAACGAGTTAATGGCTAAGGAAGACTGGTCAAAATTAGGATTTTCCGACCTGGATACTAAATCCAACCCCAAAGGAAGCGACTAGTTGCATATAATTTGGAACAAGTTTAAATTCAATGCTAGTAGATTCTACTACTTTAAGGGGATTCTGAAGTTAAAATCAAGAGAAGACAATGGAGACAAATATTTTAATTGGTTGCACTGGAAGCGTTGCCACTATAAAGCTACCTATACTTATTAGAGCATTGCTCTCAAACAAGATAAATTTCAATATTCGTGTGGTTGTGACCGAACATTCGCGACATTTTTTTGCTCCTGAAGAAATACCAGATGGTGTTAAAATCTTTGTGGACCAAGACGAGTGGATGGCATGGTCAGGCAGAGGTGATCCTGTTCTTCACATAGAGCTTGGAAAGTGGGCAGACCTATTTGTGATTGCCCCACTAGATGCTAACACTTTGGCTAAAATGTCACAGGTAATTTAAATTTGCATTGTGCCTATAGCGCAAATGGGACTGGCATAAAATCCATAATAATTTGGAACACTGAATAAATTTAGAAGAACTTCAGAATCTTTAAGAAATGCAGCATTATTACTGTTAATGTGTGGTAAATTAATCCCTTGAACCCTTTTTCAATTTTGAAAATCAAGTTCAATTAATGCACAAAACATGAAAAAAAAACACTAACCTCTTTATCTATTTGCTAAAAATCCATGTAGCTAAATTTGCAAAGCCCAGTTCAATTCACAGATGCAGATTGTGACAAATTGCCAAGTTATATTCTTAAAGATATATTTAATCAGTGGTTGAGCATTATTGGTACAAAGGGCCTTTGTCAAATTAAGGAACAACTCTTCGAAAATGTACACACATAAGGTCCTGTAGAGAAAGAATTTGCAAATGAATTTAACTATATTCCAAGCCATTTCCTGTTTAGGGCATGTTAGTAAAGAAGCAGAAAATTTACATCATATCTGATTTTCCAATCAATGTTTTAAGCAAATTATATTTGAGCTGATGGTGCTACTGGCCCTATGATACTACTTCAAGATTCCATCTGATATGTCTATTTCTAAGGGCATCTGTGACAACCTACTAACATGCACGGCTCGCGCATGGGACCCAAAAAAGCCGTTCCTGTTCTGCCCTGCGATGAACACACGCATGTGGGACCACCCGATCACCGGCACACAAGTGGCGATGCTCAAGGCATGGGGCTACCGGGAGGTGCCTTGCATCGCCAAGACCCTCATGTGTGGGGACAAGGGGCTCGGGGCCATGGCCGAAGTCGACACCATAGTGGAGCACATCGAAGACCTTTTGCTACATTCTGCAGCGGCTGATGCTTCCAAATGACTGTTGTAACTTCTGGAAGTGAAAGTTGCAGAGTTGTTAAGTTTTCATATCCACAGAACCCATATCTTTCTAGTTGCTATAGTCTGTGTGGTTATTACTCTTTTAGTGCTGCTATTTTTAAAAGATACTGCAATTTTATGAGTAATAAATAAACTGTTACAAAAATGTTTTTTACTTTCTGATCAAAAGTTATATCATCATAAAAAAAATGGAAGGAGGGGTACTCTAGTTACTTTAAACACGACTGCCTTATAGCATATTTTGGGTATTTAGGTATGTGGGCAAGAATTTGCAAGTGTATATATTGTGTATCATGTCAATGTTTAAAAAATCACGTGTAATTTTTTTTGTCCAACCTTCCACGTGTGCCCTTGGCGTGATAATATTTATCTTTATGTTATTATCACACAATTAAACATTTTATTAACTCTTGCTCAGGCAGAGGATTTTGCAGTATTCATTCACATATTACGTGGCTGGTCAGGCAGCAACTAACAAGGCAAATATGAAACGTTCATGTAGCCCAGCAACAAGTTTGCATCCTGTCGGGGTCGGCGTCGTGCAGGGGATGCAAACGGACGAAAGTCCCACCGACCCGTTAATCAATCGGCCGGCGAAGGACTATCTCCCGTATGCATAACCATCGAATCCTGGCGTCTTCTGCACACCGTCAGCAGCGACAATAATCAGAAACGTGTTGCTAGAGTCGCAAGCGACCGCTGGATGCGTAAATCAACTTCCCTCAGCCCGTGCCCAAACCGAAGGAGGTACCCCATCTGGTCAGTGTCTGCGATTTTCCACAACTTGATAGAGTCGTTTTGTGTGTAGGGTTTATCACACTAAAAGCACATATCGCGTTTATTTTGTCATTTTATCAAGCAAGCAAGCACACAAGGAACCTAGAGCCACCCTGGCAGACAAGTTCTTGGGCACCAAGGCTTCGGAACTCACATTTGGGTGCCCAGCTTAACAAACAAAACGCGGCAAAGAAATCCCCACTTGACACTGGCAACACGCGGAGTCATATTTGGCGTTCTTTATCTTCCCATCGTATTCCTAAGGGTCTTCAGTTCTGTAGGTTTATCACTTGGACGGGGCCGCGCGGCTGAAAGGGTTTTCGGTTCCCAAGACTGCAAATGTGTGTCTATTGGTATGTGTTCACGTGGACTGTGCTGGCTTGCTAGCCACGGCTTTATGTGGGTCACTATCGCTGTATGTTTTAACTCGATGAATGACTGGCTGCCTGCAATTGCCAGCATAGGTCACAAATAACAAACTTCTATATGTCTTTCACGTGGGAGAGTATGATACGAACAAAATTACATGGAAAACACACTCTTTACTCAATGCCAATTGTTGTCGCACACAATTCGAGATAAAACTGATGACTTGTTGTGGTCGGTTCTTAGGGGTTGCGCATCGCCGTCCGCGGGTGTTTATCGCGGAACGTGAAGACGCCGGTTCTTGTCGGATCTTCCCGAAGAACGGGTGTGTGTACGCACGGCACTCACTTCGTTGTCGCGGTCGTAGGGTCAAACGCTGCACACAAAATTTATGTTCACAAGACAATCGTGTGACGATTTCGAGCATATTTTTAGTGAATTCTCCCGGAAGAACGGTTTCTTCGCTGTTTAAACATCGAACTTTATTGACCTACTTCTTAAACTATTGCATTATAATAGATTGATAATTAACATTAAATTTTTCAAAACATATCCTAGTTTTGCTTTGACCTTTAGCACGTGTTACATCAGAATACGGACGGAATAACAGCTGTATTCCATTTGCCAGCCATTGGCTGCCTAGTGACAATCCGTCGCCCGTCGTCAGCTTTGCCGATCCATTACCATTTCAATAAATTGTACAACCATGCGCCTGCGATTTGCTTACGGATTGTGAGTGTGACTGAGAATTTGTACTTCGAAGTCTCCGCTGCACTAGACAGATGCAAGTCTTGCCCTGCTCACTGCTCGCGCTCGAGTCATCGCAGAACCCGGAATTTCCACCGGCAAGTTCACGTAAATGATTCACTCGCTGGCCGGCACACCACTCCTCCGTCTCGTCTGATGTCATCCGAATACCTCCGAACTCCTTTGCCTAACAAAACAAATGCACGACGTCCGTGGAATGTCGAAATGCCCACTGAAAATCGCACTGTGTTCACTCGTGTAAAACTTGTGCGCACAATTTTTTAGAGATTATCCGTGCGTGGCTATGCAGTTTTCAGTGTCCCGTGCGGCGCGATGCCTCCGTACGCAAAGCTCGCACCGTACTAACCATTGCCGATATCCGCTCGCGACACTAACACTTTCTAATTGCACCAATCATGTAACATCTTCACCTGGTCTCATCGACCAATCCAAACTCGACAAGGATATAGAGAATTTCTCTCGTACTGTACGCCTATATGATGAATCCGGTAGCCTATCTGTGACGGATTGGAATATCCGGGCAGCTAAGGACTTTTTACACGGGAATTAACTACGCGAAGTCTGTAGCAACCACCTTTACTCGGTTCCAGATATTACTCTAAGACCAGATTTCCCAGCAAGACTACTAAGGACTCGTCTTAGCACATTGCCTTGCTTGTGGGGGAGTGGAGGCCGCGCGATAGAATTCCTGATTTCCTCCGAGTTCATCGATCTTGTAGCACAAGTCTGCGTAGCTGGATCCCAACCGGGGGTCCGGCCAGAGTCGCCGGCAGCACGTGGGGAACGAGACACTAGGCAAGACCCTGACCTAGATCTTGCACGTCGAAGCCAAGGCCGCTAGCGGCGGCTCACTGGCACATCCGTCTGCAATCTCGGCCACCAACCTTACGCTGCGTGCCGCCCCTGCGTACGGCGGGTCCGAGACAGCCGTCGCCGTCGTTGCTGCTTGCCAATGGCATACCCACTTTCACGAAAAACTACGTGACGTAACCCCAATAGCCGGATTTCGAGCTAAATATAACCAGCCGAGAACGCAAATGAGAGAAACCGTCTTCTGGAGTGGCGGAAGGGGTGATTGACACGACAACGTCAACCAGGGGAGAGCGATGTTAAGGGTGCCGAGGACCACGACGTCGAGGCGTCAAGGGATGTCTGGAGGCTTTCAAAGACCTCGTCTTTCGAACATAATGACTTGCGAAAACCGTGATCACGAATTCATTCCGTTGACGCTAGGCAAAACGTCCAAAATGCACTGCGCTGCAAGAGGCTGTCGTTTTCTTCACAAACTTGAACTTCTACAGTCATGGCACGTATTTTAATTTCGTCTGCATTCCTTCCGTCAGGCCGCTAGCGCGAACACGCTTTCTGTATGATGTACTCCAGTTCGCAATCTCTCTGGCTAAGCGTAGGCATAGGTATACCTACGCTCCCACATACGTGGGTGTATCTGGTCTATAACCGGAACTCGGAAGCTCCTTTAATGCACGAAGGTATTGAGCGATGTCGTGATGCGAGCGGCGGCAACAATCAGCCAAGTAGGACACCAACATGAATCAAGATGCAAATGCGCCATTCTATAAAACGAGCATGATTTTATCATCATCATTACATTAAAGCAACATGCATGCAGGCAGTCTGCATGTTGATGGTATTCCACGTTCGAAAGAATTATTTCTACGATAGCTCCTTGCAGACACTGCCACTGCCTCGTAGCATGCGTAGTTGCCTGGAGTCGTCGACCTTTCTGGCTCGCTTGAGTCAGGTCAGCCTTGTGGGGTCACCCCGCGAGCTCAAGCAGCACCACGGAAGCGGATTCGATTCCCACCACGATGAGCGCGGCTTGGTCAATCCAGCTCTCTAGTCTCCAACTCTTCATCGAAACATGCTATCTCTTTTCGACAAGCCGCTTGATACTGGCCCAGAAATGTGCCAGCCGGAACTGAATGTCGTCGGCGATAGGATACAACGACCTTGCCTCGGGGGCGACGGGAATTATGAGGGCGCTTGCACCGAAAAGGTGGGAGAAATCTGTACCCATACCCATACCTAGTAGATGCCATGTGGTGGTCGGATGGTGCATTAGCGGACACGCGGCTGACAAGAATTTTTATTCTTTAAATGATCTCTGGAAACGGTAGTCTGCAAAGAAATGCTAGAGGAATGTTAATCGATACCGGTAAAAAACCATCATGCACTCTTTGGTTTCCAGTACTGCAATTTTCAGGTAGGAGTGCAGACCAAATGTCTTTTCGTTGTGCGTTTTTATTGCAGGCAAGTTAGAATGTGACCCACTTGTGCTGGAAGGTGCATTAATTTGTCTGTGCAAGTCATCGCAAAGGTTTTATGAATGGGTCTCAAAGTGGAAGCAATTAGCAGCCGAGCAGAGATAGTCGAGTGAGACAAGATCAGAGAGATTGGGTTGGATCGCTCAGGAAAAGAAGCTGTCGAGTTATTTGGAAACCAGCCGGTAGGGCCGGGCGGCCGGGCTCGCACTTGAGAAAGTATTGTATTCCGGATGCTCCTGAAATAAGCTGT
Source organism: Protonemura montana (assembly GCA_947568835.1). Lineage (NCBI taxonomy): Eukaryota > Metazoa > Arthropoda > Insecta > Plecoptera > Nemouridae > Protonemura > Protonemura montana. Next base: position 26,485,214 of record OX387602.1, on the reverse strand, counting down.
CGGTGGTGACATACTTTTCATTCACCATATTCATTCATGACGAGGCTCAAGTGCTGGCCTGGGCGTGAAATAATTGAAGTAATCGAGATTACGCATATGACACAAGTATAAAATTTGAATATTGAATAAAAGGCTAAGGCTTTGACATAACAAAGCGTTGTACTGCACAGACATTTTTTAGGCTAGCCCACGCAGGAGGAAGACGCGACAGAAGTCGGGAAACCCCTAGATTAAAGAAGCAATGAACGTTTTGTGTGAAAAGGCGTCCTGATGACACCTAAACAGTGTTAAAAAGAAATGTGTTAGAAAAAATTTTAATGTCTTCAGTGAAAAAAATTGGAGAGTGAAAGCAAAGTTATCGGCTTTTGGGTTGGCTACATGCAGCCGTGGCGTCAGGTGTGTAGGAGGTAGAATTTTTCGTGAATTGACCACAAGTGTTCCTTCTTTGACGTAAATGACGGAGGGTGAAATATTCACGACCACTTTAATGAACCATACCCTTGGAATGTGTTAAATTATCAATGACGGGAGGGTGGGGGGGGGGGGGGGGGGGGGGGGGGGGTTTGTCATGTCAATGCTTGGACATTTTTAATTTTTCACCTTTACACTGTTTATTATCGCGATAAATAAAAAATATCACTATACATAGCAGACAAAGCTGTAGTGCCTGAGGCATTGGACAGGATTTCATGGCTGCATGTGAACAATATTGATGAATGTAAAATTGATTTCACTTTTGGTGAGGGTTGGGGTGCAATACATTGCTTGGCGAATGCTTGGCTGGTGCGAAGTTAATATAAATACATTCGTCTTACAACATAAATATTTGAATGGGTGTCTATGAATTATTTATGATGTTAGCTCATTTATCAAATCAAAATATTAACTTGTTCTGTATATATCTACATGGTGAAAGCTAACAGAATATCTTTAATTGAATTATAAAGTCAAAAATAGCTTGCTCGCAATGGATCATGAGCTGCATTCTTGCAATAAACATGAGATCAGCTGCATTCTTGCAATAAACATGAGATCAAAATGAGTGTCAAATTTTGCCTTGGAGTTAGTGTTTGAGGCATCTTTCCTGTCAGCAAATGCAACTGTCAAGGCCCTAGAGAAGCGGCAGATTTGTTAGTGACAAGGATAGGTAATACCATTGAGTATATAGGCTACACACTCAACGGTAATACAAACTGGCCCTGGAGAAGTGAAAGAAAGCTCCAGAAAAATACTAACTTTGGAAAAAAAAATCAATGATAGGTAATATATTTTAAACAAGAATTTAGCAACTGGCTCAAATGCAGGTAAGATTTACAAGAACTTCTTTATGCTGATGTAATTTAGACTATGTGACTAGATGGTCAAGTCGTTGTCCCATCACTGTTGCTCGAGCCGGAAGAACCGCAGCTTGTTCTGGTCAGCCAAGACACAAGCCGCCTCGTTGTTGCCCCCGCAGTAGCGTGATGACGAAAACACGGTCAGCAGCCTTCCCTTCTGCTGGATCTGGAACCCAATCTGCGCCACCTCATGAGCGCGAATAACGTAGGCCAGATTGTTAATGCGCAGGAAGCGTTCAAGCGCGTCCCCGCTGAAGACGTGGGCAGTGCCACGACGTGCATTAACTGCAAAACCCTCGTTGGCTAGCAACTCCATGGCCATATTGTCGGTCATTTTTGCGCGAACCGGGTCGTTCCAGAGCAGCTCCCATGCCAGGGCACTCTGAGAGTCTGGGTTCGGCAACGGCGTTGGGATAGAGTTGATAGCCGCAATAACCGGGCACAGCCATGGAGGGGGGATGCCACCATGGCAGCAGAATACCTGAAATGCAACAAGGGGACAGGAGGGATTGTGGGTTTGATCAAGTGGCTGGGACATTTGTGAAGGGCTTAGTCACCTTGTCTGCGACTGTTGCGGCGATCGGCATCACATCAAAGACATCGTTTACCGCTTCCCAAACCTCCAGGCCTTTCTCCTCGCCAAACTTTGTGATGCATTCCCTGGAGAAATTCGGTGGGGTTGGTTGTGAGGAAGGGTAGGATACCCAATACCAGGGGTGTGCAGCCAGGGTATGATGGGTATGTGGTGCATACTCATTCAAATGTTAGCAAGGTGTTTCCAAAACAAAGCTGGAGGATATAATTCAACTACGAGTGGTTTAGTTGGTCAACTTCAGACATAATCTAAAAATTACGTTTACCAAATTGTGTTCGAGCATACCCACGTTCTCACCCCAATGCAAGCTACTGCCCAATATTGCTGATGGCAAAAATCTTTCAAAATTACATTGTTTAGATTAGGGGCATAAATATAGTCACTGTGAACCACACAGATTTTTAACGATAAAAGGCAGTGAAATAAAAGCTGCTCGTACGTGTGGAAAGTGAACATTTTCTGCACGTCCCGTGTCTCATGGTTTCCTCGTAAGAGCTTGACTTTGCGTGGACACTGGACCTTGTGCGCCAGCAAGTAGCTGATGACTTCGATGCCGTGCGGCCCACGGTCGACATAATCCCCCAGGAAGAGCAGGGTGCCGGGAGACAGTGACGGACCGAAACGCCACAGGATCCGCTCAAAGTTCATCAGATCAGGGAAGTTGCCGTGGAAGTCGCCTACCGAGCCGTCCAATGATTGCGAAACATTTGTCAAGACCCGGCCAGAGAAAATACCGTCTTTGTATATTTATACTATAGGGATTAAATAAACTCATATTGATTTTCCATTCCATCTATTTTGTCTCAGGTATGTGTATTTGAAAAGACGAAAACAAAATATTTTAAAAGACATCAAAAACAGCATACGTTTTCTGTGGAAAGTTTACTGACACTCAACTTTTCATGAAAATTGTGACTTTCCTAGAAAGTTAACATTATTCAGTAAAAGATAAGTTCTTGCATGCAACCTGGCCCACCTAATATATATGCTGGAGTGGGTATTTCCAAAAGTCTTGGCTCTGCTTTCAGCAAGGTCTTGGCATTGTTGCAAACTGTAATCAAGCACTTGGCAAAGCCGTTCTTGTCGACTTGGCCCCAGGTATAGGCTTCCTTGGGCTTCTTGGCACCGAGTTTGGTAGATGCCGGTATTGCCTGGCCAAAGTACTTAAGTCCGGTCAGCAGCTCGTTGGCTGGAGACTTGGGGTCAAAGGTTACATCCGAAAGCAGTCGCATCGCGCGCTGCGTCTTCTCGATGTCGGTCGTAGACTTGGACACAGCCGCTGCATTTCGATTGTTGGTCAACTCCAACAAAATCAGCAAAACCAATTGAATATATTCAAACAACTAATTTTTCCTGAAAACTTTTGTGAATCTTACCTGACATGTCGTAGAGCTGGTCAATGTCGATGAAGGTGCCACTCTTTTTTAGCTTGACACAGTGAGCCGCCAAAGTGAAGTCGGCTGCGTTGTCAACTTTGATAGAGGCTGTTGGTGCAGCCGCCGCCGCCGTAACCGCGGCCGCCACAGCAGCAGGCTGCACTCCTGTGTTCTTCCCTGGGAGAAATATGCTGCTTTTTTGGAGTTCAACTTAACACCTTAATAGACCATTTTTTGTATTTCAGGTTCAACGTAAAGACCCTGTTACGCCAAATAAAATAGTTGCTTCCCCTTCCATAGAAGCCAAACTCAAGAACCATTCTTGACCTCGCCATTATGTGGCAAGAACTGGACATTGCCCGTGTCATTCCCGAATTGTGGCAAGAAAGGGATGTAACGTTCCACCCATAATGGGCAAAGAGGCAGGCAAAAAAAGGCAAATAAATCTAAGTCAGAAAAGGGTGGATAATTGGCAAGAAGTGCGTGAAAGCAGAGCACGAACGTTGCATGCCCGCTGCGCTGGCAGGAGCTGCGGCAGGTGCAGTTGCTGCTGGTGCAGATGAGGCAGCCGCACTAGATGGTTTGCTTCCTACGGTCGCTTGCTTTGGAGCTGCCCGGGACAGATCGCCTTTGCCACCCTCCTCTCTACAACGAGGTTAATTGGTCAACCCTAATGTAACCCCCAGGTCTTCGCTTCCAAATATAACGACACATACTTTGCATCTTTAAACAGCGTCTTCATGCTTGTAGGAGCTCTCAACACAAGAGAGGTGCCACGAAATTTTAACTCTCCGACTGCATGAAGGAAGTCTGTCAATGCTAATTGTGCATCCGCCTGAAGTCCAATACTCCTATAATACGGTTTAAAATGTATTGCTAATCACTTTTTATAAATAACAGTGGGTACTTTTTCATGTACTCATCCTCACTTCAGTTGCGATTCAGTCTCTTTGTTAACAGCGGCAGCGTCAGTTGGTTCGTCCTTTGTTTTCTTTACTTGTGCAATTAGCTCTCGCAACTCTTTGGAATCTAGTTTACCATCGTAATCTTTGTCGAAGTAGCGGAAAATGTATCGGCACCTGAGTTCCGCTGTGACCCCTCCGTGCGGAGTGCTCGGCTCAATGGCAGCTACGAAGTAGAGGAGATCTCGAAACGATAAACAGCCTCTGTCAAAAATGTCTGCTGCCCTGGAATGTGTAATTTTCACATAGCTGTGGCATGAACCCATTGAGGTGAAAACGAGTTATAGTTACTCCCGACTTGACATCACGATCGCAGACGCAATTATTTTGTCTTTTTGGAATATTCACCTTACCGAAATGCATTTGGTATTCCTTCTTTTGGCCAACTTATTCTTGCACAAAACTCGGCAAAACACTCTTTGCTCATATACATGCTTGGAAAAGATCGGTATAAGAACTCTTTGTAAAGAGATATTTGGTCTGAAAAAATAGTCAAAAAAGAGAATCAACATATTACCATAGATTACGCTTGCAGATGCTTGGGCCACATTTTATCCTTGGGGAAGGTACAATCATGAATTGGCAACAGAAATATAAACGACTTTAGGCTACCTTAGTCTTTGAAACATAATAAATAGAAAGGTAACAATTTTTGTAGACAAAATGAAAATCATACCTATCAAAGTGAACCCAGCCCCTGAAATGAGCTGATCAAACGGTGACCGTGCAGCAACAATTGCCAGTTTATCGCCAGGTTTGTCGAGAACAAACAAGTGTTTGTCTGTAACCTCCACCAAGACTTCCCTCATATCGTGCTCAATGATGTCAGTCCACGACTGAGAAGGTTGGGGCAGAGAGCTGCGGTGGTAGCCTTTTGACCGAGGAATTTCTAACACAGCGCCGCTTATCGATGCAATTATGTGCACAATTTCTTGGGACTTGAGACTTTCTGTATTACCCAAACGAGGCAACTCGCGGTTTGTCACCCATCGTAATTTATACCGAGCCTAAATTTGCAAGACAACGTAAAGAGTGTTGAAAGTTTGTTAAATATCAATTTAAATTTTAATGATCCGTCAAAATATTTTCTTTTACTATCGTTATTTTAAAATTTTATTTTTGCAGAGTAATTGTTATATTGTACCACAAAATATTTAATGCCAAATTATTATGCCAAATAATATAATGACGAACAAGGGTACCTTGAAAGTATTTGATACTTTGACCTTCCTCTTGTCTTCTACTGAAACTGATGCAGAGAAAACAATGTGTAATACAAATTGGCCATTATCCGGCAGCCACAATCTATACAGCTTTACCGTGTTTTCGGAAGTTGTTTCCAGTGTCAGAATCTAAGGCATGAAATGAAATCTTGCTGTCACACTTGACATTTTGCATTGGACGAAAAAGTGAGTGAATGCCATTTCAGGAATATGCAGCAGCTTAAATGGTTTTAGGTCAATGCTAAATAATTACGCTCAATTACACATAATAGCCAGGTTTACCTCTTTTAAAAGCTTTCTAGCCGCAGCCCGCCAATTTGAGTTTGACTGCAACACTGTAGATAAAATCCAAAGTTCTGAAGAAGTCCCGTCTTGAACGAGTAAGTATGAATTTTCTTCTGGACAATGAACAATAACAGACACTACATCTCGGATCTCGCTGAAAGATTTAAACATTTTAAATTTGATACAATTTTACTAATGAACTGCCAATTTTTTTTAAAAAGATGTGTCAAAATGGGATGGGGCAGAAACTTGTGTACAAATGAAACAAGACTTTCTAAGAAGCCCTGACTTGTTGCTTGAAGACAACTACACCTTCAATTGATGTTGTTGTGAAAAGGCAAGGAAAGCTCTGAACAATTTTTAGGCAAAGTTAATTTGATTTCCTTTTAAACACATCTGAAAGCCAGAACCAAGAGATGGAATCCAGCTACCTTGTTATTGTGCATCTCTTCTCCTGCAAAGGAGCAGAATAGTATGGTTGAGGACATAGACTTTAGATACGATACGGTAGTGTAGTACCATAGAAGAAAGGTAAGATTAGTAACCAAATCTTTCCTTTATCTATAATGATGGTATTATACTGCAGCCCAGGTTTGAATGTTGACAGAATGCTATTTTTTAAATTACATCGAGAGCTCTTGTTTTACCCACCATTTACAGTACATTGAGCCGCCCGATGCCAGGCAACTGTATATTGTTTTTTAACCTTTATAACAAGCTCTCAGCAAGTTGTTCGTCAGCGAGTTGTATGCTGTGTTTACAGATGGACATGATCACGTCCATTTTTGCAATAGATACCATCTTAAAAAACAGCTAGTACACTGCATAAACATGTTTTGTTCAAATGAGTTAAAATGGTCTCCACACAGAACGAAAAACTTGAGATGTAATTGATCTTGGTGTTCCAAGAGTGGCATTACAAACACATATCTTACCAAGAGCATATATTTTAAGTCCCAAGATATCTAGCTTTGAAATTAGTTCAGAGCATAGAGTTTTTTAAGTTTGCTGCCATGCATAATGCCAATGAGTAAGATCTTGTCAATATTCGGTCATGGACACAAATGTAGTGCATAAAAAGCCTTATTTAATAGATTGGGAAGGAAATTTTAAAATCCCATAGAAAACCTGCAGTAACATTAGCAGCATTGAGATGAGCCGTCAGACTCTCACCAAAAGTTAATCTTACCGTAATATCTATTCTGCTCAACAGTATTTCATGCTTTCCATGTTGGCAATGGAAAAAGGTTCTTAGAAAAATATCGGCATGTAGCCTATACATAAAAAGGATGTCATGCTGTTGGATTTGAGTATAAGTTACGAGGGATTCAACACTCATAAAAAGAAAATTAAATAACAACTAAGAATTATTGAAAATGAGTCTCATTGTCATATTTGTATATTAACTTCACGTAAGTGTTCCATGAAGCATGAACAATAGCTTATATAATATATATATTATTAGTAATTTGCTTAATCAAGAAGTAGAAAATTCAGACTGACAAGTAAAGTAAAATAAATAACAAATAGGTATAGGTGGTTTCAAAAGAATAGCAAGTAAATATACAGAAATCATTCATTATGTACGTAACATATACTGAATATATATTGATATCTGATGTAAATTGTAGAGAAAAAGTATGTACACTATTCTTGATATTTTAGGCACACACCTGATTTGTTTCTTTTTTAGTTCTAGACCTCTCTTATTACTTAAAGAATTGCAGTGCATTTATGTTTCATAGTCTTTTTAACGTTCGCTTCTTTTCTTTAATTAGCTTTTTCCTATCAGCCGCGATTTTCTTGTCTCCCGCGTGCTTCTTTGCCAGGGGCCCTTCCGCTGACGACGTTGACCCAAGATCTGCAGAACATGATTTGGTGACTTTGGAAGCCTGTAAGGAAAAAACAAACAAAAATAATCCCACATAAACTTGATAATAATATTTTTGTCCCCAATAATTGGGTGGGGAGGGGGGAGGGGGGGGGGATAAAGAGGGGAGTGGTTAAAAAACTTTTGAAAGTTATATGCTGTAGTTATCCTAAAAACAGTAACATTTTTGAAAAATGTCATGTTACATGATTTCCAATTTATGAGTGCAGTACTAGCCATTGGTAGGAGACGTTATTATGAGGAGGCATGATTTTAGTCAGATTCAAATTCGAATACTGTAAATCAAAGCAGGGGACATAACTAAATGCAACCATGGGACTGAAAATAAGAAATGATCAGAACCCCTCATATAGGAACAAGAAAAGGAGGTTCAGTAGGAACTTACCGCTGCGTGAATCTCAGTCATCATTCTCGCTCTTTGAGAGTAACACTCGTATTGATCTAACAAAAGTTTCCCGGCTTCTTCATTTAGGGCCGACTCGGCATTTGGCACAATCAGCAAACACTTCACAGTCTGGAATTATTGAAAAAAGGATATTTTAGCAAGCAAGTCTACAATCAACAAAACGTAAACGTTATTTGGATAAAGAAATGCAACACACAAGGTAAAATGTCAACATTGGTTACTTACGAGAAGTATGTGCTTGATACCAAGGTCAGGTTTCCAATCTTTTTTTAATGTATTTACGCATATTTCACCATTCTTAGCCACATTAGGATGAAAAATTTTAGTTAAAAAGAAGGCTTTGGGTGGTGCTTGCGGAAAATCTTTGCCTAGGGCTAGTTTCACTCGGAAAACTCCCCCAGTGTAGGGAGTGCCTGCAGGCCCATCAATTGACGCCTGTATATCTGTGACGTCTTCATCGTTTATGGAAACTTTAATCCCCTCCGGGGGTTTTGTCGCCAGCTCGCTCATTTCTTTTACAATTCTGCGAATTATTTGAGGGGACAAATTCTCAACGTTGGATATCTGGGGAAAAAAAACCTACGAGTTAGTTAACAAAAGGGGTGAAGTTTTGGAGCACAGTGTGGTTTTTTAAACAATGACAAAAGCTCCGCCACTTCCATTCCATTACTTGCAACATATAATGAGCTACGCTGTGAAGCACAGTTCCTCAATGCTGTGAACGAGACTAGTTTATCACATGTAAATAGGTGAACTCGAGGGAGCATTGGTAGCAAATTAAAACGTGTAAAGTTAGTTCCTAGGCAACTATGCTAGTGTATAGTAAGATTGCAACTACCTAGCTCTTTGCCCCATGCACAAGATGAGTGGAATCAAGGGGCACACAGAAAATATATGCAATCGGTCATCTGGAAAACATTTCAGCTTAATTGCGTTATAATTTCACTCGAACAAATTGGAGAGTTTAAAGACGAGATTTTTGTGATTTGTTGCTGTGTTGATCACAAGGCTGAGGAATAGGCCTAAAATCACTCCCAGCCTGAATGATTGTAAAAGCAGTCGTTCTTAAGATAAATGTAACCAAAGCTTACTTACAGAACTCATTTCTTCTTTCACTTATTATTTTATGGCAGAGGTAATGATCAGTCCACAAAATACCACGAGAGAAATCAGGAATTGCTCTAACAGATCTTGAACGTCACAACCCAAAACAGCAGTCCCTCACAACTCACAAATGGCGTAAATGCTAATCAACACGAGCATTTCAAATATCAGCCAATCACAGCGAGTGTTTTTTAGCCTCAAACCCTACCAGCTAATGTTGGAATTTATCGTGAAATTTCACTTGCGTTAATCTCAATAAACACGATAAACAAAATAATACACACGAGTGATTTACTAAATTGCATTTTTAATTATCTACAAGGATTTGGTCTCTAACGTATAACATAATCATAATTACATACTTTTATAAACAGACGAAAGTCCGTTTATTGGGAATCACACTACACAGGACCAAACGCTACTACACAAAAAAGTAGAAGAGTTCAAACTATTTCTTAAGACTAACTAAGTAAATAAATGTTACTAACTAGTAAACTAATAAAAGAAATGCTTGTAATAATTGTATTTAGATAATAAGTGTGATGTGTGTATTGTAACCAGGCAGCATTGCCTAAAACAATAAAGCAATTATTATTATTAAGTCAACACACAGAGCGGCCTTTGTGCTCCAGAAACCGCCAAGGGACAAACTTATGATGGACCAGCATAGGATCAGAGCATGATAAAAACTAGGTACGGTAAAAAATATAAAATGTTATTTCTTCACTAAATGCTCATTGGCAAGTTTTCTTAAGATCTTAGTTTATTGATTCTTAGTCTCTTTGTGAGACTAAAGTATTGTCTTGTATTGTTTCATCATGTGTCATACAAACAGATCACAAGTATTTGTGTATGCTGATAAAATTATGATAAAAATTCACGAAAGCAGTATTTAAGGTCCAGAAATCCTCATCTGGTACCGGCTTTTTGGCTGCATTAGCAACTAGGGTTATTAGAAACAAATTAGGCTCCAGAATCTACCAGCATTTAAATCTCATTTACGAAAATAGGTGGTAGATAAATATTTTTATTCTATTGACGATTACTTGGCAAAGGCCGGAAAGGATCGACATACTTGTCGTATTCTTAAAATGTATTTTAAAACGTGTACTATCTGATGCTGCAAATGTGTGCTGTATTGATATATCATTGTCTTATATCAAACTTTATCGCTGGACAGTAAAATGTATTATGATTATTTTGCTAACGCACTTTAAGTTGTGTTGTTAGATGACCATAGCGTTATTTTTTTTTTAGAGGTTTACAAAATGTGTAGCTGATCCATTGCATAGATCAAAGGAAACAGCCAAAATCCACAAAATTAAGTCAAATTTGTCAACAAAAGGAGAAAGAAAAAACAAACAGGCTCAAAAACTCCACAACTACTTAATTTTGGTGTATTTCCAATCTTTGAAAAGTTTGGTGAAATTGCACAACTCTAAAACATTTATAAAAATCAGGAAAATGTTGTACATTTTGAAGTGTTTTAAAACTTTTTGACTGAACTTTTGACTGATTCATGGGTGTTTTGCAAAAAAAAGTGCTTTGCAAATTTCTCTTAAATCGGATAAGGCATTTGGCTGCTCCACGAATAATCAACAATAATAATTATTATTATTAACATTATTATTGTTATTCATTTTCATAAAAAATAAATAACAATAATCATTGTAAATAATAATAACAATAGTAGTGTTCCTAACAATTAAACCCCCACGCATTAAAATCAGATTTCACACACAAGTGATTTTTTTCTGGGATAAGTGAAAGTGAAGATTTCGCTTCGCTCATTAAAAAGTGTGTCTAAGGAACAGGATAAGTGTAAAGTTACAGAAGGGAACAAAAGAATGTGCACAACATACCGAAGAAATTAAAGTTAGAGTTGTGCAGAGTACCTACGTGATAGCCGGCAACATTTCAGCAAACTATCCTTTGTGAGAGTAGAATCTTTCTTCTAATTTAATATAGGAAAGAATCCTGCCAAGAGTGCAAAAATGATGCAATATCTAGATGGCCCAATAGCAAGTGTTTAAGTGTCTTTGAGCTCAAGCAGTTCAAGAGTGAATGTTGGAAAAATTAAATCTGTTAAATTAGCTCAAATGGTTAGGGCAAGACCCGCAACGGGTGCGGATCGGGGTTGGAATTTATGTAAATAGTAAAATATTGACATTATAAAAATAAATTGTCTGATTTTGCAGTATTGAAAGAAATTCCAAAAAAACGCCATTAAATTTAGGCAAACTAACAAAAATGAACACACATTTTTTTCTTCCAGTAGTACTGAAAAAATAACTAAGATAAATATGATACAAATAAATAACAATAAAAAATACAAATATTCTAAAATTTGTTTTATTTGAATTTATTAAAATTTTATTTTGTATTTGAAAGAAAATATTATGATAACATAAGATTAGTCTTAAAGGAATAATTAAAAAAGTTATAAAATACTAAAATGTCACTTGTTCTCTTTGTTCTCGCCCACAACGTACCTCGATACAAAACCTGGCACCAACGATTCTTTCTCTTTTTCCAGCTCTATAATATACCGCATGCGATCATGAGCTATCCTTTTGTACAGCTGATTTTTTCCTAGCAGACGCTGCATTTCTTCGGATCTATTTTCCTAGAGAAAGACATTTTTTTTTAATATTTTTCCAGAAAAGTTGTGCATTTCTTGATCCCATTTAAAGATGAGTTGAAAGTATGTTTGACAGTGACAACAGACTTGAACATATAGAATAATAATGTAAAATTCGAAAAGTAAACCCAAGACTAAACAATAAGGGCTAAGGCCAATAAATATTTAAAGATGCATGGTATCTATGAGCCTATTAGCAGTCAGTCTCAGATTTTAAAATCATCAAAAATAAATATATATACACGAGTTATTTTTTGGAGCTAGTGATTTGAAGGTTTTTCTAAGCTTCTAGCTTGCTATGCTTATCACTCATCTGTGATGGTTAATGTTCATAAAAATAAACTGATTATTTGTTCACGTTAGAGCCAGCAAGCACCAAGTGCACTCAATGAAAGGGAACTTCATATTTCCACAACAAAACAAATGGACCCAATGGAAAAAAGTCAATGGGATCAACCAATTAAGATAAAAATACCACGAGTTTGTACAATTTCAGAAAAATTTGTTGCAGTGAAGCAGAAAAGAGAGGGAGACAACGTGGTGGAAAAGAAAATCGGCATCGCATGATGCACTTCTCGAGAAATTTCTAGTATTTCCAAGAATTTTTACACCAAATTGCAATTATTCTCAGAAACTTTAGAAATTTTTCGACAAGTGCACCACGCGTAGCCAATTTTCTTCTCCAGTAAGTTACGCTTCCTATCTCTTTCCTTCTTAGCTACAGCAAATATCTAGCCTCTTGGCACCTTATCAAAATTTCAGAAATAGGAGCCACGTATGGTAAATAGCTAAGATGGTTATTGGTTTAAATATGGTACAATAAGGAACCAGGAACAAATGAAGGTAAATACAACATATTAGTACAAAAAATAAATAAATAAATAAAAATAAGTATGCCGAATGCAGAATAACGTGCTCTTACCGGTAATTTGGCAGCATCAGCAGTTACAATTTTCAACGGAAGTTCTGTCTGTACAAATTTTGCAGCGGTCCTAGGTTTTGCAAGACAGCTCGGGCAAAAGCTCATTGTTTCGTCTGGCATCTGTGCCTACAAGTAAAAATAGTTATCTTAGGAGATAGGAGATATGGTAGTTCAAAAGGTAATTCCAATAAGCACCAAAAGACATTTCTAGGTTGCATTATTTCAATGCCAGCAAAACAACAGCCATTACAGCCATTTACAAATGTATTCTTGCCATGACTCAGCTAACATTCTTCAATTGGAATAAATTTTTGAAAACAAGCGCATAAGTACTTGTGAATAGTAGTTTAAAATAAAACCTTTACCTGAATTCTGTGCAGTTCAGCTTTAAGTGTCTTGATCTTGATCTTCATTTCTTCATTTTCTTTCCTTAATTTGTCTGCTATAGCCTTTTGCGGGAATTCCTCTTTTATTATCTGTATTTCCAGTTGGGCATACTCTCCATTACGTTGGACCAATTCTAGGTTTGTTCTTTCAACATCTTTCAAGAGTGTTTTTACTTGAGCTTTGAGGTTTTTACATTCACAAGGAGATCGTTTCAAACTCTGGAGTTCTTTAAGTAACTCTCTCTTTTCACACTTTGTCGTCTCAATGATTTCTTTTAGGAATTTATTTTCCTGTTGCAAAGCGGCGAGCTGTTTTTCTCCGTCGGAAAGGTTCTTTTCTAAGGTTTGATATTTGGTGATCTCGGCTTTGAGATTATCCGTATCAGCCCTTGCAGCGGCTAACGAAGCTCTGGCCTCTGCCTCTCTAAATAGAGCTTCTTTATAAGCATTTTCTTTATCCATGTCTTTAGCATCTTGTTTTGCCTCTTCAAGTTGTTCAGTTAGTGTTAGAATAGCGTTTGCTCTGTCTTCCAACAACTTCCCTTGCAGTTCCAATTTACCAGTGGCTTCATTTATTTTTTCCAATTTATTCTTTAGGTCCTTTTCATAGCAATTTGACTTCTCTTCCAATTCTGCGTGAAGCGTTTCCATGTCAGTTTCAAGCACTCTTTCTCTAGCCTCTGCCTCTCTAAATAGAGCTTCTAAATAATCATTTTCTTTATCCATGTCTTTAGCATCTTGTTTTGCCTCTTCAAGTTGTTCAGTTAGTGTTAGAATAGCGTTTGCTCTGTCTTCCAACAACTTCCCTTGTAGTTCCAATTGACAAGTGGCTTCATTTATTTTTTCCAAGTTATTCTTTAGGTCCTTTTCATAGCAATTTGACTTCTCTTCCAAAAGTCGAATTGTTAGGGCATTTTCTGACAAACACTTACTCTGCTCGGCAATAAGAGTGTTCATTGTCTTTATTTCATTTAATTTTATAGCCAATTCTTTCTCAAAACGATCATTTTGCTCTTTTATACATTGAACAACAGCTTTGTTTTCTTCTATAGACATCTGCTGCTTTTCCATTCTATTGGTAATCTCTTCAATAATGTCCAATTTCTCATTCAAAACACTCTCGATAGAATCTTTCATTTCCCTTTGGTGTTGTGTAGCAGCCTGGTCAGTCTCTTGGGCCATTTTCATATTCATTTCCATACTTTCCAGCTTCTCTAATTTTTCTTGCATACTGTGGATCTCAGTCGTATGTTTTTTACAATCCTCTCCAAAGTTTCTTATAATTTCTAAGCTCTTATTTAATTCAACATCAAAATATTTTTGTTTTGTTTCAAGTGCGTCGATGATGGTTTGCTTCTCGCTTGCTCGACTCTGAAGCTCGTCAACAAGCTTACTCTTGTCCTTCAGATCATTCTGAAGAGAGAAGACTTCATTCAAACTGGCTTTCAAGTCAGTCTCGACCCTGTGTAGTTGGTCTTCTAGCAATTGAAAACGTGCAGATTGCTCTTGGTAACGGGCTTCTTGTTCAATGCACTTGCTCTCTAGTACTTCAACCATCAGTGCTTTTTCAAACAGGGTCTTCTGCAATTTTTCATTATCTTCCAAATTGGCTTTTAAACTTGCCCTTACTGTAATCAGCTGATCTTCTAAAAATGTTCTTGCTTCTGAATTTGTAATTAAATTTTTATTGGAACTGCTTAGATTATCTATCAGATCATCAGTAGCAACACAGTTTTCTTGAAGTTTAGTTTCGAGGAACGCAATGGATTGATTTTTAGCATTCAATTCTGATTCAGTATCACGAAGTTTGTTAGCAACAGCTTCATGGTTTTCTACCAACGATTTAAATTCAGTATCAATTTTAGTGAACTTGTCTCTCAGAGACTCATTGATCAGGCACTTGTCAGTCAAGGATGCCTGCATGCTTTGAATTTCATCTTGTTTACAGATTAACTCATGGCAAGTTTTTTCCAACTGAATTTCTAGCTCTTGAATAATATTTTTGTCGTCATGGGACGGATCACAAACTTCCGTGGAAATGCTCTGCTCTACCGTGATGATTTCAGTCTGAGTCTCAATTGCACATGTCTCTACCTGTGCTCCAGCTCTCTCAACCTTTGCCTGCAGTTCAGAGATGATCTTTTCATGGCTCAATCCTTCCAAACTTGTCTTCTCTTCCAAAAGTCGAATTGTTAGGGCATTTTCTGACAAACACTTACTCTGCTCGGCAATAAGAGTGTTCATTGTCTTTATTTCATTTAATTTTACAGCCAATTCTTTCTCAAAACGATCATTTTGCTCTTTTATACATTGAACAACAGCTTTGTTTTCTTCTATAGACATCTGCTGCTTTTCCATTCTATTGGTAATCTCTTCAATAATGTCTAATTTCTCATTCAAAACACTCTCGATAGAATCTTTCGTTTCCCTTTGGTGTTGTGTAGCAGCCTGGTCAATCTCTTCGGCCATTTTCATATTCATTTCCATACTTTCCAGCTTCTCTAATTTTTCTTGCATACTGTGGATCTCAGTCGTATGTTTTTTACGATCCTCTCCAAAGTTTCTTATAATTTCTAAGCTCTTATTTAATTCAACATCAAAATATTTTTGTTTCGTTTCAAGTGCGTCGATGATGGTTTGCTTCTCGCTTGCTCGACTCTGAAGCTCGTCAACAAGCTTACTCTTGTCCTTCAGATCATTCTGAAGAGAGAAGACTTCATTCAAACTGGCTTTCAAGTCAGTCTCGACCCTGTGTAGTTGGTCTTCTAGCAATTGAAAACGTGCAGATTGCTCTTGGTAACGGGCTTCTTGTTCAATGCACTTGCTCTCTAGTACTTCAACCATCAGTGCTTTTTCAAACAGGGTCTTCTGCAATTTTTCATTATCTTCCAAATTGGCTTTTAAACTTGCCCTTACTGTAATCAGCTGATCTTCTAAAAATGTTCTTGCTTCTGAATTTGTAATTAAATTTTTATTGGAACTGCTTAGATTATCTATCAGATCATCAGTAGCAACACAGTTTTCTTGAAGTTTAGTTTCGAGGAACGCAATGGATTGATTTTTAGCATTCAATTCTGATTCAGTATCACGAAGTTTGTTAGCAACAGCTTCATGGTTTTCTACCAACGATTTAAATTCAGTATCAATTTTAGTGAACTTGTCTCTCAGAGACTCATTGATCAGGCACTTGTCAGTCAAGGATGCCTGCATGCTTTGAATTTCATCTTGTTTACAGATTAACTCATGGCAAGTTTTTTCCAACTGAATTTCTAGCTCTTGAATAATATTTTTGTCGTCATGGGACGGATCACAAACTTCCGTGGAAATGCTCTGCTCTACCGTGATGATTTCAGTCTGAGTCTCAATTGCACATGTCTCTACCTGTGCTTCAGCTCTCTCAACCTTTGCCTGCAGTTCAGAGATGATCTTTTCATAGCTCAATCTTAGGGTACTGGCAGAAACAGATTCATGTTCAACACTAACTGACACATTAGGAGTAAAACTTATATGAAGAGGACCGACTTGAGAATGCAGTTCTGTAAATTTCTCTCTTACTTCATGAAAGGTGGGAGACAGTTGCGCAAATGATGACTTTTCTTCCTGATTAGTTTCTGAATTTTCCAGACAATCTTTTACCTTTAAGGTTATCTCTGGACTAAAGCAACGTGAGCAACCATAAGCATCAGCTTTGGAAAGCTTTGATTCCAGCTCTGAGATAGACACCATCTTTTCCTGCAGCTTTGCTTGCATTTCCAGGATTTGATTATCTTTGTCTTTCAACAGTTCCTTGCTTGAGGGACTTTCAATCTGCTTAGAATTTTGCAAAACATGTTTCTGGGCATCGATGAGTTTCAGTTCCAGCTCTGAAATTGTTATTTGTTTCTCTTCAAGCTGTTTATCGTACACTGCAAGCTGCGACTTGAAATTGTCGGATAATTCTGAGTCGCCCATTTCTCCACATTCTGGTAAATTCACAAGTAATTTTTCCAGTTCGGCTATTTTCTGCTTCAACGAATTTACTTCATTGCTGCATATTTTTTCCTTAGAATCGTATGTTTCAGTCAAATTTGTGAAAAAACTGTATTCCTTCTCTGTGACTGTAGAAAGCAGTAACTTCAATAATTCCTCTACGTCAGCATTGGCTGCATCAGCCATTTCAAATTTTGGGTTCAGGGCTACAATTTCATTTAGCAATGACTGTTTGTGACGATCCAACATATCTGGACGTGCATCCACCTTGCAGTGATCACCATGAGTTGTTGTTATGGCCTTTCCGAAGCTATTCTGTTCAACCTGGTCCATAAGTTCCATTTTACAGAGTAACGCCTTATTTTCCGTTTCCAAGAGCCTAGACTGATTTTCTATACCAGATTGAGAAGACCAAGCACTCTGAAAAAAAAAAAAAAAAACAGCCATTACTAGTCGGTACACAAACAATTACTGGATTGCACCACACCCAAGTACATACAGAATTAGGACATTACCATAAGCAGGTGCCTAATAATGCAGGTGAAAGGTACCATTTAATACCAGGGGCTTGCCCCTAGTGCCTTTGTCAACCCCCCGTCTCTTGCACACTCCATGTGAAGTGTCACGCACGAAAAGCATTGCTCTCGCATCATGTTTTGCACTAAACAAGGTTTTGGATTTCCCCTCCACTGGAGCCCCAAATGCCAGATCTGCCCTATCTTTTTTTGAATTCATGATAATATACACAAATTATCAAGAATTAAAAGGAAGATTCTGGTATATACACATTTTTTTGAACATTCCAAAAAGTTTTGAAAGAAAATCTTTAAAACTGTAGAAACAATAGGATGCAGTTTTTTGGGAAACATACTCACAGACAAGTGTAATATTATTTATTATAAATAAATTGCTGGAGGAGGAATAATGTAAGAAATTAAAATATCCGTGTACACATTTCTCAACGGGCAGAAAAAAACAAAATTTCCATCTAGAATCCCTGATTTACCTCAAGGCTGCTTTGCAGCTCGATTACTCGTTGCTGGGACTTTTCCAATTTTTTTGCTTGTTCGTATTCAACTTCAAATCTTGATGTTTCCAACTGTGACAACTCCAATTTTAATTTTGCGTTGTCAGCTTCAGCCTGTTTTAATTTCTAGAAATAACAAAATCAGCAACTATAATAATGAACTCAAGCATCTCGTACCAAAATTTGAGGGCAGTTGTTCTAGAAATTTTGGAATCCTATCATGCTTGAAACACTAATGCTATTAGTTCCCTCAAGGAGGTATAATTGTAACGAGGAGCCTATGATAACCTTGGTAAGTTTTATGTCACAATTACCTCAAGCAAAGTTTCTTGGTTGATTTGTTTTTCATGTACGGTTAGCTCTTGGAGACTTTTCAGATCCTGAAAGTAAGTGTTGGCTTTCTCTCTCAGCAGGGTAGGAGGAGTCTCCACATGAACACTTAACAAACAAGAGCCTGTGGATAATAAATATTCATTTAATTCCACACAAGTCTACTAAATTTAATTAAGATTTCTGATAAAAGAACATGTGATATGAGAAATGTTGATTGGCTAACTAAAGTATACCAAATCAACCTAGAATAGTCTGGTACTAATTGCGATAATCTCAGAATAGGTACAAAATAATCTAATTCAATCATTTCAAAATTCTTACCAGTACCACGCCGTGTGGTCACAAAATCAGATGCACAGTGTGGAGTTGCAAAATTCACTGGTGATGTCAGAAATTCGTCTAAAAACATAGAATGTGAAGATTAAATGGAATCAAACAGACTAGCAAGAAATTCTGCCACTATAGTTAGTTACGGAAGTTCAAGGGTCTGAGTTCTACGGTAGACAGAAGTGAATTTACCCTGGAAATTATCACTGTTGGATGGTGATAACCAATCCACGTTGTCTTCCGTGCTGCCGCTACCAATGCTGTCTTGTTCTTGTATAGATTGCAGCGCCCAAAGCTGAGTGGGTCCCAGCGAGCCAGCAGACTTGCGTGCTTGCTTAAACGACTTAGTGTCACACCACGTCTGTCGCCGTTTGGCTTTCTGTTTCTGCAATACCAAGTTTGCCTTGTTAAGTTTTTTACCTCAACAATTTTAATGAATAGTCAGGAAGTTTTAGATGAACCTTTTGATATAAAGCAAC
This sequence comes from Protonemura montana, assembly GCA_947568835.1. Classification (NCBI taxonomy): domain Eukaryota; kingdom Metazoa; phylum Arthropoda; class Insecta; order Plecoptera; family Nemouridae; genus Protonemura; species Protonemura montana. The sequence goes on along the minus strand of OX387602.1, from coordinate 26,465,951 downwards.
TAATATTTTAGGCTTACCATCTCAGAGTCATTTTGATTGCTTGCTATTGTTCCATTTATCAACATGTCTTGAAGTTTTTTCAGATTATCCAACTTTTCAGAATTAAAAACTTCATTTTCCTTGGTCCTGTGTCCTTTGAAGGTCTGGAAAGTATATTTTAAAGGACTTTAAGTCTAGTTTTTTTGTATATTTGGGTAAAAAAGTGGACAGAAAATCTACTTGAACAGAGTTGTTAAAACAAGTGACAGAGACCTTCCTAGCAAGCCTGAGCTCTTGCATTTAGTTACTACAACCTACTGAGTGAATATATGTATAAGACCATAATATGTTTGCACCATCTCTAGAATTATCTCGTGATAATTTATAGTCTATTGTTTAATTACCTCTAGCTCAGCTAACAGTTCAGCCATTTGTAGATGGAGCCGCTTGATATGAGCATCTTTTGAAAGCACTTCATTTTTCTTAGGCTTGTTTTTTATCTTTTTTGCACGCTGGGCAAAGCTGAAACATAGAACTTGAAACATTTAGCATGTATTTATTAAAAGGGAGCAAGCCTTGCTTGGATTTATTGAAAGTAAGATATATATCAATTACACATTTTTTTTAATGTACCTATCACTAATTTCTAGATTTATTTTAACATGGTTCCTTCCAAAAATATTTTGCTTTATGACATACATTTCAATGTGTCTTCTTTACATGGACAGTGATTTTACAAATACACCTGAGGTGAAACCAGCCTGGGACGGGAGACGGTTTTTAGAATAGAAGGTGTGCAAGAATGATGCAGATGCTAACTCACCCTAAAGTGCTTGTAGTGTGATCGGCAGAGCCTGGCGCGACAGTGCATACAATCGCCGTCAATGCATTGCCACCCAACGCTGACTGCAATATTCTCGTCAGTTTGCTGTCGCGATAGTTTATGAATCTGCAACAAACACTACTCATTGCAAGCTGCAAAAAAAATATTTACTGATTCCTGATACCTTGTTATCATTTTACATGTGAAAACTTAAATATATTTGGTAATTTTATTTTGCGATCCAAAAGAGCTTCAATACCCTTCAGGATTTTCACTCAGGTCCTTGATAACCTTCCCAAGCACAGTGAGAGACTTGTTGATGTGGCACCCTTCTTTAAAAGTGCTTCCAGTCAAACCACTCTGTCCAGTCTTCTCTGAACCAGCTAAATCAACTAGGTTCAGTTGGGACACCTGGACTGCATCATCAATGCCTTTGCTTTCAATCAACTGAAATTGAAGATAAGAACGTGGGTTAGCACCTGCCCTGGCAAGCATGCTATGCACAGTTAAAATGTACCACAGGCAATGTGATATGTTGTTTCATATGGCCAAAAAAGGAAGGTTTTATTATTTGTTAAATAGCTACTTAAATCTTAATCTAACATATATATCCATGAGTATTAACAACAATGAAAGTGATACTGTACTGATATACTGTGAACTATCAATTTTTTCTTTAAAAAAAATTAAAAAAAAGCTTGTGTTGATTTGTTTGGGAGGTTGAACAAGTTTCCTTATTCCTGCTCTTACCAGCCGGAAAATAGCATGCGAACGAGAACTACGATCGTTCATGCAAGTCTCTGCTATACGCCGATTTTGCTCGCCCTTCTCCAAGAGGGCAAAGATGCTTGGAATCGAGACAGCAGTTTCTTCTGTTGCACTTGGTATTATTACTTGACCATTCTCTTCCTTGACCTTGAGGTTAACATTGTCTCTGTTCAGCAAGTCATTTATTGTCTCGTTGTAAATTTCAATATAAGAAATTCTGAAATGGAAATCACTGGCACTCAATAAATGTAAACAGGTAAAACTGATGAAAAATGGCACCTAAGGAGCATGTAATGCTATAGGAAGGTAGCTGGGTGGTGAGTTTGAAAGGAACCATGGCTGTAAAAGGCATAATCCAAAATATTTCCAGAAGTTTTGATGAAATATTTCTGATCTTTTATTTTCTTTCTTCAGTGTAAACTAAGGAGGTAATTTCTTGTGTTCAAAACGAAACAATTTCTCAGGAATCTAGTCAATAACACATTTACCAAAAACCACAAAACTTTGTTCAAAACATGGTCAAGCTTGACGACACATTGAACAAGGCAAAGTTTATAGGTAAAATGAACATGAATAATATCAATAATGACATGAATAATATGGAAATAGGAGGAAAATTGGGAAATAAATGGACTGGAATAATAGAAAGAGGAGTGAAAGAAAAGAAGGGAGATTTATGTGATGAATGAACAAGTAATGAAGAATGTAGTCTTAGGAATTTGTTAAAAGAGGTGTTCTAAATGTACGAAGTTAAATGATAAGACGTTTGTCAGGCATGGTCCAAAATTTACAAATATATAATTGAGGGCTGCAGGCTTGCAGGCATTTTTCGGCTAACACGGGAGGACTCTTTCTGAGAAACTTTCCAGGCTGGGTAGGACCTTAACAAATTCCAGTGTTTCGGGCTCGGACCGGGGCGACAGAAAAATCTCGTCTTTACCAAAGTTAGAAGAAGTTTGTACAACTATGTACAACACTCAACGGTACAACCTAGCTACCTGAATTACATGCCTACATATTATTTCTTTATTTTACTTTGGATACATTTAGCAGTACCAAGCTAAAAATAAATAACAAATGGTAGGTACAAACCTGAGTAAGAACTCCCTATCTAGTTTCTGCCCCATCAATTGAAATAAATATTCAACTGCAAGCTGCATGATTCCAGGGTCATCAGCGGAACCTCGCATTGTATGCGTCTTGCCTGGAAAACGTAATAAAAATTCAGACATAAACCACCAAATCAAATCCAAATTACAGAAAAGTTTTTACTTTTGATTGCTCTACCTGATGATGTTTGCCCATAAGCAAAGACAGTCCCATTGAAACCATTTACAGTCGCCTCAACGATACTCTTAGCAACCACGTCAAAAACTTCGGTGTTCCTACATGCCTCACTAAACACATGATCTGCAAGAAAACGCAACATTTTTTAATTCTTGAAATCTCCGTCCATACCTGCGACACGGCAAAATTGGATGTCTGTGGGAAGATAGCATACAAGGAAACAACATCACAATTTCAACACTCACCAAAACAGTAAGTTTCCCCACGATGGGTATTTGTTCTAGGATCAATCTGAATTAGTTGGTTTTCGTCTGGAATTGTCCATAGGCGAGAAGTTTCCCTTCCTATCAAAGGACGTATTTTGATGGAAACTTCTATTTGCGCCATGGCCGATCCTTACTTTGTGTAACTTCGATGTGAGCCAGAGAGATGTGAGCAAAGACCATAGATGTGAGCAAAGGATGTGAGCAAAGAGATGTGAGCAAACGAAGTGAGCCTTGCAAAGACCGTTGACGGTTGACAAACGCCAAATTATGATTTGAATACTACACAGGCTGTGGAACACAGCCTTCTCTGACCTTCAGAGTTTGCTTCAGAGTACTTAAACAAATGGCGGGATGGTGAGCGTTATTCATTATATGAATTATTCGTGCTCCTTGAACTAAATCGTCCAGAGTGAATATAAATAATAAATAGGTTAGTATTTTATTTATTAACTCAAATACCTTAATTTCTGGTATTCCACTATTTTTTTAGTTATCGCTGGTGATGTACCGAAATGGAAATGTTTGTTTTCCACAACAGACATATCGAACACAAAGGAACCCACAAAGTCTACCCCCCGCCCCCCCCCCCCCCCCATCAACTCCTCACTGAAATCGAGATATGTACTTATAAAATATATTTTCAAATAATTTACGGTTAAAAGCCGCTTACAAAAGGTCACATAGTCTGCGTATGAAAACTTCTCTGCTGAAGAAACCTATCCTATGGTTTCAGCTTGATATATTCTCGAGAAAGCATATTATTGCTTTAGGCTTCCTCTTGTTTCGCCTAGTTTGACCGCACGGGTGAGATTCGGGGTGAGATTTTGGGTGAAATGTTTAATGAAGTATATACAATTTTATGGAGGCTATGTTCCTGCTGCGGTATTTTTCATGGAGGAAACGGAACTCTGGCGCTCTCTTGGGTTCCGTGAGTAGGTAAATGATTTCCGAATCAACAGCTGACTTGTGGGCGACGCGCGCAATTCGCAGAATCACGCACTTCTAATTTCAACGCATCAACCTCGGGCAGTAAACTACGCAATTAACCGTCGCGTGCGTTTGCATCCTGTACCTTTGCGTTCGAGTCACATTTAGTTAGCTCATTTATAACTTGACGGTAGTAAAGAATTGTTCGGCAGTGCTATTTTTCTCATAGTCGTTATTTTCAGAGTGAAATGGCGGAAAGCACGATATCCACCACTGACCAGGTGACAAATTGTTCTCTAACCTGAGAAAGAAGAAAATCCTGGTTATTTTACAGCCTAATCGTTCTAGAAGTGATTGATCAAATTAAGTTAAAAAACAGAGACTAACCTTTAAACGTACATCTTCACCCTACAGCCCCACTTTACACGCTTTACCTTTTTAATAAAATGGGGCCCGATTGCATCAAAAAGAGATTAATATTTTTTTTAAATTAGGCTAAATCAGCTGCAGCCTGCATGGTACCATTAGGTAGTCAATTGTAATTAATGTTCTGTTTTTTCAGGAGAAGCATGCTAAGCAATTAAAGCGAGATCTCGAAGGATGGCGTGAAGTTATTTTACCACTAAATTCCATTCTTCTGTGGGAGAAAAACACTTATCCACTAATTTTAGTTGGCACAACTACAATTTTATTCATGTAAGTTATCAAGTAAAGTAAGTAGTAAGAATTTGTTCAATTTGGGAAAGCTAGCTATAAGTTCTGTAGATATATGTTGTCTGTTGACCCCCTCCGTGAGCCATGTCCTCAAATAAGCCTAATTTCCTTTGTTATGTTTTCCTTTTTTACATGTGAAGTAGTAGAATTACAAATTATTATACATATAGGTATCCAATTTCTATTACTTCTTAATTAACAAGAGGATTCTTCTGCTTTTTATTGTAAGGAGATATGTGCTAGTGAATCGAAAAAGCTCATATGGGGTCAAGAGTAGCTGAGGAGACGGCCGTTTCCTTTTCGACTTCACTCTGACAATCACTTAATCTGTATCTTTTCTACTCAGGATTTTCTGGTATGTTGACCCGTCGATTCTAACAAGTGTATCTCTGGTGGGTCTGCTTGCCACTCTGGTGGATTACCTACTGCCGACGCTTATCTCCAACATCTGTAACGTTGACAACTGGACAGGTGCTAAGGAGAAAAAGCTAGAGGAGATTTGTCGCAATGTTGCTGCTTGTCAACTTCAAACTGTGGGATTTGTTTCGCACTTCTTTGGCATGCGCACTACAAGACCAAAAGTGGTGAGCCTAAAATATGATTTTCCTAAATTATTACTAAATCTTTATTTTATGTTATGAAATAATATTTTGGTTTATACTTTTCTTTGTTTTTATAGTGAATCTGAGGGTCTCAATCGATCTGATGAAGTCTAGTGGTTAGATTTGTCTAACAAACTTGTTTAAAGTTATTGAGAATTGTTTTTCTGATTCCAGTACTATGTGTCCATCATTGTTACGCTTTCGTTTCTTGCCTGGCTGGGAAATAATGTTGACAACTTGTTTCTCACTTATTTGACAGGTACGTACGACCTCTAATGTCTGGTTACAATTTCTGAAATGGCCCAAATTATTTCACATTTCTACAATATTATTTGTTTAATATGTATGTGTTTCATTTTCCTTTACTTTTACTTTTGCAGTCACTCTTCTGGCATTGCTCCCTGGACTCAAGCATCAAGGCATCCTAAAGAAATACCTAGGGCAAGGGACTGCCCTTTTTGCCCAGTATACCTCTAGCTTGAAGGAAAAACTGCCTAAGGACAAGACCAACTAAATCTTTGTTGCTAGTCGCATGGCTGATAGAAATTTGATAATGATTTGTCAACGAGTTGGCATTATTGCTTTCCAACTTCATATGCGGCACATATGTTTCCATTCTCTTTGGTATCGCGTGAGTAATTCAAATCACCCCAACAATATGCTTATTTGCATTCTATAGAATTAGGAAAGCTATGGTTTACTTGTAAATACAACGTGTCACTCTGAAACATGGCATGTCTTGTGCCAAGCTGTCGTGTCACATGGTCAGCAGCCACCTAGGAAGTGGAGTACCATAGATGTGATCTTTAATCATTAATGTACCAATGGTTGTTCTTGGTTCCTTTCTTAGCTTTAGAACCAAATGATATCGATAATTAAACCAATCATAATACACCTACATTGCCTACCTGTGTATTGGTAGGGAGTGTATTTTTCCAGTTGCTGCTTAGTGTTAATGTGTGAAGCCTAGGAAGGGCAATAATCAAGAGTCAACCAGATCAGTTTCTTTTGTTAGTGGACATTCTTGTGAGCCAGCATTATTCTATTAATTGTCTAACACGGAGTTATCTTTAATGATATTTTGTCTGTAGTTACACTTATTGGCTGGATATAGGGAACTTGTTGTAATGACTGAGTAAATTGAGTCCTTAAATGCAACATATAGCCTGTGAGCACATAAAGTGTGTTTGTGCACTCAATTTAATTTGTAGTAATCGATTGTAAGACTGAGTTTATTTAAATTGAATGTGTCTCATGATCTGCCAGTTGTTTCTTGTCATTGTTCTTTGCCATGAAAAGTTACAGGCCTACTCACAACAAACGTAGCAGTAACGCAAACCATAGAAGCCAAAAGGAATCTTTGTTAGTGGAACCCACCTTTATGGAAGTGCAGAACATCGAAGTACAGCATTAAAAGTTTTCTGCCAAAATCCACTTGCACAACTCTTAAATACTCTTAACTTATAACGGTTTAAGTGCATGTAACATGTTTAAGTGCATATATTATAGCAATAATATTTTGTCTACAGTTTATTCAATTCATGTTTATGGCAGATGCGGACTGAAATAACGTCGACATTCTTACAGTTGCAAATATGTGACGTGAGCATCAATATCCACCGTGGCTAAAGATCAATGTTACTTTCAAGTTTAGGGCGAACGTTTGTTGTGAAAAGGACTTTAACCAGGTGTTGTAAAAGGATGTTTTATAACAGGAACCTATCAATATCATCAGTTTTGTTTATTGCTTTTTTCTTCAAAACTTGTTAACCACCTATTCCTACAGTTCCTTCTTGATTTTTTAAAGTGTACAATAGTGAAGAGAGTCGAGAGATTGTGATGCCCCTAATGATTTTCACGCAGGTGTTGAGCTTAACGCTAATGAAATGCAGTCTCACTTTCGGAGTTGTTCAACTCTTCTGGAGCTTGAGGAATCCTGAAGTGTTTGAGAAGTACTTGGCATTTGCTTCGTTAACCTTCTTCTCAGCTGCTTGCGGATTAACAATCTCAAGCCCTTGCAACGGAGTGAATGCGACACTCGACGATGTGCCCGAAACTTGCTTCTTGACTGTGGTGCTGCCACCCCACACCTGTTGCTGTTTCTGTAAGTTCTTTTGTAAAGTTTTCGAAATACGAACTTTAGTTTTCTCGTCAATTTGGGGCAAACGGATGCGGCCTGTTCCAGTTTTCCCAATGGTGCCACGTGTGTAGCCCAGGTCCTCTTGGTATGCGTCATCTTCAATGTCAGCAAAGTTCAGACGGTTTGCTTGCTTTCTGAATTCAGTCATAGCGTATCGTTCTTTCATCTTCCTCACCCTCTTACCACCGCGCTTCTTGCGGCCAGAGTCTATGGGTTTGGGCAACGGCTTGATAAATTTGACAGGTGGAGGTTCAGTAAGTTTATCAAACTTTTTTTCAATTTCATCACGGAGCATTTGACCAATGTGGCCATCAGTGCTTTCGTGGCAAGCATCAACTCGTGCAGCGAGGGTGCTCTTGGTAGCCACAAGCCGAGCAGCTTTTCTGCGCAGATCCTAAAATTAAAATTAATTAAATTAACATCATATGAAAATTGCTTCTTAAATAGCGTTAAACCAATGTGCTAGAAAATCCATTACGAAAATCTTACCGGGGGTGTATCTTGAACAATATCTGAATAATAGATGAACCCAGTATGTGGCAGCATGGTAACTTGCGAGAATCCTGACAAGGTTTTCTTCTGTTGTCCTAGAACAAGCACATTGCATGCTGGCATTTTTGACAACTTTGTCAGTCCTCCTGCAATGCCCATCACTTTAGCGGCTGTTGACGCGCCCACTATGATCGAGAGATTCGGTGCAATGAATGCCATTCGACTCTCAACATAATCATAGATTTTTTGTTTTGAGTTATTGATTTCGATAGCCATATCGCACGCTTCACAAATATCGTCCTTTTCCTCTTCAGTAAGCATCTGTCCTTGAGTTGTCGATGCAGTTACAGATACCACCATAATAGTAGCTTGTGTTAGTATCTGCTGCAATGCCTCATTGTTTTTAGCTTGGTCAAGATCATTGCCCAGTTCCTTTACTGTCATAACATACTCCAAGGGCCCAACAACCAGGGACTCTAGTTCAGGAAATCTCTTTGAATATTTGTCCCGCACAAATCGATGGATTGTGGCTATTTCTGTGTCAATGTCAACAGCTAAATTGTTAGCCTCGACAATAAGTTGGTACTCAGGATCTGACTCAACAGGACCGACGATGTCTTCCGACTTGCGTAACTTGTTGGCATAGTTGTCTATTTGGCCCATAATTTTCCTCATGCAGTCTGAATCTCGGAGTTTAGCAAGCTGTCGTATGGTGAAATTTTTAACATCGACCTCCATTGGAGTGGACATAGATTTTGGTTTCAAGAATTTATGCGGTTTCATTGCCCCCATAGCTGGCAACTTTGCGGTGTCGATTGGGGTGTTGCTTTCGGTATACTGGTCTTCTGGCCCATCTTGCTCCTCCAAATCAGCCAAAAGTTCATCCGCCAAAGACATTTTGAGCCAGTTTCTCTAAAAACAGAAATTTAACTTTGCTGGACTTGACAAGCCAACACTATCGTATCAGCCAACACCAACACACCTCAACGAAGACGGATAGCTTTACAGGTTATGTTATCCAAGACGACGTTTATGGAACGCCCAAATTGGCCCGAATTCGACATTGACATAACAACCTACAGCTGTATCCGCTAGGGTCCGCCTCCAACCGTGGAGGGAGTATTTGAAATTAATTATAATGGTTGTAAATTCACCCTGAACCATATATAGAAGATATTGGGTTAATATGAACATCTTATGTTCATCTTATGATTATGTTTAATCTTAGTCAGATTAACATTTATTAATCCGACATTTTAAAAGTTCTATAATTTAACAATTTAAATTGTAACTTGTAACTATTTTTATCCGTATATTTGGCGAAAGGTGTAATATCAAAATAGTATATTAATCATACTATAATTGTACAATTATTTTCATTGATTTTCTCCTACTTTATTTTTATGGTTATTTTTATATGACGTTATTTCAAAGATGGTAAAAAATCAACATATCTCCTATCACCGAGACCTGTTTAAAATAAGACAATACAAACACCCGGTATAAATGAATGTAAATGGAATTCTCGTGATCAAATGGATCATGATTCTGCAGGCAATTTAACCACTGAGCAGGTATTTTATTGAACGACGTTGTAAGAAGTTAATCAGGGAAGCAGTAATATTTTATTATTGGTTAATGCAAGCATTCACTGCCATTCTAAAGTCGGGTTGTTTTGCTCTTGCTATACAATTATTGTGTGTGGTAAAGTTGCCAGGAAATGTTTTTCCTTTGTAAAATTTCCTGAACGGTGCAGTCATTTTTAAATCAAACCCAAACTGTTATCCATACCCCATGTATGCACCCATGTGGTGTCAATTTAAATCAACATCTATACTGTGACAACTGTTAGAGAGAGAAAATCAATTTATTTTAAAATCGACAGCTATCCAAAAATATGATACTGATCTATATTTTAATATAATTTGTTATTTATAATATTTATGGTTATGGTAATTATGAAGTGTTGTTGTACAAATGGTTGTGCAAGATGCAAATTGATGATTTAAGAATGGCAGGCACTATTGAGTCTAATATTGAGAGCGAGATGATGAATCGCTTGAGGAAGTTAGTGAAAAACGTCGGTATTCCTGCCCGAGCACCGACCAGCAGGCCCATGCTACCTCCCATTTTCCGACAGGGATCTGATAGCGTCTGGACAAGTCACAGCAATAATGCTAACCTAATTCAAAAATCTAGTAAAACATGTCCTCCCACAGAATGCGAACTCATGGATGTCACCGAACGGTTCGGCATGTTGGAAACACCGGTCCTCGTGAGATCACCGAATTTAAGCAATACTGTGCTGCGTCAGATAGTGGATGGGTGACCATCAAACACATGACCATTTCTGTATGGAGAGAAGATTGCGGGATGAAATTTAGTGCAGCAAATTTTATCACTTTACTTATCAACCTCTCAATAGCTTTGATTTGTGCAAGGAATCTCGTTGTTCGAGTTGTACCGTCCTTCGGAAGAGACGTTAAACCGGTGGTTCCTTTCGTGCTCTCTGACAAGAGTAGGCTACGTGCCGGCACCGGATTTTCCCTTCTCCCTTCTAGTCTAAGTTGGGTACATCATCATCCTCAACATCCTCACAATCACCAACGCCATTAGACCAGTGCCACAAGACCTGTTGTAAAAACAGTGTTTCTTAAACCACACCAAATCAATCGAAAATGTCCGACATTGCCCAATATGCAATTAGGTACAATTATCTTCTCTTGCATCGTTACGCAATGCTCTGCGATGATTTTGCGAAGAGCTTCCACGATATGCGCTGTTCACATAGCTTCAGGCAAGATGCTGACTCGGATAGGCTCTTGGAAAGTTAGCCACGAGTCCGTTCAGTAAAGGGGAGATTCGTGATAGTTATTTTATTTAGAAGTGGCCGTTTAGTGTTCCTACACACAGCCCATTGCGTCAAATTGACATTTTGTTGCTAATTGAACCTTTTCTTTCACATTTAGGTGAACACATATAACACATATGGTCTCTGGAATTTAATTTCTCATTGTGTCCAGGTCTGAACCAGAGTGGTACATGATAAATATTATCCACAACATACACGATTACTCAATCCACGAAATATGTCAAATGTTCAACAACGAAGTCCAAAATTAGGGATGGGACTGTTTGGACTGTGCGTTAGGATATTGAGGTAAAATGCAACACCTAACAGCGCGCACGTGTCAAGATGAGGGGTCAAAGGTAGGAGGTCTGGAAAAAATCTACCGAGTTTGATGAAATGGCCCAGTTTTATACATTTCATTAAAAATTTGAATTCGTAACCTATCTGTCAGCAAAAAAAATAAAAAAAATAAATCACAATCTAGACAATCGCCTATCGAAAATGTGATTCATCTTCCGAAAATGCGAAGAATGATAAGTCTTAACAGGTGGATGAAGCGAGAAAGTACAGGAGCAGGAGTATCTATCTCCTAGTTGGACTGGTTCTCTCGTTCTTTTAGCTCGGCAAGGGCATGCAAATGCAATCAAAGTCTCAGGACCACGGTAACAGGTGCACGCGTGTGTTTAGAAAATTGAACACTAATCGACTAGGATGCAATTTGTTATGTCATGCACACAAGTATACGTAAAGTGCATTATGTGCTTTACTCCTTACATATTTTCACTCGCATCCACCCTCCGATTGAATGCCCTTGTAGGTCATCGAGCTCAGATAAATAGGTATGTGCTGTACTGTTTGGTTGATAATGTCGTGTAGGTATCATATCCTACAACTTCATTGCAACTTCATTTATGCAAAGAAAGTAAACTCAGCTGCATAGTGCATGGCCGACACACGCATGCTAACGCATGGTTTGTGCTCTTATCAGAGAGTGCGGCTTTCAGTCGAGAGAGGTGGAGAGAGTCTCCCTCCGCTCAGACCGGCGATCAAAACAGGTATTTCCTCTTCCACAGCTGAGGTGGAAAGGTGCGTTCGGTCGGCCCATGGTGGTGGTAGTTGGGAGCTGTTGCTAGTTCATTCACAGACGGCCAAGGCAGGCCTGCGACTCGCGACGTCACAGAAGTTGGTCAAAAATTTGGCATGTCAAATTTTAAGACTTGATTGATTGCTTTATCTCGGTCTCTTATCACTCGTTTTTTTTACGGTTATTGATGTCGGACGAATTAAGACTATGTTGTGAAGTTAGTGCGTGGTATGTGCGGTAGCTAGATCAGGCACATCGATGCTGCCGACAGGAGCAGAGAAAATGTCCAAGTGAATTCCCAGCGTTTGTGAAAAAACAGAAACAATTCCGTGTGCAAGTTTGTTTGCATTGTGTACCAAAGTTGTCGCAACAAGCCGAGTATTGCATGAGTCTTCGCGTGTGAACCACGATCGTGCATGATGGCTTCTTACGAGGACTTAAAACTCGATTGGTCAATGCTGCATGACAGGCCAGAATCCTGGACCAAAGCAGGTACGGTAACACCAAACTTGAAACTAAGTTTTGTTTATGTCCATGTCAATAAGCAATACAAATAACATGTATCAGGATTATATTGGCGCGGCTTACGGCGAGTCTCGTCTTCGTACCAAGAAGCAATTAACATTCTACTTGCACTCTTCTGATTCAACTTCAAGAACATGATTTAACAATCTCCGATACAACTGATTCCAGAATCACATGATCAGGCCTTGTACCAAATTCGATTGTTTATATTTCTCCATCGATGTAGCGTGCACGCAATCAAGTCAGTGGATCTGCTCAGGTACGAACCTGGCCAATCGTACCTGCCTGCACGAGTCACTGGTCATGTGGACTACGATTGGTATTAATGCAAAGTTGCAAGTGCATTCTCTTCTTGCATTCCCTGCCAATTGAGTGCCACAGAAGATAACTTCCCGCTGCCTCAGATAACGGATCTCTCGGGGCCAAGAATTTTTGGTTGCCATCTCATCTTTGCCATGACATCTTTGCCATGTATAGTTTTAGGAACACAACCACTTGTGTGATAATATTGTACTTATGAGTATTGTTTTACTTGTTGTGATCTTCGGCGTCGCGGATTTTGTGTTTTTGGGGTCTTTCGGCATGTGCATCTTCATGAAATTCCCTGCCATCACGATAAATAAAATCGGACATAATTTCGTATTTATTACGTAGGTAAATCTTTCTCCAATGTTATTGATATTGTTAGTAAGCCTCTTTGTTTACTTAATAATATGGGCAATTAGTAAATTCCAATGGTAAGATAACAGCCACCATTAGCTTTCCTACTAATGCAGGGTTATTTTATTCCATGGTCATAACTCACCGAACTATAGATTACCAATTAATACACCGTGATCCATTACGTTACCGTAAATGTTTTTCGTGCATACCATGACAGAATTGATGGCACCTTGTCAAGAAAGAGCCATTGTCATTTAATTTTGAAATATTCTCCTTTCACAACTTCTCAAAGTGGTTAAAAGTTCTATTATAAAGGCATGACTGGAATTTTTCCTCTGATAGGTTCATTATTCCCTCATCTCCTGCTAGAACCGATTTTAATTGCGGCTTGCATCGTGCCAAGATAGGAAGTGCACGCTGCATTTTGTAGCGCAGGTACCCAACCAATCTCTTTCAGGTTATTGAAAAATATCACAGCCATATTTAGTCAAGCAGATTATTATTTAGAAAATTGTGCATCGATCCAAGTATCGTGTCTAACGCATAGGTACTTATTTATGGAAATGGATCAAGCAAGTAGGTTTTGACAAGAATTATTCTGACTTAGGCACTTTTACCCTAAACATCGCTCCACTCGTTTACCTCCAATTAGGAAGTACTCGAGCATGTTACGTGCAGCCAAGGTTCGAGAAAACACATCTACTACGAAGCCAATTAATGAATTGCTAGCTTGGACATGCATTCAATACTTATACACGAGAGCGTCCCGCTGTCTCGCTCGAATTTTCGTTTTACTCGAATGGTTGCATCAATTTCCTGGCAAGACATGCAATGCAGATGCCATGCACCAACATTGCGTAATCATTTAACAAGATGAATTGACCCTTTTGAAGATTCGGCGAAAGGGTTTCAGTTACAGTACATGTATTTCTACGTACGAGCTTATCGGACTAAAAGCACGGCACGAGAACAATAAATTCTGCTGATTGAATCAATAAATCGAAAGGTGTGTCCAAAGCAACTTGTATGCACTTCAAGCATGTGGGTAATGATCATATTATATAAACTATCGGCTACCAACCTTAAGAATGTGGTATTGGCACACAGGTATCGGGTCTTGACTTCCACTCAAATGTGTTGGCAATTATAATAGCGAAGCTGGACCAGAGATATAGAGACTATTTTACCTACTACTCGGTCACTTCAACACGTTTGCGTGGGTATGAAAAGTTTGCAATGCTGGCGAACGCATTTTGTCTACGATATTCAACCAAACCGTGTTGAGACACTAAAACGAATTCGAAGTAAAATATTCGAATTCCCATTGATCATGCTTTGCCCTGGCCGAGACAAAAATAATCGCTGAAGTCAACGCCCTTGCGAATTGTCTGACGTCCATAAGGAGATTACAGAAGACAAGACATGTTATTATCTATTATTATTGTTATTAATATTATTACTTCAACAATAACTGGAGCAAACCTGACGTCTGCTCTGAGAGACGGTTTGCTATTTCTTGTCCCCAGGTTTGTTACCATTCACCCACGATCGTAGGCCTGGTAAGTGACGGTCCCATACAATTCGAAGTAGACTCCAGTTTCAGGGGAATTAGTTATTCAAATGGGCAGCGACAGGAGATATTACTTTACTGCCTAGAATAAGCCCAGCACCACGTACTTCCGTATTGTGTGAACGCCATAAACACACATGCTGCGGAGGAGTGCCCTAGGCGAGATGTGAGCAGACCGGCAATGACCTGTGATGGCAGGACAACCAGGGTGTCCGACGTCCACTGTGGCCACGAGAAGCCCCGCACATTCAGGCAAAGTCGATGTCGTGCCAGGCGTTGATATACAAGGACGGGGAAATTGAACACAGCTCATTTCCCAAACATCCTGGTCGGGTTTCACTTTTTCTAGCCACCATTTAATATTGTTTTTGTGAAAAACACACAATACCCGGAACAGCGAACGTAGCTGAAGTCGAATATTTTGACCCAAAATATCCTAGCTCTGTAAATGGCCCATCATTATTTCACATTCAAATTTCATACCAAAAAATACATAATTGGAGAACATGAACATGAAGACGTGAAAGAAAATTTGGTAACCGTTAATCTCCCATGTTAATTAAATATGTTATTACTCGGGTTATTTAATTGATTCAACGTGAGGTAACTGTAATTTGGTGGGTTCCACAGCGAAAGAGCATGAGAAAATCATCTTCATCCGCCGGATTGACTTATAGTCCCCAATTTCTTTCGTCAGTGTGGGTGGCCTTCGAAAGCTTTATAATTTTCGAGAACATATCTGTGCCAATGGGACATTTCTAATTTTTCGTCGAGTTACATGCATCGCAGGTAGATTTGCCTCGCGAGTGCGTATTAATCATCGGCCAAATTGCGGATAGTTTTCTTTTTCTAAAAAATTACTATACGGTTCAAAACTTTGAAGAAAAATTCATCTCAAAGATTTTATTGCGCATGCATTTGAGTAAAAACTGTAAATAGGGGAAAGCGATTTTGCCACATTTTACTATTTTCTTCGATAACAAACAACAAAGCAAGCAAGTAAACAATCCATTGAAATCGGAAATGGACAGCTGCAAGAAAAAAATCCGTGTGCAATAATGTGTGAGAGAACTATAGAAATAGAATAGAGACAAAACATATATTTACTTCAGAATGCTTATAGCCGAATGACAATTGTAATCAAACTGTCCTAGTTCCCGCTATGGATGTTTAGAATGCGCTATGTTGTTTCTTAAACATTACACTTCACCAGTTTGAAAGCAGCTATTGCTATTAAAGGCCATTTCCATGACACGCCTATTCTGTGGTACACCATCCCCCGTGGATTCAGACGTGATTAACGAAATAATACGAATGGTCAATTCTTAGATGCAAAAGCGCTATCACGTATGGAGGCTATGAACGGTTCAGGATACCGAAGGACTCCTAATTTATAAAACATGCACTTGACGTGAAACAAGAGAAGTGTTGTTGTCCGATGGGGTGACAATGGCCATGTTTTTGGTATTTATGTCACCACACCAAAACACTTCTTCCACCTGTCAGTGCTAGCCCCTGGATTTCCGTATAATGGGACCGATTTCAAGGCACAATGCGTGAAAACGCAATTAATGCCAAGCACGCTTGTGCGTTACAAACCACTCGCGTTGATCGGCTACTTTTTTCGATCGATTTCGTTGATTTTTACTGGGAAAAAATCTTTGTTCCATTGAGCAACAATTAGGACCACTTGCGAGGAATTGTTCGAGAAATGTAAGGCAGCATCAATGTCCACGGACAGATAGGTTGTAATTGTCGTAAGACAATTACAGAGAAAGCTAATTGGAGTTGTTACATTTTAGAACGGCATGTTAACATCACTCCCAGTGAATTGTAAAGATGTTTTTTAATTGATAATACGAGTACTTGCTGTACACCTCACCAGAGTGGCTATCAGTAATGTTAGTGATCACAAAGTCTGTAATAACCGGACACGGATCGTATATTTTTACCTTAGTTTTATATTGGTATAATTTACTTTGTTTTCTGTAAAGCTGTAGATTGATAATTCATTATTCCTCCAAGTAACCAATTGAATGAGCATTACATCTGTCGATGCTACTTACAGTTGACATCCATGCCAACACAGTTATTTGTAACGCGGTTAATTCTAGATCGATTCAACTAAACAGCTAGTGCCAAATTTAGCTGCCAGCTGTTGAACCTATTTCCTATCCTAGAAAAATATCATACAGATATATATATATCAAAAATCACTTGCAATGGTACCCACAAACAAGCTTAGTATTCACTTCACCACTTTAGAAATCCCAAATCATAGAAAGCATACCTATATATCTATCCTAAATGCATGAATTTCGATCAACAAGATTATAATATCAAGACTTGAGAGTTTAAGTCCAAGTTACCATATACGTTATAAAACAGCTTAGCATTAGCCAGGAAAATTTGAATAATATCTACACTCGTAAAACAGTGATAGTTTATGGTGTAATTAAACTACCTTTAATGCATTTTTTGTATGTAGCACCATAAGCTACGATTTCCGTCAAACTTTCACCCTTCGTTCGCGAACGGCCCCCCTCTGGCTTGCGGTTCTTGGCACCCGCGCTGCGACCTTCACTTTTTGCATCTTCGTCACGCTGAATCGCGCTAACTTGGGACAGTAATCGCTCTTGAGGAACCGCTAGGACGTTCAGCTTCCTGCCGTGCCGGACGTCCACTGTTTTGACGGCTACTAATTGGTCGCCTATTGGCAGATTCCTGGTACTGCACCTAGATCATACTAACACAGTTCCGAACGAAATTGCATACGTGTCACAAGCAGTATGAGTGACGTTTTCAGGAAACATTCGTTGTTAAGCAGGGCAGGTCAACTGTCGGTGAGGCACGCGGAAATTAGTGCAATGCGGTATTTATAAAGCTGCGCCGAAATGCCTTGAAAGATTCACGCTCAGAAAATAATGATGTGTGGTATCTTTATGAACTCAAATGACCCGCATTGCTTTGTTGGAATTATCCAGTTATTTGGTTGTAAATATGTGATATCTATGTAAGCCCTGTCGTGTTTTATTCTTGGTTTGGGCATGGCCAGGATCTCATGGATCCTGAGATAGCATGAAAATCTTAGAGGTGAACATGAAGGCACTGGTACCGTGTTCCCGCATTGAATACCACACGTGGAAGTAATTTCTTTGCAGTTCCAACAGAATGCGGGTCTAGCGATAAGGGGATCTTAGGGTGACCTATAGCAGATACTAGATAGTGTAATTTGCAAACAGATTCCAATTTCAAAAAAAAAGTCTGGCTATTTTGCTTCATATTTTATGACTTCATCATTTTTTTTAAGTTGCTTAATTTAGGCAGACCAAGAAAAACTTTCTTCGTCAATGTATAATGATTGATCAGACTATCCAATTACTATCGATTGTAAATAATATTAGGCGTCTTCGATCGCAGATTGCTCCAACGTTAGAAGAGCAAGCGCATGGCTGATTTCTCCCGTCCTCTCGCGTGGCAAGACTGACGTTTTCCACACGCAAGAGCCTATCGCCTAGAACAATGCCCGGCGCTAAATCACAAAGTTTCATTAATAACAAAAATAATAATACAATTACCATACGTTGTTCTCATAATCTATATGTACAGTGTTAATACTGCAGGCCGCTCTATAAGAGATTAATCTACATGAGAAGCGAAGGGATCGACACATGAAAGGGAACTCGTATGGAGAAAGGATTTTACTTTTTCAAAACTGGATATGAATGCATTTAAAAGCTAGGTGATTGCAACAAGACCGTCCATGTATTATGAATACTTGCTTTGATTTCAATCTGACATAGAAGTCTACAATAGTACGTTTTCTATGCAACAAAATCGCTCAAAACTCTGAAAGAAAACAAGCGGTTAATTTAATTGAATAAGCAAACGTATAGCGCCTGGCAATGAAAATAACGATGGTTTCAATTGCCAAGATAAATGATGTTGTATGAATAAAAGTGGAAGAAGTTCACAACCTTTGGGTATACATACAGCAATCGAGGAAAAGCGAATGATTTCTCTCTCGCGGGGGAAGATGAAATTTTTCAATTAGACGTAGTTTCGTGAGTGACTGATATCGAGCGTTCTGGCATTGATGGCCAGGGAAACGCCAAGACGTCCTGGACAGGCCAGCTCAATGGCAGCCACTCGATCAAAGCAGATCACAACTCCTCAAGCAACGCCTAATTGAAAGCAAAAGTCGGCCCATTATGTCTGTGAACATCATGGACAACACCAAATAGATTTCAGCTCTACAAAACTTCTTTTCAGTTTACCGACAAGATGAATAATGTTATGTTTCTTATCGCTCGCAACAATTAATCTATCTGAGAAGTGAGAAAGTGTGGATGCCGGCGTGGTCACTTATTCAAATTCTACTCTCTCATCCTAGTCCTGTGAAGCAAATCGTTTTAGCACCAATGGCCACACCCAAAGTACACCCATTGGCGTATCGTGATTCTAAATCTTTGCAGAGAGCTGTCTGCAACTGCTCTCTGCTGCAGCCATGTGCAGTTTTATGTGCCGGGCGACAGGCACCGTAACATGCGAACAGGTTCATGCACTTGTCTCGCGCCGCGGCGGTGTCGTGAAAATGTACGAAAGGGAAACTGTATGCTTGATTACTTTTCTCCGTGAAAGGGATTGCGATTCGTTGGCCGCTGACCGCTGCGCGAAACCTGCATTTTATTGCAGCATGGCGCGGTCACCAAACTGGCGATCACCGACTCGCGCAAGGTGCTATGTTGGTGTTAGCGTGCACGTTGGCCGTTCATATCCGCAATGTGACTCGGAGAAGAAGAGTGGATACGCTCCTCTAAGTGAAAACAGAATCCGAATTCTGAAAGGTTCAAAAGGTGACAACCACTGTGTCTTACGTTCCCAAATGAAGACTTTTGTAAGTTTTGAGATTTGTGTTGAAGTCGAGCAGCAAAAGGGCCTCGCACAAATCCACTAGTCTTTGGGATGAATTAGCGAGTATACACATAGGGAGCGGAAGGCACTGCATCGCTAGACTGATAACAGCTTTCGTCTGGTCTGCACGGAACACATTTGCCTAGCCGTAATCAACTAGCGCCCTGACTGCAGTCACGCAACTTTCATCAAGAGGTGCTTACACCTGGCCGATGAACTGCACATCATTCGTTCACTTCAACACTATGTACTAATATCTATTTACATTTTGCACGAAGATCCATCGATGTTGAAAGGTTGATTCAT
Organism: Protonemura montana; assembly: GCA_947568835.1. Classification (NCBI taxonomy): domain Eukaryota; kingdom Metazoa; phylum Arthropoda; class Insecta; order Plecoptera; family Nemouridae; genus Protonemura; species Protonemura montana. The sequence goes on along the minus strand of OX387602.1, from coordinate 26,446,040 downwards.
TTCATGATAGCAAGCTGTACTATCGTGGAATGAAAGTTTTTGTTGATATGCACACCACATAGATGCGAATTTTACATCAAGGATTACGCTCCGATAAAAATTTTCGAATGTCGTGGTTTACTTTTGCACACCTTTACCAGTTACCTTTCTTCTTTCATTAGCTACAAGAAATTATGCCCGGCCACGGGTTATCGCTCTCCATTTGATTGCATTTGCATCCGACTTGTCGTGATGATGATCGCTGGGTGATTGGAATTATTTATGCACGACTCTGAGGGTGAAACGACTGAAAGAAAGTATATAACAATTCCTTTAGGGTACGTTCATGGCCGTTGTTAGATATAGTATAATTCCGACAAGTTATTTTCGTATTTCAATTTCACGATTCACTCCAAGCGTGACAAGAATGCGAACGATAGTGCCATTATCTTTTGCGAAACTAAACTAAATCAAAATCGCGATGCCCGCAACTACGGTAACGTGTTCACGAGGCCGGCGTTGACCATTTGACGACTTATTTGACTAACGAATAGGTCTGTGAAAGCTGCGGCTCTCGCGGTGCAGTGTACAGGTGGTGACAATTGTTCTGCCTCTAGAAGACCCACAGCGTTTATTTTTGTATTCACTGAAAAAGTCGGAAGTGTTTAGCTCTTTTTTTTCACAGGTATTGTACTCGGAGCTTGGTGACACTGGCCGCGTGGCGTTAGAGTGGCGAAACTGCGACCGAAACTTCCTTTCATTAAAAAACGAATTGTAATTTGCAAACTTCTTCGGTTAATTAGTGGAGCAATGTGTGGTCTGATAATCCACGCTGAGCACAGCCAGAAAAATTCTTACTCGACAAACCTTTCTCCCAATTTGCTTTCTTCTTTTCATTCAGTTTTTTCATTCTCTTGTCATTCACACATAAGTTACGACATCTCATCGTAATTAATGGTTTGTGGATCTGTGTTTCGTTCTGTGCTCTCTACAAACCTTTAGAAATATTGTCCTTTCCGCTGATATCACCAGCACCTTCTTATAAACCATCATTATGGATAATCACCCCTCGACCCACTAGCGGATAATCTGTCAGCTCATTTTGGCCGTATTTTGATCTTCGTGATCTCCACGATCGAAAAAGAAAGGCGGTGATGCGTGTTCGATTGTCTGCCACAGCGCGGGAGAGGATAAGTGAAGCATGGAAAATGGACTCCGCGGTACCACAGGGGCATTCTTTTACTTCCAAATCACAGTTTAAGGCGGATTATTTGAAGCACGTCGGACGTTGATGGGCTGATGTTGCTTAGAGATACACACGTCTACAAATTATAGTATTATGTGAGTCTTCCTTAGAATATATAATATAATATATAATATATAATGTTTATTTCAGAGTGATCTTTTACAGATATTGAAACGTCATAATAACAATACATAATAAGTATATAACATAGTACATAAGTTAAGTACATAACATACATAATAAGTGACATAACATACTTTTGATATACAATGCGGCTATCATTGGCATTTGTCGAATATTTACAATTTCTTAAAAATTAAAAATTGGGACAGAATTCTTTAATAGTATAGAAACTTTTATCAAGTAAGAATGATTTTAATTTGCATTTGAACTCTTTGCCGGTAATACATCTGAGATAGGTGGGTAGCGCATTGTTTAGTCGTATCCCTGCCTGTATAGTATGTTGCTGAGTGGTTGACCTCAGCCGAAATTGGGTTTGTATTAGTCTTGGGTCACCTATCGTCCTTGCTCTTGTTAAAATGCCCGCACTTGACTGATTGTCTTGTGTTTTAAAACTGTCCTGGTCCCTGGCATACAAAATCACATAAAAAATGTACAAACAAGGCAGCGTTAAAATTTTCAGTTTTTTAAAATGGGTCACACAAGTATCTTTAAAAAAAACTTCCGCACAAGGATTAAAGCTAGCACCTGCCAAATATTTTACGGCACGTTTCTGCAATATAAATAGCCTTTTTGCGTGTCGCGTACTCCCCCATAGGATGACACCATATTGAAGCCTTGCTTGGATATAGCCATAGTAAAGAGTTAATGCCGTTGAAAGCTTTGAAATTTCCTGCTGATTGCTGTGAATGATTGCTGTGTTTTCATGGAGGTAGGATGTACTTCTTCGGGAAGCAACTTATCTGCTAAACTGGCAACATACAACAAATTGCGGCTATCGTGGATGACTGCATCCATTCATTTCACACCTGTGATGCCAAGGTGAATCCCGAACAATTATTGAATGGATGAAATAATCAATTCTCATTTACGTTTACATAACATTTGCTTTTCGATTACATCATCGCTGAGACGATGAAAGTAACGCAGCAATTTCTTCTGCCTAGCACGCCTTTGTTTATCCTCCGATGGGGTCATTTGAAATGTCACGACAGGTGTCTCGTCTTTGGTCAGCCAAACCTCTGCAGACAAACATTGTCTTTGTCGCCACGGATGGCAATCAACTTTGCCGCGACTCTTCGTGAGCTAACCTCGTGAATAAGTGGTCGCGACGTGATATTTCCAGTGCCACATCCAAGATATTTGCATCAAGCATTTGTCGTTTGTTCATGAGGCAATTGTTTTGACTTTTGACTTTAATTTGACAATTGACTTTTTAGGTCCTTTTCAGGACCACAAGTCAGTTACAACAGAGCAAGTCCGTCACTCACCACAACAATTGTTTCAAGTTTTTTTTTTTTTTTTTAATTTCAATTAATTTCTCTGCTCAATAGTCATATTGTCTTATCTCATCAACACCATTGAATCGAAACTGCTCTGAAGTTTGAACTTCTTCTTTTAAAACTAGCTTTAGCGACAGCATAACGCACACGTCACAACACTACCCAAGTGTTACCCCAACCGACTCCCGACCTTAAAACAATATAGTGCAGCTTGCCATGCTATTATCTTAGGGCGGGCACTTTGGCCGTCCACGCTGGCTACGGCGACGCGTCGGCGTCGATATCGGGTGTCTGCAGCGCACTGCGTATCGGCGTGCTGCGTTTCATAGTCAGCCGCTCAGTCAAGCTCGGTGACTGTGTCGGAGACGGCGACTTCAGCATCGGATAGCAGTAATGCCGTTTCGCGTGGTTATTGGAACTAGACTACCTTGAATACAACAGGTTGCTCGGACTGTACCTGACAACTGATACAGCGGAGGTTTCGCACAGCGAGATTAGTGTGCAACCTAGCCACTAGTAGCCTAGTAGCTCTCATTGTTACTACGTAACGTGAGTGTGAAGCTAGTTTTAAAATGAAAATAAGACTGTGTTCTCGAAAGGATTTTCGCTGATAAGTGCGTGTGGTCGTACGAGAATGGGACTTGTGTTGATACTTGTTGGTTGCTGCTCCCAGTGGTTGTCGTAAAATACGCTGGACGAGATGTACGACGACGACGAGAATGACGAGCAGAGCATGCTGGAGGGTAAGGAAATAATAGCAACGACCAGCCGAGGCCTGTTTATCGATTGCATGATGGCGTCGCCGTCGCCTCGCTGCAGGCAGCGTGGTGGACGCCAGACGTCGCTTTTTGCCTGACGTCTGACTCACGCACTGCGTGGCAAGAGACCAGATCAATGCCTGTCTGTCGACGGCTGATTCATATGTGAATTTCCATTATAAATTCTAATTGAAGCAATTGAACGCACAGAGCACTGACACCCAGCGTGGTGCTTTGGTGTCGAACACGTACTTGCGTTGATATTTTGCTAGTGGCCGTGCAGCATATTGACTTTCCTCGTCTGCTTTTATTCGTCTAGCATGGTCTTGACCTCCGTCAGCTGTTGGTTGATATCACGCTCAGAAATGATTATGATAAGGTTGTAGCACGTGGGCTATAGACACACTCGACGCATATTGCACCACAGGCTAATTTAAATTACAAATACACGTATTTGCGGAATCTGTTATCTTCGATTTGGTTTGTAATCACATTGATTGTCTATAATTTTCGCTTGACCCGACCGTTTTTTCAAATGATGAGTTTTTGATACAGGAAACTTACTCACTGTGAAATATCGCTTTGTGTTTGCAGCTAATACGCTGTCGGATTGGTGTGAATTATTACTCAATACCCATACAAATGGCAAGCAATAGGTTGATAGTAAAAAAGGAGAAAAGTAATTAGCAATTACCTTGTACAATTTACTGCATTTATCAGAGTGAGAAGTTAACGTTTTAGAGTGACAATTGTTCGGCATGTCTGTGGGACTGAATAGCAAACGCACCTTGAAAGCGAATCTGGAACCGTATTCCAAGCCGACGATTCTGAATTAGGTCGATACTCGATGGTCCGCCTGTAAGTCTGTCGATACCATGGTGTTTTTCGCTTCGAAAGCGGGATATTTTTCACTCTGGTAATTATTTACAACTTCGAAAGGATGTTAACACGCCTCTGGGTTCGAGTTGTGAAAACAAATTTCAATTTAGATTTTGAGAAGGTCGTCGGATGATCACAAACACCTGGGGTCTGTCGCTGAGGATTCTCTGCAAGCAAAGGTACTGATGGATTAGAATGACAATTATTTCTCAGCTTTGAAATAATTCCCATTCGTCACTAATGCCGATTGGCTTAGAGCTCCATGCAATACGTGGACGGAATTTAGGTCAATAAAATCACGCGCGTATGTGAGTGTAGGTATAGGATATAGGTGTGCTGTGAGTGTAAAGGCACATAAGTGGGCAGGTATCAATTACAGGTAAGGTAACAAGATCGTAAGGTCGTTTATGAAGTTATGGATTAGGCAGTTCAAACGCCCATAATTTATGTACTATCACGTGACATATGGAGAACTAGCATCCACTTCATTCGGCACTATACATATAAAATCAAATATTGTGATCAGAACCTAAATATATTTTACAAGCAAGTCGAATTGACGTAGTAATGGGCCTCCGCAAAAATCTTGGAGCCATGGGAGAGTGCCGGTGCCTGCTGTCATGGTCGCCTATGAAATTGGCATCCACGTCGGCGCCGATCTTGCGGACTCGTCCCGTGATGTCATTCAATCAAGCTGAGCGGAGGCCTCTTCATTAGCACTTGTCATTCGCCACCGTAAGCGACGTCAGCAAAAAAATATTTTCGAAAATAATTGGCTACCGCGGTTAGTGCTCACCTTGATCTTTCTTGTGCTATTCAATGCAGCTGCCAAAAAGAAAAACTCGATATAGCTTTAGATTTTATGCGCCAACAAAAAAATGATGGAATTGAGGTCCGCTGCGTAAAAGATTGTTGCTGAGATGTGTGCTCCTCTAGAAAATAACCATCCATCGAGAAATTATCATTACAAAAGAAATTGTAAGTTTTTGAGGTATAAGTAATTAATGTATTTGGGTGGCTCACTTGTACAGACAATAATATAATAACATCGTACATGCTGTGTTCTAAATTGACACTGAAAAGCTTGACTCTTTCAGAATAGAGACAGATCTGAACAGAGGTTTCCTGCATCGAAAGTTTATGCCAGGAAGGTATAGCCGGGCTCAATGAGAGCCACATTCATTTTTTTTATAAATTATTGCGAGCCGTATCATCGGAGATATAAATCAAAAGAATTGGATTGATTTACGGTGTAGAAAAATTATATTACATTATTTAAAATTGTCTTGGCGACTTGTTTAAAACGCCCCGTATCGGATATACTGTTTTTTGGGGGTCATGGGGAACTATATGTCTGAACAGGTCTAATTTTGCGGAATTTGACTCGTTCTGAGCCTCATGTAGACAGCAGGTGGTGTGTAAAGGCGTACAAACGAAGGGAGTTAGGGAGCAGACCCACTATTTTTTTAGTTCTGGGCTAATATTTTAGCATGTCTGTGCCAGTCTATGCGTACCGCATAAGCTTCATTCGTGAAAAAAATTGTTAAAAAAAATTTAATTTTCCATTGGGATATGCACTTCTTTGAAAAAAGAGCCGCATTGGCCCACGATTGTTACGGCGCAAATATGGTATAGTAGTTGGTATGAATATATATAAACTTCGGCCCGCAAGTTTGGAATTGAATTCCTCTACCGAATAAATGTAAATTGAATACACACATGCCGAGTAGAAACCATGAATGGCATTCCTCGCGCCTCTTACTCATTGAAAGTAGTCCCAGGCACGTGCTCACTGCTTTGGTATAACTTTTAACTAATTAGAAGCCGAAATTGAATACCATAATTGCTAATCAAGTTTTTTTTTCACCTATCTGTGACTTTGACTCTGTCGGTTCCAGCCGACTTACCTCAAGCACTTGGTACCAATGAACTGTGCTCGACTCGATCAGCCTCCGCCCCACAATCGAAGATTTCTAATGCAGACAAATGTCAGACGGTAGTTTCTAAACGGATGTAGGCCAATTTTTATGCAAATCCAGCGGATACGCAAGGCCATTGTGTATCATCTACAGATTGTTATGGTTACAATCTTACGAGATAGTTAACAAACAATTAACATGCGTGAAGAAGACACGTAATTTATACAGCCGGTCATCACATGACCTTTCCCTTTTGCTGTGAATGACTTGAGACAATCGCGGGCGTTTTTTGGCTGGCATCTCTCTCTCTCTCATCTCATGTCTATAATTCGTGTTTGCTACTCTTTTACTCTATAGTCTAGGAAAACGAAAGTTCACATTTTTTTTTAATAACTATAATTGTGGGTGTAAGGATGTGAGAAAAATTCAATCCAGTATCAATTATTTCATCGTTGCGACGATTAAAAGATACTGAAAACATTCTTTGTAAGATGCACTGCTGCTAGTTTTATTTGTCTTTCGATTTACACGGGAATTTCCATGAGATTCGAAGCAGTTTAAACTCTACAGAGGGTATCATAGTGTGTGGAAAGTTATTCCACTTATGCCAATGGCAGTCAGAACTTGAAATATTCTACGTTTGGTGTTTACTGTTTATGGATTTCCACGCGCAAGAAAAGCGCAGTGGAGATTTCAGGGCGTTGCTAGACGGGCATAACAATGGTATTCGCTTGAATTTTAGTGCTATGTGTTTTTACTGCCAAGCAAAGACTGCACCCAATTCGCGAAGTTCACTGCCAGTAAAGATTTGGTGTGCCAAGTGTCGTGACCCCCAGCCAAATAATACCGCATCGACGCAGGCTCAAAATGGCACGAGACTGGGTCATCCGGCATTGCGAACCCCCAATCTCAATGTCAAGCCGAAGTGCACCGTCGAAAAAAATCGCCACCCAGCCAAGTTGTAAAGCCGCAGCCCAATCGACGTAATTGATTTGCGGCACACATTTTCGCGAATTTAGACTGAAATTCCTGTACGTACATTTCCTGTTTTATCGTGCACGATTGACCATATGCACCGTGTTTTCTGATGCACAACGAACGACGCGACGTCGAGCTCACCGACGCTCTTTGTTATTATAGATTTGCCTTCGATTCGATCTTGTTCGTACGGGCTGCAATCATAGCTCTGCAATGGACGAGAATGCCCGATGGCTCGGGCCTAGACATAACTGAACTAGATTTGATTATAGGTGAAGTGCAATGCAACTATAAAACAATGTGTTGTTACGCGCCATTGCCGCTAATTGCCAATGATTAAATTGGTACTAAGTACTACAATAAACGTCACTCACAACCAGCAAGCTACGGTTACGGTTCAAACTTTCATCCGAATACTTAGACAGATACTCGCATAGAGATTTTGCTAATTCATTCGCTCGCATCTTATCAGTTGATCAATTTCACAAATCAAGATTGCGATATGCACAGATTGCATATGTGCTATGCAGTGTAATGGTGTTCGTCGACATCCAGCTGATTGGCGCAGATAAATGTTTCATCCTATTTTCCCTGAACTCGTTTTTGGCTTTTTGCTTCCCACTATTGAAAAAATAATACGATGTGAAGACTGTTTTGTTCAAGGAAAGCGATCAATATCGTAGCGAACTTTTCACTCTGATCGAATGTCTCTTAGACGATTATGGGAATCTCGGCTTTACATCGCGTGCGCTTGACCCTTGTAGCTCGTTCAATAATAATATTATGCTGAGCGTTACCCTGTAAAGAGATTTTGTGCAATTTAAGACTCTTGCAGTATGTGCCACTTATCACTAATCTATAGTAATGCCATGACCTACGGTGTATACAGGAAGGTAATGCTGCACTTAGAGATATACAATACCCTCACATTTCAGTAACCCAACAACGACATCGCCAGGACCCGTGACGAGATATTATAAAGCCGATATATATATATACATAGATATGGGTACTCGGTTTCATCTTTATACTCAGAATTTTTAATCCACACGGATGTTGGAGAAATAATGATTCAACCTGAAGATCTAAGCTTTTAGTCTATGTCATCTTTGACATAGACTAAAAGCTATGTGTGCAGTTTGGTCACTTCTGAGTCATGGATAACCGTGTGGGGTGGATACCACCATCTCCTTCGGGTCAGGTACAGGGCCAAGAGCGGCTTATCAGGACTTGGTAGAAATGATACGCGTGACTTTGAGTCACACTCTGTTGCGTCCAGATGTAAACGCTAGCCGTCGTCAAGTTACACTGTGTAATTGCATACCTGTAGATATAAATATATCGCACTGTGTTACTGTGTCTGTCTATGGAACGTGTGGGCTGTGTGGTGTATGGACAAGGCAGTGAACTACTTTGCACGCGTGCGACCGTTGTAATTGGACTGAAAGTGTCAGCTGGACACAGACCTGTGCCAGTGATTTACAAACTGTTTGGTATTTTGTAAGGGGGGCAGAACTGTGAGATACTTTTGGGCAAGCTGTTGGCCCCTTGGGAGGGTCCAAATTAAAATGAAAAAAACTTCTATCGGTTAAAATTCACGTTTTGCATTCTGGTGATTTTTTTTCAGGTACTGAGCCTAAAATGGAAGTTCAAACTCTTTGAAACAGCTAAGCACTCATTCGAAAAGATTTGCTTCTCTGTCGCTGATTTAGGGAGAGCAGTGAGGTGAAGGGAGGTCATAAGATCTAAGGGGGTGGCGAACCCCTGGCACTCTTGTCTCGTTAATTGCATTTTGAACATTATTAGCACCATAATTTGGTTTCAGATTTCCCCTATCTTGATTGAGGAGAAGATTGTCATCTCAGAAACCTGTCATTTCATTGTCCCATAATTAAGTATGCGTGTTAGCGATCGAGTTGATTTTGCATGTTATTCATAACAGTCGGGATGTTGAAAAGTCTTGCATGTTTATAATAACCACTTGCATGCAAGTATTAAAAATTCAAATAGGTCTATAATATGGCTGGAACTGGAGAAAAAAGAAAGTAATATGTTCTATTAATTACCAATTAATGCATAATGTTAAGGTCCATTGCTGTTATGGTATTAACAATTAAAACAATCACGTTCGTGCTGTTGTAGTAGATCAATTGAGAACAATGATGTGGAATAAACTGTTCTGCCGTTGCGGTAGAATATAACACTTTTCTTTTCCTAGTGTCTGACCCAAACTCAATCACACCGGCAACCTTCGACATCATTTCGGTAGAAATTATTTATTCGGAGATTGAATTAACGGTGGGCATGCACTGTAATAAGGAAAAAAAAACGCAAATACTTCTTCTGGTTTATGAAGGCATTGTATTCTGAAGTAGCTGAGCCACTAGCATGATCTTGGCACCTTGATTTGTTTATTGTGTTGAGATTAAAACTTTCCTCGTTTTGAATTTGATGAATTTGAGACGAAAAAAAGCACGTGCATTCGGGTGTGGAAAGTTGACTGTCAATAGCGCGAGGTGTTTCGGATAGTGGCGATGCTAGGAGATAAGGCCATCGAAATCATGGAAACTCTACAGCAAACGGCAATCTATCAACGTTACCTTGTTGCTTACGTAGGGGCCAACTAGGTTTATTGGCACGTAAATCACTTTCCCGGGTTTCCATTTTCCTCGTGCTTCGAAAAGAGTCGTTGGCTCTGTACAGTTCATCATCTCTAAATACATCGTTGGGGTGAAATGAGTACCTACTTGTATTTCAACATCAAACCTGTTTCTCATCAAATATGCCGTCTCAGACCATTATTCACGCCCCAACTGTTTTAAATTTCTTGGATTCGGCGGTTTTAAATAATTTGAAAACAATTTGGCTTTGTACATTACACCAAACACGATTATTTCCTTAATTAACTTTCCCCGCGAGAAAAGTGTATGGTTTACAGTGGTTTTATTCGGTCCGGGCCGACGCTGGCGACTCGATCGAAGGCGTTGCAGCTTGGCTGCAGCCGGCTAGATGTTGATGGCTGATGCAGTCCCCACCCCCTCTTTCTCTCTCTCTCGCGTGTTATCGCCGCCGCCGAGCGTTCAAGCGTTGCCAACACTGGCGAGGAGGCGACAGAGTGCTCGCTGTAAAGTCAGTCACGTCTTCGCTGTCCGGTAGCGCACATCGCTCGCCCCAGTTTCCAGAGCGCATTATTGGATACTGCATTTGCACTGCACTTACATCGAAAACGCACCCGGCGTTTGGCGATGCTGTGATTCAATACTAGGCTTTTAGTGTGTGAGTGTGTTGAGATATGGAGTGCTGACGGATTTCCATAGCTTTGTGTGCTCCGCAAGTGAAATATGAGTGAGGAGAGGAAAGATAGTTTGTGTCTGGATGCTGCGGCATTGAACTCTCTCGACTGCGGCTGGGATTACTCCATCGAGCTTGAATGTCTGCAGGGTCCTGAAGGTACTGACATTTCCAACTTGGTTCACGACTTTTCGCTTAGTTTGCGTGATTCTCAGATAGATCCGAGAGAACGCAAAAAATGTTGCCAATATTTGGCGATTTCTTATTAAATTCCTTCAAACTGATAGGTTTTTTACGAATTTCAAACTACTTATATTTCTGAGTTGGTATAGCGTAACTTCTGTTAGGCAGTGTTAGGTCAGTTGGTTCTGGAAATAATAGGGAGAAAAATTTTAGTTTGTGCCAAATGTGAACACATGCTGAGAAAATAAATGATTAATTTATTATTTTAATTGCAGCTTTCCTTAGAAGCTAAGAGTTGGTAATTGGATCAATTTTAATTTGATAGCTATCAACATTATTATAATATTTAGTTAGTGATAAGAAGCTGCCAAACTGCACAGGAATGTTGTTTTAAAGGAACACTGCATGCATACTAGTGCCTCATTATTTTATGTAGGTATACTATATAGGAAGTAATTAAGACGTTTACTTTTTTCAGTAAAAATTGCCGGCTACAGTAAAAAGCGTGAATCGTACTTTTACTCTGTAAATCTATTCTCAGAATCTTGATTGGCTGCTATATAATTTATCAATTAATGTGGTTTACCGTCAATATTGTACGTGATTGTATGCAACCAATAGCCGAATTGGACCCGAGTTAAGTCAGAACCAGACTGTTACGTAGTACCGGTAGTTATTTTCATACTGTTGCAGCGCTCCTGTTATGATTACATATTTTGTTGATCATATCAATAAGATGTAGTTGATCGGGTGTGGCCAGGTACCTACACACGTTCAACACCCGAAATACGTTTTTAGCTGAGCGTAAAACTGTGCACCAATTTTGATGGATGTCGCCTATTGCCAGAGGAAGGGATGCATTATTGATAAAACAAGTCCGAACATATTTGCCATGTGTATGATTCATCCGCTAGTTACAATCAGCCCCCCCCCCCCCAAACACGTTGCACGTTGATTTCCACAATCATACCAAAACATTATGCTGCCTACCGCCCATTCCGCCAATAAGCCACGAATGCGGATGCAAGTCTCGTGTCCCTTACACTTTTACCGACAAAAGTATCGAGGTGCTGTGCAGCTATTTTATAATTGATTGTGTTACGTGGTTTTATGGATACACACATTTACGCAACGAATCAAAGTTAGTGCGCCCGCAGCTATTATTGTTCAAGGCGTCAAAGTCAAGTTTTGACAGCGACCTCTCTTTGTTGCCAAAATATTTTTGTCAACGAAATGGAGATAGGTGCCAGAAATTTTGGCATAGCTGGCTTAGTTTATCTTGATTAATTGGGCTTTAACGTCCATTGGCATCCCTGTCTCAGTCTGTGATGGCACATGTTGTGTGGACCTGTACAGTCCCCAAAAGGCCTTCGAATTTTAGAACCTTGCTTCTTAGCTGGGCAGCAGTGTCCCTATTTCTCAAAGATGCACTTAAGAAATTGGTTGTTTTGAAACTTATAAATAGGTAGTATTTACTTAATTACAAGGTTTATACCTTCTTCGAAAAGGAGAGTGCTCATGTAATTACCCAACTGCAATCTGCTGACCGCATGCAGGTCTGACCATTTTTAGACTAAATGGTTTCTCGTGAAAGCAAGACTCTAGCGTGGGGTAGCCCCATGGGGAATGTGGTCCCAAACCTTCGTCTAAACTAAATGACAGCACGCTTATGCTGTCGCCTGCATGACAATCTCAAATGTCGATCCATCTTGCATACAATAGTTGCCATTCCACAGATCAAATCGACATCTTCTATGTCTGCAAGAAATACTTAAGATGTCGAGTTATTGGTAATTCCTACTCTGCTGCAAATGCATCGACTTGGCTTGGCTATGCTGGGTTCTTGGAATCCGATTGCTGGGTGAATGCACGCGTGAGCTATCGTTGAAATACCAATAAGAAACGTATCCAGTCTAGACAAAAAGAAATGCGTAAATTCCCACGACATTCTGAAAGTTTTCAAGCTTGACTCATTCTTATATTTGCCATCTCACATTACAAATTGAAATACAATTTTCCATGTCAGTTGTCCCTCGTCATAATGCTTGACTGCTGAAATTTCTTTTCAAATCCAAGCTATTTTTGTAATATGCGTGTAGATGCGTGAGTCTGCTCTTTTTGGGCGTTTCGAAGAAATCGCCTGCATTTGGTCTTACGGTTTGAATTTGTCAAATTATGGTGTCAAGAGGTCTGTGGCAGGACAGTGCAGTGCGTCGTCGGATACTAGGAATGTTGGCCGCACAAAAACTGTTGGTGCAAAAATGTGAACGTGCGTCGTTAAACGAGGGTTGGTTTTTTTGTTTTTGCAGACCTGCAGCTCGCGGCGGAACTGGGTAAAACGTTGCTGGAGCGAAACAAGGAATTGGAAAACAGTTTGAAACAACACCAAAACGTCATAGAAGACCAGACACAGGAGATCGAGGTATGTACCAATCTAGAACTTAGAACAAGCATATTGTCCATGACGGCCCACCGATGATGATACTATTGTGTGGTTCTGCTCTCTTGAGCGTCGATAATGTCTTCAGATCGTCCTTGGGCGATTACACAGCAGAAAACACTGTGCACAGAAATATTTCGGGAAGCAATCGTGTCTGGTTTGTCGTGATATTTTCTCATTGCATGGCTGGCTTTCAGGTTCCAGTCAATGATCCATGCTGGCCACCAACAGCTTGAAGTTACTCATCTGTTAGTTCAGAAAAAATGCGTTTCCTGGCAAAAAATGTAATAGTACCTTACTACCTGGTTTCCACATAGATTTTGTATGTCGCCGCTGAACAGGCCTTGCGGCCCAATTGTGTGTCCCAAAATGCCGATTTTAACTGCAGATCACCACATTTTTAGATAACCAAAATTGCTTTCTGAAACAGCATTAGAACTTACATGACCCCACAATAATAACAAAAGTAATAACAGTGTATTTATTTGTTTTTAAAAATGACAAGGGTCACAATAATCTGTTATAATATACATTTTATAAAGCCCTCAAGACCTCAATTTGTGCCTCTTTAAATGCTAGCTTTTCCCAAAATCTTTGGAGTTTTTGTGGTTTTCTCCTAGTTTTCAGCCTTCTGAAACTTCAATGCGCCCTGTGAGTTTGGCGGCCGGTAAAGGTGAAGGTGCCAAGAGATGGCAGCTTAGTGACATACATATTTTAAATTTATACTCCATACCCTAACCACAGGGAGTAGTAATAAAATAGCGTTTCCCAGATCGACTTTCACAACGGCCAATCACGTGTTTCCAAACTTGGATCTTCATTTAAACATGTTTTAGCAAAAGAGGTTGGTAAGAAAGAGCCAACAGTGGTGACAATAGGGCAACAATTATGCAATAAAACATTGAGAAATGTTGAGGATGTTATTCACTTACCTGGTGCCTTATAATGTTGATGCTTTCAGTACTTGACCAAGCAGACGGCCGCGCTAAGAGAAGTAAATGATTCCCGGCTACGCATCTACGAGCAACTAGAAGTCAGCATCCAAGACCTGGAAAGAGCCAACCAGCGACTCACTCTAGAAAACTCTGCCGACAAGAAACACATCAAAAGGTAAGCTACTTTGGCTGCGATAATCTAACTGCAGCACGAACTTGAAACAGAATTCTTAAAGTGAGCCCAACAGTGTTTGGGGAAAATTTTCTTAAATAAAACAGTAAAAGTAAAGCACAACAATGGTTTGATCAACAGCCATGACAAGGTGGAGATCGAGGGTTCTGTCCCCGACTGCCGATTGGGCACCAATTTGTGAGGGGTATTAGTGTTCCTAATAATAAAACATTAGGCATATATTTTTTTAATTCATAAGTCACTTCAAAATTGACCAGAAGTATGACCAAAACATACCCAGAAATGAGTACCTTAGATTCTAAAACATTATTCCCATATCTCTTCTCCATTTTTTTCTACTGTAGAAAGGTGTCGCTAAACAAACAATTCAATCATAGAGGCAGAAAAATTATCAGCCAAAATCAACTGGCCATTCAATAATAAAGATATATGCCAAGCTACACACATCTGCACCTGTCGGCCATCTGAAATAACCCCTGCTGCAAAATGTAATTGGAAACGAATCAATACAGTATGAATATTCTGCTTGCAGTCTTTGTGTAAGCATCGACTCTCTGGAAGCTCGATGCGAGGAGCTTCAAAGGAATCTGGATGAGATGACCCTGCAGCAGGACAGCTATCGGCGGCGCCAGCAGCGAAACCACTCGATCTGCTCGAGTCCGGGCGTGCCACCCACCTCGCGTATTGACGATGGCTCCGTGCAGACCTCGTTCAATGACGTAGACATGAAGGAGATGGCTGCCGATGAGGAGGAAATCATTCAAATGCTCACACAGATGCAAGAGTTGAGGTCCCAGAGAATGAAGGAGCAGCGGAAGGTAGCTGAGCTTGAGGATCAACTGGCAACGGTGCTGAAGGTAGTTTGATTTATACTTCAGAAATAGGGATAGAAAAATATTTATAGTTACATTAACTTCTGTTTTGTAGGTTGTTTAAAAATGTTAAGAAAGCCCCAATTGTTTTTTACATTAATTATCAAGAAACAATTTTAGAATTCATTCAAACGGATTTTTGAAGTCTATTGGTAGGAGCAGTTTTTCTTTGTGCTTCTAGAAATGTATTAAAGAATGCAACATCAATTTAAATTTGATTGTGGAGATAAACTAGCCACACTCAACGGTACTAGTCTCACTTTCATTGAGATTTTAAATGTGAAATTCCCCATTTCTCTGTTCAACTCTGTTTTTTAAATGAATTTACATCGTGAGATCTAATATTGGTACAGCATGGCAGTCCTAGCTTATATCATACATCATGCTAACAAATATTTTTTTCAACGACCCAGGACAACTTGTGCCTAGAGGAGAAACTTGCAATTCTGCAACAGAAAGAAGCCGATATGAAATCTATGCAAGAAGAAATTTCCACCCTGGAAGAAGTCAGGTAAAATAAATTTCCTTCAGTAATGTGCATGGTATTGTTTTTCATATTCGTAGCCCCTTGGATTGCAGGTTCAAATCTGCTGCCATAGCATTGATTCAAATAATTTCTGCAACATAGCATTGATTCAAATAATTTCTGCAACATAGCCAACTTTACAGCTTATGAATCTCATTGCCCCCTTTGCACACAGTTCATAACCACAAGTACATTATCTTAATAGGATCAGTCTACTAAATTTTGGCAGACTAGATTGCTATTTATTTCTGGCAACATGGCTCCAATTCAACTGATCTTTATCAAATATGTATAGTAGTTTCTTTCTGAAATATGAGGTGATTATGCTATACACAAAATACTTTGTAAATCTATACTAAAAAATATTTAATATGTATTTACTTTAAAAAGTCAAAACAGTTTCTATCTTGTTTGGACAAAGTATGATTATGTGATGATTGGTTTTGTTGATTCAGACAAGGGCACCTGTGCGGCCGTTGCCTACGAAATGTAGATAATCGCGGCCAAGATGAACTCTCTCTGCTGATGGATCACGAGGAGGAGGAAGATGCCAGCGTGGTCAACTCACTGGCCAGCGACACACACCGCAGCACTGTCATCTTGCAAATAGGGGTAAGTTGCTTCAGTGTCTGTTGTTCTCTTGCTTCAAGACACTGGCCACCTATATTGATGGCTGGTAGTAATTTGCAAATGCAAGTTTGTCATCCTATAACGGATCCTTTACCAATTCCTTATTTCGTTGGTCTTAGTATTATTAAATTATGGTTTCCTACTAACATATATGCTTCACAATTCACATGGCAGTTATCTCCCATTTATTTTTTTTCCCTACAGGCAAGATGCATGCTCGCCGATTTCCTAAATTCGCCTTTGTGTGGAAAACTCCTGCAATTAATTTTAAAGATTATAATTTGTGTAGAACATTTTGAAGCTAGCAAAATACCATTACTGTTTCCATTTCAAGCACTAAAATGGATATTGCTACTAAAAAGTCAAACGATGGAATAGACTAACGATTGTTTTTTATTAATGTGCTCATTAACATTTTTTTTACCTTATGATATCTTCAATTAGTTTTGCAACTAAAGAAACAACATTTATAAAAGTAATGAACACATGACATGTATTGCAACAAAAGTACATTTTTAATAGAATAAACTAATAATGTGGCCGATAACGTAGTGCACATGTTGGCAGTGGAAATTAAAACATTGATGTCATGTCTTCAGGGCTCGCCTGGCCACCATCCCCACTATGACAATCCTTACCGCGTCCTTGTCGAGAAATATGAGGCCCTGGTGCAAATGCAGCGTCCGATCGACAACAAGCGGCACTCGATGGCAGCCAACTCGCTCTCGCTGCAAGAAGAGCTCCAAATGTCTGGAGATTTCAACAGTTTTAATGCGAAAGACAACGAGGCGGAAGAACATGATGCTGTCGTGCCTAATAAAGACGCTCACATTGGCAAGGTGATCCTACGCAAGCGTACGCCGGCAACGAAAACCATTTCGACGACGCCAACAGACTTCTCCGAAGCAGAGACCTCGTCTTCAGGGTTCTCGGACGAGACCAGCAACAAGATGACGCAGACAGATATCAATCCACCGCCAGGATCGTTCTTGTGTACCATAGCGGATGGGACGGACTGCCGATTCAGCATCTACGACGATGCCAATCCAATTGAAAGCCGCTTCCGCAAGAAGCCGCAGTATCGGCAGCTATTCAGAGAGATCTTCGATGTGCTGAAACGTGCTGCTGAGAATAAAGATGAAGGAGAACAACTTCCTCTCCTGGATGATATCACGCCAATCATCGAAGCTCCTAAAGTTCCCCCGGTCACTCCTGCTCGAGAGGATCCTCCTTCAAGTTTCCCAAGCAAGCAGCCTGGCGAATCTTTCATCTCTGAAGAAGATACCAAGAGCATTGCTGAAGAATTGGCTGCCCTTACCAACGATCTTCTCGATTCGAAGATCCAGGAAATTAAATTCGAGGCAGCTGCTCAGGGAAAAGCAGAAGAAAAGCTATCTGCCGAATCCCCCAAGAAGTCTCCACCCAAGCCAGACATTCTTGAGTACCTTTCTATCGGTGTTGGCATCAAGAAGAAGTCGAACGGCAAGAAGAACTCCCCGTCAAAGATGCACAAGGCGACGTCGGTTGCTGAGCGAGTGGAGCGGATCGAATCTCCGCTGGTCGGTGCCTGTGTGTCTCACTCCGGCCGATCCAGCAACTCGCGCAAACGCCGAGAGTCACGTCTGAGCGAGCGCCTGGCTGACAGTGCGCCATCATCACGACCGGAGTCCCCACGTACTCCTGCGTGGTACAACCGCGAAGCGATGGCCGCCAATTCGCAGCCACAATCTTCCTGGGACTTCAAACCCTTCCTGAGTTCGGCATCGCAAGAGGTCGCTAAGCTAAAACGACTCGAGAAATCCTATGCAGAAGTACTGAGACTGCAGCCACAACCTAGTCATAGGCCGGTCTCGTTCAATGGCTATCGCAGGCATTAGCGGCCCAATTGTGTGTGACTTGCACCAACGACTCGCGGAGAAATCTCCAATTTTGAGCTCAAGCGATTGGTAGAGTTTAGACTGCCCTGATGCCATCAGTATTTTAGTGAATTTAACTTTGTTAATCTAATTTTGTGTAGCTTTTAACATTTTATAAGATTCTAAATATTTTTCATTATTGCTTTGTGACAGTTGATTTTGTTTTTGTTTCTGTAAATGTTTTTCCTATCAAATAATAGATAATACATTTTTAGATGGATAATATATTACGCCAGAAAGGTTTTGGGAAACAATTGATGTCCTTGGCTGTTTCTAATATCCAGTGCAGATGAAAGGTTTCTAGCAAATATTTCTGTGAAACAATATGTTTACTAAAGAATATATTATGCTAATGTCTCCTTCTATACTTAGTGCATTTTTACATCTCAACAAATATATTTAGATTTACCAACTACCAGACAAAATTAATTTGAAAATGTTTAGATTAATTATAACCTCTACACATCGATACTTATTTTTTAATCTTATATTCTTAACATGCTTGAGCGGAATGTCGTTACAGCCAAGACGTTGGATATAAGACGCTGGAAAGATGGAGCCCTATGATATTTGAATCTTATAAGAACATATTACTCATGAATTAAGCATGTAAAAATAATTTATGTCACTGAAATAAATCAATCAGTTCATGCCATATTTGATTCCATTTACCAGCCTCGTGCAAATAATAACCCGTACAATAAGTGTCGCAGCCAGGTTTGTTTATTAATTCAGTATGTTATAGGTATACAATATGGTTGCAATTGATAAACAAAACCGACTTTTAAGAAGTATTCAATGACTTCTGAGAGAATATTCAATTTGTCTTGCATTTTGTCAAATATTCCTTACTGAAGTGACAAGGAAAGAATTTCTAGTTTGCTCGGTGCCCAATCAAAATGTATGTATTGTGGCGCTGGCTTGCGTAGTGAAAATCTTGACGTAGCACAGCTGTTCAATGTTGTATTGTAGCTGCTTTCTCACACTGGGCTTGATTACGAATTGCAGAGCAGAGATTACAAAATGGGAAACCCAAAATATAATTTAGAAAAAAATTAATATTTGCATTGACACAATTTACAGCCACCGAAAGATAGTCTGGATAGAAATAAAAACGACGCCCTTGCTGAGTTGGTTTAAGCGTTCAGGACCGCTTGTTGAAGAGAACTTTGTGGATAGTGTCGACATCGGGGTAGACTGCTGCCTTCTGGCTCTTTGTCGGGAACCGGCCAGAAGTTGCCCCGCGGAAGTGAGCACCGCTGCTAAATGTAAGGTAAGGTAAGATTATGTCTGCTGGACAGGAACTAACGAGTCATTTGCACACAAAAAAAGAAAAGTATATGCAAGTAATCCTCTTTTTGACATAAACGAGATGGATGGGCTTGCCTGGTAGAGCGAGCTGGAGTGGGTAGCGCCGCCACCTGTGGTGGCCGGTGGTTAACCAGCATACACTTCATTGGCTCTCCGTCCAATTGCCGGTTGTGATAAATCTCGACAGCTTTCATTGCATCCTTCCGTGAGCGGTACACCACCTCGGCCGTACCGGGACGCACCAGCTTCGATGTCACCAGAGATCCTGAAGATAAGACAGCCAGTTTTGTTTTAATAGCACTTGCTGAATGAAGACTGCAGGATTAAGGATAAGGGTTTTAAGCACCAGGGAATTGATTGGGAGGGAACTTTTCAAAAAAACCCCGAGATTTCTTTAGCCCACTCAGGTGAAATTGTTACAAGCTTGTAAAGAAGCTTAATTTCAAGACTGTATCTAGAAATAGCAGGAATAACAAGTTTCTAAGTTGCTGTTTGATACCAGATCTGATATCATACCAAATTGGACATAACGCAGGTCAACAGCATGCTCAAACTGACCCGAAATCAGTGATTTCTATTCATGATCATAGTTGTCTTGCCCCACAGAAAAACTCCTGGCCCTCTGAACGGTTTGCAATCAAGTGTAAGAATGTGACACCACTTGCCAACATCCTCAAACAGCTCGCGGATGTCTTCGTTGGTGACGGACTTCTGCAGGTTGGAGACGACGATGCGATGATTCTCCGCTGGCGGGTTCTGTGTGCGAACAGCGGCTGTACGTGTCGGGGCCGACCGGGACTCTCCCGAGAGGATACCCATCGAGCGAGATGCTGGCTTAGCGGCTGCTAGTCGCGCCTTGACTCCGCCTGCCTCGCGGGCAGCGGCAAAGCTTCCGCGTGGGTAACTCACCATCTCCTCGTCATCATCATCCGAGTAGACCACCTGGGGACTGAGGGATATGGGAACCATCCATAAGTACATTGATGATCTCTAATTAAAAAAAGGTTTTGTTGTACATTATTTTTCGACTTACCGAGTTTGCATCACGCGAGGGCGCTGGATTGGCGCCACACGCTTGGGCGAAGGAGGCTCAAGGTCGTGCTGGAACCAGTCTTGCGATGTCTGGAAATTCACAAATGAATAAGTGGCGGGGCGTGATATTTTTTTACTTTCCCTGTCCCATTTATGCTGATGCCTCCCTGGCCCTCACCAAAAGCTTCTGTTGCAATTCTCCAACAAATGTTACACGGGAGAATATTTGCAGCTGCAGGAGTGAATCTAAGGGCTATCAGCAAATAATATTTCTCTTAATTTTAGAGAAAACTCAATCTAACAAATTCTCCACTGCAGTGTAGTGATGATTCCCTAAACACTTACTTCAAGACGGAGTTAAAATACCCACCTTAACATTGACAGGGGCCATTCGGGGCTGAAGTCTGACAGCTTTGGCAAGTGGTCTCTGCTGGGACACAGTAGGTTCACGCAGAATATTTCCCCTAAGCATGCTTTGGGCCATGAGATCGAACCCTTCCACATCTTCATCCATGTAATGTGACTTCTTCCACGAGTAGGCATTTCGTGGTGGCGGAAAGGATGGGAGTGCAGGCAAAGCACTTCTGTTTTCAACAGTGCGTCT
Organism: Protonemura montana; assembly: GCA_947568835.1. Classification (NCBI taxonomy): domain Eukaryota; kingdom Metazoa; phylum Arthropoda; class Insecta; order Plecoptera; family Nemouridae; genus Protonemura; species Protonemura montana. The sequence goes on along the minus strand of OX387602.1, from coordinate 26,424,885 downwards.
GATAATTAAAGGTTCCAAATTGATTTCGTCTTCTAGCTCAGTTTCCAGGTCCATCAGGCTGGGAAGTAAAGTGTCGCGATAGTTTGTTGTTCGAGTAGGCATTGTAAACGGACTTATCAATGGTGGGATGGCCTTTACTTTTTTCTTAGTGCTTAACTCGATTTTTCCATTGCGACCAGTATGAACTATGATGCCACCCTTCATAGTTAGCATCTGCTGACCAGCATTTCTTCTTCCAATGGTCTCGACACCATGCATTTTGTTGAGTTTCAAACGCGCATCACTCATTTTGGCTATTTCACCAAGTTTCTCTCTGGCATCTGTGATCTTTTGCCTTTTGTGCTGAATGATGCGAGAACGAGCATCACCGATTGGAGCAGCCACACGACCGATGCCACCTCTTCCTCCTCGGCGGCCTTGTATTCCCCTCTGCGCATTGTTGTTTCCTCTGTTGGGAATGGGTTTCACTCCTCCAGAGACATTGACAATTCCACCTCTGCCACCTCTGCCTCCTCTGCCACCACCTCGGCTGCAAAAACACCAAAAATAAAGTGAAATTAATAAACCATTGATTAAATATTGCTCATTGTATTAATTTTATCACATTTTATTTATTATTTGTATTGGACTAGGAACACAATACGATAACGAAAAAAGAATATCGTCAAAACTAATAAAATAGTATAAACGCAATGCTTAGGGACGTCTATGCTGATTATTATACAAATTACCGGGCTCTGACCAAGTGATAGGTTATGTTCCTGCAGTTTGGGTAACAAGAAACAAAACAAATTCCATTATTATTATGTACATACCCGCGTTTCCCTTTAGGTAATGTTGATTTCTTTTTTGTGATGATATCATCCAAACTAAGATCTGTATCCATTTGAGATAGTGCAGTTAGTGGACACTTAATTTAACAAATGCTTGTTCGTTAACTGCGATGGATGCAAAACGAATATCGCAAAGCGAAGCTGTAACCCTTCACAAGCTCAGCAAAACACATATATATATATATATCTGCTAGCCTCACTTCACCCAAACTGCAAAGCAGACAACTAATGAAAAGAATTAATGTTCAATGGTTTGTTCTCTGGAAGCTAGTTTAGGGTTATACCTGGGGAGTTTTGATGCGTTAGGTTGGCGCTGTGGAAAACCTACCTCCAGCTGCGGAGCTGCAGAGACCAGCCACATTGGAAGCCAGCCGAGACGGTGCAGACGTCAGGCAGTGGCATAGTTTATTTTTGAAGGGATAAAATCAATTGAAACTCCGTTGAAAACTGTAACATTACTTAATTCCCTATTAAAGTCCAACAAATTACATAATGACGCATTATTTTACTGGTACTTGGGAGGTGAGCATTATTTCCTAATTATTTAAATGACACCATCTGACACCCTGACACCACTGTTGAGTGCCAAACCACCTTCGGGGCGTAGTGATTGATAATAACCAAATTACAAGCTTTATTTTCCTCTAAAATGTCAAATAATATTTTTTTCTCTGCGGCTGCAGATTGCCGGGAGCGTATCTCAGGCTGGTTGCCTGGAGACGTCGGGAATTGAAGGGTGAGTGCTCAAGAAATTGTCACTACATGATCTGACCATCTGACAGCTTAACATACTGAACAGTAAATAGGCGATCAAACACAGGTCGAGCTAGGCTGGTCTTGATAGCGTTTATATATCGTTCTATGTTACGTCAATAAAAATTACAATTTATTATTTTTGAACCAATTAGCAAATTTCACTTGGAGGTGACTTGAGGCCTATGTTGGTATCAGACTATGATCAATATTGGTCAATTTTCCTGTTTCACCACAAACCTTTCCAGTATATATACCAACCTACGTACATACCTTCAAAGGCACCTTTTAAGAAGTCAGTGGTTGATCGGTAAGGAAAGTAATCTATTTGTAGGTGTAGTAGGTACCTTTACTGTAGGCTTATGGGAACTTGATTTCTGTGTGTTTTTAAGTGAGCGTACTGTTTGAACATCCTACCTACGCTGTGTTTCCAAGATTTGGTTGCAACTTCCAGGCATTATTCCAATATAAAATCTAGTACAGGCTTCAGGAAAAACTCATATTGGCATTAAACAGTACATAGGACTCTGGGATCCATTCTCCATCCAGAAAACGCAATACCTTTAGTGCCACTCCTGGTGTCCGGCTTGTGTTGAATGAGGATCGAAAGCCTAGGCACTAAAAGGCTTGTGCTGGAACTCGGAAGGTTGACAAAAGCAAGATGAAGAAAAGATTTGATGTATTTGGCTTGTTCTATTGATATTAAAACATATTCTATAATATTAATGATGTGTCAAATGTTATCTTAAGACATTTTCAGGTAGGTACCATTTTTTATGGTATTGAAAAATGTGCATATGCCTAATTACAGTTTGCATCTTATTTTGGGACACCTGAGTCCTTAAAAACTACCTTCACTAGCACTAGCAGCAGACGACTAGCAGAAGGTGCAAAGGGGAAGAAATTTAAATGAGACTACATAAGAATCACAAGTAATAATAATAGATTTGCAAGCAGAAGCAATAAAAGTTGGTTCAATCTTCATTTTTTCTGACGCTTGCTATGCAGTCTTTATTGCATTGCACCAAGAGTGACTTTGTGATATTCACTTTGGTTTGAAAATCGTGGAACAAAATAAATTGAAGTTAGTGCCACGAAGGCCTCGGCTTATCGACTTTTCGCTGTCATCTAGATCTTTACTATGTCTACTCTGGGTAACTCTTGCTAACTGCTACCAGTTCTATATACTATTCATAGTGAATGATTAAATACAAAAATGAATAATGTTATGCCTTCGTCTCCAACTTCTGTTTGCTTAAATTTGCTGTCTGTAGACCGTAAAAATTACCATACTATCATTCATAATTGTCTTATGAAATAAGATAGCCAATATCTTTGCTGTTGCGAAACTTATTGTGATATTAATGTGTCATGCCTAGTGGTCTCGGCAGTGGAGTTTCCGCCTGGCATACATCATACTTCGTCTTGACAGAACATCATTACAGAATTTTTGTTTTGAAAGATGTTCATCATTTTGAATAGAGTTAAATGCAGCAACTATTTTCTCAGATAATTCATATACTACAAATATCAGATTTAAAAAAATCAGATTTTTCACAGCCTGTCCATTGACCACTTAGTGAGCTTTTCTACCTAAGGGTGAGCTGTTGACCTTATGCACTTCAACTGCTAGGTATCATTTAAAGAACCACACATTTGCACAATAGTTTGAGGTACAGAAGTGGAGATCCTTTGTTTCCTCCGATCACTTGTGCATTCAAAATTGAAATCTTCGGGCCCTATTGTTTGGTATGTTGAGGCAAACACAATTTTAGAGTATTTTGTGGTTAATAGGAATGTAGTGAAAATGAATTTTTGTGCAAAATAGTACATAATAAATAAAATTTATTCATGGCAAAAAATTTTAACCAATTCTGGTAATAATTCATTGCATTTTGTTACAGAACCCTCCTCGCGCTAGACGAGACCGGTGATGTCACTTGGACCGTTCCCGACGGGGTAGAATTCATCCCTTTGTTCAACTGCGAAACTTACGAAATATTTAGCACATCTTTATCAGGCGTCGTTCTGCGGTTTGGAGCGATCGCAGGGCATGTCATTGAGTTTAGGGTAAGGATTTCACTTTCTCTTGTGAAACAAACCTTGTATTGCTATTTCTATTAAAGTTGTAATTTTTAAATGAAAAAGCACTAAACAGTAATGAAATATCCAAATATTTTCAACATTCCAGGTTGATCAAGCTGAGCCTCAAGACACAATGTTACTGGCGTGTGAGGGCTGGTGTCGCCTCCAATGCAAGCGCTTCTTGGAGCCTGACCCAGGGGTTAACTCTTCATTCTCACTTCTGCCAGCTCTGGAAGATGGATATTTTTCAGATCTTTCTATAGCCGCAGGAAATGGGAAGGCGTTTGCCGTGCATACTTGCATTCTAAAGGTAAGTGGCTCACTGAATGAATTGATAAAAAGTAATGTACCTGGTTATAACACCTACATTTTTGTGAGGTACATATATTAAATTCAGTTATTGGGTATGGACATTTGGTTCATAGGTATAGTTAGAGGGCCAGCGTCAATGTAAAAATTTCCGCTGAGCAAATAAGCCGGCAAAAAGTGATATAGGTAAGTGCCATTCAAAATCGCTTGTTGCCGGCTATATTTAAATAATCACGGCTCTAAATATTGGTACGTATGTATCAATCGTTGAGGTTTTCACTAAGGGAGTTTTATCATCTCCATCTTCTTTTTCTGGGGGAACCAGAGAACAAAATCCTATTTTCTGAAAAACACCTGGAAAACACCTAAACAGGCTCTTTTATAACGCATGTAACTACAAGAAAAAATAACATTTTTTATTTTGAAAAGCATCAATCTGTTGCCAATAGTGTGATGCGACATATAGTTTTGCTCCGTCGCGATTGGACAAGCGGTTTGGCCGGTAAGTTGTATCCAGTGAACCTAGATAAAAACCTGAGTTAGAAACCGATACAACAGCCTTAAAAATGACAGATAGAACTCCACCTAGTAACTTTATCCATTTTTGCCAGTCAAGTAGTCATTTGGTAGTTATTTTTTTGCGAAATAGTTAAACGTTAGCGTTATAGTACTACGGTAAGGGTGCTAAGAAGCGGGATGCTTCTGAGTGTAAAAGAAGTAACAATGTAAGTTTTCTATTTTAGGTTTTGGAATCTTGCCGAGTTACCTAGGACAGAATTAAATGAGCTAATTGATTTGATAGATAGTCATGCCCGGGTGTGTAGACACTCCAAGAATTCTAAATCTTATTGCTTCTCTTTCCAGCTGAGTGCACCCGAGCTGGACTGGAGTCGGCAACCCCCGCCGCTGTCGGGTTTCCCTGAGGACGTGCTCGGAACAGTACTGCACTTCCTCTATGCCGAGTGCTTGCCTGCGAATCTTGCCGAACAAACCGCTAAGCAGTGCATTGCCGTGGCTGCAGAAGTTCCAGGTCTTGGGAGACTCGTCAAGATGTGTGAACTCTATCTGAAGAATATGGCACTTAAACTACGTGAGTCTACTTGTTCACTTGCCGTCAGGTCTGAAGGCACACCTATCGATCATTTACGTAATCCACGTAACGATTGGTGATGGTTGTGTGGAAACGCCAGTAAAACTGAATGTCTTGAACCGAAAAAAGTTTTTGTAACAGAAATTTCATTGGTGGCACAAATTTATGTTCTGTTTCATTCTAATTTTACGGTGTAGATTACTAAAATGATTTGGGTTTTGTGGTTGTCAACCTATGGGTTATTTTACTGGGATTTTGCTGTGTGATTATACAATTACTCTCGACATCAGACTACAAAATCAAGCACAACAATCAAAATCAATCAAATCCATACCGTCAAGAGGTTGATAAGCAAGGTGAATGAAGTGAAGGTGAATGAAGGTGAATGAACGTGAAGGAAGCTCTACTAACTTTCATCCCTCCAGCCTCTCTCCCAAACAGAACTGGTCATGTAAATGATGGTCACCCATCCAATACCTGACTCAGCGCAGTGTTGGTTAACTTCGGTGATCTCAAGAGAACCTTTGTTTCCAACACGCCAAACCGTTCAGTCAAAGATCTTTCGGCATAAGACAAGCTGAGTTGGGTAAATAGCTAACATCGAATGTGATTGACATGTGTGTGTTTTCCTTGCAGAGATCATCGGGCTGGTGTCGGACATGCATGCCTGCGCCAGTCACATCATCGAGCATTTCGGCCCAAAGAGTTCCCCTGGCGAGCACTCGGTGGATGGCATCAGTGCTAACCCTGCCAAGCTCTGCTACGTTGTCAAGCAGTCAGTGCGCGAAACCGCAGTCGGTATGTGCCGTTGCAGCAGGGACGGAAAAAAAACTGACACTAATCGTACAATATGCATATGCATATGCAATGCATATGCAATTCATATGCATTGATGGTCCTATCTTCAAAAACATTTGCTTGCAGAAAATTTCACGGCCCTCGATTGTATGATTATCACTTAAAAAAAGAACTCCTGGTTGTAATTGCACTTAATTTTGCTTTCTAAGCATTTTAAACCCTTACTAATTTGCACTGTGGATTACATAAGCAATAGTTAATCAGATATATATATATATTTTTTTTTTAATTTTGAAGAGCTCAGTCAGAGATATAAAAATAGTCATACATTCATGTTACATTTGGTTTGGTAAAATGCTTTTAGAAAAGTCTTTTTAATGCATAAATACTTATGACAGGGTTGAAGGAAGTCAAAAAACTGATCACTGACTCTGTTCTTCAGCTGGTGTGAAACTGCTCCACCTTTGCGACCTTTTCACAAAGCGCAAGTCTGGGCTATCGCGCGAGGAGCGTCACGAAATAATCCGCTACGCCAAGTCCCGCCTGCCAATCTTCATGAGCCAACTGCACCGATTCCTGCAAGGAGTCAAGTCCACATTCAGTAACATGTCTCCGAGCCAGCGCCAGGAGGTGGCCACCTACTTAGTGCCTGAGGTGAGTCGTTAGTGGACTTTATCTGTAACCAATGCAACTGGAATGCAAATAGGGGTCCAAGTTACTTGATTTTTTTTGCCGTGCAGAAGGTTAGAGTGAGGCAGCGCAACTAACCACTCGACATCAATTTTCTTCGCCGCTAAGTTGCGCTCCCTCTCCCTTTCCTTCTTCACTACATCACGCCATGAACGAACAAGTTAACTGGAGGTCGTTTTTACAGTTAAGCTAAAACCTCTTAAGAAATTTCACACAATGTAACATATTTCATTACCACTTTTGCATGTCTAATTTAACTGTGGTCATAGCAAACACATTAAATTTACTACTTTTGTTGTCATTGGAAATCTGGTAAAATCCCTTTTGTTACCAGCTTTACCATTTCTCCAATTTTTAACCGAGAACAGCACAATCAGAAAATTGTGTCAACGTCTTTGAGTTCTTTGAGTTCGAACTTTACGGCCAGGATCTCTGCAAATTTGAGAGATTGTCAGCCCAAATTGATCTGTGTTGCTGATTTTGCTAGTTTTGTAAAAATGATTCCAACATACGCAAAATTTCGCAGATCGAAACGATTTTGGACACATTCTCGGCGCTGGTTCTGGAAGTAAAAGGGGCCTTGGAACATATCATCCTGACTCTGGCACCAAGTGACGGCTGCAAGAGCTCGAAAGGCTCGCTGGCGGAAGTCCTTGGGCGGTCGTTGCGAAATGTTCTTCACATCCGCGAGCTGAGCAAGCTGCGGAGCTCCCACCAGCGGATAGCCTTCAGCCTTGAGCTGCTTCTTCAGAAAAAGGACAGCTTTAACGCCTTGACCAGTGCGAACAAAGTGCGATCTGTTGCTCGAAATCTCGAGCAACTCATCGAGGAGTTGCCCATATTTCTGCTGCGACTAGAAGAGGTCACTGCTGCCCTTGATGATAAATTGGAATGGAAGGAATTCAAGTTCTGCTTCAAAGTTGGAACTTCAAAAGTTGTAAGTTGACACATTCAAAAATGTTTTTCTAGCAAAATAGCGTAGAATATCGAGTCTCCTGGTTAAATTGGAAACCTAATAGTGTGTGCAAGACATACCATCAACTAAGCCACAAAAAGCTACAAATGGTTTTAAAGATAAAGACACTGTATATCTATAATTCAAGTCACAGAACTGAGAAAAAACACAGAAATAAGCAGTTGGTGCATTGGTCCATTCTGACTTTTGCTACTTTCAAGAAGAAGACATGAGTATTGCATTTTAAATCTAGTTGCTGACAATGTAATTGCTTCATTCTTATACCACACAACGCCATTGTGACTGTGAAGACTTGAGAACTGAGTCGTCCGTATTGTATAATTTTGATCCCATTTCAGTCAGGTTTGTTGCAAAAACTGCGTTCGCACAGCGGCACCTTGCAAGACGTGCTCGGTCGGCTGTGTGACCTGGTGCAGCGTGACTCGTTGACCCAGTCGGTGATTGCACTCGGCCTTCTCGACCCCACACACGCTGCTGCTACCGCCTCCGACGCCAACCACGCCGCCAAGCCCGCGCCACACTCCACTCCAAAGCAGCACGGGTACAAAGTAAGACTCGGCTTAAGGGAATCTGTTATGTATTCAGTTGCCAGGTAACTCACTGTAACTGTTGAGTGTGTAGGTTATAGTTAGAAAGAAAACGTTAATGCTAAAATGACTAAAATTGCGTGCAATTAGAATTCCGCCAAATATGGTATTCACTTACTATTCAGAAATGGGGAATTTGTCAGAATTGAATACTCTAGGGTCCCTAGAGAATCCAGAGTTGATGCGACATTCAGGGAAATATAGCGAAATGGAGAATTTCCAGTTAAATTTAAACGTTTCTGGGGAACAAAAGCCAGTGTAAATTAATCTGAAAAATGTCAAACCGTGTTTTCTTCATAGTTAAACAAATTTTGTATCTGCTTGCTTCGCTCACTAAGCTCACAATCAATGCTAACCTCAACGGTTGATATACATGTGTTGATATTTTGAGACGTAATTTTTTAATTGTTGAGGTTTTTTAACAAGGACGGCTACCAGCACTGTCTGCCATCATCCTACTTTACCACGTGCAGCTAGCTCGTTTGCTCTGCAGATAGCTTAAGATAAACGTTTTTTCTCTAACTAGTAACTACAACCTACACACTCACTGCTGTAACTCGTTATCACACATTTCACCTTTGTATGATTTGTACCCCTTTGATGTATTGCCGCTGGTTACAGCTGAACCTCGTGGAGTCCCTCTGCGTTCCGCCGCTGTCTCGTGACAGCGTGATCTCGCAGTCGGCCATCCGTCTGCTCCACTCGCGACGCGACACTGACATGACGTTCGAGGTGATGCCGCAGGCGGACGGCGCAGATAGCCTCATCGACCATACGCTGCCGCCAAACTCTAACCAAGTGCCTCTGGAAGCTGACGTTGAGGAGGTGGGTCCATTGCGATTGCCCTTGCACTTCGCTTGACAACCTCACAATTTGTCTTTACATAGAATATTGGGGCCAATTTAAAAAACCTTTGTAACGGTGTTTTATTTATTTTTCATTTTTTGGTTCCGAGCACTAGTATCTAGGATTATGTTGTCTAGTTAACCCTTTCATGGGTAAATAATTATTTGAAGATTTTTATTATTTTACTCATAATGACCAGAACTGTTAGGAACGCACCACACCTTTGAATATTTAATTCATTTCGTGTAAGAGGGTAGTGTTAAACGTATTCAAGGGAGTGATACGGAGTGCGGTGTGCATTTTCTCTTTCCAAAAATGTTCTACTACAGCAAAAGGGGAGTGTACTTATCGTCTGGCTATGCAACTGGAGATTTGATGTGGAACAAATCACTACGGAATGTCTGAGCCGATTTGGGATAAAAATGTTCCGAGAATCGCTAATACCAAAGCTGTTTCACTCAAAAATTCATCTGATGCTAATAATTGAATTAACATTTTTTTTAAGACACCGTTGCTTTTGGCTTCAAGCCCTGATTTCAATTCAGTTTATATATTTTTTCTAAGGTTGAAACTACCCTCTCTAGCATCAATTCACAGTGATTAACCAGCAAGGTTTGCACTTGCTCCGTCTAACCAACCGATATTATTAAAAACACAAGAATGCGGGAATTCCAAGAAAACCAACATTGAGATAAGCTACTGGTGCTCTGCAGCCGAAAATAATAATATATATCCCAATAACGTTGCACAGCAATTTTAATAGAGGGAAAGTGTGTTCCTGCTAACCACAAAAGAGTGAAGTCGGTCTGCTAGCTAGAAAATTGGAGTTTGTAATCAATTGCTGTGACCTTAGAAATTAGCCTTTCACTGGTAAATAACTATTTGTGTTTCAAGCAAGCAGTAAAGAGGTCTGTGAGGTCTTGAGAACAACAGCCTAGTTTTGTGGTCAGTGGTTCTAGCTCTTTTTGTGTGTGTTTGGCCAGGCGTGCACGATGCACGCTCACCGCGTGATTGTGGCTGCACGCTGCGACTGGTTCCGGCGCGCGCTGCTTTCGGGCATGCGTGAGTCCATCGACCGCAAGATTGTCGTCCATGATACGACTCCGTTCCTGTTTGCCACCTTCCTCGACTACCTGTACAGCGGGCATCTGGCAGGCAGCAAGCTGTCAGTGGATCAGCTGGCGGAGCTGATGCTGCTTAGCGATCGTTACGAGGTGGACTCCCTGAAGCACGCTTGCGAGCAGGGGCTCAAGCGGCATATCGACGATGATTCCGTGCTTTATTTCCTCAGCATGGCCGACCAGTTCAACGCCAACACCCTGCGAGTGAGTGCACGCTTAAATCTTTGCTATGATTGTTGCTTTTCATGAAACCGCTGCCCCTTGAGGCCTCTTGTTTAACAGCTCATTGCCCAGCTCCTTTGTTCAGGATTTGGAATTATTTTATAAAAATCAGTAAATTTGAGAAGTGGTCTTATTTAGCAGAAAGTAGGTTGGAAATTAGGTGATCAAACATTTATATTTTGAAAATGTTTGCTAATGCCTTTTTTTATCACTAGTCCTACTAACTACACTTCAAAGAGTGGCAAGGTTTATTTCGCAGCTTTTGCTAGTATATATATTTCCCGAACTGCTACACAGAATCGATCACATTTGGTAGAAAATTTGAACCTTGGCGGACGACATGAACGTGTTTGCTTGAAATTGTCTTAAAATAAAAATGTCAATCTTGTGCCGTTTTCCTGCAGGGCTCTTGTCTGAGTTTTATCTCGCTGAACCCCGATATCATGGACAGTGAGCTGTTCGAGGAGCTGCCGCAGAACCTGCAGGCGGAGATCTACGACCTTGTGATCTGGGTGAAGCCGCGCAAGTCGACGACCACCGAGAAGCTGCTGCCGTTTCCAGGACATGACTCGCCACCGTCTGTCTCATCAAGCATGGCAGACATCGAGGAGATGACTGCCAAACTGCGTGTCGACTCGTTGGACTCTGGTGACTGTGGTTCCATGGAAGATCTGCCTCTGACACGTGACTCGACTCGGCTTGAAACGTGCCTCGGTCAGCTCAGGGACATTGTCGGCGACCAGGTGGCTAGAGACGACTTGGTGCAGGTGGGCATTGCTGGAAGGAGTTTTGTTTAGGCTAGATTGTATTTTTTGGATTGTAGAAATCCTATGTCGTATTTGTGTTGGCTTAAAATTATGGTATGCTTACAGTGGATTAGTTTATTTTGTTTTAAGGAACACAAATAACCTCTCAAAAATTGTTGCTCAAACAGGACTCCAACCCTGGTCTCCAACCCTGCCTCGGGTGCTATTTATTTATAATTTAAGTTTCAAATCATGGGTGGGTATTTTGAGTTTTGGAACTTCCATTGGAACTTTTTTAGTTCAGGAAAAAGTCTGACTGTGCTTTCTGCTTATTTGCTTACTTTAAAGTTAATACTTGCCTGCATTAGGATGTGTGAACTTAAATGGAGTCTTTAATGTGTATTATGTAATGTTTGTTACAGTATGCCCTTGCAGCAGATTACGACATAAACAGAGCATTAAACTTCTTCTACTCGTCCTGAGGGCAGAAGAGAGGCTGTGTAAAGTGTAAATAACAAATTAAGAAGGATTGGGGGCTGTCACCAAAAAGAAATAACCTTTGTAAGTACACTTCTTTGATGCAATTCTAGTATTAATCAGTGGTGTAGTCGAGGGTATACGCGGGTATACGCCGTATACCCAAAAGACTTTTTGACACCGAGCGTGTCCCCAAAAAATATATACAGGGTATACGCTTAATAAATACGCTTTGCAAAACTTTAAAATGCGTTTTGCAACGAAAATTCTTAATCTCCCTACAACCTGCACTATAAAAACTCAAAAAGCAAAGTTTATTCCGAAAAGTGGGTAGTCCGGGTAAAGTAGCGGTTCGTATGATCTGGATGGGTATGCAATGGTTTTTCCAAGCAGTCAACATACTCATTCAACCCACCCGAGGAAAGCGCGATTGCAGCTACCCCAACACCAAGTTGTAGTTTTAGTGTTGATAGGAATGAACTGTCTACGAACTATAACTAGTGAATAGACTAAAGGTAAAGAATTAACCCCCCCCCCCCCAGTACCTAACCTAGTGATGACCACGGCATTTGGAACTCACAGCCTGATAACCCAGCGTGTACCAAAAAAAAATGTAGGACTACACCACTGGTATTAATCTATTACACATTTTATACCATTATGCTTTGGAGGAAACTTGAAAGTGGTTTCATTGGGAAATTGCAAATTAGAAACATTTATTTGGAAATCGAAAGAAATTTATTGGAAACTCTTTTCAGGTTTGTTTTTCATGGTAACTAGCCTTGCTGTTAGCAAGGACGTTAAGATTTTCCATGCATCGCTACGAGCGAAAGGCCTACTGACAAGATCGCTTTGCTGGGGGCTTTCCCCTCATTGCAGCGGCTATGTGGCCAAGAATTGCCAGGTCAGCATCCACCACCCTTCCCACATCGGTTTTCCATACCCAGTCGTTGGTTGCCTATGCATGGTTGCGTAAGCCTTCTTTCAACACATTTTCTGGTGAATTGTTCTCTAAGAATTGTGAATATCAGATTGAGAGCAATTTCTTGGGGTTTTCAAATGTGGCTAATAACTGGTACATTCGTACGTTATGCCTGTTTTTGTTGTGGCGTGACGTGCTTTCGGTACACAGCCTATAATTAAGGTACTATTGAAACTAATGTTCGGATGTAAGCGGCAGCTAGCCCGCAAAGACTTTGTAAACTTTGTTACGATCTGGTTACAGAATCAGATTCATATTATGTGATAGTAACAAACACCATGGAGCCAAGTCCTTGAGAAAATCTGTTACAATTCCAAGTGTATTAACATTTTATGACATCGGCCTGCAGGCTTATTTTGCATAGAGTAGGGTGAAGTAATGATTTCGTGACCCCACGGGGATAGGTGGATTCTCTCCACCTAGTCCGTTAATCATTTAAATGATAGCCAGAGATTTCAGGTACCAGATTTTAGAATCGCAGGCTAGGCATGAATTACAAGCGTCATCACCTCTTTACAAACTTGACGGCCTATCCTACTTCATTTTAAATCCGATCTTTGCGCAGTGAATCTCGAATTATTTGTCCAACATGTTTTCCTTGTTTGGATTTATAGAAGTAGCTGGCAACTTGATGAGTTGTAGGCTTTTACCTGTCATCAGTATTGGGACTTTGACCTGTTAGTTTTCTGTTAGTTTTATAGCCTTTTCTATTACATAATTCTTGTAGCTTCTCAAGATTTTTCATGACTATGAATGAAGAGATTTGCCTGCTTGTATCCACTTTCTCAAAGGTGTGCCTAATGTTTATACAAGTTATTTTTATTTGAATTTTCTTCTCATTTTTCTTCAGAAATAAGTAGCTGTTACAGCCAATTTCTTTTATTATTAGCTAGTAATCCCCCATTCTTCTTCCCATTCTTTTTTATGTTTTGTGTGTCCAAATTTTTTTTTTTTTAATTTTTAAATTATCTTTTACCATTCTTGAAAAGCATTAGGGTTATCTCTGACCTTTTTAGCTCTTTAACAAACTAATACGTACATTGTGCTGCTTTCCCTGTATGAATATCACGTCAGTATTTGAATAGAATGTTGTGCTTTCCTAATGTTTTGCCAAATCTATTCAACAATTCTCCATTGCGGCCTCTACTCATATTTATTCGCTGGGATTGAACTTCTTGACAATCATCTGAGTTCTGTCAAATACCTGTATCATTATTATTTTATATTTTTAACTGTTTTTTTTTTTCTATTTTTACATTGAAATTCTCCTCAATTTTCTTTGGTCTAAAAAATACTGGACTTCCATGATACAATTGTAAATGCTATCATACCTAGAATAATGATCCAGAAAAATTAAAATGAGAACATCCTTCAATTGGGAGCATTATTGCAGCATGCAATAGTTTATTATGTACTCGAATCATTATAGATGTCATTTTCAGTATTCATTTTCTATGTTTTAGTACAATAAGTGACGACTGTTTCTCAAGTTGGTCTTCTAATGTAGAAAATATAACCATTGCATCTCTAATGTTGTTATAAGATTTATGCACACTAAAATGGAGCTGATTTTGAAATTAATTTTATTTGTTGCTGTAGAAGATAGGAATACGAAGCCACCGCAATGGTGTTCCTAACATTGGTTTCTTTTATCTGAGTACCTAGTTTGTATCTTAGCATGTGTAGAATAAACGATTCACCTAGTTACTAGTAGGTCAATCACATTCCTCCATTTTTCTAGTCGTAATATATTTATGACTTTGGATTTAAGTGATATTTGTCGTCTATACATTTATTTAATAGAAATTTGTGTGTTGTCTCACCTAGTATTTTTATAATAGGCTCTTTTTAATATGTGTGGTTGGTTGAAGAAATGACAAGGAAGGGAGGGCAGATTCTAAGAAGAAAATGTTTACAGACAAAATAAGAGGCTTAGAATATTTCAGTATTTAGAGGCAACTTGAATCTAAACCAAATCTAACATGTTTGAGATAAACCACATGTTTCCAGAATTTCGATTTTCCTGATGTTTTTTATTTTGATAAAAAAAAAGTTGAAATCATAATTGCATATCACTTAGTAAGTGAAACGGATCCAAATAAAATCCTGACAATTGTTAGTACTGTGCCATTTGATGGAAACTTGGTATTTTGCATCTTCCAGACATTGCAATGAAAATTGGATAGGCAATTTTCAAATTTAAACGTACATTTTTGTTGCACTGTTGTGATTCTCTAAAACTCAATACAGATTTCAAATTTTTCAATTTTGGACATTGCAACATTTGGGTGCATACAATTTAGAGTCATCTTTGCACCCTTATCCCTGTTTTGAAATTGAAACCCTCGCACTCAGAAGCTAACCAGTAGCAATTGACCAGCCCATACCACCAATTTATTAACATGAACGGTTACTTTGCATTGCCTCTTGCTTATGGTTGTGTCAAGTTTTGGTGGTTTCATTTCGTCATTTCATCCTCATTATTAAAAAGCCTTTAAATCATTATTACATTTAATAATATCAGGTAGTTACTTAATTATAAATGAATGTGATATAATACATGATTCACATTAAAAGTGACAAATTGTTATCCTTGCTATGATAATTTCAAAGAATATTATAACTAATGCTGTGCTTTAGGCAAGTGCTAAATATAATTATTCTTCTCATGTTTACCTATATGTAATAATATTACACTGTCTTTATATTGTTAATATATTATTATGAATATGATAAAATTATACTTACAATTACAATGATAATATATATATATACCTAGGCCACCTGTTTAGCAATGAGCCTAACTTTTGTCAGCCATGTTATTATGGTAATGTGCAACTATTAAAGAAAATAAACAAACATGCTAAAAGTTGTTAGTTGATGTTCTCTCTGGCCTTAACTAAGTGATAAGTGGTGCATGTGACAGTGAGTGCAGGCGTAAATATAAACAGGATTCCGACAGATATTAGGAGATCGAGACATTTCGGCTTTCACACCTTGGTCTTATGGTTACCATGTCTAGCCGCTGTTTCGGTGTTGATTGTTACGACTTCCTCTGCAGTACAATGAAACGGCGGACGAGTGTTTGACGTAAAGAGTTTCCCTTTATTAGTCCCTGACCCCTGTTCAGTATTTGCAGCTACTTGGGCGAGTGCAGTGTGCATTTATATTGGCCTATTGCGTCAGTTCGGTTACTTGCACGTGATTTGTATGGACAGATTGGCTTGTTTAGGTAGCATGTAGTCGTCAAAAGTGACCTAATCTAGCACCTCGGCTAGATCCTGGTGGTGATATGCATCAGTAGAATCACACTCACTTCCAATTTACGAGATGTAATGTTTTTCTTTCTGTTAGCTGTTACCTATTTCATTAGCACTCTATGGTCGGTGCTGGCTCTGGCTTATTTTATTAACAAATCAATTCATGCGTTATTAGTTAGCTCTAGAAGTTATGAAGATGAATATATATTTTTTTTTTTGTGGGTTTTAACGACGCACTGTTTAGTCATCTGGCCATGCGGCACTGGTCTAATCGCATCGGTGAATGAGTGGATGATGATGGGCCTAACCTAGTCTGGAAGGGAGGAAGGGAAACCCGGTGCCGGCACGTAGCCTACTCCTGTCGAAGAGCACCAAGGGGACCACCGCATTAACGTCCATTCCGAAGAACGGTACAACTCGAACAGCAGGATTCCTTCACGAATCCATGCTGTCGAGAGGTTGATAAGCAAGGCGAATGAAGTTGCTGTACTAAATTTTACCCCTCTGACCTCTCTCCCGAACAGAACTGGTCATGTGTACGATGGTCACCCATCCAATACCTGACTCAGCGAAGTGTTGCTTAACTTCGGTGATCGAACTAGAACCGGTGTTTCTAACATGCCAAACCGTTCGGTGGGAGATATATTTTCTCCATACACCTATTCACATACGATATTTTTGATCGTCATACGCTTTGAATTATAAGTAATTTAAATGGGGTGTGGATTCTTTGCTATTCAAATGTAGCGATCGCTGGATTGATACTTTCGTTTTATATCCTTAGCTTGACCTAGTACGGGCGCTTAATGCTCATCAAAATATAAAACAAAATTTTTTTTTCAAATATAGATTCTGACGCGTTGATAGGTGGTTATGCAATTTCCATCATAGAATCCCTACGCATAACAACGCATTTCCCCGAACTCGGAAAAGAAAGGAAACCAGTTCCATTAAACATCACAACTCACTGGTTCCGTTCAATATCACAAAAAATTGGAAATCATATTTGCAGCGCCGTTGGCCTCAAGCCTACGCGATACGTCGCAATTCGCCGACCTATGACGTACTTCCGCTTTTCCGACTCGTGCGCGCAAAGGAAAAACATTTTCCGGCTCCGCCATTGGCCGGGATCAATACTCGTGCGTGTCCGCGAGCGGCAGCCTCGCTTCGGGCGCGTTCGGGCGCGATCGGTGGTCGCACTGGGACCCCGTCCGTAGCCCACTTCGTCGCCGGACACGGTACAGAACGGGACCCCGGGATCCGGGATCGTCGCTCTCCCGAACGACACTCTATTAGAGTTTTGATTCTATTTTGTAATATGTAAATTAACACAGTTCGCTCGCAATCGCAATGCGAAAGTGCTTTGCCGTGCTCGATGGTACGCCTTAAGTGTGAGTGATAATTTGACATATTGCTTGTTTATTATTTTGTATTAATGTCTGAGTGTGTTTTGCTTGCCGCGTCCGGGGCTGAGTAAAAGTTACCGAGAGGCTGGTCGAGTCACCGGGCAGGTTGGTGGGGTCTCTGCTCTTGGATGGCACGTCGCAAATCTCTGTACCTGAATAGTCTCTTCAGGTACCCCAATCAGTGCCCAGAGCCTTCGTAACACTTCATGCATGTTACTCGATTTAACGCGTTTGCCGTACTTTTTAACTCTTCTGACAATGCCCCTTGGCACATTCCACCCCTTGAATGTAAAGTGGGGGTTGGATTTGCAGTGGCCAATAACGAACCTCGTAGGGCAGCTATCACGCAGGATTTGCGTTTCTAGGTCGACGGTATTTTATAACCCAGATCGTTATCAAATTAGGACTTCGAATCGCCAATAATGCATTGGTAAGAATTAACTGCAGAAACGACATTGAAATGTATGTGTCAATGTTTCTGCGCCGATAAACTGCAATACTGTCATCGTTTCCTTTCGCTTCTTTTATCAAAACATTGTACTCCTTTTCAAAACACACCATCAATTGGGAAGACTTCCAAGAAAAAAAAACCCTTTGAGGCGGCCTTCAGCTGCTTACAGGTCGTCAACCGTATTATGCCAAGCTATAAAAACCATCGATATGTTCTTTACTCCACCCTCCGATTTTTACCTATATATTGTGTGCAGCTCACGAAGCCATTGTGCACTGTGTAGATCGCCTCCATCCATGCGATCTGCCAGACCCACCCACCCAATCACCTCATACGCGGGGGCGGCGGGCGACGGCGTCAGGGGTGCACTTTTCCACTGCTCATATTGGCAGCCACACACCTATTCGTTTGAAATTACTGACTGGATATTATCATGTTCATATACATTCATGTATTATGCATGAGAAATAACTCCATGACAATACTTCCAGTCAAATCATGCCTTAATTCAAAACGATTATCTGGCCGTGTTACAGCCATCTGTCTAGAACTCGATTCCATTATTCAATAATGACAGAGCGTGGTTTTGTGGGTAAATCAGGTGATTTCAGCGAGAGTGCGCTCTATATGAGATGTTAATCTATTATGCATCTTGACGCATGTCGATGTCTGTCTAGGCTACCTTCGTGCACGACGGCTATAAAATCATGTGAGTTTTTGTTTTGTTTTTTATTGTGCGCAAGTGTACAGCCATCATATTATTACACAAATTGACGTTGCATGTGTATGTGATAAACCAAACGATACCCACCACAAAACCTGGGTGCGCTCTACAATTGGTGCCAGCGTGCGGGTTGTTTCTCTAATCTCGTTCAAAAGTTTTCAGCCAGTAGAAAGTAAGTCTTGCCAACTACCGTGACGACGTTAGTCTTGATTCTCGTCCAGTCGTAAACATAATTTGCAACCCTCAAACCCGTATCGTTGTTAGGTGGATGTGTTATTAAAATTTAATTTTCCCCTGCGGGTTATTTTTGTACAAGAGTACCATAAGGGTACCATCTTATACTTTTCCTTAATCTCAATCAAAGGAGTCTGAACCCCGAGGTTTAATCTTGTTGAAGCGTTTTCTAATAATATTAGTTCAACTAGAAAAGCCCCTTAATTCTTGAAATCACACCACCAAAGTAGTGCGGTACCAACCGCTTACCAGTATGCATCACGGGAGAACTGAACACAGTTTATGGCCGAGTATTATAGCAACACGGCATAGCCAACACAATTATTTACCATTGTATACAGTGCACTACCACCGTGCATTAAAATAGATAAATTCAAGTTCTAGCTCTTGATTTGCTGTCTTATTCTCTATAGGGGCGATATCGGATTCTCTTTGTAGGGAAAATAGACCCTTGGTCCTTGAACCTTTCAACATTAAAGTTACACTTTTTGGTCCTACCGCTACATGCTGAATTCAAGAAATAACTTGACGGCATGTAACATATTCCTGTGGCGCTTTCTCCTTCAAGAGGGGCACCTAAGAATTGTCCCAACGACGTCTCCTGAATGCGTCGCGTAGAGCCGTCCTAAATGTCATTCGGATGCCAAAATTTAAAGCACCCCCCCCCCCTCCCCTTCCCTCACAGCACTCCTCAACTATTCAAACGGCATCGATTTCATCGCTATGTCTACATGAATTAATTTCACAATATTGTTTTGTTGTATGTTTCAGTGCAGATGAGCGGGTGACTGGTATATGATGGGGCGGGGCCAGAGCCCCATGGAGTTCGGTTAGTACCGTCTCCCCCCCTCCCCAGCCCCCCCGCTCTGCAGCATCCCATCCAAGACCAGCATGGAGCAATCCGATCGGGACCGCGGGCACAGGCCACTTGCCTTTGACAAGGTAAGTTCGCGACGTGCCCTGCATGGTCCTAATTTTGTCCCAATGTGTGCCTACCCTCAGTGTCTAGCGCCATTGAAGTCCCGAGTCATGACTGGGTCGTCATCGACTGGGTGTCTGGCTAGTGAGATCTCGCGTGTCATCGGTCTGTTCCTGAAACCGGCGAGTCGCTTCTGTGCGGAAGCATTACTCGAGCTGATCGAGACGTAGGTGGTCCAATTACAGCGTCCTGCCTCTCGTTACTAGCACGTCGGCGACATGCTCAATTCGATCCAGCCATCGTCTCGCGTGTGACGATAGTAAGAGTGGCAAGGTGGTTCTTATGGCACATCATGCGACCAACGTTTGGATGGCGAACGAGCTTAGTCCATTGTTTACTTACCCAAAAACGAACGGGTTTATCATGCGGCGCGTGTAGCGTGTCATGAGAGCATACGAATCGGCATGAGCTCGAATCGGCGTTCGCAAAACTCAATTCGAAATATTCTAGCCACCATGGACTCAGCCAAAGGCGTAGCAAATTTTCTCTCCCGATTGCAATCGCAGAAGTTGCGACTACCAGGGACGACTAGACTTGGTTATTTTCGACTCGCTCTTTTAAAAGTAATCAATACCTCCCAGGCGGGAACTGTGATTCCGAACTATTAGCAAGTTTAGCGCTGTAATGAGAAAGTTCCTTTCCCAATGGCAGATAGGAACGTCAGTTTATAACGAAGTTAAACCCGAAAGTTTTGGTACCGCTCGACTAGACAGTGCATGGCAAGCGAATCAACCTCAGCATCCAGCCTCTTAGGTCGGCAGTCCCGAAAGGCATAGTACTATCGGTACTATACTATGTAAATGTGCGAATGCAGCCAGATATCGGTGTAACTCGAAGTCTACATCCCTGTATTGTTGTCGAGTCGATGTTTCAATTGGTTGCGTAGGCCAGCACAGCTGAAATTGGGTCAAGCTCAAGATGTGCAAAGGGCTTTTAACACTGGGACTTGCCAGCGAACTGTCAGCTCTTCACTCTTTCTATCTCTCTCGCTCTTATACGACCGGGGGCGAGCCTCGTTGAGCGCGACCCGAGCACCCACAGATACACTCGACCCCGTGGGCCGCGACGGGATCAGACTGTCGACTGTTTACTCACAGATATCAAATCGGATTACTGGATTACATGCAGCAAGTAAATTAATAACTATACGGAAATACACCTGTACCTCTCCGCGTTATGTACTGTTTTCGTTCATTGTAGCGTGCTCGGGGTAGAAGTCTCTAGAGACTCTAGAAGAACGGTCGGTTCTTACATTCAAAGAGCTTGCCTACTGGAGCTAAATATATGGAAACATTTTTAAAATTATGTATTGAACCATAGATTGATCTGATACTAAGTTCAGTGCAGTTCCGCCCACGAACAGGGACGAATAGCTTGCACTCTTTTCAAAGCGATGTGTGCTACACTCATTAATCTATGGTGCTACCTTGACGTGCTCTTATTTTTAACAGAACATACCGCGTTTATGAGTGCAGGTATATGAGTAATGGTGGGGCACCCAAGCAATTGCCATGCTCTCTATCTCTGGTGAAACTGAAATTTACCACGGTGGATACACCGCGCACAAGATCCGCAAAATTTGTTTTTGTAGAATTGTAATATATACGATGCGGTTGACGAGGTATCTTTGCTTAGCCAGTCCGCTTATTTCTGTTAGCTATAGTGCATATGCTATATAGGTATACCTACCTTAAATTTATTCTCATGGTATATGGCCGGGCGGGTGGTTTCTCAAATGTGCTTCTAGGAAACGCTTGGGGTTTGACGGGCGCCAATGTAACGAGCTCTGCGAGGCGCTCTTCGTGTATGCGAAGTCTCTTCAGACTACAAAGTGTATTTCGGAGCATGTCATTTCAGTTATGTACGTGAAAGCTAGTACCGACGGGGATCCTGTAATGAGGAATGGTTATTTGACCAGCGTACATTGCAGCACTAGCCGATTCGTCTCCCACTGTCGTATTTACTTGGAGTACAACTGGAACTGGAAGGAAAGCCACGAATAATCTGGAGCTTGTAGCTATTATGGTAATGGAGCAACCACAAGATACACCAACCCACACAGGATAGGCTTCTGCCAGGATTCTTGATATTCAGAGTGCACGCTATTGGCATTAGGCATGCTGTTGCTTGGAAGTAGAGGCATACAGGTGACATCGAATTACGCTCGTCCAGGCGCCTAGCCCTGGGAAGAGACAAAGCAAATTAATTACCTCCGAGACCGAGGTTGTCGTAGATGGAAATTACTATGTGATTAATAATCTTGTGGGAAATAGTAATGCGCGAAATTAGTGTGTTCAGGTGGGCGAATTGCAGTTATATTATTCATAGTCCATTGATCTGTTGTGTTCCCTGATAATATTGTAATTAGCTTTATGATCCAACGCATCTTTCAGTATTGAAACAGCCATTAAAACTGTTGCTTTCCTCTCGGTATGCAAATGTCGTACGGCCGAAGCACACCATATAAATTGGCGCTATCGATTCATTTGTGCGTTCCGTTTATGTTGTTGGAAGCTCCAATGGTTTATATAAGGTGCCCCAACATCTTCCAATAGCAAGTTTTCCAAGCCAACGGAAGAGTTATTTTTGTTGTATTAATAAATAGAGCCGGTCCCTCCCCGTCCCATTTAATTTTCTATATACCGCACAGCAGTTTGAGGTATTAATTATCGGTATATACTGTTCGAGTATAGTACACAAGCGTGTCATAAAAGTGCTTCGCTCCGTTGTGGTAATGCACGCTCCGTACTTTCCTAACTTGTTCGTGGCGCGGTGTATACGCTGTGGTGATTGCCATTGTTTCCTGGCCACCCCTCCATCGCGTACTCTGCCTAATGGCATAGCAATTGCAAGCTCTGTGCTATGCTGCACTCTCATCTCTCTCCCTCTCCCATTTCCCCGCTTTATTCGATTTCCACTGAGCATGGGAGCTGAATATATTCACTTCATATCGGTCTCGACTTTGACAAATTTTGGAAAAGGACGCGACCGTTTTTTCTGCTTGTTATTATCTAACAGTGGTTTGAAATATTTCTCGTTCTGCCGCCCCGTTCATATTTTCGTATCGCTCTCCTGTGGGCGTATAAACCTACAGCTACTCTCGGCGCTCACAGTTTGCACAATTTGTTTATGCAAATATCAAATGTGCTTGCACACAAAGAACAAACTAATTTTTGCAATGACCGCTCGCACTTCAGCATCCAGACACGGGCGTTGTTTACCCTTATTTAAATTGTTTTAATTTGTTTCTGTCTGGACTCCGGTGGCGTGGCGTGCGGGTCCTAGCGCGCGATTGTTTGATTTATAGGAACATGTCTGGCTTGCACTTATTCGTTGTCACTCTTTGTTAGATGGCATGAGCGCTGCTGACATGCGTCTGGCCAGCGTGATGTTTGTCCGAAGCCAAGGCATTGTCATGCAAATTTCGCATGGAGAGTTGAAGGTGCACTCGCCAAACGCGCGTCTGCAGTGAGCCGGCCAGCGTGGCGATGAGCCGGCCAAGAGGTGCTCAACCGCAGAAAACATAGGACTTTGGCTCGTATATCGCTCTGTAAATCGGAACTTCTAGTTTTGTATCAAATAAATAATATTAATTATTATCGTCAATTTGCATACCTCAATAATCGAGGAATCCATCACGCCAATGAATGTGTGTCGCTCCCGTTAGACCAACGCAATGAGTAGGTTTATACTCTACCTACTTGCTATAGGTCGTTAATCATCATCGACTTTTTACCGAGAGCTAATCGCGCGCTAGTTTTTTCCTTCCGTACTCCATGTAACGAGCTGACGGTGAAGGTATTGGCGGCGGCAATTTATGGAGAGTCGGGAATTGGATAAAGGCGGGTAGAATTACTCAGCGACTCGTGGCTTCTGGAAATTGGTTTGGGGACAAGAGACTGGAGCAGCGCATCGGTTCGTGGAAGACATAGCATAACCGCGTCGCAGAATAGCGAGCGTCGGCGTCGGCGTCGTGGACAGGACAGGAGCTCGCGTGCTGTGCAATCTGTCCACGCATTCCTTGTTTCTCCGCTCCTGGATCGAGAAGGCGGGTGGGGAGGGGAGGGGATCCGTGGCTACCCCGGCGAGTGTATGTGTGTCGAGGCTCGAACGGAGGACGTTCAGACAGGAGCCGCGCGAGCGACGGGATGCTTGCCGCTGCACCCACCCCCGGCTGTATACTCAGCACCTGGTGCACAGCCGCCTTCACTGAGCTATCACATTGATTGCGGTCAAGCAGGATGTGATATCGTCGGCAAGCGGGCGGCGTCGCGGCGGGCGTCGCGGCGGTCGTCGCGGCGCTCTCGCAGCGTGCCAGCTATGCGCTGCTCTCGCATGGTATCGATCCCCGGACGTCAGCGCGAGCGGCGGGTTGCTGCAGCCCCTGCCGAGGTTGCCAACTCGCAGCCGCTTTATATCCAATCGCCAAGATATAGTGCCCACATCTCCGTGTCGCCACCTCACCTTTTACCGCCCCCCCCCCCCCCCTCACCTTGCCTCACCTCGCCGCACCGACGGCAACGACGACGCCGACAACAATAACATCATCGTGGCTATACGATGTGATGAGGAGACACGGGACCAGCATCCGTTGTTGATGATTCTTGAACTGTAGCTGACAAACACGTGAAAATTGCAAGGTGAAGGAGCAGCCGCGACTCGTGGGTTCTCACGCACTGGTGCGTCGCTCGCGGAACCAATTGGCGCCACCTAATTAGTCCCTAATGACTGATGAATGGTTTAGTAACGAGCTACCGGGGGGGGGGGGGGGGGGGGGGGGGGTCCATATGCATGTCGGGCTCGGAGTAAATTAGTGGCCGGTTATTGGAGGCTGCATTCGACTCGGGGTTGACACATGTCAAATACTTTAAGTCGTCATGACTCTTCTCTCCGATGTTAACTCGTATTGTTCTCCTTCTGATCGATACATCTCTTGGCGTACACAATCATCTGATAGTTTGAGACGGCGTGAGACCCATTTTTCCGAATGATTGTTATAGTTGACAGCAAATTGACGGCACATGCGAGACGACGGGCCTGCTGCGAGTATCTATCAATAACATGCAATTTCAGTTGAACGGCGAATCTGAAGAAGATTACCGAACCTAGCAACCGAAAACATTCTGCATGACCGGAACCAAAAAATGTACATTGGTGGAGAAAAGAATCCATTGCATTCCCCATCGCTAAGTCTCATAATTTTTCTCAGTCGCGGCTTGCACCCAACTTCCGGACCCAAAGTATGCACTGTAGATGCCCGTTGATTATCACCGATCGATTTTTAAACACATTTTTTCACTTAGAACTCTCGTAAATATCCCTCTTCCCACCCCTTTACCTGGCATATCCTTTGCACACATTCGTAGCCATAAATCACTCAGAATTATTCTGTGATTTACTATATCACCCCCTTCCCACGGGCCCCGAGAGCGCGAGGCCTCTGAGCCAAACTAAGCTGACAAACGCCGCAAAACCAGCACCGAACTGCAATCACCCCCCAAATTATCCGTGAGACGAGAAGCTCTATTGATTCCACTTCTAGGGCCGATGGAAGAAGATGCGACGATAATATCAAACTTGTAAGCTATAACGCGATCAGAGTGGTAAATCGTACGCATACCTATACCTATAGCAGGGGCATTCAACAGCTGAGAGCAAGCGCTGGCTGGTCGTGTGGCTGGAAAAGCGTTTATAGAGATGGTCGCTTTTCTCGGGGATAGAGCGCACGAATAAACGATAACTACCTATAAACCATCAACGAGGCCGGCTAACCGCTCGCATCCATCACTATCTGATGGATATCCTATGCCGACATTCATTGCTTTAACTACAGCTAGCGATGTCCCATCAATTCCAGCCGAGACAGCATACACTTTTCGATGGGGATTTAAAAAAAACATTGTCAACTTCTCTTTGTACTTCCATGCGAAAAAGCCTTTTAGTCGATAAAAGAAATGCGATGCCTGTACAGAGTTTTGCGCATGAAACTGGAGACGCGTTTCGGGAGATCACTTTGGCTGCCATTTATTTTAATGGAATTCAAGGAAAGCCTGAAAAGTGGGTGCAGCTATTTTCTATACTATGTGCTTAGTTATGTGCCCTGGCGCTGCATAACATATTGGTAGAATCGCTGCATTGCAACCTGTCTGGTGTAGTTCGGCTGCACCGCGCCGCAAATATGGACAGCAAATAACCATGATACAATATTTGCGGTGAGTGCTCTACCTACACAACCGCGGGTACGTGGGTTGCGCAAGCTTCATTGGTCGGAATTGTCAGTGGCGCAAGTTGAATAAAGTACTAAATCAATCATTTTGGTGTGCATTAGGTAACAATGAGCGCTGCCAACCCATGGTTGCGTAGCTGACGCCCGTTTCAAGCCGCGACCGGGAGCCAGGGACCGCACTCCCCCACTCTCTTCGTATCATGCAGAATGGCACATCGTTTGGCGTGGGATGTATTCCTACTGGTTGGCCGTCTTATTTCCTTCTTTCTTTGGTTACCTACCTTTACGACTCACAAATTCGATAAGGAAAACGAGACAAAGATGGAAATAATTGGATTTTGGAATGTTTGGAAGGACATATTGTAAAATGTTGCTCGCCGAGACCGCATATTTTTCCGAGAAAAGTTGCGACTGAATTGTATTTTTTAACTTTATTATTTTTCTCTGCAAAAAACCTTTTGTCATTTTCAACTAGCTCGCTAAAAAAGTGTGACGAAACCTTCGCAATACCAGAGACGCACGCCTCAAGATGTTTGGAGCGCAAGTGAGCTATCGAAAGAAATCTCGGCGATTATTTTCGCGCGAGGCAGATTTCCATCACTGGCTGGCTCGTCTCCAATTTTCACGGAGGAAATGCCTTTCAAGCCGTTTTTAGTTGACTCTCTTGTGTCTCTCGAAATCAATTGATGCCTCAATCCACTTTGTAGTTGACACTTGCTATCCGTGCATCTTAATCCACCTAAACTGCTCAGATTGCATCTGGAGTCCCAGACTGTGATCGGAGGCAGGTCTGATTGGCTTTCTGTGTGCCCGCGAACACACCGAATACAGCTGGTGCCTCGAAGCAACCCCAGGGACGAAATGCTTCCATGTTTCATCACTCAAAACACAGCAGGTCAAATGCCGGGAGTGCAACAACAGATAGTCGAGGCAGATAGTCCACAAATTAAATTCGCCGAGCTATTATCCCTGTTCTTGCCAAACAAACAAACAAAGCGTTGCCATATAATAGACCACACAACAAAATTATCCGTGCAGTGTTTAACGCAGTTGTTGTTTCGCATTGTCTGAGTCCGCTAAAAACTAGGCTCGCACAAGCCAAGCTCTCCTGGAAAGTCCCTTAAGGGCAGCGAGGATAAAAGGGACGCAGAGCACAGGGATAACGGTCGGCCCTCGCCTTCGTCCATAGGTCGGGCTCGGCTTCGAGGAAATTTCACCTTTGCCCTTCCGAACTTTGTGCGAGATGAATAATTCCGTTCAAGTCCAGGTAAACGCAACAGTCTAGTCGCAAGGTAGCCCAGGGTTTGCCGAGGATGCCCCCCCCCCCCCCGCTCCCTCGCCAACACGTGCTTTGTGTAATTGGGATGCGCCTACTTCAACGAGACGAGACATATACGACGCGTGCGCCCTTAAATAGGTAATATTTTCGCTTGCACCCAGCCTAACCCGGGTCGCGCGCGGCCTTGAGCTTTGCCAGCCCTTCCTTCCCGACTAGTCCAGGTTGAACGGGGTTGAACGGAATGAAGGTGCGTGGTGCTCAAGGATGCCGCGTCAGCCTCGTCAGCTTTGTCTCATAGAATGCGCACGACGTCTCGGTTGCGTGCAGGCAGGCTCGTCGCGACCCGACGCCGATAAGAGGCGACGGCATCTCTTCATAGGTCTACGAACGGTGCGATATTGACGAAAATTCGCTCGGAATTCTCTTCTTCCTGCGGTGATGCTGTGTTGTATAAAGGGGTTAGCCAAGTCGGGTGATATGAGCTCGGAGATGTTGAAAGAAAATTGTATTTAAAGACCCCTCATGCCATTTGTGCAGCGTTTATCGACAGGAGGTTTTGTCCGTATCGCCCATGACACCGAAATTCGTTACCGAATAGCAACGCCGGAAAACAAGATCAACATTTTTTTAAATATTAATATCAATATCAATATTAATATTAATATTAATATTAAATATTTATAAATATTAATATTAATATTAAATATTAATTAAGAAATATCATTTGAATATTTGAGATTAATATTTCCCAAATTACTTTTTTCTAGCCTCGCATCTGTGTAGATTCGTCGATTTGGAATGCTTTTTTAATTAAATGAAATGTTCACAACGCGACGCGACGCGACGGATTTTATTCTTCTGAGTTCTCGTTGCGCGTGACCCTCGCACCAGCCCGGGCCGGGTCGGGCGGCCAAACACATCCGGCTTGACACGAGTGGAAAATTCGCCTTTATTCGCCACAAAGATAAATGCGCATTGACATAAAAATAACTTTCCTTTGGTCACGGCGCTCCGATCAAACACCTTTACACGAAAGTTCATCCGCCGTCTTTGAACCAGTCTGCCGAAATCGAAAAGCTGAAAGCACTGAACGGGAGATTAAATTCTTCCCATTATCACCAAAAGGTCTTTCCTTTTTGTCGCATTTCACGGCATTCCCGAATGCTTTACGAGCGGCAACGTCGCTACGCGAGACGCGATTTTCTTTCATGACGTGAAACCAGCATGTTATTGCCAGCAAACCAATGAAAGACCGTTAAGGTCTGATCCTTGATAGCCGTTGCACCTGAGATCCGTAGCAAATGCCCATGTAAATCACTTCAAGCCAGCATTAATTTCACATTCCCTTTTTGCTGCAAACGGAGAAAACTTCACTAATTATTCGTTACAATTAATAATCTACCTCAGCAGTTGGAACATCTGAACAAATTTAATTAATCTGTTGCGAACAATGCTGAGTCCTGTTATTGAATTTATAGCGCCACCATCGCATCGGCCACTAAAGCGTTGGGCAATCGATGTCAAAAGCGTAAATCGCTTGCAGTTTCGCCGAGTGCACTTCCTACTGTTGAGCTTGATTGGATTGTTCGGGACTGTCGGCTTTCTGGTGCAACTGACTTTAATGAGGCTATACCGCGCATCGACTGGTCGGCTCCTTATCACCTTACACTGGCTGCCCACCACTGCGCCTCAGTGAGTGTTCGTGCAGATTACCGTCCCTCTCCCTTGCTAGAGGTGATATCAGCGTGCCGCACGCCAACTCTTGCAGCCGGCGAAATTACTCTCTCCCTGCTATCTGGACGCCAGTCAGCCCTTCCTTCTAGTCAACCCCATTTCGTGCGCCGGTCTGGATACTGTTTGCTTTCACCGAACCAGACGGAACGGCGAATCGTGCCCGCCTACCATGTTTCTGCTTTCTTAGCTACAGTTTCGGTAAAGAAAACTACTAAAGTTTACTGCTCGCTTACTTATTCTATTCGAGAGTTGGTTAACGGAGAGTTAGAAAATGAGACCCGATATAAAGGATCGAATAAGTTACTTACTTTCATCTTTCGTGTACTTTTCTGCAATTATGCTAAAAAGAGCTGCTTACTGTAATAGTTCTAGGAGCGTTACGACACGCAAATTGCATGGAAATGCGATCTCTCGTCCCCCATTGGTTGGTTTTGACTTTCTCGTTTCAACCTCATTTTGGAGCGCTATGTACACGATCATGCGTGCCATTTTGAAACATCGATTCCTTGTGATGTGCGCCCATCTTGTAAAGCGAAAGGCAAACTCTTAAAAAAATGAAGTTTGTGTCTCGCAACGTGTCGCATGTGCAGACATGCCATTCTGTGGGTATGGAACTCCCTTTCTTACGCATCATCGCGATTGTCATTTTCTCTGGATCTGATGTGAATTTAAAAAAAGATTGCGCAAAGACTGCGACTCTGTGACATTTGACACTTTTCAAATAAATTTCGTGACGTGGTCTGTTTAAAAACTCGATCCTATTGCCCGTAAAAGTTCGACGCGTATATTTTTAAACGCTCGACGTGACGCGCGCGTGAGCAGCTCGCGTGGCCAGGACGTCTTGCCAGGCACGTGGTGTATAATGGCGTAAACACGGTGTCCTGCCTCCTCATTGAAGAGTCAGTAATTGCAGTCGCTCGGCCGGAGGAAATAGTGCGGCTTGTTTGTTTTCAATCCTGCATCAAAGCACCACACAAAGATTAGCTCTGCTGTAAGAAAATAACTTTTTTCAATGGGCTTGTCATGAACTAAAGTCGGCGTTGGAAAGAAATGTTCCTGTCTTATGAGAATTCTTCCAACTTTACAAGGGATTACTATGTTAGTGTCATGTTGTTTTACTGATATTTCTTCATTGGGGATAAAAGTGAACGATCTGTTGTTTTACGCGATTTCAGTAACGGTCGTTCAAACATTTACTTTTAAGTACCTAAACGAAAACTGTTCCAATCTAAGAAATAATGCGATTGAATCACATTTTACATCCTTATAGGTAAATACGAATACGCTCTGAATAAAATATGATAAACTGTTTTATCAAATTTCCCACATCGTCCACCGAAATCCTGACACCTCTACGCCAACGTATCCCGTATTCTCCGGCACGGTGCTCATGGCTTGCGACGAGAAACTCCACACCCTTAAAACAGAGAATGGCTCTCAGCGGCGCGACATTATAGAGCAAGGGGCGCCGCTCGGATTTGCTCGATACAAGTTAATCCGCAGGGGACAATGCCAGCCAAAGAACACTCTGGCATGCACTTCGCAGTACCACTTGTCAACGCGTGTACAAACACTGTACACGAGCTGCCATTAACACAATGCTGCAGCAGAGGGCAGAGTTTATTTGTTTGCCATTTACCATCCTAATCCACTTCTGGGGCGTCTGTGTTCCTCCACTTTCAAGTTCCAATTACAGTGGCGATGTTGGATACACGTCGCTACCCTGTTATCGCGCCTTGACTACAGACCGCAACTTTTACGTGATTACCTTTTTGTGTACTATGCCAATAGTAGTACCCTGCTGAAAAATCTTACGTAAGATCTTGTAAGATCTTACCAAGATCTTGTCAAGAAAAACTTGCAAGATCTTGTGACAAGATCTTGCAAGATCTTATAAGATCTTGCAAGATCTTGAGTCAAGATCTTACAAGATCTTGCAAGATCTTATAAGATCTTGCAAGATCTTATAAGATCTTGCAAGATCTTGAATCAAGATCTTGTAAGATCTTGCCAAGAACTTGCCACGATTGTTTAAGATCTTGCCAGTTCTTATAAGATCTTGTAAGATCTTGCCAAGAACTTGCCACGATTGTTTAGGATCTTACCAAGTTCTTATAAGATCTTGCCACGATCTCATGAAATCTTACTACGATCTGATAAGATCTTGTTTGAATATCTTGCAAGATTTCCTAAGATTCACTGTAAAATGGCACGGAAAGGCAAAGTAGGTTTACAAAAAAATGAATGCATATTAGAGATGCTACCAAATTTATTTTAAAATTGCAAAACTGTATGCACTGTATAACAAATTACAGAAATTGCAGTTTAGATATACTTTCTTCTTTCCAACAACTTCAAAACAGCTTCAAAACAAAACAAACAAAAATCAAATAAGAATTGAAAATCGGCAAATACAAACTATCAATGCCCTATCTTTTGTAGGATGTAAACATGAAACAAAATTAAGAAAAAAATTGTCAAATAGAATCAAAGCTCTATTAATTCAAAAATATAGTATAAGAATTTTATGAATGCAATTCAGTATACCTATATAGGTGTTCCCAAAAATAAAAATAAAACACTTTAAAACTTGGCAAATAAAAATCATGAATGCCTCATATAACAATAAATATTTTAAACAATATTAAGATAAAAATGGTAAAAAAGAACCCTGTAAGAAACTCTTGATTGAGAAATATAATAAGTATGCAAAAATAATAACCTAAATCAGCACAAAATTCAAACAAGGTACTTAATGAACATGAAGAGAAGAGAGGAACAGCCGGCCAGGAAGTGCAGTGCACCCTCTGTCAATTAGGATGTCTTACTGTATCTGTAAAAAAAAAAGTAAATGTGTAAAAGCTTTGTCGCCAGACAAATAACAGCCAAAACAAATAAATAAGAGCATCTGTTTTCTAAATTTTTTAAATCTGTGATATACTTTTTTTTCAATGAATCACTGATTTTACAGAGTAAACAAATTTGTTTTTGTTGTACTATCACAGAATAATAACAGAGGTGGTAAGTAAATGGATTTAGATATGCCATTTTTTGTGGTTTTGGGATTTTTTATTCAAAAAGCCTCATTTAGCTGGATTAATTATAGAACTATTTTGATTCAAGGAATCATTGGCAAATATATAATTTCTTCTTGATATTTTGTTTATGCTGTCAAATCCATCAAACATTTTACCTTGAGAAAGCAACTAGCAAAGGTTACAAAATGTTGGTAAAGCAGTTAAAGGGGCCCACCAAGTAGTTTTTTGGAGTACTTGTATATTACGTGAAAAAATTAGCGTCTAAGAAATCGCATATGTTAACAAATGCTATTTAAATAGATAGTACGAACATAGATTTTGGAGGAAAATTCAAATTAACTTACCATACTAATTTTTCTTCCAATGGAGCTTGGAATGGAGGGCAGAAATAAGTTGGGACATCACACCATGGGCATGGAATCTCAGAGTTTGTTGCCACCAGCCAGGAGAGATTCACAGCACTGCAATAAAAAATGTGCGGTTTTAAACACATGGAAACAAGCATCATTTGTACTAGCACCTCCTGATCAATAAATGCCAACATAGGTTTCTGAAAATTAATTGATTATTGTAGTTGCATCCTAGCAAACTTACCAAGAGTTGTGAAATTGTCCGTTGACATCGCAACGCTATCTTCAAGCGATATAGCTGCTTCTACTGTGGACAAGGGCAGCTTGTGAGGGAATAAAGTGGAGCATCTGTCTTCCAATTCAGTACTGATGAACGCAGCAACGTTTTGAGCTCCAAGACTGAAAAAGTAGGAAGCATGTTGATAAGGTGATGTTTCCAATTTGCTTCTAGACAAACGATATTCAAGAAGTGATGCGTTTGAATGTAACAGTGATGCGTACCTTCAAATTACACGAAACAAATCAATTGAAAGGTCTCCCCTATTAACTTCAAACCCCGAAGACAAAAAATGCCACAGTGCAGACGGTAAAAATGACTTCCTATTTCTAACAATCACATTGCCGAAAAAGACAAATAATTTGTGCAATTAGAGACTAAACAAAGCAACGCGACGCGACGCGACACATCTCCACCAGTCGAAATCTAGTTCATACTGAGGAACGCTGCTCGCTACGAGTATCATTTTGCAAGTCTGCTAAAATGCATATATAGCTCGGCTAATAAAGAATGAGTCGTTGGAGTCTAGTTTTCTTATCTGCAACAGCAACTCGAGTATGAGTTCAACTTGAGTAGACGCACTACATTTCAGCATCAGCACATTTTTTCTCTTGACAGAAAAGTAAAGAATTGCTGTTGAGATAAATGAAAGAACTATAACAAGGTATTGGTCCATCGCGCCACTCTTTGTCAGCCGAATGTTTCACACACATGTCACCTATCACCAATGACCATGTTATGATTATAAAATGACAATTATTATAGCCGAGCGTTAAATTGGAATCCAGTCATTTGTTTTGTTTATACCTGAGATTCACTGTGAATGAAAAAACACAGTAAATTCACTGTGATTATAAGAGCGTTTTCAGAGATAATCGAGGGTATTTGTTCTTACCAAAATAACAACTTGCATAACAGCGAAACGTATACACAAAATAACCAATATTGTATAGGTTCGCCAAAAGAAAATCTTGAGTGCAAAGTCTACAAAGTAAATGTATGTACCGTATTGACTATAAGTTTGTTTCGTACTTACTTGTGAATTCGAAAGTCTTCGTTGGTCGAAAACACAGAAGAAAGTACGCTTGTACAACAAGCTAATTCTTCGAATTTGGGAGTTTAATTCTTCGGAAATCACATAGGGCCCAGCACCAATGTTTGATAAAGCTCTCATCCACGTAGAGAAAAGCACACGAGGCATTTTTGAGAACAATACCTTCCGTGATATTTGCTATAGTTGCATAATAACACAGTTGATTGATCAACGTGTTCAACGGCGCACTATTTTGCTAACAGCCATCGTTGTCAGCGGCCTAAAGACGTCGGTAAATCAGTGGATGATGATGGTGTTTATTGTAACTTAGGATTGAAAAGGTCGTGCATTGCTGAATGCAATGCAAAATTCCTGTGGAGTTTCAAATAATTCCGTGCAAACCTCGGATTGAAATAAATATAATTAAACATTTACAATAATGTGCATCTTGTGGTACAAAATGTACGACTCTGTGAGAAAATAATAAAATGTAAATTTATTAGTAGAAATATTAAATATCAGTTGAAAGGCCAAAATTCGGTCCCAGTCCAACAATTGCCACATACCTACTAAACAAAACTTAGCATGAGTATTTATCATTTAGTATGAAAAATATATATATTGCAATACTATAGAGCCCGAATGGAGAATCGCATCATATATTCACATTAAACCGACATTCAGCTTATCACCGAACGATTTGGCATGTTGGAAACACCGGCCCTCGTGAGAACACCGAAGTCAAGCAACACGCGCTGGGTATTATATGAGTGACCATCACACACAGTTCTGTACCGGAGAGAGGTTATAGAAACAATGCGTCGTTAAATTTCACAGTTTTACGAAGTATTGTTGTCACAACGACCCCTAAGTATAATGACGTTGTAAACCTTCCTGCAGAAAAAGTTACAACTGGATCATGGTCCAGTTGTCCAGAAACTCAGAATCAGAGGGATCAGATCCAGAACCAGAGCATTCAACAAGACAAACATTAATCTCATTTGTGTGCTCTCCATTCACGAGTGCGTTTTCGCACCGAGCAAGATCTTGCAGTTATCAATTATTATTTTAGAAGACTTTAAAGTCGGAAACGCAGAATTCTGCGTGCAAGATCTTTCAAGAATCGCAACACAAAAAAATTATTTCAAGAACTTGCTAAGAACTTGCCAAGATATCGTTTCCTTGCCAAGATTCCAAAAATCTTGCAGCCATGTAAGATCCCACGGGACCGTGTCAAGATCTTGTCAATTTCTTACCAAGATCTTGAAAAAATCTTGTCTGAAGGGAAAAATCTTAAATGTTTTCAAGAAATTGCCAAGAAATTGGCAAGATCTTGCATCTTACCAAGATCTTGCCAAGATCTTGCAAGATCTTGCAAGATCTTGCTAAGAATTTTCAGCAGGGTATCTTTATAGTTAGTGCATTCCTAATGGATTTCTGATTATTTCTGATAACATCACTCCGCCAATTGTTATGTAGGTTGTTGATTATTACCATTGTTGCGGATGTCGTGGGACTAGGGGCCACTGGGCATTCTACTTGTCCCTAATTTTGCCATATTGTATTATTTTTCTATGATCCAATCACTATCAACCAACGCAGCCTTACTAACTCCTTTGATACTTAATATGCTCTAATGTTAGTATAATTTATCCCTCGATTCTCTGTTCTTTTCTAACATTGCTGTTGGATATTCGTTTTTAACTTTTTACTAAACATAATTTGACGATATCCAGGTGCTCTGTTTCTCATGGTCAAGTTAATCTTAGGTTTGTAAAGAAGTAGGTAACCCTGTCTTACACATCTAGACAGTACATTCAAGTAACTGTGAGACGTGAGTGAGTGGGCAGTACTGGATATCAAAGCCAGTTTGTATATATTACAGTGTTGAGTGCAACTAGATTATCAAAATATACGTAAACTTTGCTAGAACGTTTTCATGTAGTCCAGGCCATCGAAATGTGTGTGTGGCACTGATTATTCAATGCTACTGTAACAAGGTGTTTGCATCCACTTCAATCATTGATGTCGGCGGCGTCCTTTCTATGTTGCAGATGGAGGGGCTGGTACGGGAGATGCAGGATCCAGAAACGGGGGTCCCGGTGCGGAGCCAGAAGCAGTTCCTCACTTCTATTCCTTCCGCCTTCATGGGTAAGAGCGAGGCAATGCAATATCCGATTAGATGAAAACGAAATGAAGCATACTGATTTGGTTTTCACTTTTCCCTTGAGTAAGGATTCTCAAAATGAACACAGAAAAGTAAGGGGGTGTTGTTGGAAGTGTTTCTCTCAATTCGAGAAGTTATAGCTATTAGCAAATTAGCTTCAAGCAACGAATCGAATGCAATAAAAATGATAGAAAACAATATCGATATCGATTCCTAGCAAGATTAATCCTTTTTTACAGAATTTTACTGACATCAACTCACGAATATATTCTGCTCTGTTTTGCTCTTTTTCATGAACAGCTTGGAATACCGTTTAATCATGGTGAAATCGCGTTGCAGCCTTCTCTTTTGTGTATCTAGGAAAATCATGCCTAATCTTAAACAAACTTGGTCTAAGTATGTTTGGCGTTAACCAAATGTTAAGGGCGATTCATCAAACTTTGGACATGCCTTCTGCATTGGACAACACGGGCATTCCTGGTGGACCACCCGAAATTATTATGGCGTGAACGAGTGGGTGTGAAAATGAGACGTATTGGTACACTAAATATTCTAGAATGAAAGACGTGGCAGAGCTGAGAGTGGTTTGCGAGGTGTCGAGGGTCAGCGCCGCACGTTGGCTGTCCTCTTTGTGCCCCCACGTCCTCACTCCAGCGAACAGACTCGAAGCCGTTCGGCCGCTTGACAATATCACAGATATTTTATTCATGGGGCAGTTTAGAGACAGGAGAAAGTTCGGCAGCATGTTCCATCCACATACTGGAGGAGGAATCAGATCAATAGGTATACCGGTTTGAGAGTGAGCGACTTATGGTGGCTATATACAACCAAATTGGATTATATTCTCTCAATTTTATCAGCAGCAAATTCAATAATAACAAGAAATGTATTAAAATAATTTTAGGGCGGATGGCAGGGGTGGAGGGCGTTGTATGGTGCCTAAATTTATAACAATCTATTTTTTGTCTTTAATACTACTTTTAATAATGTTGCAGGCTACGACCTCATTGAGTGGCTAATGGAACGACTCAACATTGAAGAGTCAGGTAAATAAAATATTAAAAAATGCCTATTTTCAATATATGATCACAAATGTACAATTCTACCCATTCACATAATATTTTGGATGTGCCAAATGTGGCCCATTCTCTCAAAGTGTTCCAAAAATGTTCAAAGTTCTGCACATGTGTTTTTATTTCTCTTACAGTTGAGGCAGTTCACATAGCCAACCAACTCTGCCAGTATGGGTACTTCTTTCCTGTCAGTGATTCCAAGAACCTCATAGTCAAAGATGACAGTTCCCTGTACAGGTTTCAAGTATGTCGAATTTTAGAGATTTACTTAAAAATAATGGAGCTTGATATCTCTGAAGATATATTTCAAGCGCAGTTCTTTGCACAAGAAGTAAGTTTGTGTGATATTGCTTGCAGACTCCATACTACTGGCCATGGCAGCACAGGAGCCCTGACAACGTCGAGTACGCAATCTACTTGGCTAAGCGGACGCTCCGGAACAAGCAGCGCCATGGTCTGGAGGAATACGAAATGGTGTGTTAAGTTCTACAGCGACCACTCTGGTTTGGTTGGTTGCAACTAGAAAATCACCCTTCATTTTCCTTTGGGGGTGCTGAGGAAGATACAAAATTTGCTTAGAGTGCCAAGCTTGCACATTTTTATTTAATTTACCTAGCCTAAGGGAGGCGCTTACAGCTTACAGCGTGTGACATTTACATTCTAATCATTTGTACTTGTAACAAAATTTTTTAACAACATTTCAAAACGTTTTTATGAAAACCATTAAAATGAAAAATGGTTGTTGATTGAAATAAGTAGTTATTCCATACTGGCTTAAGTCCATACTCTCTAGCTTTGACCCTGTCATTATCTATTTCTTCTTTTAGGAATCACTGAACAGCTTGAAGAAAACTCTGCAGAACAAATGGGATTTTATCAGCATGCAGGCGGAAGAGCAGGTGAGATGAGACAAAAGTTGTGACTGCTGCCTCCATTGTTCTAGATCGCCTTGCAATAGTTTCGCTAACGTTCCCTGTTGCAGGTGCGGCTCGCCAAAGACCGCAAGAAAGGAGACAAGATAGTGAGCGACAGCCAGGAGCGCGCTTACTGGAGGGTTTACCGGACTCCACCTGGCTACCTAAACTGTCTGGAGCCTTCACCCGTGCCCAACCGGACACGGGGAGCCAGCCGGCTGAAGAAGAGGACTCAGGAGGATCTCATGCGAGATGTGAGCACTCCACAAAACATGATGCATTACCTGAATTTAAAACCTGTCCCAACTAGGCTGAAAGAAGGACCAATTCTCATAATTTTTTAAATATTAATGGCAATTTGCCATAAGACTAGTATATTTTATGGGGAAGAAGGAAGAAGGAACACAACTTATCGAAGTTGAAAAAGCTGTCTGCAAATGATGCATTTGCAGACAGTTGCATGACTAAAGCCATGTCGCCATGTCCACTAGAAGACGTCACAAAAACGAGGCAACATTAAATGTAAATTTCACTACATCCCAACTGCTTTCCCATATGAGATTTAAAATAAAGAGTAACTCTCTAGACATGTTAAACGTCAACGTTGCTATTAATGCTGCTTTATGATCGTTTCAGGTTGACTTCTTGCGCAGTAGCCTGGTGCGAACGCGGGTGAAAGTTTCACAAGCGCTTGACAATCTGATTCAGCACAGCGAGACTTACAACGAGTACGACCCATTTATGACGGCAGCGCAGCCGTCGAATCCGTGGGTGACCGAAGACCCAACATTTTGGCAACTCAACGGTCCGCTGTAAGCACCTACCTACTCACAAACAGCATTTATTAAGCTTAATTTTGTTGAGCTTTTAGAAATATAACTTTTAAAACAAAATTGTCCAAGAATATTGATTGCTTTGCATTTAAATGTAGCCATTTTAACATTTGAAAATTTTGCATTTTCATGTTATCTTGCAACAATTGAATAAGAATCTGTCATGCACATTAGAACAAAGGTCATTTATGAGGTGTTGCATATGATGATGTAAGATATGTTGCACACAGAGTGGAGCTGCCCACGGAGAAGCGCGTCAAGCGGTGGAGCCTATCCATGGAGGAGCTAGTGGTGGACCCAACAGGCTTGCAGGAGTTCACCAACTACCTGCGCAAGGAGTACAGTCACGAAAACATCCGCTACTGGACGGCTGTCAATGACCTCCGCCGGAGCGCTCAGTCGCAGATACAGCACAAAGTCAGGGAGATTTTTGAGTGAGTATCAATGTTAAACTTGGATTGTTGCAATCTGGGTGGGAAAAGCTACTCACCCAAACCATTTAATCAAGTCATAGGCCATCGAGCTCAGGCTCGTCTTTCCCTCATGAGGATTCTTTACAGGAATGTCCTGATTTTGTTAGGCGGGTAATGGATCAGCAATCTGTGTAAGGTAAAACTCATTCAAGGACTCTATGTCTGTGTAGAACAGACATAAGCTTAACGGCAAGCAAAAAAGTATTTGAGATCTGTGCTATAGAAATCCAAGGGCAAGTAAAATCGACAATCATAATCATCAAGATCTATAGATCGCCAGATGCCTAAAAATGGGAATATTTCTATCAAAACTACGCTGTCTACTTTGCAAGCTAGAAGAAGAAAGAAAACGCATTATCATTCTTGGTGATAGAAACATAGAATTCCTTACCGACAATGATAACAAATTAAAACTCAAAGACTTATTACTGAACAAAGCATGTAGGCACAAGTGC
Organism: Protonemura montana; assembly: GCA_947568835.1. Classification (NCBI taxonomy): domain Eukaryota; kingdom Metazoa; phylum Arthropoda; class Insecta; order Plecoptera; family Nemouridae; genus Protonemura; species Protonemura montana. Next base: position 26,385,464 of record OX387602.1, on the reverse strand, counting down.
ATTTTCCAACTAGAGTAACAGTGACGACATCTACCGCCATGGATAATATCATTGTAAACTTTACATTAAATGCAGCCCCCACATAGCTTGACACCGTACTTTCTGACCATCACGGACAAATAGTCTAGTTCAATTTGAGGAAAAGAAGAACGTTGCTAGACCTAAACTTGTATGAAATTATCGTAGCAACAAAAATACTGGTTTTTATTTCAAATACCGACAAAATGCCTATGACCTTGCAAGATGTTGAGTAACATTTTTAAAATCAACTAAACACTTTAAGGTCGTTAATGTCTAGAGACCTTACAATCGAGCTGTCTTCTGAAATTGTGAATTTAGAGATAACTATTTATGCTATTGATATTCCTTACAGTACAAACTCATTTTCCATGTGCCCTATATCTTCAAACTGAAATAGTTGTCTGACATGTCTTAACAGAGACAGTTCATTGAAATCTATGTGGTTGCAGCGAGTTTCTTGCGCCTGGTGCCCCGTGCGAGATCAACATCGATGGCAAGACCATGGAAAAAGTTCACCTGGAACTGCGGAACCCTTCTCGCTTCACTTTCGACTCTGCAGCCGAGCATGTGTACACTCTGTTACTCAAGAAAGACTGCTATCCCCGTTTCATCCGCTCGGAGCACTACAAGAATCTTCTTGCCAATGGAATTCAGCCGATGCAGAAGAAAAGGTTCAGTCTTCAGTCTGTCTGAAATAATAGGGACTAAAGAGCCAAGTGAAGACGACACCAGTAACCATTTCTCTGTCACAGGTTTTTCGGTTTTGGAGGGCCTACAAAGAAAAAGTCGTCTACCACTACAGCACCAAATTCAAGCGGCCTACTCCAGCAGACTATGGGCCAGTCGCTGCAGTCCCAAGGCACTGGTCAACTGGGCCGGAGACGAGGCAGCGAGCGCAGCCTAACTGGGTCCGTGCACGAGCTGGCCATTTCCGGCATCCGCGAAGTGACCTCGCGTGTTTCGCACTCCCACAGCCAGTCGAACCTCAGCGACATTCCGTACAGGTGGGTGTCGGCTAGGCGGCAGAAGAGTCGGCATTTATTACGCTGCTCAGTGTGTAGCGTCGCAATAATATCTTTGTCTTCATTGCTAGGTATGCTGTGCTGTGCATTGGATGTTTTTTAAAAGTCATCATAGCTTTTGATTGCTTGTCCATGGCTATATTTAGATGAATCTAGTGAAACATTCGTGAGTCTCTCTACTTCAAGATTCTGAATAAAAACCTCTCCGGAAAGCAACCTTATCCTACTCCACCTCGGGTTGAACTGAATATATTTTGAGCATTTTTTTTTGGCGTAGAATGAGTAGCACCAAAACAAATGGCTCCCAACTCCGTTTTATTAAATTTTGAGAAACCATCATTATCACTCATCAGAATAATCAATTTAGCCACGATCAGACTCATTAAATACTTTTGCTATTTTTAAACCTGTCAAAGTTTATTTTCATTTTATTTTCTAATTATTCATGTCCTCACATTTATCATTCACTGCAGGTGCAGTTTTTATTGCCATGGTTTAATATGCTTAAAAAATTTGTGGGTGGGGGGGGGAGGGGGATTGTTTTACAAAAGATTTTGATCCTGGTTAATGTGAAATACATCAATAAACCTCCATATGTGTCATCAAACACTGGGTCTCAAAATGCTGCAAGAAAGTCGTTGCATTTTTACTCACAACAGCTGGCTCGAAGAATTGCTTTACCTGCTGCATGAAATCAACAAATTTTCTTGTTAGATGTTTTTAGAAACATTTCTATAAACAATGCTAAGAAATGTTGATGAAAACTAAAACATTACATTTTATAGCTGGTGATGATGTGACGTCTTGTTTACCTTGCAAGTGTCCTGATTGTTTCTACCTAAATGCTTTTTTAGCAAACCGCAACTCATTTTGTTTGGCAGCAAACCTATTTTGTTTAATTCTTTTAATGCTGCTGCTATTTCTCGCTGGTTAATTTTCAGGGGAGATCTACCATGCCAATCGCAAGCATCGTCAATCGTTTGGTCTAACTCTAGTCTGTAAGTCAATCGATGTGCTTTGTTGTTTCCGTTTCAATGTATTATACCTTCAATACATTCTAGGTGTTGTACGAATTCAGTGTGATATGATTGGTCCGGCCTCCTCCAACGTTCTGGGAGTGATTTTGTCTATTTGTGGGTCCAATTGATAATTATGTTGTTGCTAGCATTGTGTTTTCTTGTCCTTTGACCCACAATGCTATGAAGCATTGTTCCAGGTTTGTAAAAAGACAAGTTATGGTCCCTAATGTGTGTGGGATGCCAAATCCCCGAGGGGTTTATGTTTTACAGAATTGGCAGCAGAAGGTTTAAGTTATCATTGTTCATGTGCTAATTGAGGAACTCTTTGTAATCCCTGTCCTAGCAACCCAATATTGCACAAAAGTCATAACATTATCTTTTGCAACTCACAACTCACAACTCACACTTAAATGATGACTTAATTAATTTAACTACAATCTGTCAATCTTCTTGCAATTTTATTCTCTCCAGGTAACATTTTTGACCTATCCACTTTACTCATGTGTACAGATTTTGTAGCTTTGTATTAATGCATGTGACGTCATTCAGTTTCATTGTTCTGTAGCATATTGCTGCTTTCAGTTTTCTCCTTGGCTACATTTGCGTTGGCTGATTGGTCATTCCCTGTTTGTAGTAGTAGCATTGCAGTTTTTATTCATCTCTCTGTCTCTCTCTGTTGATGTTCTTGTTGTATTTTAAACGTACACTTTGGTGTTTGACGGCACAGGCTGTGGCTGGCCAAATTAGTCAGCACTCTTGTCATTGCTTGGTGAATTGCCATCAATTCCAGAGAACCTCCCGGAGGCTCGGTGCCCGCGGAGAAAAGTGTGCCTGTAGCCGAGAAGCCTGCCATCATCTCTGAGGGCCCGAAGGATGACGTGTGTCCCTGGGACCTGGCTGAGCCTGTCTCCAGCGAAGACAGCCCAGGAAAACCCACAGAAGAAAAACTCGTGGAGGAGGCACTTGAGTCACAGTCGTCCAGGAAAAACTCGTCGCAGCTTGATTCAAGCTCGTCTTCTGACATCAGCGCGGCGATGGCGGAGGTGACGAGTCGTCTGCGGAAGTCGTTCCTAGCGCAGCAGGACAGCTGCTCCTCGGGCCCCGAGACGGGACGCAGTGCGTCAGAGGAGCGCGCGCCACAGCAGCAGCGCAAGTTCTCGACGGCGTCCATCGGACCGCGCCCAGCGCAGGACTCGCGGCGCCCGTCGCTTGCTGCCAAGCTCGTCGACAGCGCCCGACCCTCCATGTCTTCCTCCGAGGATCTCCCTCCCACCGGCGCTAGCGGGGAAGCATCCGCGCCCGAGCCCGACAGTGACAAAACTTGCGATAAAGGTGCACACTCCGAACCATGTCCCCCGGCGACTCATAAAAAGTCGGGGAGAAAAAAGTCTACTACTGTGCCAGCAGCGCCGATTATCAGTGTGAGTTCGGCGGCCGAGGAAGTTGATGACAATACTTGTGAAAAGTTGGTAATGGACGAGTTGGCGGCGGCGACCCCGGCTGTGGAAGTTTCGCCGCGGAAGCCCAACGTTGTCGTCTGCCCGTGGGAAGACGAGTAAGTAGAATGCACGAGTGAGAGCTCTGCACCCAGCCCTAACTTGCGCTAGACACCACACAAAGATCATTTCACAATGCGATGGATGAGCGAGGCAAGGGTTTACTATTTGCTCCCACCATCCGTTGTTGGCTGCCTCACTTAAAATTATTCCACTAAGAGTGCAGACCTGGTGGCGCAATCTTTGAACACATTAAATATAATAGTGTAAGTTCAGCGCACCAGCATTCTCGTCTCGAAACTCATCGAAACGTTCACAAAATAGTGGATAATGGCCTAAGGATGAGCGTAATAAGCGTAGCCTGTAAAAAAAAGATTTCAAGTTGACTTGAAGAATCATCTTTTTGCATTTCTTATCCAGTATCTTTCAGTGAGACAAAGATTCTGATTGCGATGCACATTTCAGGGAACCTAGTAAATTTACATGGACTTGCCCTTATTTTTTTTTATGATGAGGTTGAATAAGTTTTCTGACCACGTTGGTAAAAATAGGAAATTCCTTCAAGATCCAATTGTAAGAAAACTTAGAAAACCTAACAGGGCTGTCAGTAGTCTGTGAGTTGTCTGAATCTCTGTTGAGCTCTTTATGATCAAGATAGTATGTTATTTTTGTTGCATTCTTCATTAGTAATACCAGTTGATTTAGTGCATACAGACGGCTATGTCAGGGGTAAAATTTTGAAGCTTATTCCGAAAGTAATGTGACTGTCATATAGGTACAGGATTTTCAACTTTCAGGAAAATTGGTATTACGCAACATTTCTGGAATCTTCAGCAGATTGCAACACATTACGCTCATCCCTCAATGCGATTATAATGAGCATTTGAGCTGTCCTAATGAAACGTAAAATATTATATAGACTGATGGCAAAGGGTATACCATGCTAATGAGGAGGAAGATGTTTTTTACTAGCAGTTTTTTAATTCGGTGACACGGGTACATTTCACAGAGCTGAATGTCTTCTGGTGGCAGTAGGTGCATGACGGTGAATTGAGCGGAAGATACTTGAAAGTGTAACAATCAACCAGTTGCACTTGATTAGTGGCGTACGAAAGCTTTGCTTGCTCATCCAGTCCGGTGAAAGCTCTTAATCTTGCGGTTTGGGGGGGTGGTGGTGGTTCCCCCCGGTGAATTGACTACATGCTTGTTTTCTTCTCGCAGGGCAAACTGTAGAGTGGATACCCCATTTGTCAAGACGTATGCAACACTGGGCTATTTGTAAGACCTAGATTTCTAACGCAATTTCCATGCCGTAAAACAAACATAACGCCAAAGTATTTACTGCTTCTTATCGACAAATGCGCTTGAAGTTCATCAAATTCAAGTTCATTTTCTCTGCTCTTGATGCTTAATTTCACCCATATCAGGAAAGCAAGTTCATACAAGAAATCTAGTTTCAAAGCAAACTAATGCAACAACATTTAAAAATAAACAAGAACCAAACTGAGAGACCAAGAGAACTCGTTCAAAATTTTGACAGAAAATACAAGCCACTTATATAGTAGAAGCATTTATTAGTAATATCACCAGCAAATGGACAGAAGAATCACACTTAAAGAATTCCACACGAGATAGTCGCCAGGGTGTCATGAGCCAGATTTATGGTGCGATTGCGGCGAGGGGGGGTTTTCATTGGTGGCGCGGTGGGTGGTGGCCGGCGGCATGCATGCGGGCTCGCGTACGACGGGCGCAGCTATCGGCGCTGTAGAGCTGACAAACCTGAGCCCTTGGTAGTCTCGGCCTTCCTGATACGATGTGCGCTCCTTGTTCGCGCATCTCGCTTGTCCCGCCACCAGCCTACGCGCCCATGCTAGTCCATCCGCGGTTGACAGTGTCCAAATTTACACGTTTACCGCTCGGGAATTATCGGCGCTCAACGTTCGTACCTATTCGAGAATCGAAAAGTTTCAAAAGCCTTTTTGAAATTTTATTGATAGTAATATAACATTACATTGATTACATAAAAAATTATTAAAAGAAAATGTTTCTGATCTAAGCCAGTAGCTGCAAATTAACTTACCTAAATATTATCAATGTTATAATTAATCCAACATATATTATCTTATTAATTATTATTCGTCATATTATAACATATTGCATGTAAGAATAATTACTACGTGTGGTGTGCGAGTGAATGTCTATGAATCAAATAATATTCTATGTGTATTAAATGTGGAATATAATATCAGTGTGGCTGGATGTGCTACAATTGCTATCATATAATAATCAATAATAATCACTACTAATATCTATTATGGATGGTACAATTATCATATAAATATCTAGTGCTTAACGTTATAAGTGTATTTGTGTAGGACTAATGCAGCTGCTAGCTTTAAACAACACTAGTCGATAATCGGGATGGTCTTTGACTTGATCGTCGGAGATGAAATTTTGGTACATGCTGAACAAATTGGATATTGTCTCGTGTGGAATTTTGCCTGCCGTGGTACCTCGTCCAGTGTTGCGTCTTTTTATTTGCGCAATCCATTGTCATACTGTAAAACTGCGATGCTTGATTGCATTGGTTTGGGTTTGAAATTTAGTGTGACAAGGTCTTAGCTAAAATAAACAACTGCGATATCTGTCTAGCTGCAGGCGTAAGAGTTTCTCGAGATTTCCAGAATACTGTACTTTCTCAGTCTATATAATATTCACGGTTTACCTGTTTGATTCAAATGCAGGTCTAAATTTATAAGCTCTAGCTTAAGTTCTTTATCTGAATGTTGAAATATATTTTGAAAATTCTTTGCAAGTACTGCAAATGTTTAATATCAGAGTTGTGCGTTGGGCTTGTGGTACAATGGTACAAGAGAAAAGATTGAGTCACGTATCGTATTGTAGCAACTGACATGTCGAAACACCGAGGACTTGAGTTGCGCTCAATGATTGTGTTCAGAATATACTACTGTCTGTTAATGCTCACTTTGACATCACAAACCAACCAAATACTTTGACAGTTCATTAATATGTGCATAAGCATCTTGGCATTGATGGTGAATAAAAATAATAATATTGTACGCAGATATTTTAAACATAAGAATGCAAATCAAGCTGTTTCAGAAGTAGTTTATCAATGTTATTATTACAATTACAAATTCATAGGAATTACAGTAAACACAGATCATTCCTCGATATCTAATAAAATATAGAAGTAATCATGTAAGAATTGGAACTGTGACTTGTTATTAATATAGTTCTAGTTAGGAATATTAAAGATATGTGTTACTGTTTTGCACATAAAAACAATGCCATAGATGTGGTGTGTACTAACAGATGGAATGATTTTATTTAAATTATTGTTACAGTATAAATTGAAATTGTGTTGGAAATTACAATTTTTAAAACATTGTGATGGCTGCCAAAGAATTAGGTAAATACATTTAATTATTGCACTAATGAAATAAGCTTGCTTGTTGCTAAACGTTCTAAGTTGTAATATTGATTGAACATGTGTTATACATTTTTTTTCCAATTTCTGATGCAGATGAAGTTGTTTGAGTGATGAGATTAAACTTATGGTGGATCCCAGCAGACTAGATTTTATCTATTTGGACTACTCCAATTTCAGTTTGTCTCTTGAAATTACCATTATCTTCAACAGATTGACAAAAGTGGACCAAGTATAAAATATGATTTTAGTATTGGAAACTCTGTACAATCATTTTGATAATTTTATTGTAAAAGGTCCTTGCCGAAGAGAAATGGTAGGTCGGTATAGCCTAACTTTTGATTGCGGTACTATTTCCGAGCTAAAAACTCACCTTGCCTCCCTCCTCGTTGAACTTGATCGGTCGCACAATTTTTCTTTTCTCAATTATTTTGCAAATTCTAAGGTATTTTTTGCAAGTTTTATGAGTTTTTGAATACGGAAATATACATGTGAATGGTTCTTCCTCATAAAGCCTCTTCAAATAAAATCTGTGTCATGATATATTCTATAAGACATTTTAGAGTATAATAAATGTAACAAATTGCTGTACAATATTTAGCAGGTGTAGTGAAACATAAACGTAAATATTGTTAAACACAATAGAAGGACAATAGGCCTATTAAAAAGCTTCCATTATTCATATTTCAAACAAAATCTGTATCCAAATGAAATATAAGCTAAAGGCAATTTGTTTATTGCTTAAATTTTAAATGCTTTCAATTTCAATTTGCTCTCTTTTACCCCAAGTTTAGGGGGGAGGGGCTGGGGGTGGAATTGGTCTGATACTAGAAGGCAAGAATTGCAAGTTTCCGTGGAGTCAATCACTTCAAAATATAAATATAACTTAAAGTATATTACTAGGTAAGTGGAGCCTAGCACCCACTGCTGCATTCATGAGGTGGCGACCAGCAGTTAATAATTGTGTCTTTAATTGGGATGAAAATAATGGTGCATTTGTTTAAATATAATATTTACATGATGATTGAGGGCGTAGTAACTAAAAAGGTGGTCGTAATCATAGAAAATAGATTGTACCAGTATCGGGTGTTTCTCTGCTACCTTATGAAAGTATTATTTATACGGTGGATTAGCTACTCTGGTTGTCGATATTTTAGAGATGTTAAAGGACAGTTTATTCCCGCATCTCTGACGAGTGAGTAACTACCTGTTCACGTTTTGTGAATGAATCAAAATAATGTGCCGTACGTTCTGATATTTTTCTTTTTGAGGGAGTTGCAAGAACATACCAATATTCGAAAAAAATGTGTATAGGCTTATTGAAAATTTAAAAAAAAATATGTACAGTGTTTGTCTTTTTTTGCATTTTAATATGCAATTCTTGACATTCAGTAGACACCTTCGACAATTCAATGGAGACATTTTACGCACACAAGTTATGCTAGAGCTGACACAATGAATATGCGTTACTATTCCTAAATGATTCCCGACCTCTCGAAAGGGACATGAGAACATGCCAAAGTCCATATACGCTTTTTTCCAAGCACTTTTTACCTTTTAATTTTTTTGCATGGAACCTGTTCTTGGCAAAAGATATTTTCATGCCAAGATAAAGCTGCAAGTTTTGTGATTTTTTTCTGCCACGAGGTGTCCTATCATCAATAATCCTATCCCAAACTTCATTTAGTTAATTGCAAGATGCATGACTGGAGCAACTTTGTGTTCGCACTCTAGTAGCCAAACGCCTCGTAAAATCTTAAAAACTGGAGAAAAGAATAAAAATACACTGATTCATTTTGCCTAAAATGGCCCTTTGGATATGGAGGGATACCTCCTTGAATTTTTCACAGAAGATAGAGTACGTAACAAGCTACCGATCCGTGATAGTTCTAATTTTTGGCCCAGCCCTGGACAGAAAAAGGCTAACATTTACAAAAATTCGGTTTTCATGTATTTGCGCGAAAATGAAAAAAATGGAGGGGGGGGGGGGGGGGGGGTTACCTCATTGAATTTTTCACAAAATTTAAACAAATCTCGTGTGCTTAAAATGGCTGGCAGAAATTTTCGTTGTAGAGAGAATACTTTCAGCTAATTCTAGCTAATAATTCTAGCTAATTTTTTTATACAATAATTCCAGCTAATTACGTGTAAGTTGTACATCTAGTTTACGTTGGGGCCCTCCTTTGCTATTTAAGTATTTGTTATTTCCCTCCACCTGTCGACTTAACTCGATGGCAGGATTAACTCTACGACCGTGCCGAGTTCGAATCCCAGCCGGTCCCGAATTTTGCTCTTCATAAATCTGCGACTCGACTTTATTATCGACAATTTTCATCACGTGTTTAGTGATGAACACGCACTGATCCACGCAGATCTGTTGTATGGTCGTCGTCTACGGTGCCAGTGGTCCGCGGTTCGATTTCCAGCTCCTGCAACTTTTGCGGCCCAAAGCAGCAACACATTTCTGTTGCAGGGATGGCAATAAAATAGTCCAGAGTATACCTTTGAAATTGTTTTACTAAGTTATTTATAGAATGTCTATACGATCTGTACCTCTCCACTTGCATGTTGGCTGCTTTGCTCCAAAACCTGGCATTTTTTTTTTTTTTTTGGGGGGGGTGGGGATAGGATGGTAGTGAGGGGTTTTCTGATATTTTGAGTAAAACAATTGCGAGAGTCTGAGTCAAGATGGCAGTGTTTGGATCAAACCGAGCCAGTGTGATGACGAGCATCTGGCGGCGGCGGTTGTTTTCAACTAGGTACACGAGGTCATGTTCGGTACACGCCAAGAATCTTAACGAGTCGGCCAATTTCGGACACCAGTTTTAAGACCCGGCGCCACCACTGGACGTCAGATGTGAAAGAATTAAATAATCGAAAATAGAAAACTCAGAAAAGATCTTCGATGCTGCTGATTCGAATTCTGCGTCCAAAGTAGGTAATTCGAGCAATGAGGCCGTCCGGTCGATGGGGTCCACGATCGAATCCCGGCCAAGAAATGATAGTATATAATATGTTTTTTAACATCACACGTATCAATATCAGAATTACCGACCGAAGTCCAGCATTGATTGATCGAGTACATTTCATATCCAACAGATTGCGCTGAGGGTCACTGTGCGTCTTAACACCAGTGCGTCCTCAATGAAACCTTACAAATAAGAGTAAATGGGGGGCGAGTAACTTACCAGGGGGAGATGGGCAAAAAAATGTAATTAAGACCCGGGCATTGACTGGCGTAATCCCAGTCGGGCTCTAATGCTTGCAAATTCGAGATCAATCGTGGCAAATGGTGAGAACCCATATATTGGAGTTGCAGAGGCACTCTGGACTATTATTTTTGGCAGCCGTTTGCGTAGACGAGTAATAATTGTACGTCATATTTTAATAAGTCTAGAAGATAAATTTCCGGACTGCCAACGGAAATGCGGTTCTTAAAAGAACGATGCAAAAGGAGCGGTCGACGTCGTTTGCCCACACAGTAGGCCGACTTTTATAACATGAAATTAAAATAGATTCATTTTTCTTTGCAAGATAAGGCCGTCTTCGTGGCACATTGGCATAGTCGCTGCTTCAGTAACTTCAAAGGTATCCGCTAACTCGACCGAATCCACTTGACGGAGGAACATTTTTACCGTTGATTTACGACATCCAACATCCACCAGCGGTAGATGCAGTCATGAGACTTATATACGTCAAAAATGCATCTGACAAAATATTTCCGCTTGGTCGTGCGGTTAAAAGCATCGAATTCATCGATCACGTGATCACATGATTGAAGGTATACCGGGTTTGAATCACGTACACGGCACGACACTAAGTGCGATTTTTGCCTTTTTTTTTGGGCGTATGGTTTAAAAAGTAGAGTAATTGCCGGGCGTTCCTGGCACTTCGCGCCAGTCGCGGCCGCCAGTTTCGCCGCCGTTCCCACGACCCCAAACCCCTCCTATACCCTGTGTGCAGCTCCTAAGTCCAGCATCAAGTTTATAGGAACATGAGAACTAGTGTTAAGTACAAAACTGGCATTAATGCCACCTGTTGGCAGAAATTGGTACTACATTCTGAACTTGAAATATTTTTTTCATATTTGGTCAAGTGTTCGGCTTGTGAATTTCGACTGGCATTCATTGAATGCTGCAAATATTGCATCGCTCGTTCATCCATGGAAACTCTCAAAGTATTTTTGACTCTTTTCATTATTACACTGTAGTCGTCTTCTGCTATTCATGTATCTCTTTGTTCCATCTTGGACCATCTCGTCTCGATGGCCGGTTGGAAAAGTCGCTCCTCGAAAGAGCAATGTGGATGTGACCGGGTTCGAGTCCTGTCCGCTCCGCTTTTTGTTCTTCACGACATAGCTTGCACAATCTTTGATAGTGCATGGCAGAGGCGATGTAGTGTGAAGCGATCTCCATGCTGCCGGGGTCTTGATGGTTCACTGAAACGCAAAGAAGAATGCGACTCCGAACCGTAGTATACATTGAGTGCCGTCAATGACATGTGCCTATAGTCAACCCGGTAAACAGGGACATCAGATATGAAATTAAAATATATTCAGTTTACCACAGCAGGGGCGACCGTCTGCGTAGCACAATGGACATGTCGTTACATCGGAACCATCAAGCTACAGTGTGACCTGGTTCGATCCCGCTCACCGACAGGATATTTTTTCTATTGGAATACGACATTCAAAGTATTCACATATGGTAGCTGCAGTCTGAAGAAATTATATACCATAAAAATGCCAGTGTAACTAGATGTCAGCGTGGTCGTGCGGTACAAGGCACTACCTCTTGTGAATAATCATGAGATTGCCGGGGTCCCGGGTTCGAATCCCGTCAGCACAACTACTGCTGTGGCACACATCTTATTTTTTTTTTGAGCGCACAGTGTAGATACCACGAAAATTGCGGAGCGCGACTGGCGCTTCGCGCCAGTCGCGCTCCGCAATTTTAAAGCGCTGTCGCGCGCTTCGCGCGCGACAGCGCACTAAGGTGGACGTCCAAGCGCGCGGAGCGCGCTTGGACGTCCACCGGTGCGCCCGTGCACCTGAGCGCGCGAAGCGCGCTCAGGTGCACGGGCGCACCGGCACGCTGCTGGGCCCTGGCGCTCCGCGCCAGGGCCCAGCAGCATGCGTGAGCGACTGGCGCGGAGCGCCAGTCGCTCACGCACCCGTGCTCCTACGTCTAGCATCAAGTATATATGAACGATAATGAGTGTTAAGCATCATCAGCGCCACCTGTTGGCAGGATTTTGTACTATACTCTGGACTTGTAATAATTGAAGACATTTGCCAAGTCTGATTTTTAATCTAATTCATTAACTAATCGGAAAATAACTATGAAAATACAGCAGGAAAATATCAACATATTTGTCCAAAGTGTAGTACAAAATCCTGTCAACAGGTGGCGCTGATTATGCGTAGCACTCATTATAATCGTTCCTATACGCTTGATGCTAGACCTAAGGGCCAGCGCCAGAGTATGGCACCGTCGTCCTGGGTGTCCAAGTGGTGATATACGACAGTCTGTTCATACATAGCGAAAGATCCAAGATAAGTAAACTGTACAAGACTTCGAACGTATTTTTAATTTTGTACGATGATGGGCAATACTGAAGCTGATGTTTATAATGTTTCATCGAAATATCTTTTAGTGAAAATCATGGAGGCAGTGTTTGAGATTTTTTCGGATTTTTTGACGGAGTTGTCACAGTTGAACAGTTTTTGTATCCCAAAAAAACGTATCATGGAGAGCGGGTCTTGTGGTCGAGCGGTTTATGTGGGTGCATCAGGTTTCAAACGTCCTGCGTTCGATCCTCGTTGCCTACATCTTTTTTTAATCACACCAATCATCCTCCAGGGCAAGAAAAAAAATTAAAATTGTGTTTTAGTTCCTAGCCAGGCTACCAGGGGGTGATAACATCGACGAAACAATATTGGCCATGGTGGGGAACGTTAAATGAAAAGATGGCTACTGTTACTTAAAGGAAATGTAACTGAAGTACGCAAATTATATAAAGTAAATATATAAGAAGAAGTAGGAAAAGGGGGAAAAATGAATATATACAGAATTAATTCGGAATGTTAATTATAATATATCATCAAAAGACATATTTACAGAAATTAACAAACATTACCACAAGCAATATAACGAAAATAACGTACACTCGAATCTCCAACATCACTAAATTTACCAGTATTACCAACATCAACACCAACATCACCACCATCACCACCACAACCACGATATCAACCATGCGCTAATAGAGAGAGAAGGTTTCGCTTCTACACGATGTGTAAATGCCGGACCGGACCCCAAACACCAAGCAGTGCTGAGGCACGCGGCCACTCCAAAAAATGGGCTTTCACCAGTTGCCACGATCTAACGCGAAAATGCAAGCCTTGAAGTCCGACTGGAGGAACGCCAGTCGAACCCCGTTGCTCGCATTCAGGTACCCTGGTCAACCATACCAAACAAGTATCACCGAACCAGCAGTCGAGTTAAAGCACAAAGTGATCGAAAACGCAATCTGTTGGATATCAAATGTACTTGATCAATAAAAATGTCGATAAATCACGGCCATCGGTCGGTAACCCGTGTACCCACCTTGCTGAGCTGCCAACCTTGAAGCTATAAAATAACGGAATCGTGCCCATAATAGCCCATCATGTTCGGGGGTGCAAACTACCCCATAGACCACAGTCTGGGCGAATCTTAAAAAATCAAGAATAAACGTAAGAAACGTAAAAAACGTCCATTGATTTTTCAATATTTTTTGAGTGGAAATTGAAGTGACTGCACACCCAACGCCTGGACTGTAAACACGACGTCAGTGCACACGTGTACGATGAGTGGCCTACCCATCAGGATTCACACATAAATATTACTACTAGAAGTGATTTATTTACATCTTGTTTTATTGACTTGCATGTTGATAACAAATCTGCAATAGGATATGTGTCCTCGTAGCGCAGTGGGATGGTCGTGAGTTCCACTGCGTGGGGCCCGTAGTTCGCTTCCCGCCACCTCCTAGTTTTGTCTTTCAATTCACCTGGAACATGGGTCAAGTAAAGGGATGGGGAGAGATGATCCGAAAAATAACTTTCATGATTTTTTTTTACCAAGTCTAAAATCAAGTGTTTATATACGACTTCCACCAACTTGTTGCCATCAGGGCAGCGTGGCTCAATGATAACAAGCACTGGCTATTTGCAACATTAAGACAACATAATCAAATGACTAAAAATTAAAAAATGTTTTAAAAAACTTCCTTTTTGTAAATGGGGGTCCCAGGGGCCCCGGCCGGCTGGAGGCCCCGGCGGCATTTGCCGCCTGGCTGCCCTGGCCAGTCCGACACTGCTAATAACCATCGTGCATCTCTTCTCTATACTTTAAGTAATTTATATGAACATAAAAACATCCCAACGTTCATCTGCTCTAATGGTCGAGTGGTTAAAATGTCCGCTTGCAGTGCGGCTAGACCCGCGTTCGATTCTCGCCGTTTTTTTTTTCTTCGTTATAAGAAGTATGGTCAAATATCTGAACGCCAGCTAGCAAATAGACCATTCCAGTGACAGCGCCGAGAAAAAAGAACTCGCCCCTGCAAAGCTGCAAACGTTCCCCGTCCCACCAAGCGGCGCGGCTGCACTCGGCTACTCCATGAATATATGCTCACACTATTATCAAGATCTAGCGCGAAATGGCAAGCATTACAGCCCGACTGGAGGTACGCGAGTCAAACTCCGTTGCCTGATCACAGGGCCTATTGGTTCTTTCATTTGTAAATGTTTCACCGAACATGCCGTAGTGTAAGGTAGCGCCGTGACCCCCAGCGCCAGTTGCGCTGCCATTTTTGCGGGCCGTTCCCACGACCCCAAACCTCACCTTTATACAGCCCGACCGGTGCAGCTCCAACGTCTAGCATCAAGTATATAGGAACGGTACTTAATGTTAGCGTCAACCAGCGCAATCTTTTGATCCTAGACGTAGTACCTGCACGCAGAGTATGGGTGGGGTTCGGGTTGTAGAATTACTGCCCGCAAAACTGGCGGGCATGACTGCAAGACCCGCGCTCGATTTCCGCCATCTCTCCGTTCTTTATTATTCGTAATAAGTAGCATCGTGTGAATAGGAAATTCCGTTAACAGCGCCGAGAAAAAAGGACCTGCCCCTGTATATTTGCAAATGCTATTTGCAAAATATGTTTTCTGCACTCATCTTAACAACCTGACACTGTGAAGACTAAAAACAATTCCGTCACTTATTTTTCGGTCACTTTAATTTTTGGGGTTTTCTTATTCGGTTACTTGGTGTGCCCCCTGGTAAGCTGGTTAAAAAAAAGCTGGGTAAAAAAAGAAACATTACAGAATAACATTTAATTATTTTTTTAATGATCCTCTAAGTAAGCTCCAACCACACAATCCAACAATTGATCCATAGCTCCAAGTTAAAACCATTTTTTCTTAGGACTTTTCTCTGTTCTTTCTTTACTCTGTCGCTTCTCGCTGCCATGATCTAATTCGTCCACATCCTTGTCAGCATCAACCCCAGACACTTCCTTCTTCTTACTTTTTAACACTTTCTTTTTAAAAATCTTGAGGGTAGATGATTTCTTCGAAGAATTAATTTTCTTAGGGTCAGCTTCTGAGTTCAAGTTGGTATTTGGGTCTTCACCACCTTTGTACTTGGCTGGAACAATAAAATTGCCATTATGTAACTGAAATTTTTATCTAATGGCATTAGGCAAGAAAATTGATTAAAGCAAAATTAGCAACAAAAACCTAAATATGTTGCAATATTTTACTATGAGTAAAGTTACAAAAAAGCAGCAATGATGCAGTGCTCACCTGCAAACGTAGCTAGCTGGTGGTGGATGCTGCGGTCCTCTTCGGCCTCTCGCTGCCTGTCCATTTCCAGACAATTAACGATCTCGTCTCGCCGTTCTACGATGTCTACCAGTCGTCGGATGAGCTCCTCTTCGTAGGCCTTTTCCGAATCCGTCTTCATATGCTCTGGTCGATCCAGCGAAACACGGATCTCGTATTCTAGGTCTGCGTGCTCTTCCTCAAGTCGGTGCTGCCGTCGCCTGGACAAAATTATTGATTCTCGTTAGGCAGAGCAGACTAGGAGATAAATATTTGAGGCAAGACATTGCCATAATTATTAGATTGAAGAGTATTTGGGGTAAAGAACTGAAAATTAACTTACAGGTACATAAGCTCTGCTTGCCGCCGAAATAATTCATTCTTTTCGTTGACAATCTCAAACAGCAGCATGACCATGTCTTCCACATCGGGAGTGATGGATCCTGTCGAGTCTGGAAATAAAATTCACAACAGGTTCAAGAAACAAGTTTTTAGATGCTTGTTCTGGCCGAGGAATGAGGATGTGTTAAAGAAAATATGTATTTTGATCAAACAGATGTCTTTAAAGAAGATTTAAAACTAAAACATATTTAATTTTGTTTCATTTATTTGCTTGCCAAAATTATAAAAACATAACAGTAAATAAGTAATAGAACAATCAATGACTTTCATTGACCCTTAACAATTAAACTTATTATTCAAACAAATTATTTACTATTTGTTACTATAAATTATTACTAACGCAATTTGAGTTGCGTTGTAAGATGAGCGTAGTGATATTTTGGGTTGATAAAATATGAAACCAATCTATGGTATTAGATCATTGCAAAACTGTCAAAATTCACAAAATTAATTCATGAATTTGTAGATAAAAAGAGAAAGAAAACGCGTACAAGCTCAAAAACTTCACAACTACTTATTTTGATGTAATTCACATCTTTGCAAAGTTTGGTGAAAAAATATCGATTTCTTTTGCCGGTACAACTAAAAAACACTGAACCATACAGAATCACGCAAAATCTGAAAATGTTCATACATTTTGCATGGTCTCAAAACTGTTTGGCCGATATTGCTGAAAAAACGCAGGGGGTTGAAGTTAAGAATACAAAAATGTGCTCATCAAATCATCAATCATCATATCATCAAATCATCATATCATCAAAAAGGCATACGAACGCTAATCAGTCAGAAAACTCTCAAAAAAATGATCTGAGCGAGTACCTTCCACATCCAGCACTGGTTCCTCGTCGTCGAACTTCCCACGAATTGTTTTCTCGAGATGCACACCCTGCCGTTCCAGCTCCAGTTGCCGTACTTCGATGTCCTGCAGCTCCTGCTTCACTTCCTTCATTGGGATCTCACGGATCTGGTAGAAACACAATTACCCAGTCTTAGGACACTTTTCTCTTGGGTATGCAAGAGTATTTATGATATCAGAATCAATATTCTGATTCAACAACCCACAACAAGCACAAGAAGCAAGGTTTAAAACGATGACGTAACATAAGCCCACAAACCCCACAAAATACGTAGACCAGCACAAAATTACAGGAAGAAGTCGATGCCGAAGCTTTCATGACACTCACTTCTGCTCGTTTCGTTCCGATATTAAAAAAAGCAAAAAAAAAAAAGAATGGCATTTGTGGTGACTTTGACATTGACATAAAACATCATAATCACATGAAGAGTTAAAAAGTAACAAATTCTTATTCCTTGTCCTTGCAGTTGCTTGTGATTGTTGTGTGCAGTCTCAATTGAATGGAAAATTGATTTTCTTCCGTTTTGCCCCACTTGTCACTCGCTTCTGCTTTATGTGGGTAGACCTTGAATGTTTTGAACTCGCAGGAGGAAATCTTATGGCAGGAAATATTACAAAACCACAGCTGATGATATTTTTAACTTTTTTTCTTAATCATATAAATCATGTAAATTTTCAGTCATGAAGCCTGTCAATAAATTACTTCAATAAATTAGAGTAGCTGGCAACTACTTTTTTTAAAACTTACACCAGAAGAATAAACCCGTGGTGATATTCTTATATGGCAACTTATTTCTTATGGCTAAACATTTTTTTTTTTAAATTAGAGCACTCCAGATCTTGATCCGCTTTAAGAACACGCACTGCCTCTATTCAGAACCCCACAAGCAGTGCTCACCTGTCGTCTTTGCGGCACTGGCCGCGGTGGAGCTGGCCCCTTCTTTCGTTTCCATTGGCCATACAGACTCTTGTTAGCAGCGAGGGCAAACGCCGACTGTTCCCCTGCATCTGAGTCCCCCTTGCTTTGTCGGCTGCGGTTGGCCATCTCCTTCTCTGACTTGTCGCACTCGGCAGCGGAGATGATCCTTCGTGGGGGCGTGACTTGTCCCGGGGGAGGCGGAGCTGGCCGAGCTTTGCGATGCCGTGGCAGCGTCGTCACAGCACCTGCATCTTCAGGGGGCGGCGGGGGTGGAGGCGTGGCGCAGATCTCGTTGGAAAGCGGGGGTGGTGGCGCCGTCTTCTTGCGCCGGCGCAGTGTGCTATTGGCAGATGAGTCAGTGCTCGACAGCGAGTTGCTCGACCCGAACCTGCTGGCGGCACCAAGGCTGAGCCGAGGAGCTGGACTCGGTTCCGGAACGGTGACTTTGCTGCAAAAATGACGCAAACTGTCAGCTTGCCATAGAAAACTAAAAAAATTTCAGGCTGGAAAGTTTGACAAGTGAAGACCAACTGTTCTCTGCTTCGAGCTGTTGCAACTGTTTGCAATTGAGTTACTTGGCTATAAATCACCATCTGTTCTGTGAAAACGTTTACAGTGGATTTTTTTCTTATTCAAATCAATGATTTTTAGCAGCCTTGGCACTGGCCTTGGCCATGACTTACTAGAATCCTATTTATCCTATAATCCTATAATCCTACAATGTTGTCTCCTGTGCTGACTAGCGGCCACCGAAATGTATACTAGTTCCTAAGCTGTTTTCACAAATAAATAAATAAATCAATTGTGGTAAGCGTAACTTGGATTGAGAAGTCTCTTTGGTACGAATAAGGGCAGTAGGTAGTAATTAAACTCGTGCTTACAGGAACGACCTGGGCAGTGGGACCGGCATGTTGGCTGCAGCGTTGGTCTCGTCTTCGCTCTCCGGTTCCTCTCCATCACTCCAGAAGGGGTTCGCTCCGGTTTTGGAAGCCCCTTCCTCAACAGGTTTCATGCTGCCTGTGCTTTTCTCTTCGGTTTTCACCAGGATTCGTGGGGGCGGTGGCCGTGGGGGCTTGCCCTTGGGCGGCGTTGGCTCTGGCAGCTCATCCTTGTCCTCAAATGGGTTTCCACTTGGCACGGTAGACTCTTCCTCGCTGTCGTCACCAAATGGATTCAACTCGGTTGGATAAACAATTGGATCGTCTTTCATGGACACACGTTTTGATGTGATTTCTGACTGTTTTTCATCTTCTGCGTCTTGTTCGAATATAGGTTTCTCGACTGGAAAGTCGTTTCCTTCCACGCATTCCAAATATGCAGTTCCGGGAATGTCACCCGAAGATAGGTTTTCAGTGTCTAAAACTGTGTCAACATGGCTGTTGGATACAGGATTATTATCCTGTGATTCAGTTGAAGGTGTTTGCACAATTATCGATGGCAACACAGGATCCAATATAATGGCAGCATTGCTTATTCTCTCTGCATTCTCCTTATTAAGGGGTATTACTTCTTGGCTCATTTCTATGTCGTTTGCATTATTTACATTATCATCTTCCCTCATTCTAACATCAACATTGCTCACAGAGCCTGTCACGAAATTGAGATCTTGATCCTTCTGAGCTACTACTAACTCACTTCCCTCCACATTGGATGACTCACCTTCTGAAAACTCCAAGCCAACACCCTCAGATATTTTCTCTTCTTCCATTGATGTTGTTTTATCAGAGTCTTGTAATAGATTTTTGCTAACTGTGTTACCTTCCTCAAACTTACTGGACAGATTAATAGATGTTCTACTGGAGTATTTTTTTTGTGGCGTTTTTTCCTTTTGCTGGTCACCATCAAACATTTTCATTCTCATTTTTACAATGGAGTTAGGTTCGTCGTCCAAATCTTTGGTACGTTTTGTGGTGAGCTCATTTTGATCATTAATGCAGTCTTCTGTTTTGTTGGTGGCAGTTGATGGCTGATAATCGACACTATCGCTAAATTTACTAACACTACTTCGGCTTACACTTTCAGGAACTTCCTCGGCCCCAAGGCTGTCATTCTCAGCCGCGGACGAGTTTGTTTTGGTACAAAAATACAAACGATGCTCGTTACTATTATCTACACTTTCGGCTCTTGCGCTGCTATCACTTGCTAAAGAAACTGGCGCACTAGTTTCACGACTACTGATTTCAGTGTCTACTGTGCTAAGCTGTCCTTGATAGTCTGTATCCTGGTCTCTGACAATACTGGGAGGAAGAGGAAGGGACACTTCCTTCTCCTCCCATTGTAACTGACCGATCATGAAGTTTGACATTGCCACATCCTGCTTGGCTTCCGTCACTACTACTTCACGAGTGACCGGTGGCACTTCGCTTTCCAGCATCTCTTCAAAGTCTCGGCTGTACTCGTTGCGTGATTCTAGCGTGGCTTTCCCATCAACTTCGTCAGGACACGCCTCGCAGCAGAAGGCACCATCTTCGGTTTCGTAGTAGTTGGCCAGACTGAGCTGGTGAGCGCATCTGGCACAGCGGAAGCAGGCACGGTGAAACAGGCGGCGACCCACGAGCAGCCGCTCCGCGATGAACACGGGGTTGCCGCACTTGGCGCAGGGCTCGCGCCGTGCCGGGCCCAGCGCCGCCACCTGCTCGAGGGGACACGCCACACTGTCAAGCAACGATCACCAGCCAACAGACAACGCACGAGCAAAGCAGTAGACAAATACACACCTGCTAGCAGAATATCTCAGGCTTATACTGTCCCATTATGTCCAAGCTTTCCTCCTAAGGAAACAAACAGGCATGGTTCAGTGCTTCCAGCTAAAACCAATTTTGCACTTTGTCAGGTTAGTTAAGGTTGGTTTGAGATTTGGTTGAGATTTTTATTGGTGACAACCATCATCTTGTGTGGTGTCAAAGCCAAGAATCTCCAGTAGGTTGTTGGAAGTAGACAGGTAGCCCTGAGTTATTTATCAGGAGAAGAGTGCAGACAAGGTAAGGAAACTTTGCTATGGATCTGATTTTGACAGTTGAAAACATGTAATGCTGTTTACAACGAGCAGAGAGAGAGAGAGAGAGAGAGAGAGAGATTGAAAGGAAAGTTGCTCATTTCAGTAGAGACAGAGAGAAGAAAAGAGGCGCACAGAATCGGTTTTGCTAGAACCACACGCCATGGTAAAATAATATCTAGTGTCAACGAGATATGCCACCATTCATTATCTACTACGCTACTTGGATTTGAGTATGAACAGCCTTGTCAAGTGACTATTCCTGACTGCTTTTTGTTAGTAGTGAACAATTCATTTCCTTCACCATTGTGCACCAAGAGGACAAAATTTGGAAGATGAATGGCATTCCCCGGGGGCAAAAGTATATTATTGTAACATGCCACCACTCTACCATGTGCTTCCAGTAGGTAGGATAGCTTTGACAATGTACATTTATGTACACTTTTCAAGAATGATACACAATTTATAATACTCATGAAGATAACTTGGTAAAGTAGATCATTTCAGGTCCACATTAACACACTACCACCAGTCTCACTTTAAACGTACACATGCATGTTTGAGCAAATAATCACATTCAGTAGTAAACTCTATTAGATAAGGCAGTTCTTTAAATAAGAACTATTCATTTGGTAAGTGACATATGCATAATATTATGATAAAATATTCTAGCTTAAGTATACAGATAAATTAGGCAGCGCATGCACAGATACCACAACGTGAAAACAATTTCAATTAGCATCAAAATAAAAATAGAATTACTAATTAGTGAGTACTTTTAAGACGACATTTAATTTGTGGGCAGGTGCTTAAACAATTTCTGTTAATTGAAGAGATCTAACTAATGGGAAGCAACCATGCATAAGATTTATACACTTAAGATTATTATTAGTACATGACTGATCTTACTGAAAGACAGGAGATTGAAATGCAGAAGTTATGGAAAATTTTAGACCCACTTATGCAAGTTCTCCCAGGCATGAAGGCAAGCCCACCAATGAGAGGCAGTGGCAAAGTTCCTGCGAGCGTCCTACCTTTGTCGGAGTCTGCGAGGAAGGAGACAGCACTGACGGACTAGCAGGCCGTTTGCCTCCAGGGGGGGTACGGTTGTGCATGGGGGAAGTGCCTGAAACGCAAACGTTCGTCCACCTTACTTGAGAAGTCTTCTCACGAACGCTATTATATCTTTCATATTTGGTAGTTACAATTGGGTAATGGACTAGAATGGCTGTGAATTCATAATTGCTGTTTTAAACAATGGGTTGGATCTTAGTAGCCCTATGCTATCATAGAGTCATGCTAACAAGTAATGGGCATGACATAGGTAATAGATCAAATGTTAAGGAGCATGTGAAAGGAACAGGAGTTAATTTGCAAACTAGCATGAGAAAGCAATTATTACATAAAGGAGGTAGACACAGTTGGTAGGTAATCTAAAAACATGTAAGTACAACAGGAGAAGGTACTGTGCAACTTTCACTAGAACTTGGACAGGTAAGCCCAGCCAAGGGAACCAAGAGCACTCAGCTGAAATGAGTGAAAGTGTTTGCAGCCTTTTTATCTTCCTAGACACAATGGATTAGCATGATACTCATAACTGTGACGTTATGTGATTTGCACTCATCTGTGAGAATCTCTCTGCCAGACAAACAAGTGTGATAATTTGTGTTGAGTAACAAAGTTATCAAACAAATCAACTCATGTCACAAAATATTTGCAATGTTACTTAGTTCGTTACATGTGATGTGATTTGTATGATGCCTGCGCAAATCGCTAGAGGCAGCACTCACTCTGGCGACCGGAGGCAAATGCCTGGTAGAACTGCGACAGGTAGGTGAGAATAGAGAGGCGGTCGGGCACCGAGAACTCCACCATGTCCTCGGCGTCGAGCAGCGCCGGGATACCCAGGTGCACCTCCGCCGTGCGAAACGCCAGCTCGTTGTTGTGCAGGATGTCACTCTTCTTCAGACTCGCAAAATCACTGTAAAGGCATCCGTTAGTGTCAATAGAGTCGAGATTAGGAAGGTTAACATCCTGCAGCAACCGTGATAGAGCCAAAAGATCTACACTTTAGCTATACCACGTACCACATAGCTAGAATATTACTTCAATTTGCATAATGAATGCAAACTGTCGTGATTAGGAGGATTGATAAATTGGCCAATGAGGAAACCAGAATACATGAAGGCCGTGTGGATGGTCCTGACCTTCTGACAACTTGAGTCGGTCAAGAACTGGTCACCATTTATGGTCAAGAAGCTAGAGGAGTCCAATACCCTGGCAAGTGGCATTACAAGGCACAACCTGTTAGAGCTTGCTTGCTAGCATTTTCTATTTTATAATGTGGTCAATAAACAAAACAAATAAAAAAGCAGGGTTTCGTTTCAGACTCGACCATGCTAATGAAGTGAGCTGGATATATAAGTGTCACAGCAGGCACTGAAAATGGACTAGCAGCTAAGATATCTGGTTTCTACTTGCTGCCCTGCCAAAGTGATTGTGTGGCCAGGCCACACAAAACACACACCTGCCGATCCGGTGGCTAGCAAAGGTTGACATGTACTGCCCACCTGATTGTGTGGTCAGAAGTCCTTAGATATTAATCCTGCCAATCTATTAACTAGCTAGCCCATAAGCAGTCATGAGATTTGAAAATATGTTCAAAGCTATTGCAAAATACATTTAGATTGTAAGGCGAGATAAATATTACCACATATGATTAATACCAAATGTTTAGTTAGCACTTTTTTATGATCGATACTTATTTTCTAAGACAACTTCAATTAGTTGCGGCTCTTCCTAATTTACTTTTCCTCTTAGATATATTTATATGCATTTTTATTACGCATTTACCAAATCATAATATCACTGCACTACACATCAAAATATATTTCTTTAGAATTCAATACTTATTGTGGTTGATTGAAAACTGTATCTATGCCACGAAATACATAAGTAGTATCCTGGAGCTATTGTCGAATTGTGAACATGCAATTATCTGGGGCCCATATCATGTGCATAAATCAAACAAGTCATTGCAGCAATTCCCTGAACGGCAGCAAGATACATGTAGAATGAGAACTTGCATCACAGTAAATGTCCAACGAATATTGTGCATTTCTTACATCAGATCAGGCCTGAAGTGGTGAATAATGGCACAGAAGGCCAGGCCGTCCCGCCAGGACGTGGTCATGTTTTCTATGCGGACTCCCTGGTAGCCGTCGGTGACGCGTTTACACCACAGCTCCAGGGCTTTCATTCCACGCTTTTCACCCATGACGGCGGCGCAGGGGCAGATCTGGAACACAAAGGGAATAATGCACACTCACAAAGACAATAAACACATTGAAAAAAAGCTGCAAGCGCGACCCAGAGTTTCTCTTATTCAAGTGGTACTTCACATCTTTTTGTAAAATATATTTATGGCTTTACGCTTGTAAGTTGCGATGTTGTACATGCATTGACTATGAAGCCAGTTTTAAGTGTTCTGTGGAGATGAGATGAGTGAAGATGAGATTGTGAGTACTGTGTATAGAAAGAAATCCGAGTGGTCACTACTTGAGTATTCACGTCAACTTGCGAAAGCGGATGGAGCAAGTCTTGTTTCCCAAGAAGTCCTAGAAGATAGTAGCACTGTCAAAATCGAGTCAACGCGAATTCAACCAACCTTTGTTAGTTGGCAAATAAATACAATTCTGTTGTGTATGAATCCGGCTCAGCACAAGAGAATGAAGACAAACACCCTACAATGCGTTTTTGAAGACTGAATGGCAATAACAAGGAAAACACGGAGATAGTTCTGGCATTTTCCCAGGTGCGCTCATGTACTTGAAGTTAGTGCGTTCAATTTCCAATCGTCTTCTAGATGACCCTCAAATTTGTGTCCTCTACAATCACACGCTTGTGCAAGAACCTTGTCAAAATAAGTCCATAGATAGATAGAAAATCTACCTCACAGTCGTTTCCTCTATGATCAACAGCGAATATAATCAATCTTTCACGTCCAATTGTGGCGATTTCTGACTTTACAACCTTCGTCGCGTAGTACCTGCCTCAGATGCATGCACCAGTCACCTAATTAGGCACAGACAACCAAATCAAGGATTTCTTAGTTCATAACCAATTATTATCACTTCTTTCGTAAGTTGGAGACTCACCGCGTATCGTATGACCTCACGAACATGCAATTTCAAGTTAGGTACTTTACAATTTTTAATATTTTCTGTGTCCCTCGAATTATATAGCAGGAAATATACAGTCTAATCAAATTGTGCAACAATTAATAGCGTATGTACCGTAGTACCAATGTATGTTGTCTATTTTAATAGTCAAGGGCCCTTTGGTTAAAGGCCACAACCATCCAAAGGGCAGTATGTGATCGTTTTTTTTCGCCTTATTACACCTAATGCGCACTCAATCCACTTAATAATGGATTATCCACATTTCTCATAAAATATTCCTTTCGTGCACAATGGCTGCGTACCTACTGCATTTGTTAGAAAGTAGTAAGCATTACGAAACATTCTAAAAGATAATCTGATATTCATAGTCAATCAACTAGTTACAGTTGTTACGAAATGCAAGCACGCGATATCTTGGTTTCGCCGCAGGCTATCCGCATTGGTGAATATAGCTCGGCGCATAATACTTTTTAATTTGAGTTTTACGACGCCCTGGAAAACGCACGAAGTCCTCAAAGCATCGACTGTTGAACTGAGAAGTGCTGTTGAACTGAAGAGGACGTATTGTGTGTATAACGCATCGGTTGAACGGCATGAGGGCCACAACATCTAACCGAACAGGCGAAACAAAGTCACCATACGAGGCGGATGTCGCGGACGCCGCGTCTTGTCCTGCACCAGCATTCAACTCGCGGCCAATTCACGGCCAAGGATTCGGCGGCTACGAGTCAACTCTTTATTTAGAATCGCCTTGTTCACCGAGTCACCGCAAAAAAACGCGAAGAACCCGCCTAAACATGATACAACTTGGAAATGGATCCATAACTACGAAATGAATATGTAGGCCAAGACATTGTGGTGTGGTGATACAAAAAAAACTGCGAGACCGCAGGTGTTTCATGTCATGATAATACAAGATGATAATATTAGGTTTTATGAAGGAAACAAAGGTGGGCGAATGTGACGCAGAAGCCGGACTACGTAAACGCCATTAGCTGTTCTGTTCAATTCTGCATGAAGATGGCGCTTTGCATGTCATATTGCTAGCTAGTAGTCAGCCAGCCAGCCAGCCAGCTAGCAAGCAAGCAAAGGGGACGAGGTAACAGGAGACCCTGAGGTCAGCTAGGATAGGATCCTCGAGTTGTCGACATGCTATGCGACTTGCGGTCAAAGCAACTCGGCAACCGGATGGAGAAGCCCGACAACATACACCATAGTAACACACTGATATTGCCCTCACGTCGAGCCAATTTAGCGGTTCCAACAAGATTGGTATAGGAAGGTAACAGGAAAGAAAAAGTAATTAATAAAAAAGCGAACAAAGGAATTACTGAAGTGAAAAAAAACAAGGGGGAGATGGCGAGAAGTATACATTTTCCACGCGTAAATACTTCCGAGTGAATGCTCCTCAAGGAAGGTGACTGTGAGAGTTGATGCCATACGCTAGATTATAACATAAATTTAGTGAAAATGCATTCCCGTCTAGTGCGTGGACAAAACGCATGGGAACTACGAGATCGCAATCAGGAAGGACAATTACATGTAATTCCAATTCCATTGGACTCGCGTGTTATTCAGAGCACACTTCCTTCCGACGCCAACGAACGGTATAGCCAGGGCCCATCGACGTCTGCACACAGAGTGGGCCTGATGCGAAGCTAAGGGCTATTAAGGGATGGCCCTAAAAGCGTCCAGTACGGCCAATGACCGACAGACACAGAGGTACGTGGTGCAGTGGTGCACGCGGAAGCACGATGCCGTGGGAAGCACAGGGAGGGCGAGGAGCCGTCAGGTAATTGTTACACTACAGCAAAGCTTCCGTCGACGACCAAGGGGTCACCGTGGGCGGACCCGCGTGCGATTGGCAGGTGCAGGTCATGCAGCTGCCGCGTGATGCAGACTGTCCTGATCCCGCGACGCGCCTTATCAGGACAACGCGACACGTGCGAACGAGCTGGCATTGTGCTTGGGTTCGGACAACGCTCGGACACGCGCTTCTGACCGATCTCTTACTCACATCAGCCATGCACACGCTGCTGCCTAATGAGTTTCAATCGATCGACGCAACCACTAATTGTGAAACAAGCACGCACGCCGCTATCACGTATGAGCCATTGTATAATTCTGTCTGGTCAAGGCAGGGCTTCGCTGAAAGCATAGTCATAAAGGAATCAGAGCAGGCCCCACTTCCATTCAATAAAACGCACTTTTTTTTCTCAAATCAAGCCCGCACGTCTCCCATGAGTCGATCGGCTAGGATGTATGATATTTGAAAACCTGTGTAGAGTTGAATGATGCCAGGCAAGAGCTTCTGGCGTCGGCTCTTCGAAGAAAGATGCATAAACGCCGAGTGTTTATAACCCGACGATCGCTCGGAGCGACTGCCTCTTTTTCTACATCCATTTAAAAGTTGGACGGACAGGAAATGGAAGGATGGACGAGGAAGGAATATGGCCGGGGTGATGGGTGCGAGAAGGCGAGCACCGAGCGGCGTTGCGTGAGCAGTGCGTCTCCGGCACATCACGGAGGCTTGATCGGCCGGCTCGTACAAACATGTTCGGCTTAGGTGAAAAATATTATAATTGCGTACAAAATAAAGCGATGCTGCGAGATCGTCCCGACATACAGGTTCGATAGTTGGCTAGCTAATTAGGGTTACTTTGTACGAACTCAATGAATGAGTTTTCCTGCAAGATCCAGGCTTGGCTCGACCGTGAGACGACGAGCAAGAGCTGGATTTATTCCAGCTTATGATCTGTCAATTACGCTGATTGCAATGGAGAGGAACAAAAGTACAAAGCAAAGTAAGAAGTGACTAACTACCTACAACGATTGCCGAGACGTCTCAGCCGCACGTTGTTTCACCTACCGAAACTGAAGGCATTCAAAAAGTCTGGCACAGCAGGAGCTGCTCTTATCTAGAAGACCCAAACTTCTCGCGATCTTGAGTGTGATTGTTCTGACAACAATGCATCTACAATGCAGCTCGTCTGATGGCCCGAGGCTGCCAGAGGACGATGGTAGGTGAAGCAGAACCGACTCTGAATCCCTCCCCAATGTCTCGACCGACCTGACTACCCTTGCTGCCTGGAGACTGCGAGCGCAGTGGGATCATGGGAGAGCACCGGCGCAGCAAGAAGAACAGACCTCCCGCTACGATGACCGCCCACTTGCTTAACTTCCTCTCT
This sequence comes from Protonemura montana, assembly GCA_947568835.1. Classification (NCBI taxonomy): domain Eukaryota; kingdom Metazoa; phylum Arthropoda; class Insecta; order Plecoptera; family Nemouridae; genus Protonemura; species Protonemura montana. The sequence continues at coordinate 26,357,048 of OX387602.1, read as the reverse complement.
CTAACTTGAACCATCCACCGACATTTGATTACTTTCCCAGGCAAACGTGACGGCCGACCGCGCCGACCGACCGACGAACGAACACACAAACACACAGAAAGAAGGAACCAGCCCGTTCCTCGTGCACACATCATCCATGATAGAGACATGACGGCGCTGTTCGCACGACCGACTTCGAGGCGAACCAGACACGCAACGCAACGCAACGCGAAGGGGTGCTGCTCGAATCTGATTTTATATCGGGTGGGCTGCCGACGGCGCCGACGATGACAATTGCGTGGCAAATCGAATTCATTTCCGAAACAAAATATGGGCTGGGTAAGAAGGTAAAGCGTGACAGTCGGACTGCCGATAGCGAACGTATCATTCTCAATACATTCGGCGATCATCGCCAAGACACGTCGCTTCGCAATTGAGACAAGACAAACTTCTTTATTGTGTGCTCATTGTCAAGGCTTCAGGGCAATGCCCGTAGTTTAAGACTTGAACGACGTATGACTCCACCGAGATGGTTAGCATGCAAACTCTGTGCGAGTTGGCTTGGGCCGACGGAAATATGGTGGCGCTGCACAGAGTCAGGCAGGCAGGCACGTCGCCGAGATGTACATACGCACCGAGTACAAAGACATACGTGCCCCACACGGGACGTAAACAGCAGGCCATCGGGCATGGTGCTGGTAGGTTATAGGTATGGCACTGGCTTGCCACTTGTCGCATCGACGCTCGACCTACATGTCCACTTCGGAGTCAATGTCTCCAACACTTTCATTCCACGACAGAAATTTATGTGTAGCACAGATAAACTGTGAAATTATTTTGTGAAAATCTATTTTCTACGAGCGTAAGTGAATACTTGTCACGAAGCGGGCCGGCGAGAGTGATTTCTAATTAAGTTTAACGACGTACAATAATAGTGACTGACAGATGAGATGCATTAGCGTCGGCGGATGGTTAAATGAAGATGATTGATGAAGTAAACCATAATATATTTTTAATAGAAAAAAGTCGCTTGGGATTCTAGAAGTTGGTGGTAACCGAGCTAGAAAAGTTACGGAACTGAAACTGAGACCCGAGCATGAGAACACAAAAAGTGAAATAAATCACCCCAGACTGGCGGTGGTGCTTTCTACCCCATGTCTCTCCAAGTCCACAGACAACACCTCGTTTTCCTTGAAATGGCCTCATTTAAAGGGAAAAGGAGTGGCGCGTTAAACAGGGCTGGGAACAAATCATTCAGAGGCTGAGAACCAAAGAGGTTTGTCACCCTACCGTACCCAAAAAAAGCTCAGGAAAGATTTTTCTTTGTTGTATTTTCAGGTGCTTACGTAAATAACACAAACTCGAGAGAAATATCGCAAATCATCTTTCAGTACCAAAGGCTAACACGGCGGACGACATTAAATTATTTTGTAGAAAAATAACTAGGCCCTACTCGCCTACTCGTGTATCTGGGCAGGCCCCAAGAGCACCTTACCTTCACCGCCGCTTACCATTATCGTCCAGTTTCACGGAGCAAAAAACTATCTTGATCTTTAAAGGGTAGGGTCCTTAATAGCTACCCTTCTTCATCGTCTCCCGACAGCCCTTTGAGTCTTGCCGCTATCAAATTACCTATACAACCTTCGCCCTTGAGGGATTAGATAATAGATCAACACACACAACCAAGAATTTTTCGGCGAACATATAGTTAAAGTAAAAAATAAACAAATACGTATAATAAATATATACCAGCCCAGTCCTATCCACTTGCGTGTTTGCTTGCGCCTTTAGACGCAGGTACATGCTGTTTGAATAGGCGAGGTTTGAGTTTTTAAAATGACAGTATAATTATGTCGTTTGTCCAGATCTTCAATAGCCAATAGTCTCAGAAAGTGATACGAGCAAGGAAACAAATCAAGAAATGTCAGATTTATTATTACATCGGCAGTAATTTCTCGAGCTTGATCTAGAGAAACTGGGAGTTTCCCTTTCTGATATGGACATGTTATACTCTTCTAGAGACATTTTTCATAGAATCAACTGAGTTCTTCTAAAGGGACACGAACCATAGAACATATTCTACGATAGTCGATTCTAGCCACGAAAGGTCTGCGTTTTGTGATAAGGTCATATCAAGATACGAGGGTCTCTCCAAATATGTCAAATCCCATCGAGCAAACAGTATATACGTCCAAGAAGGCAAGTCATCTTGCGTCTTGGCGGGACACTCATTTACAGTGTTGTCATAAAATGATATCGAGTGTTTCAAGCCTACAGCCAACAAATAAAGTGGAACAGCACAATTATCACTCACTCAGCATTCGTCTTGGCACACATAATCGGCGGGTAAAAATCGAGGGACATTGCCAGGAGAAAGACCGCCGCATCTCATACAAAAACACACAGCCAGGCTCGAACAAAAAGTCTAGTTATGCTGCCATGTTGTGCACAAGCAACACAAAGCGATGGAGCGAAACCATTATTGGAGTGGTGATATTATTGTAAAAGAACCGTAAGTCGCGGCTGAGTGGTTGGCACAATTCACACAAGCTAAGGGAAACAAGGCGTCTCTCAATTCTAAAATTTCTCTGAAAAATCACCGATGACAGTGGCAGTGGCACTGCCCTTTCAAACCCGCTGAAAAGTCTAGCCAGCGTTTAGGAATTTATTGGAGAATGAGATTCGCCGTAAAAAGAGGAACAAAGAAAAAAAACCGGCCCTGAGCGAAAACTCGTGTGCGATTTTGAAGATGCAACAGCCGCGGCTCGTAAAATGCTACATGGGTGTGTGGTCGGCCTGCACTGCATAATGGAATCGAATCAATCCTAATAGAATGATTGGCGCAGGCGGCAGCAGCCCCGCAAACAAACGTCGTGACCTGTGTGAGTCGTGGTACACAATCGCAGCCCCACGAGTGAAACCCAACAGAGCCACATTATTCATCATGATCTTATGTCAGATGCACAAAGATTGTATAAATCAGTCATACATACAAAATGAACCGCGACTGTCTGCAACACAACTTAACCGCGGTGTATTTCACTTTTCACTAATTAAAAAGATACACGTGTGCCTCGGTGTATTGTAATATGCAATCCTCAGGTTTTATCGGCTATTTGCAGTCACGACTAGTCGCGAATCGAAGTTGCACACACCAGTTTAGCGCGCTGCTTGGCAGAGAATTACATTTGAACAGGTTTCAAACGTTACGAACGATAGCTCACGAACAAGCACGTGCTTTAGTTTTCCTCTCACTAAACGTCTTCCTCCCTTAATAACACGTAGCTGTGCTGTGCAAAGCATGCCACTCTTCCCCGTGGACTGGCGTGATACGGTCAAACGTGGTCAAAGGAATCGATTTCTTCTCTTCGCGAATACCCAAGAGTTTAAAAAACATTACAGCAAAATGCAGAAATTTTCCTCCTATCCACAAGTATTGCAGGCAAATGCATGCTCATTAGCTTTATAAAGTATCGATCTTGTGATCGGACTAGCATCTTAGACCTATTGTAAAGAAACAATGCATAGTGCGGAATAATAAGTAGGTGGCATGCATGCCCAGTCGGATTGCAATATTGTAGTTACGCTATTGTTAACGTTTGAATCGCTTTCAATCTGGCTAAATTGTCGTTGACAGCAAACGTGGTGTTGCATCCTACCACATGCATGCATCTCTCAACGTTACGACCTACGACGAGCATCTGTTATTCACGACTAGTTTGGCGTTGTTCCCAGGTCATATGATAAAGTCTATAATAAAACAACTTTTCCTTGATGCTGGCAAACGATTTCGGAGTGCCGCAATTACCTTTGCTCGGTGTATTGAGGTGAGTGGCCCCGCCCCAGATCACGTATTATAGACAGGCTGTATAGGAATAACAGTAAAACGCGCCAGGCGGCTGTGTAATCGGCAAAGCGCCGAAATCGTGGCGACTGCTGCCGATCTCCTCGAGGCTCGCCTAGCCACGGTACCGAAACTCAGCCACTAGCACACACCGTTAGCGCGAATTGGCGCCGGTGGTCGGACCAAGAAAATCGGATGGCACCCTGGTTACGCCGTGGGCACGGTAGCGGGTGACCACCGCCCAACGCGCGGGTGATCACAAGCACACGCAGGTGTAATTGGTAACAATGACAAGTGCACAGCTTGGCTTGTCAGTGGGTTTAAAAACCCAAAATAGAAGCATTGGGACAAAATCCTAAAATGCAGTAACGCATATTTATAACATTTTATAGAAGATAAAATGTTGGGAGATTGACCAAAGAACGTTTGACTGTATTTTAGGTGTATGATAGCAAAATGTTGAGATTTGTCAATATTTTTTCATCTATTGCTGAAGTGTCGCGCTCCAAAATTGACTGTGTCGGGAAGTAGAAAGAAAAATTACCTTGGCTAAATTTAATTACTAGGCCAAGGGAAACAAAACAAAAGTATTTTCGACACAGGCACCGAATTTAATCACAAATTACATGCTGTTCAGCGATGACGAATCGCGATAAATTTGCGATAACGATCGCGGATTAAAACTCAAAGGATTAGATAACTTGAAATGCGTGAGCTTGCCTAGAACTTTATGACAATGTAAATCATTCCAATTGTTTCCTTTCGCGAGAGCAACATCCACGTTATCTGACTAGCCCTATCAAGATCACGATCCATGTACTCTTGGAAGGTCAAAAGTTACATTCGCCACGGCAAAATAATTCCTTCCAAAAAACCTATCAAATAGCACCCATAATTGAATTTAAGATTAAACTAAAAAAAAGCTTACCAGTCACCGAATGTTTCCGATTTCAAAAAAGACCCATCACAGAATGAGAAATGATTGAGCACATGTGAGTTTCATTCACAGATATCAAGACGATCTTCTGAACGTGATCGTAGAAACGTCTGGAGGAGGTATCTTTCGGAGCGACCGTATCGTGGTAGAGAACAACACACTACTGAAGCAGACAACGGCGAGCGACTGGCTCAGACAGGCCAGCTGCAATGCTTGGCCACGGGGTGGTCGGGGGACGGGGGCAATCCGAGCGCAGCGGTGTCATAGACCGACAAACGTGAAACGAAAACACTCTCATTTGCATAACACATGTAAATGGAACAAAATCACCAATTAAAAAACTTATTTCAAGTTCAGTAATGGTGAGTTTAACTTGACGTATCTGTTCTTTGCTTACAATTTGCATTTTAGTTTCCTGACTTTTCTTTGTGGACACGTTTATAACTTATATTTTAGTTTTGGAATTATGTTCCCCCCTGGCCTAGGGCACCATCATAATTAATTTGAGTGTGTAAACTTAGAATATGTTTCTAAATCTAAATAAAGGTTTGTATAGCTGTTTACTGTTAAATGTTGCTAGTGTTAGCTTACCAATTCCTGATGCTCAGACGGAAACGCTGATGTTGTATATTTTCACAGCTGAATCAGCAGAATACTGAAATATTTCTGGCTTCGCTGCTTCTTCTTCCAGCAAATGTAGGCCTTGTACTTCTAAAGGGGAAATTTCACAAACATAACCAACCTGGCATATTGACTTTTTAATTCCTAACAAAATACATTTATGAGAAATGTTAATTATGTTTTAGAGTTGCTGGTGAAGTGACATATTGATCCAATTTTTATTAGATAAAACACCACTGTTGCAACCTAATTGGGCAACACCAATGTTAAAATATTACATTCCTTTTGATGTACCTCACTGGATTGTAAAATCACATGTGCTTACCAGAGTTTAGCAAGGAGATAAAGTTGGACAGTGTCTCTGGATTTCGCACTGTACATGCCATCAATAGGGTGCATTTTGATGATTGCTTCCCAGTTAAAAAGTGTTTCAGGGCCTTCACAAGTGCAGGGGATATGCTGTCGTCGTACACTACATCTGCAAGACAAACAACTTTGGAAAAAACATTTCAACCAACCCAACTACAAGAATAATACAACTGGATTTATAGTAAGTTAGAGTATTAGCGCTTAAGTTGAGCAGTCTACTAAGCAAAGCCTCCAACACATGGTAATGGTTTAGCCCGTGCGGCTGACTTTTTCAACACACCTTTACCTTTAAATAATTACATCTCCAAATATCATTAGATATACATCAATTATTGTGGTTAGGATAAATGAAAACCTTACGAGTAAAAATCAGTCTCAAATGTGAGAAATCTTAGAAAAAATTACGAAATTTCATATCGTAATTTCAGACACTTTGACTAACTATAAACCCAATGTTAGTACCTCAAAATTAGTTAAGGAACACTAACCTGCGGCTAAAATGACATCTGGTTTGATTTCTGATGCAGTTTTGGAGTTTTCTACATCATCCCAAGGGAGGCGTATCACTTTGACATCAGTTTTCTTTATTTTGCAGCCAACCAGAACATCAGGGTTTTCACTTTTGGTTTTGGATGGGGTGGCCAAGCTTACAACTTTTTCATCTTCTATTTTGTTAGAGTGCACTAAATTTACCCTTACATTATACTGCAACAGTTTCAAAACAGCAGGATGGCAGTCCGAAAACCAATAACTCTTTGGATCGCAAGACAAGGTCACAGCAAGTCCAGTAAGTCCGATGCCTGAACCTAGTTCAAGAACATTCTTATTACGGACAAAGTCTTGGCGGAACAGACACCACTCTGCTAAAGCCTTTGCTGCTTGCCACGTGCGAAGTCCAGTGGTGCCCTGAGAGATCAAACACGAGCTTTCCTTCAAAACAATTGATTCTGTAGTGTTCAAGACATAATGTTTGAAGTGTGTCTCGTGACTTTTGTCATCAAGCGTGAGTAAGTTGCAATATGCCGTGTAAATATTTTCTGACACTTCAGCACCGATATCTTCCAACTAAAAAGAAAATCCAGTAAAATAATAAATAATCAAAAATTAAATTAAAAAATATATTCAAAAGCTGTAGCTGATATCAAGGTCACTGGCGTTTTGCTAGATTAGCTATCTGATTTGAGGTTAGGTGGACAATCCAGCATCGACAGTCGCCCACAAAACAATTCGCTATACAAAATAATTGATGAAATAAAAATATCTCGCTTGCTTACGTGCGTTATAAGGAATCTGATAAACAGTTGCTGGTAATTTGGTTTCACTGGGTACTTTTTCACAAGCAGTTTATTCACAGTAAGTTCCAGCAATTTATCTTGTCGATCACAGCTGCTGTCGGCTCGATGAGGAAATGCATCAGCAAAGGAGAGAATTTTAGCAGGAACACAATTAAGGAATTGCTTCTGAAGATCAAATAGTCTGATATCTTCCTGTTTATCGCTGTTGTCAGTCATTTCCAGCGAACCACTGCTATTACACCGTGCTCCGATATTGAAAACAACATGTAAACCGTGAACGTCAACACAGCACCGTAGACGAGACCAGAGATAACCACCTGCTCTTGTAAAATCTAATTTATTTTGTTTCTTGCTGTTGGCAGAACTGCCGAGAGATTCTAGAAGCAAAATACAAATGCCTATAACTATAACGTATGACAAGAAAAATAAACTACGAATTTATTCCATACTCTCCCAAGAGTTTCAAATTGAACAAGAAATTAGGAACGTAGTTGACCTTATTTAAAGTGGCTTACAGTGTGTCATCTTGATTTTCTCTGTTCCTACCAAGCCCAAGGATCATCCATGGTATGTTTATTTACTTACTTTCCAATTTTGCGGTAACTTTTTTTTAGTGATGTTCCTCAAAGCGCAAAGGCCACTGGTACCTGATGATCAGAGATATTTCTGTTTCTTAAACATGTTTTTTGTGTGCTTTGCTAGACCTTGTTCGAAAATCTATATACCATTTAGATTTTCCTGATTTTTACTCATTCCTGATGATGTCAACACCAACGTTGACTTTAGGTCCTTTTTAGGACCGCAAGTCAGTTCAAACAGAGAAAATCCGTTACATACTTCAAAAACTATCCACGGCTCTGAACCACTTCGGCAATCCAATTTAGATTTAGTCAAAATACAATTTCGGGTTGTATGTTTGGATTTCTAGAAGATTTTCGTCCCTTTGGTTGTTCTGTGTTATTTTCTTAAATTCTAACTTAAATTATTTTTGGGTGAACTCTAGTATGTCAATGTAATGTCTACTCAATTGATTTTTCAATGTTATCTCCTGTGGAAGAGTGGTCAGAAAAATTCAGTCTAGAAGATGTCACCCTCGATCGTCACTATCACCGTTGACTTTGATCTTGATCACTTTGATCTTGATGATTTCAAGTCACAAATCACTCTGGTTGAAAACATGTTTTTCTTTTAGTAATTCCAAAATGTGTTCCTTTGGATCTTAGCCTTAACCAAATTCTAATTTAGAGAAATAATGCCTTATTATACACACCCCTATCTAATGATTTAGGTGTATAATTGAGGATCTTCAGCAACTAGTATATAACTTTCGGTTATATACTAGTTGCCATACACATTATCTCAGCATGCAAATCTAAGGCTGGATTAAAGACTACGTAATATTTAAGTATTAAATCACTGATAGCTAGATCCAACTTAACCTGAGTAAATCACATCATTTGCCTGTACTATTTTACGATATATTATGCGTTCACGAGACAATCATACAGTGATTAGTGTTTATAAGAGTTCTGCGTACAGTTTATGTTCATACAGTCATTATTGTTAATTAGGAAACTAATTCTTAATATATTTCATTTTTTATGAATATATGGTCATTGATTCTCAATTATAATACTAACTCTCTTATTCACAGGTTACAAAACAACAATTTATGACAATCTTTTTACAAAACAACCTTAAAACCGAGATAGAATATTTGAATCTATATTTAAACAATAATATATCCTGATTGTTTGGATGATGTATGCTGAATGATAATGGATAATGATTAATATTTAAACATTCTTGCAGACAATAAATACTGAATAGTTACCCATTTTGTTTCAGCAAGTTTTTCATGTTTTTTTTTGTTAACAGGAAAATGATTTTGGGAACATTTCAGAGCTCTTAAATCAAAAGTACCTCGTAAGAATAACATACGCTTCCATCATAAATACACAATTATCTTAATATAGCAGTTGGCTACTCTGCAATGTTATACTAAGCAAACTGAAAATGTTGCAGGGTGTGACTATCGTTTAATTGAGTCACGTCTTAATTATAAAGTCCATTTTTCACTCGCAGAAAAATTTGCTTTATGTCATCAATCACAGCTCTCAACACACGTCAAAAGTCTCCTGGGTATTGCGTATAAAACTCCACGGTTATTGACCAGAAGTGAGACCAACGAAACCAGCAATCTTCATTATTGCAGCATCTGTATTGCTTAAATTAAAGCGACCATTTAACTTGTCATTCGTTCAAAAGTCATATGAAAAAAGTTCAATGCTTTGCCCAATGGTCGACACTTTTAACACTCGTCGAGGTTACGTAATTACCGTCGTTTCAACGATATAAAAATAATCCCCCCTTGATGTTCCACTGCAAAGAGCCGAACAAGAATTGCTTTTCAAGGAACGGCAGATCTTTGGGCGAACAAGCACCCACCAAGGATGCTACTATTTATTATCATTAATATAATTATTATTCTTTACTGTAATAGTTTAAATAGATCTGAGGAAATCAACAATAACATTCATATGAGCAGGTGGGGAGAAAAATTCTAAGAATATACCTACTAGTACATTATTACATTTTATAATATATCCACAATTAAGGGTCCTTACTCTATATTCATGTCAATGGTCAAACATGCAACAATTGACAGTCTGATTCAACTGTCGTTTAAAAGTATTCGATATGAGGCGCAAATAACATCAGCCAAAAACAGATTGTTTGTACCATACCACATATAACCATATGAACAAGATTATATGACAAATTTGAAAAATCAATATCTAGAAGTAAAAAAATTCTGCCAAGTGCAAATCAATCAACCTCATTACATTACCATTTCCTTGTTCAATTCACATTCCAGTTTGTAAACACTTGCACAGAATGGACTTCAAACGTCATAAAAATTACAAATTGTTTTGTTTCGATTCAATGAGAACATTGTGCTTCATATTTGTTCCAACATGGTTGAGTTTACTATTTATGGCAAATCCAGTTGTTGGGTAAATGTATATTTACAATTTTTCACCCTTTTTGCATGATGTACCCAACCACTTCCTTGTTTTCTCTAATCAGTCAATAAGGTATTCTATTTCTCTATATATTTATATAATATATTTCAGTTACTGGTACTAAACTAAATCTTATATGTTAAAATAAGAAGTGTATAATACACATTTTTACATTCAACTCTCCATAGTAACAGTATTTTAAAACCAATCGCAATGCAGACTGCAAGTATAGCTACATGTTTTGAGAAATTTTACCCAGACCAGATGGCGTTTACTTCACTGCAGAGAAATTTTGTGTTTGGTTTTGATTAGATGCCACCCAGGAACTGAAAACATCTCTGAAACAGAAGACAAATTGCCTAGTCAGCATCACGGCACCAAAAACTTGCTGGACAAGGCTTGATTGCAAACAAATGTTAAACAACATGGCAAAGCATTTGCTTTGTCTAAACAAATTGTACTCATAACCAACCTATGTCCTACTGATGGTGATGTCATACTGTCTTTGTCATGATATATCCAAAAGGATTTACATTTATAACTGGTGGACTCTGAAAGCCTCAAAATGTCTTCAAGTACAATGACAAGATACCATTCCCCACAAATCTTATCTTTAAACAGGCTAAATGAAGGCTTTGCTGCTTTAGAACAAATAGCCAAAATCACTGCATTTTCTGATACATTTCACCTAAATCAATCATACCTAACAATTATAAGGATACAGGCTAAGAGAATTATAATTCTCAAAGACCATATATTGAAAACCAGAAAAAAATGTTTATTAATATTTAAACTTGTCCTTCTCATGTTAGATAAAACGGCTGGTTTCAAAACCGCTGGAAAACCATTCATAGACGTGTCGAAGAAACGCAGGAAATGCTTGCGACAGTCTTCTTGCCTCGTGACCTGGCCAACAAGTTACTGTCCCCACCTGCAGTGGCTGACGACGCACTCGTTGCTGCAGTACTCGTCCTCCCACTCCGAGTTGACGACGGCGGCGTTGGGGCAGCCATGCCGGATGCAGCCGGCGCCGAGACGGTGGTGGCCGGGTTGTTGTGGGGGACCCGACGTTGGCGGGGGGCTTGAGACCATCCCACCGCGGGGAGGGCTCATGTGGTGGGCGGGCGACGGTCCCTGAGGGCCTTGCATGTAGCTGCCGGGGTGGGGCGGCGCCATGTGTACACCCTGGTTGATCGGGGAACTCATCATGCCCTAAGAACGATAGACAATGTCAGTTAGAACAGAGGTGTCTACTCTCATGCATCGTGACCACGATCGCAGAAAAAATCGGGCAGTGTCCGATTTTTAATGTAGTAGGCTTAAATACTGTTGAAAATAATGCTACAAAAAAAGGTTTGTATTTATTTTGGCATGGCAAACTGTCTGTTGCAAGATAAGACAAAAAGGGATTCATAGTTGATTAGAGAATATCTCCAGTTAAATAACATACTTTAATGTAAAAGTATAATAAAATATAGTTTAAACTTCAAGTTAAAAAAAAAAAGCTTTCAGGAGCTTGAAAAGCTTGTAGGTTATTATGGAATCAAAGTATTATCATTTCTAATAGAATTTTTAAGTGGCAGATAATTTATCCCCATCAGATCAAGAATCAATATTATATCAAAACACTGTATAAGTACACTTGAAATCAACAAATAACCCAATAAGAAAGAACCAAAAGAAGCAGTTTGAACACTGCAAAAAGAACAATTGGGAATGACCTTGACAAAACCATCCTTACCTGCTGCTGCTGCTGCTGCTGCTGCTGCTGCTGCTGCTGTTGTTGCTGCTGCTGTTGCTGCTGCTGTTGCTGTTGTTGTTGCTGCTGCTGTGCCTGTCCATTGGCTCTCTCGGCCATCATAGTAGTGAGTAGAGGTGTCTTCTTAGCCATAGCAGTGATCTGCTGCTGCGACAGGATAGGCGGAGACGCCACAGTGGTAGGTGGTGAGTAGCCGTTGTATCCTCCACCGTAGCCTCCGTAGCTTCCGTACATGCCCTCGGCATCACCCGCTCCCTAACCGAATGCAAAGTAACGTCAGGACTACAACCAATTTATGACTTTCTGTTTGAAAATAAAGTTGTTAGCATTTTTTAGTTTAGCCAAGATATCTTAGCCAAGCATTGTCTAGCTGGGAGTATCTTAAATAATTGATTAAACCAGTTCTAAATCAATTAATTGATTATACTGCATTCTGCTTGGGCATTGATCTTGGTTATGTCTTTGTCTCTAGTTTTTATGTAAGACTTGCTTTGCTCAAATGGCTAAACGTAACGGAATATGGAGAATCAACATTTGATTCCAAGGAATTTATTTTACTTGTATTTTATAATACCATTTAAATAGGTACGCACCTTTGAAACAAGGCTAGCTCTGTAAGCCGCCAGTGCTTTCAGATATTCTTTCTTAGCTGCTTCTGTCTTTTTCTTATAAACCTGGAACAGAAAAAAAGAAGTGTTTTGAATGAAGTAGAGGGTATGCCGATCTGTCTAGTAAGTCTACCTTCTCAATAATGTTTTCCATGCAATATCTTTATTCCATGCAAAGTCTTTATGTTTTAAAAGTTAATTTTGCCTAGAACAGCTTGTAGAAGGTTGTATTTCTTTGAAACATTTCAACCAGAAACACACATTAACAATATCCTGTCATGTTTACATTTCCTCCTGCCTTAAAATTGTTGTAAACTAGGACCATGGTTGCCATACTTACTATCTACCTGCCTACGTATTTTATATCTCTCAAATTCTTACAAAGTAGTCTGCTCTCAAAGCTAGGAAGCAAGGCCGTTTCTTTTATTGCAATTTGAATAAGAAATGACCTGAAATAGATTACTACCCTTCCTCTCTCTACCTCCTTCCTTCCCTCCCTTCCTTCATTCCTTCCTTGCTTGCTTGCTTGGTTCTTCCCACCACCTCTTCAACCTCCTTTCACTCTCAAGTTGCCTATTTTAATATTTCCATCTCCCTGGGGAATGCCAATGTAAAGAGCTTCCTTCTGAATGTTTTATCAGCAGCACTACCACCTTCCTACCAGATCCCTCTGTACAATCTACGCCAAGTTCATTTCAGCTTAAAATTAACAAAATTACAATTTGCTTACTGAATTAACATTGTGTGTTGGTTATTACCAAGCTAATAGCTAATAAAAGTGATAAGAAAATTCAGATGTAAACAGAACTATTCTTGATTAATTTAAAGTTAGCTTCAACCAGGGATGAAGCGAGTACTTTAATGCGCGGATAACGACATGCTTACATTTTTGTGTTCTGCATCCAGTGCGTCCCACATTGAGGCGACTATTTTGGAAACCTCTCCGAAGCTCGCATTGGGGTTCTGACCCTTGATGGCTGCTTGGGTATCTCGGAAGAACAGAGCATATGCAGAAACGGGTCTGAGGACCAAACAAACAAGAGCAATTAGTTCAAGTTCATTTTTAATGTACAAAAAAAATTACAAGAGAAAAGAATACGAGAGAAAATTGCAAGAAGATTAAAAATGTTCACGTCGAAACATTTGGGATCGAAGGCTGATAGGAAATGTAGGATGTTTGTAGATTGTGATCCTTAAGTGTAGAAAATAACAATTGTTGCTTTTTAAGTAAATGAAGGACCAGTCTAAATCCGTAAACAAAATTGCTCACTATTTTTTTTTCCCATTTTGCAGGGTGTATTTAGATCTCTGACTAGAGGGAAAAATAGTTTCCTGTGAACTTATGTTGATGGCCTGCTTTTAAGTTTATTTATTTATAGCTTTGAGCCAAGCATAGAAACAAAATATGATTCTGCCAAGCACACAATGTTACCTAGAAGATTTCAGATAGGCCATTTCATACCTACATTCTGACAGTTTATTTTGAGTGCAACAATGAGCGATTTAGTTACTGAGGAATATATTATTTCACTGATTTAGAGTTTGAGATTGGCATAGGTTTGCTTTTGAGGATGGTAAGACTTCTAGATACAATTATTTAAGCCTAGCATGACTACAACTTAAAAAACCAAGGGTTTATTCTGCAATGCAATGAAGCATAAAGAATAATACTCACTTTTGTGGCTCATTCGGATCCCTCTTCTTCTTCTTCTTCTGCGTCTTGGGTTTTTTCTGAACCTTAGCAACCCCGACGTCAGCTGGCTCGGGCGACGGCCTCTTCATCCCTGCCATCTGCAACACATGCCGGCCCTACAGAGCGTTAATTCAGAACACAAGGTAGGTTTGATCTCACAAAGTTATCGATATCTAGGAGTGTATACTACCAGGGTACCTTGCGGGTTGTTTTGTGTTTGTGGGTACATCGATTAACATGCAAAATGCTTTTCTGAGTTGAGAGCATTCTCAATTCTCAATACGCAACCCTGAGAGCACTCAAACTAAAATAAAAGATATTCATTTGGTCCAGAAAAATGAGAGATGAAGAATAAATTATCAGAATTATTTAAATGATGGCAATGATAAAAAAAAATATGCTTTTTTATAAGCACTAGCATAAACTAGGTCTTGTCTCAAGAAGTAAGAACTCAGAGCTTGGAGACAGAAATTCAGGCAACTGTCATGGTAGTAGCCAATGGAATACTGTTTCGGAGGATAATCCTACTCCGTGGACCTGGTCGTGAGGCAAATAGGCAGGAGGCGGGCCTCACCATGGCTGCGTGCGGCGTGCTGTCGTCGCTGTCTTCACTTGTAGTGGTTGCCTCCTGGCCGGTTGGCGGGCTGTTGCCCTGTGGCGATCGACCGTGGAACACGCCGGGTTGCCCATGCTGCCCGCCATGCTGCAGCATCATTTGCCCATGCTGTTGCTGCTGCTGTTGCTGGTGCTGTTGCTGCAGGAGCAGCAGCTGTGGGCCTGGTTGGCCTGGGCTCGACATGCTGTAGACTGGCTGCGGACCGTTGTATCCTCCGGGTGTTCCGTGGGCCATCGGATGCTCTCCAGGGCCGGACAAATACAGGGGTTGCTGATATGCGGACGAGTTCATGTTCAGGCTGTCAGACGCCTGGCTTTGAAGCATCTGTGAAACAAGACATCATTAGTTATTTTTAGCTTACTTTAAGCATAGGGGAATGTTGCAGACACCTTCCAATACCAAATTTGTGGTGAAAACATGAGCCAAAAATTGTAATTATCTAGATTACAGCTTGGCATTGGCTTTACTTTACAAATAAATTTTGAGCCAGTATCAACAAATTCTGTACAACTTCTTTAGTGCACAGTGCATGCCAAGTTATTAGTATGTAAAAAGTATAGTAACCCAATGTTATAATTTAAGAGACCAGAGCCAACATAGCACTATGTTGGCTCTACTTAGAGAAAATCCGTAGAAAAATAGAAAAAAAACATAGGAAAAACATAGGAAATCCTATGAGAAAAGTTTTCTGTTGTGGTTTCAATACCTGAGGTGGCTGATAAGACATAGATTGCTGCTGCTGTTGATGGTGGTGAGGGTTGATTGGAGGGATGTCGAATTCCTCATCGCCGAAGCTAGGTGTGTGAAACGTCTGAAAAACACAGATAGCACACCAAATTACACTCCATCTTGCTATTTGGTGGTTCTATGATGATACGATACAAGCATACAAGTACGCCATTCCGAGTACAAATTGAACCAAATAACGCCCTATAGGAACATTGTTGACACGTGTTATTCTACCCTGTTTTATGCTCATTGCTTCTCAGCACTTTATGTCTTTCCGTTTATAGGATTTTCCAGCCCTTTATCTTCCCTGCAACGCCGCCCTCCCCTCAAAAGTACAAGCAGGCACGTCACTGGGGTGATGGGCCTATGCAGAAAACAAGAAAACTGTTTACCGCTCATTCGTCTTGCTGTTTCAATAGCCAACTAAATTTCAACCTAGAGGGTTTCTTATCATTCGAGCTTCACTGCACAGAAGGCACCACACTCCACTCTCGACACAATGTTCGTTGCTAATTTCGCTTCGAAATAGTACACAATACTTTTTATTGCCTCATGTATTGAGCAATGTTTCCGGTTTCCGTATTCAGATGCTATTACATTAGCATGAATCAAAAATAATAATGGAATTCTGAGTGGGAATATAATTGGATGTAATTATAGTACCTACATAACAAACAGAAAAAAAAACAAGATACCTGCTGCTTGAAGTAAAAAAAAATCTTTTCTCCCAACGTCCAGCACTCAACAAAAAAAAAACGTATTTTAACCAAATGGAACTTTATGACGAAGTCCTACATATTTAAAAAACAACGGATGGGTACTTATTCATACTAATTTTCCCCTTTAATTACAAGGCGTATCAAGCAAACCTATTGGGAGAGATAGTGCCTGCCTTAGTGCACTGGCCTAAGCAGATATCTAAGTGATAGCACACAAAAGAGTAATATCTTTGAAAGTGAATTCACATTTTATGACGGCATTATCATATTATAGATTTTACTGCTATTTTAACGAGCACAACTGTAAATCATGGCCGACAGTTTGTCCCATTAAATTTGTTAAAAGTATGTTTACTGCTGAACTAGTCGCCCACGCCGTTCGCTCTTCCCATGGATAAAATCTGGGGTGGTGTGGTATGGTATGGTATGGTATGGTATGGTATGGTATGGTAAGGTAAGGTAAGGTATCGAAGACAGTAAAATGAGGACCGAAATGAATGGTGTTGTTGTTCTCAGACAAACCCAAACTATCATGTATCCTTGTTGTTTGGTGTAAATACCGATTAAACCGGTAAACGCATGTCGAGAATGACTCGTGAAAGCAAAGAATTTACTTTTCGATTTTTTAACAACTTTGAAAATTGGAACTCGAAGCATCGATCGCGGCATACATTTTCCATTGCTGAACAACACCACCAAATTCTCAGATTCTTAGCCTAAATACTCATAACGTTATTTCTCACTGACACTGCCGAGATCTAACATTTTTAGACGCAAACTATTTTAAGATGACCTAAAAAAAAATCACAACATGACTTTGAAGGCAAGAGCAAACATAAATAATCGCATTGCTTCTACACATTGTTCAATATTTTATAAATCCATGCTCACAAAGCATTGTCTAGCTAGGTATTTCGTGTGTGCGAGAATTTATATGGCAGTCATGTGATTGATTTGACAGGGTATATTATAGAAAATGTAAGTTATGTTTCACGAGAGTGGAAGGAAGATCAGGTACAGCCAAGTCGAGCATTTTCTGATCCCGAAGACATGAACAACAGAGCATGAGAATCAGTGAGCTTGGCTGTTTATTCCAAGGTGACCGCATTCAAAATATCCATTTCAGAGGCAATTCGAAGATGGTTGCCTTGCCTGAAAGAGTTCGAACGCAAATTGAGATTTTATAACTGTCATCTAAGGCTGGTAATTGGATAAAAATTGATGCAACGTAGCAGTGATGGTTCTCCCTCCTTGAAATATGGTTTTACGAAATGATGGCGGAATATGAATATACATGCAATACCGTTCTTATATAGATTTGAGATAAATTGGTTAATTATTGAATCGTTATAGGCACGAACACTTTGATTGGTATTTCTTCAGCCTTACAATCGCCCGCCAGGTTAAGTTAAAACGAAAATTCTTGTTCTGACTCTCTCCACAAACAATACATAAAAGCAAAAACCAAGGGCACTGGCGTAGCGTCAAGTTGATCGTGAATATGGACTCGCCATCAAAGTTCATCTCTTCAAGCATTATCCAACGCGAGCGTTGTACACAGTAATTGCATAATAGAGAACAACACATTATTGTCCTTGATATCATTCTTATTTACTATTTTACGTTGGGGTGATGGCGTAGTTTGGTGAAGAAACAATACCTATTCAGTATCTCTCTAGTTGTAAGTAAGCCCGTAAAGGCAAACTTTTAATAAGAGCCACCATTTCATGGAGTTAACTTCATCCTCTGCCTCCCCTGCACCCTTCTCCTTTTACCCCTCCATGTAATCTTGGGGGAGATGAAATGCTCCCCCGCAAGCACGGAGTAATCTCCTATCCCCCCCCCCCCCCCATCGCCCAGTCGACCTAACCTTAAACACACAGAAAATTGCTCGGCAAAAAAGAAACAATGTGAGAATTACCGAATTAAAACCTTAATCTACATACTAATGAAGTGTTGTATGCAGTTACATAGTAATTAATTTTTTGTCTGCAATTAAAAAATGTCTTTTAATGAATTTCAATGATGGAAGAGAAGTTTAACCCATAAAGACGGTACGCAAAGTAATTAACGAACTAGGAATTCTTATTTCATATTATAGCGTCGAGTACCATTTATTTTCAACATTCCATTGAACGAAATGTTTATTAAATTATCGGAACGGAATGTTCAGAAAAACTGCTATGCGCAAAATTATGAAATGCGAACATTTCCAATATTCTAAATCTAATTGATTGAATACCGAAGCTTCTCATGAGTATGTAGACAAAATGCAGAGTGCAGCCGGAGAGTTTCTGGGTCTCTACTAACCTGGTCGCCCATGTTGTAGGTGCCGTGATATCCGTGAGGTACTGATAGTGATAGATCCAAATTCTCGTTTCTCTGCAAAAAAAAAAGAGACGCCATGGTTAAGTTCATTATGTCGACAATCCGTGCTCTGCTCATCGATTACAACGTCAATGGCGACCAATCGCAGGGTGCCACTTGTATCGTGAACACACAAATAATGAGTTACCAAAAGTGGAAAGACGCCATTCTCATTCCTTTGAAGTCAAATTCAAAGAAAACTTGAATGCCATTCTTCGAATGTGTAATCTCGAAATATACATACAAATGGAAATAAACTTCTACGACTCTAAAGTACTGCAGTAGGGGGAGAGGGGGGTGGAAAAGCATTACTTTAGGGGGTTGTTAACTACAAATATTTCCTCCTTTGAAATAAGGTCTATACTATCAAACAGCTCAGTAATTAAACAGTAATAATGCTTAATGCAGTTTAATCCTGGCGTTATATAGCTGCCAGATGGGGTGTTAGGAAACAAACTTGGCTGGCTTAAAAGTTGAACAGGACCCAAACTTGCGCTAGAACAGTTTGCGTAATCCTAAATCAGCGGATAATTCGCGATCATTCTCCAATTTCGTACATTATTCGCAAACACCACGAGCAAAAATAAAAACATGACACAATAACATGTCTATCTCATTTCTTCTTTTTTTAAAAAAGTCCGTACTATTTTCCGCATCCGCCTGTTTGTAACAACTTTATTTTTAGTGTACAAAATGCCAAAGCGAACGAGCAAATAGGATATGAACAGCCGAGCACTTTCTAAAATGAGAAAAGCAATCCTTTTACAGCCCTTATCCCGATGGCAATGGAAGGACGGTCGCCGGCTTTCCGCGCGTCGCAGTGCACGCCGTTTAGGGGTTGGGAGGATCTCGGGCGTGATTTCCCGAACGCCGTCCGTGTGGGCCAACCGACTACGGAAGACGACGGGCACCTGTTTATCAGGAACAACACTCTGCTCGCGCTGTCAATGAATCTTTCGTCGGTACACGCACTTGTTTTCATTCTGTGTTCATTTTTAATTATATCGGTAATTTACGATGCTGAAGTAAAAACTAAAAATCTAATATTATTTTAGATTTACACCGTCTATTGTGACGACAACTCTATCGTCAAAATATATTAGAGACAATTTTAGAATATCATTATAAGGCAATTAAAGGTGTACCGAGTTAAAACGATTACTGCTATCATTGATACCCAGTTTATCATCGATGTTCCATATTTAACTGAGTCTAAAGCTAACCAGAAATCAGCATAATGCGCATGTCATTTCCATGCCAGAATGATATCAGGCTTGAAATAACACTTGGACGTGAAAGACGAACTTCTAGCAGTGAAAACATACAAATGCAAGACCTACAATACCATTGCTATTTGAAATACAATAGACGAGATTCACCTACGATTTGCATGAAATGTTTGATAACAATCGACGATAAATCGATGAAAAAAATGTGGCGGACTTGCATAACAGTCGACACAATATATTTTGCAGATTGAATTTCTTCACAATGCTCACGTTCTATACTGGAACATTTTAAATAACAAACAAGCATAGTTATGTGCATAATTTCCATGTGCTGAACATAGTTAGTTGCTATTGTTTCAAGAAATTAATCAATCACCCCTATTATTTATTGAATGTTACATAACGAAGGGTGCACCCATTGAGAGGAAATTGGGGATGCATGGCATAATATGTTCCAGACAAAGGGTATACAGACCGAGTCAGATATCGTACTGTAAATGCTGTTTGCTTTTAATCTAGTGCTGTCCGTATATATATATTTATATGTGTGTGTGTGTATACTCTCGCCTAACCTCACCCCTCTTGCCCCTGCAGCTAGACTCTAAAGTTTTCTATTCCATACACAAACAGAAAAAGGTTGATTAAAAAAGCCGAATAAATCACTCGTCTCCGTCGTTGGCGAACACAAAGGCTAACTAGGACAGTCCAGAACAATGAGGTGTAGTTGAGCTGCAGGTTGCGTTCTTGAAGACGCCTGGACCACGGACGTCAACAGTTACAATATATTCTTCCGCCATTTTGCTCCCTGCTAAGGGGTCAGAAACGGGCTTCACGTTTTTCTTGGTTTGTAAGTTAAAACACAGAATATCGACATACTAAACGAGATGCTTTATCGAGTACAGTACGTGTCATCCAAAACGATTTCGAATCGTAGTAAAGATCTTCGAGTCTGAAATCTCCACCAGCTAACGTAGTTTGTGAAACAATGTCTTGCATGATTGCGTTCCTTTTCGTCGTCATATTAACTTCCATAGAAGCATGAAAAAAAATCGATGGAGCGCATAAGAGCGCGGAGCGGCAAATGGCTGTCTAATGTATGTCGGGGGTGGTTTGGGTTGGATTGGAGGGGCGGTGGGGGCGGAGGCGCAATGCTGATAAACTGTACCGCGTGAAATGTCAGCAACTGGATGGAATTACTGAGGGGAACGAAAGATTTCAATTTGAAAGGTCATCGGCACACAGAAAGCATTCAATAAGAAAAAAACGGAAATTACTATAACATTCGGGACATAAGTGTTTTAGCACGTAAGAAAATAATGTTCACTGCGAGACCGGTATGTGAACTTAATGAAGCAATCAATAGTGAACCAATAATACTGCTCGACAATGATAAAAAGCAGTACTTGCAGTTAAGTCAACAGCGAACATAAATTAAACATGATAATTAACAACTCTTTACAACACGACTGTTCCAGGGCGGACCTAAGGTAAATTACATTAATGAGCACATAAACTACGTACAACAACTTTGCTTTTGTCTCTGCCCGAACAGAATTGTGAATAATCAGGGACCTGCCGTACCTACCTACTATGTAGTTACCTTCCTATGCTCTACAAAATTATTCCAAACATTTCCTAACAAAGTTTCAGATTTAATTCGAGCACTATAATTGAATTGCTGTTATGAAATTTTCAATTTAATACGGATTTTATATATAATTAAATCTTTCCCATGAACCCGTGAAACTGTAACGTAATAGATTGCGGACGGCGCCAGGTCCCAGGGCAGGCGAAGCCCTGAATCCAGGAAATTTGATATTTTAGTCGGCTTGATTCAAAATACGCAATTAGCGAGTTTTTAGAACTTTGCGATGATAATTGAATGCCAATCAGGGCATAATGGCATTATTGAGTTTGTTTCATATAATGGCAAAGCAGGCAAACAAGGGATGATTTTTGCACACCCCAAACGTGCGTGTGACAAAATCACTGTACCCATTAACGAATAAGCGCAGGCTGATTTGAAATTCTGAGATGTCAATGATATCTATTGTCCAGTTGCTGAAACGCTCTAATTAAAGCAGAGGATTAAAAACTGCTAATATTGACATTTCCCGATCATTACAATATTAATAATGTTATGAACTAATATAAAAATATCTCAATATTCTAGTCGTTTTCTTGTAGCACACTAAATAAACAGATTGAATTATTCAAATTGGCATTTATAAATTGCTACCACGTCTCTCAGTCGAGAGGAGAAGAATATTGTCGTTATTGAAGGGGGAAGAAGCTGGGGTTGGGATGGGGCTGCCAGCATCTCAGATTAAACAGCCGGAGCTTGGGGTGGGAATAAAGGGAGGGGGCGCCGGGTAAACCGGGAGAAAAGATTCTTTGATCATGTAAATGGGATTTCTCCTCTCGGCACTTTGCAGAGTGTATTTTTTCTTGTTATTTATAGGCATATGAGAAATAAATTTACGAAAATGAGATGGATATTAAAAGAAGAGATAGAAATGATGAACGGTGATGGAGTTCAAGGAACATATTGTAACCACGTGTACAACATAGAGTCGAATTTGAAAACATCTGAAATTGATGAGAATTTATATGATTGGTTATTACCCGTTATTATGCCGAAATAACGATAATTATTATAAACACAGCCACATAAACTACAACAGCAACAACAACAGTAACAACAAAGACAATGATTGTGTATTATTTGTCACGGAGGATCGGGGAAAATTGGTAATGCTCTCAGAGTTTCGATCCACAGAAGAACTCGCAGACCAAAAGTCGATGCCATGAGCCGGTGCAAGTCATCAGCCATCCTCGGCTGCTAAGACGCTGTCAGGACACTGCTCAAGAGGTATGTTGCTTCGCATTTTGCCTCGACTGTACCGGCTGGTCACGATTTTTGAGCAAATGACCACTTTCGTTCCACCTTATCCCTCCCCCCAATTACGTTAATTTTCTAAACCGTTCAAAGCTATTATTTAAATTCCATTCTCCATTGTGATCGGACAAGTGGGAATTGAAAAACAAAAAGAGTACCAAGAATAGAATTTAAATTGTAGAAACACGATTATTTAGAATTTTGATATAAATAGTAGGTAAAGCCGCAAAAGGATGGACATTTTTAATTTGTTCTAATTTTATTTTCGTCAAGATTTAGTCGCACATTTAATGTATTACGTGCTGGTTGGCTATATCTCGCTCATGGTTGCATCATAAGTCTTGCATTCCTGATGCAATAACAATCATATTATCATTTTACAGCACACATTCGAGCCCGATTGTCCACAGAAACGAAAGGCAATCTGGCAGAAAGTGACCGAAACTATCGCACCGGGGCAACATCAAATCAAACACACATATCGGTTGCTGATGCAAGAAAATAAGCGAGGGTGCTTAGCTAATTTCGTGTGGCATCTGCGCTAAATCCTGGGGTATATCTAAACGATTATACAGAGCGCGAAATCACCGGCACTACACGATGATTTGACGATTTCTAGCAACGAACATTAACTTGCAAGTTCTATGGCTGGTTGTACATTGAAACACTGAGAGATTATTGAGCGACGGAGCTGGCGGAGCAAGGGGTCATTAGATTGCCTTGAAGGTGACCATATTGTCAATAACGCCTTACAAGCAGAATGCAGCTCGAAAAGTGAGAGCCAAGTAACAGCTTGTAAACGACATTTTTAGTCGTGTTTAACGACGCACTGTGGTGACACTCAACTAGATCGGCGTGAGTCCCACGCAGGTATCTAGTGCGCGATTCTGATCCGCTATAGGTGGGAGGGTGACAGAAGAAACGATACAAGATTTGTTGTCTCGAATCGAATGTCTGTGCTAAAGGGTATCAGTTGAGAATAATTAGCTCGTACGTTAGGCGAGCTTTCAGAGCGAAAGTCAAGAGGTTGCTATGGAGAGAAAGTTGCACCTACCTAGCGTATTCACGTTTATAAAAGTTAGTTGATATTAAATATTTTAAAGAATGTGCCGCGTGTAAAACTAGACGGCTATACGAGGCTATACGAGAGACAATCAACCATGATTTATGCAGAGCCAAATTAAATTCTTTGGAATAATACATTAATGACGTACACTTTCGTAATATTGAGCGGACAAAATGGAAACGTAGAATGTAGCACTGCAATTGTAATAAGTTACAGAGGGACAAAGATTTTAATTGCGAATATGTGCATTTAAAATTCAACGCGGCGCATTGCCTAATTAATGAGTACAGAAGACAGAGTTCTCACAACTGTCAAAGTGCATTTATTGGTGTTTCTTGGGTTGGATAGAGTTGACAAAGTATCTTTAGTATGCAACCTTTCAACCAGTAGCACCAGAGGAAACCTGTCTTGTGTCTGTACACAAATAACTTTTGTCCCTTCCATGTGGTCTGCCTGATTTGTGCAGCAATCAAGAGCGATATGGGGCTTATATCTTGTTGGTCCTTCAACTGAAGTTAGCAATTAGATGGCTGCGACACCCTACTTTCCCTCAAATACACAAGTTCGGACTTGTGTTAATGGATCTTACAAAATCAGACCATCATTGAACGCGGTACGTTTCCAAAACATTGACCATTCAAATCCAAAGTGTTTATAGGTTATGGATGTTCTGAATTATAATAAATAATGCCATGAGAACTTCGTGATGAATAAGTTTGAGTTTTTAGTTTCGGAGCTCATTCGACAGGGATTGATATGCCAGTTGCATTATTCATCGGAACACGCGCGGGCTGTAGCTGAAAATTCTCTGTGAGCTATAGAAATGATAGACCTGGCGACGTGCCTTTTCCATCGACAGAAATTTCCCACAGAGAAGAACTCGTTGAAAAACTGAGAAGAAAAGTGTGCACAAAAGTAAAACTTCTAATAGTAAAACTTGTGAGTAGAGTGAGGGACGGAATAATAAGGACGAAATGATGTTCGCTCATGCTTTCGTGTAGACGCGATTCTCGCTTGGATTCCCGAAAGAAAAATGTAATAATAGCATAATGTATCGCATGTATAGCACAACTCGAACACGAAAAAGAAGCGTATAAACATATGCAATCTGGAAAATTGAATCTGAACGGTATGCGCAATATTTTAAGATGTTCTAGAAAACAGAATGAGGACAAAACATGCTTGGGGTTGCTTGGTGTGTACGTGCGCTAGGCAGCGAAATAGGGGTGAGCCAGGCTTACGTCGGTGGAGGAGCCGGAATATATAAACTATCTCACGTGACCGAGATTCTTAATTAGGCATTGGAGATTTTAGGTGACAGAGTGAGTACAGAGATGTACTGGCTTGGGAAGTAATACTTAATAATGTATGTTTACTGTGACGTGTCCGTCTCTTTGAAATTGATGTGTTTACTACCCACAACCAATTTCAATTCCATTAAAGTTGTTTTCTCTCGGTAATATTCAGAGTTCCAATGCCAAAGTTCGCTATGCATTTGAGGTGATATTAATTTAGTAATATTAGTAGGAACGATGCGATGTTTAATTGACGTCAGAGAATGAATTTGCTATTAATACAACGTGTCCCAGTAGTTTTATGATGTCAAATGTATTGGACTTTGCCAAGATTTCTGTTACAGATATAGCTAGCTCAGTTTTCGCTATTTTTATTTGACACTAATGAGCTAGAAATATTTCTTCACTGGTATACCTTAAAATCTTCCAGGGAAATAATAATAACAGAATGTAAGAATGACGGGTTTGTGCGAAAGTTATAATTATCTAACTGTTTATAGGGAAAGATAACGTGATGGAAATTTCGCTTCCAAGTTTAGTTATATGCTTTGTAAGAGCTTGCGTGTCCAAAGGTTTGTGCCTATGAGATAGAGTTGGAAAAGCCCTGACTTGGTCACTTTCCCAAATCTTGACCTACCCCCAAAACACGAAGGAATAAAGTTGCAAGAAACTGCGTTCATGACTGATTCCTATCACCTATGCTAAAAACTTGGAGATATTTTCTTTTATCACCTTTTCTTTTATGTTATAACGTTGACCCAATTAGCACAATCATAATAACAATCGTGCTTTTGCGAAAGTTTCTTACATATTTAATGAGTTAGGCCAAGCTAATAAAAAACTTTTCAGTGATAAGACGTAATTAAACTGCAGGTAGGAACATATAGTTTCTATAATGCGTATACATACGTATAGGGCCGGTATGATCAAAACATATAATCACGTTGTAAGTGTGCATTTTGCTGATGAAAAATCGATAGGCAGTACGAATTTGCTTTTGGATATCGATAATGACATGTGATTGAAGCTAATTCACGTTCATCCAGATATATAGGCTTTTAATTGTAGGTATACAATACTTGTGTCCACGTAGAGTTGTATGTGGTGCATTAATATCACAAATTATATACACGAAGATAAAGTAAAATAAGTGAAAAAAATTCTCAGATATAATTAGTTTAAACGCTGATTACTGTTATTAGAAATCAGAAAATAAATATGTTTAGCAATGCAACTATATTTCAATTGATAGTAACTTGACTACACAATCGCAATTTGTTGTTAAATCCTATGCATGTTTGATAAAGTTGAATATATATCGAATCGAATATGATAGCATTACCTACACGTTGGACTAAATCAGTAACGAAAGTTGAGTACGGATTCAAATTCGTAGGTACTAATCGCAGTATTTATGAGCACTGACCAAAATTTAGCTGAAAAATGTGGATCCCCACACAGACACCCTTTCTTTTTATAAATCACAATATAACATCTCCCCCAAAGAGCAAAACGGAAAAAATACATTTCATTTTTCAGGTCCGCCATAAGACACATTCAGCGAATCTGGCTTTCAGTTCCCGGGTATAATTAAACGAATTATACATGTTGTTCGTATATACATATCTATCCGCAATGCGTGGAGGTTCGCGTATATTTTTTACTTTGCTTTGTGGCGTGGGCTATAGGCGCCAATGTGTGAGTGTGCAGAGGTGTGGTGTCATTTAGCAAGGGCTGTTTTAAAGTAGAATTAATTGAGCGATCGGCTCTAGTTTTTCGTTCTTATTAGCCTGCAGAATGCAAAGCAATGCTGGTATGGACCCAGCGATGAGATGGCAGGGTCAAATTGGAGGAAATGGTGATGAACGAGCTACAAAATACAAACGCATTAGCGGGTTCCGTCATGCAGATTTTGTGTTGGGTTTGTGTTGGTGCGCACTCTTTTTGCTAACATAAACTCCGGTATTGTAAAAGAAAGTGTGATCTGAGTTCTGGGGTTTTGTAGGTTCGTGCGATGAAATGTTAGAGTAACAGAAACAGGATTATTAGTCGGCAGACGTGAATGAAGTCAAGAGCAGGTGTCATATGTATTTGGGAAATAGTTCATGTTCTATGCCTTCGGTCATATGATTTTGACGTATTATCCGGATTTTGGATCGAACCCAAATCTACTTTAATTTAACGAAATTATTTTCGGTCTCAATTGCCTGACATTGATTAAAAAATCTATGTGGTAAAATGTGTTGCACAGATGGGACAATATTTGGTCGAAATGCAAAATAAATGTTAATGTACCAGGGAAATTAAAGTATGCACCTTCCCTAGAGTGAGTACGTTTGGTGAGGTGTGACCTTTTGTAAATGAAGCATGAACTAGCATGGCAGTAATTTTCAAAGTGATCAAGTAATGAAAGGAATTTGAAAAAAAATATATATATATACGGTGGTTGACAAATTAAAACTTGGGGGAAACTCGTAGAACTGTTTTCATGAAAAAATAACGAGTTCTCAACAAACTTTACTACCAAGTTTGAAATCAAATGAATTCAGCGCACGTTGAAAAATAATTAAACCTCACCCTCTCTCTTCTAGTTTACTTAAAGTAAACTTGATTCAGAAAGGAATGTTTATGTAAGATGCTAATAACAATGGCGATTAATTTCAAGTTATATCGTTGTCAGCGCTTATTACGGGATGGAATCGCGCGTAACAAAAACTGATTACTTTGAAAATTTGCCAGCAAAAAAAAAACGTTCCTTTCTTTGTTCGTTGCGTCGTTAAACACGCTTAACAAAAAAACTACATCACAAGACGATAATCAAAGCCTTCTAAATAACTGGAAAAAGCAACATAAAACAATGCGCATAGGGGATAGCTATCAGCATTTAAGGGTTGCCTTGAGTTCGTCGGGTCGGTGACTGCGACCAAACCGCGAGACGAGATTCGATGGCAGGATTTTATAGTGTCGTATTCAACTGTCTCCAAATAGATTCGCCATCGCGGTGCGCATCGGGAACAAAACGCAAAGACAGCGCGCGGTCTTCTTTATAACCACAAACATATAACGAAACAGCTCGAAAACGTCTCCTAGGATATGTTCTATTTGCAGCACTATTTTCCATTATTTACCAGCTGTAAAAACGTATAACATTTGAGCACCCCGAGTAAGTTAATGTAGTTTATTGTGCCAGAGGATGCATACATAAGAAACATGCCCCAAGGGATGCATAAGAACCGGCGTGCCCGTGGTGGATGGCTCCAGTTCACCGTACTTATGTGACACTTTTATATATCAAAGACGCAAATACGCCGGTTTAATAGTCAATAATTCGGAATTGAAATTTGTTTGCCTGCCATTATATAATTTTATTCAGCACATCAGACAAAAAGTACCAAGTTTATGCCCAAGGTCCATGGTGTACATTGTTTACACACTAAACTATGCTCCCAATTACGAGAATAAAAATAGACAAACATGTAATAAAGCGCGTTAGTAGGTACTACAACACAAAGAAATTGTGTGCATAAACACGACGCACTCTCTGTATTTTGTACAAATATTGAGTTATCATTACATTATGTAAATATTAGCAGAGAGCAAAACAGTTTATATTTCATATTGTGCGCGTACATTATTTGCTCTTGTTTGTAATTAAGCAACGGCATTATTAATATTGCGCTCAGTCTTATTGCGAGAATGGTAATTGCTCATTACTCTTACAGAACAGGCAATGAAGAAGTATATTTGGGAAGAAGACAATACCAATAATTAATAAATAAATGAGTAATGTATAGATGGTAACAAGTTTTAAGTTTGTACTGTTCGCTAATTCGTATGGTTGAACAAATATTAGGTATGTATATATGGTAACTTTTTATTTCCGAAAGATTGGCCCCTAATACCTTATAAGTTGAGAAGTGATCTGGATTGAAGGTGTGCTAGGTCTGAACTGCAGCTCGGAGCAAGCTGTTCGGCAGCTTGCACAGTTTGCTGCTGATGAGGAGTGTGCAGGAAAGGTTCCAGTACAATCAGATTACGACAATTGTAAACAAGCCTCACAAAAGAATGAAGAACAACAAAACATGGCACGATCTCGACCAATTAGCGGTAAGTACTTCGTGTTCGAATCATGCCTGCCTGGGATTACTCTCATCAATGTGCCAATTTGGCTGGAGGATATTGTATATAATCAGTGGATGAAAATGAGTGTTTTCAGGATCCAAACACACAAATAAGTGTTTATACTGGAGAAAACCTAGACGAAAAAATTGATTTATGAACAAAACAGTTTTAATGAATTAGGAATTTGATCTTGTAAATCCACATATAATACCTGCCGGTTTCAAGTCGCCGAATGTTTAGCGAATGACGGCTTGATAAAATGGTGTTGAAAGTTGAATTCGCATGAATCGAATGTCAGCGTTGCAAGTTTTCGTGTAATACTGAATGAATATTGAGTGAATGATAATGCAGCCGATGGATTGGCGCGGTGAATTCTACATCTGGGACCAAGCGAGACCAACTTGCTAACGTGGAAATGCGCGTGTATGGCAAACACTGTAGATAGCGACTACTTTTCCCTGCTATGTTGGTATACCTACTTGGTATCACAAGTGTAGCAGCATGTAAGCACCCTATAAGTGACTGTATTTCTACATATTGTATAAATAAGTTATATTCCGAGACTTGCGATCAATAAAAACCTCTTAGACCGAACGAAATAAATACGTTTTGATATTCCATCCCATATGCTATGTAGTGACATAAAAGTTTGAAACCTTTCTTGGTGGGTTTGTGTGTTTGTGTGCGCATGTACATATGTGTGTGTGTATGTGTGCGTGTGTGTGTGTGTGTGAGAGAGAGAGATAGAGAGCGAGCGTGCAGCTGAATTCAAGTAGAGGAGGGAAGCCATTTTCGGAAACCACTCAACTGTTCCCGTTTGTAATCCTGTTGGTCGGGCTGACGAGGGGAACTGTAAGTTTTATTGTGTATTACAACATCAAGGAAGACACTGAAAACATTTCGCACCCGCCGACGACTGAACACATCGGTTTCATGCTAATTGCATTATGCAACTGATGCCGGCCGCCCATTGTAACGGCCGAAAAAGTTTCTTCGGGTTCTTTCGGCAGAAACTCTGAAGGACATGCAGAATGGCCGTTGGTTGGTAGATCAATTTTGTTCGCACGGGTCGGTCTCTGGAATGACTGTGTATTGATTAGCTGTGAATTACACGCCCGTTTTGTACTTCATGTTTGACATGTAAATAATTTAAACACAAAGTTGGTAAAATGTATATGAATATTATGCATGCTCTAATCAAAAGTTTAATTGCAAAATTTAACGTTCTCTATGCCGTGTTTATTGCTTCTATACGCCCGGCGACACGTAAATGTAATCATTCGAAATCATTCAGAACGTAATGGCGTTGTGAAGAGATTATACCATCTGCGTGATCTTTACGTTCTCGGCTTGCACATTTTGGATTACAGATTTGTGTTAAAAGTCGTTAGACGAGTAATAGGAATTACGCGCGGGGAGCTTCGCGAGGAAAACCGAGTTAGTAATCTCGTTTCGAGCCAATGTACAATTTTCAATTACTCGCATTGAATTAAAAATAGTTAATATTTTGTGAGCGCCAAAATTAAAATGTCGAGCGAAATCAGAGTTGCGTTTTCACAAAAGATTTGCGGACAAGGTTTTTTAAGCACTGGACATAATTTAGAAATGGGAGATTTTTTGTTGTTGTGTATTTATAAACTCAAAACAACTTTGTAAACTTATCTTACAATAATGATTCTTCAGTCATGGCAATCGCTGTCTGAAACGTTCACTCAGAAGGGTTGAAGAACTCATTAACTCGCCCGCGTTAATGCTTCGACAAAGTTGGCTTTTTAATAACCCCCCGATGTTGAATTACTTTATAGATTAGCGATTTGGTTCAAAAGTTGGGGGAACACATTTTAATGGCCGCCGCTGAGATATTTTAAACCTCCAGCCAGCTAGTATACTATATAAAAAAAAAGTTGCTTTAAATAATTTATTTCAAACACACTTTGCTAACAGCGCAGAAAAAATATAGGGGCTGAAAGCTGATGATAAAATTTCAATTCGTCGCCACATAAACTTTAGTGTCGGGTCGGGTGGGTCTCATTCGATCAATGCCTGGGAAATAACGCTATAACGCAGGTTTAGCTGTGTTACTGTAGGTGCATACAAGTTATTATAAAGTACCACTCTAAACTTGCCGTCATTTGAAAACTATTTCATCGAATAACTGCTCGTGAACTTCTCACGAACAGCAGAGCATGATTGCTAATTTGCATGCAGACAGACATGTTGAAATATATCTTACAAAGTGTATGAACTGGATGACATGATGCACAATGATACATGTGGAAGTGGAATACATTTACAAGATGTTCACCCAAAGGGGAATCGTTGCAGCGTTTTTCCGAAGCGAGCTTTGAAATGGCAAAGTTTGTGCCCGTCAGTTGTCATCATCACAGCGAAATGCCGACAGGGAAATGGCTCCAACTTTATATTATAGCTTTCAGTGTGCACAATCTGCCTGTCACATTAACGGGCTTATTGTGCACGAAAAGATAAGTGAATTCATCTCGTTTACATTTGATGGCATTAATAAGAGAAGTGACAGGAGTGATTAGAACAACAGTCTTGTGATTTGAAACTTATCCGTGTGGATCCAATTTCCAGTGTTCTAGCATTCCATGCCTGCTTTTCCATGTATGGATGTCAAAATAATTATATGTGTTCTAGTAAAGTTTGTGCTATAATTATGGCTTATAAACACCAGGTACATAAATTTCATTTGCTTTAAATTAAATTTACATGCGAGATATCCTTGTAAGATTATAATAGTGATGTGTGGGTGGATGGGGCGTTTTTGGGTGAAGAAGGAATGAGGGTGCGATTGCTTGCTTTTAAAGGTACCTACTATACGCGAACGTGTATATGTACTGAGTCAAGTTTAGTTCTTGATAGGATTTGCATAATTGGAATAAACATGGAGTAAAGTGAAGCCAGATCAAATCTAATTAAGATGCTCCGTCTCTCTCTTTCTCTCATGTACACCTCCATCTCACTCGCTCTCACAGGGACTCGCTCTCACTCTGCGCCATACTCGGATTACGATATAGAGCAAGGAAGGCACAGTTAATCATTTTGCACGACTGCATTCAAACATTCGAGTTTACCTCACTTATTTCAGAGAAAACCGATTGCATCATGTTTTATTTGCTTGTATTCTTAATTGAAATCAATTAAAAGCGATTAAACACTATCAATACGGGAGACGCGGCGGGTGGAATTGGTGGCATGTAGGTACAACATGCTATCTCCTTCCCAATCTGATTGTGATATCTACCCATGCTCATCTAGCAAACTTTTCTTCTCCTTGGAGCGAGCGGTTTCTGCAATCTATGAGACGATAACGCAAGAAAACCACACTAGCACCTATATATAGTGCCCTCGTAGTAGCTACGACAATTTACTTTTACTTTTACTCAATCTTGAAGTTGTAACCCTCTACACTTTTGCTATACAGACCGATCTCGTATATAACGTGTCAGTGTGTACCTACGTATCCCCTAAACGGTGCATTTATCGAGCCCCATGTGTATGAATATGAGTCTTGATGACCCTCGACGTGGAGTGTGTCACTCCATCCACTCCCCGTCGTCCACGAACAAATGATTCAGAAGCTCTCGATGAGGATGAGGACGAGGATGAGGATGATATAGATTTGTTGTCAATGGAAATGGGGAAGAGGGGTTCGTTATATTGTCAATACACGTTTATGGGGTATAATAATGCGATGGATAATGACAAAAATGGAGGGGAACGACGTATTCGTGATAGACTGCGATTGCCAAAGCATGGGATGTAAGGAATAAAGATGGCAAATCGACGCCAGTGCATACATTGTGTTCAAATGGAGATGAAATCACCTGTGACACTCCGAACGTCACTTTTTGGTAGCGCAGAAAGAAACTGTGGTCCTCACAGAAACTGAGGCAACAGAGCACAGCGTTAGTTTCGAAGGATTTCGGTCTCTTGTCGACTCGGTCTTGACACTAAATCCGAAAGGATAATCAGTAGAGGTCTAAGTCACAGTTTAATAACGTTGTACCGCTACATCTAACGGGTATTTTATTGGGAGAGCCATAGACATTACTTCTATACTTCTATATGCCTAACTTTCAGCTCAACTCAACAAAAATATACCGTATTCTATCTATCATTGAGCAATTGGGTCGATAGAGATGACGAAATGTGGATCGGATTGGGCAATAGGCCGAGTGCTTTGAAAAACGTATATCCGCATCAGCTGCACGTTATTATGTCGTATACACAGCAAACAATGTCTGTACCTATCAACGTTTGTTCACTGTGGCGAGAGAAATCATTGATTTTCCTCTCCCAAGAAATGTTATTTAAAGCTCCTCTTTTGTTTTGCATCATACATAATGGAGGTTTGCTTCTGGCTGCTCATGCAAAACTTTCTCGATAAATTACTAACAAACATAACCAATTTTCTTCAAGATTCCGCGAGCGCGCGATCTATAAACGTGGCATAGCAAATATATTATAATTTTCGGGATAGAGAGGGCAACGCGCTGTGCGGAGATTTTGACTTGAAATTGCGAAATTATTCCCATTATATATAAAACCGAACGAAGCCAATAAAAGCAAGTAAATCTTTTATAGTCGCGGCCATTAATTTATACCTGCTGAATATTACAAAGTTTTCACTTAACTTTGTACGACGAATTTTCCTTCAATAGAGAAATGGCGGCCATTTATTTCCCGAGTCAAGTCACCATTATTTGGCGAAAACTGGAAATCGTTCTTATTGTTCCTAACTAAAGCAATTCAAAGTCAGTGGTTACCGTTTTTGGAATTTCATATCAGTTATGCGCGCCCCCCCCCCCCCCCCCCCCCCACCCCCCATGC
Organism: Protonemura montana; assembly: GCA_947568835.1. Taxonomy (NCBI): domain Eukaryota; kingdom Metazoa; phylum Arthropoda; class Insecta; order Plecoptera; family Nemouridae; genus Protonemura; species Protonemura montana. The sequence goes on along the minus strand of OX387602.1, from coordinate 26,323,021 downwards.
TCCCATTTACCCCTAACAGACCTGGGCTGCCCCAGAAAACGAGCGTAATATTTGGGGTGGTGCGTGCAAATCTGCGGTGCGTGAGTTAAACAAAGTTATTTTTGAAAAAAGGTAAATAATTTTGCTCTCTTTATCAAAAATCATACTCCCTTCCCTGAATTTAATTTGTAAAATGTATGTTATTTATAGGTTTAACAAAATATAAAATAACACCCCGGAATTCCATTAATATTTTAAATGTAAATTAGATACTATAAAAAGAGAGACCATAAATTTTAACGGGTCGGATTTTTAGTACAATGTTAAATTACATGTGGCGTGTAAATCAAAGCTATGAAACGTACAATACATTGCTGCAGCGAATGAGGCAATAAAAACTTCGAAACCCACCCCCTAGAAAACGCACAAAAATGTATAGGCATGCCACACACAGAATGTGAATTACATTTAATATAAAGCTGGTATGCAAATACCTGGCATAGTTTAGTGCCTACCGTTGTGGGTGGCTGGGGTGGACGGGGTGCACAAGGGGGTACGCAGGGGCAGGAGAAGGGGCACGGGGAAGTAATGGCTACCGTTTTTGCATGAGTTATAAGAGTCATCAAGAGATGACTTAATTAACACGACGCTGATGTCAACATGGCAGTAAAGCAAACAAAACAAATCACAAATTCAGAATGTATATGTTGTCATGCTCTAACTATGGGTTTTGAGTTGAAAACATTTCAAAGCGTGTGCTTTTGATTTTCAAATGCTTTTTAAAAATTGATTCGCAAAAACAAAAAGCAAACGCGTGTACTCTCTGTAAAATAAATGTCAAATCGTTTTGTTTCTAGCAGTTATTAATATTGCTCGTGTAATCTGTCTTCCTGCGCCGCACGGAAGCTGAGCGGAAAGTTTTCAATCGACTTTCTGAGCAGATTTTTAAATTGAAAACTGATTCCCAGGCGCAGACAACACATACGATAGAAACTGCAAAACTGTTTTCTTTTTTCCCCCTTGTAGATCGATATGTTTACTGCAGTGTCACATTTATCGAATCGGACTGCGACGCTGATTCGTTAGGCCATGGAATTATAGACCGGCTATTGCAATAAAATTCAATACAATGCAAAGATAAATAAAACAAGTAAAATCAACTTGTCTTTTGATTTTTTTTTTTTAATTTCGACGCACATAAATGTGCTCTATAGTGGAGGTCACTGTTTGGCTTTCTTCAAGCAACGAAATGGGTCCACCTGTCACATTCGTGTGATCTTAAATATAACATCTCTCTTGTGTATACAAGGCTTTTAAATTTCAATTTACTTCGTTATAATTTCCTTGTAACATTTTCCAATTAAACCAACTCTCCAACGAGAACACAATTTTTGATCTACTAAAAATGAATGTATATTACACATAAAATTCTCGCCGTGTTAGATCATACCTTTGTATATCCGATACAATAAAATTAGACATACCTAACTACGAAAGGCCATAAAAACTCCAATCCTCAAAAATAGTAATTATAGTCATAAGAAGATATTATAAAAGAGACCAGCATCACAAAGGAAAGCTATTACTGGAGAGGAGGCAAGCTTAAAAAGTGCTCTTTTTTAAAACAAGACAGAGAGTTCGTTCTAACCTTGCCGAAGAATCCGGTTTCAGACCTACAAACCTAAAAGATGTATAGGTCTTTGAACAGTATACTGCTAGACAAGTTAGGCGAGCAGCAACAGCGACGGCCTGAGACGCTCTAGACTAAGATGTTCTTCTCGAAGGTAGTACAAGTTTGACTTGGGCTCAGGAGTGTATCAGACAGCAATCAAATAACAAACAGGTGTACCTACACAGAACGATATTGCGTGTTTGCTAATCTTGACAACAAGCCACGCTGCTGCTGATGTGGAGAAGGCTAATGAATAATATGAAGCCATGTGCACAAGAGAGTAGTATTTGCTAAAAGTAAAAGACAACCAAAAGATATTTTAAATGGGCATACTTAATTTTAATTCCACGTGAAGAATTGCTATTCCAAAGATAAAAGTTTTTACGATGATTGCGCGGAAAGTTTGAAATCGCGTGGGTCGTTATTCCAAAATGTCGGAACTCTACGATTTATGTTTTTGAAGGATGTGAAATTAAATTCATAAATCTCAGCGCGGGAATTTCGTTTTCGAATGTGGAACAATTTATCAAGTTTATATTATGAATTAGTTTAGTTTATAATCTAAGGAAAGTAAGTAGATACGATATAATTGCAATTTGTGTCACTAATTATGTACATAAACCAGTTTATATATTGTATAAATAGTTAGTGCCGCACGTCTCTGTGCATTTAATGAGAAGTTATTCCTACATTGCACTAAAATTAATTGCATACGGTTAAAATGGCACACTATAAAATTTAATGAATATTGAAATTGCACCTTCCACGTTTCACATGAGTAGGTACCTCTTGAGTTTTTATCAGTAGTCGAAGTTTGAAGAAAAATCGAAACTTTCTTGAGACAAATCCGAATCGATTCGTTGTGCTATTGATGTGTTTGTGTGGTTGAGTTAATCGTTGACCCCTCATTCTTCGAGCCTCGGCCGTGCGAAACAAGATCCAAACACAGAACAACACAACCCATTGCTGCTGCTGCTGCTGCTGCTGCTAGCACCTGAGAGCTGCTAGCTCTCAAGGCATTAGCTCTCAGGTCACGCACGAAGTCTACTAAATAATGCTGGATTAGATTATAGCTGGCCTATTAAACTGTCAAATAATTTAACACGGGAAATAAATTTAAATATATTTTTATTTTATTGAAAGATTAACGATGACCCTGCTATTATTGCTTTTTATAATTATGGGACAACGTTTATCGAAATGGATAATTTAAATAAAGGACATACCATTATTTGAACTTGTCAATAGTTTCAGATGGATTTATTTTGGATTTAAAGACTAGGTTTGGGAATTTTTAAAAAGGCAACAATTTTCGTAATGGGCGCGGAGAAAAAAAAAATGCATATATTACTGCCTGTAATTATGCGCAATTAAATTTTAACTTGCCGGCAGTTGCCGGCTTACTCGAGATAATACAAAACACTTTATAACAAAATTCGAAAAGGCGTCTCACAGATTTCGCAACTTGCTCGAAAGCGAAGTATCAATCTCGGTCCGTAGCTCAAAATGATTGTCCATCATAAACAAAAAATCCTACCCCCATAGACCCTCCCGACACCCAGCTATATATCCGTGTAAACCGAGATTGCTACATTTCACAGCATAGCGCAGTTCTTATTTTGTACCAAGATCAGAAAAAAAAATAAGGGGCGTGTCCCTCATTATTTATTCAATACACGTCTTAGAGATATATTTTCACTTCATATATACCCAAACGGGAACAGAGAATGAATTTTAATAGGCACATTAACGTTTAACGTTTTAAGCATTGCTCACCGAAGATAGCAACGAAATGATTTCGTTCAACTCCGAAACTTCCTGAGCGCACCCTCGCGTTGGGCGCCCCCTGCCCGGCTCTGAAGTGATTCGCACGTGAGGTGTGCTGTTGTTCACTGTTACGCCACTCATTAAGCACAACTCAGAGGTGTTAACCGCGTGGGTTAGCGGCGTGGCTCCTGTGTATTACATTGGTTTAATCTCGCGCTGTTGAATGCTAATGTCGGGCTTGAGGTCTGCATGCAAGCGTCGACGCTGACGCTGACGCCGCCGGTGGTGGCGTCGGTGGTGGCGTCGGTGCGGTTTTGCGTAAACAACAGTTTGCCCATGTGCTCTGCCCGTAGTATCGCCGCGTTGGCCAACGTACGGTCAACGCAACCAACGGTGCGGCGTGCGGGTGGCCCGACTCCACGGCGTGAGTGTCGCGATAGGCACGCATCGTTTAACTGTTTTTGAAATTAAAACAAGATTTGTATCGCTTTGTTGGGAAAATAGAAAAATATTGTGCACAGAATTTTAAGTGTTTGCAGCAAGTAACACGTTTTGAATATTTCACGCTCAATGGTTTCCTTAACATTTTATTTAAGAAATACGAGCTTAATCAGTTTAGGAAACGTTTTTGCGATGCCGAGCACGCTAGAAAATCATTCCGGCAACTCAAAGCGACATCGCTTTCCCATTTCCCACCTCGAGTTTCCTTCTCGCGGTCGTCACGCGGACAAATCCGTGTTCCGGGCTCGTCCTGGAGTCACATTTCCCGCCGCTTCCGCCCCCCCCCCGCCCCCTCCCCGCGCCGTCAAACCCTCGCAGCCCGCGGGCGGCGACGTTGCGCAGAAAACACAAGATCAGATTCCGAGCATAACATTTCTATTAGCTACCGTGGGTTTCCCGAAAGAGTCTGGCGGCAAGCCCACCGCGTCAAGTGTGAACCCCACCATATAGCTGAAAGATAGCTGAAAGATAGCTGAAAGATAGCTGAAAGATAGCTGAAAGATAGCTGAAAGATAGCTGAAAGATAGCTGAAAGATAGCTGAAAGATAGCTGAAAGATAGCTGAAAGATAGCTGAAAGATAGCTGAAAGATAGCTGAAAGATAGCTGAAAGATAGCTGAAAGATAGCTGAAAGATAGCTGAAAGATAGCTGAAAGATAGCTGAAAGATAGCTGAAAGATAGCTGAAAGATAGCTGAAAGATAGCTGAAAGATAGCTGAAAGATAGCTGAAAGATAGCTGAAAGATAGCTGAAAGATAGCTGAAAGATAGCTGAAAGATAGCTGAAAGATAGCTGAAAGATAGCTGAAAGATAGCTGAAAGATAGCTGAAAGCTTCAATGGAGTTCTGCCGGTCGAGCCCCCACGGCGCTTGTAAGCTCCGGTCCCGCTGCGACGACGCCGTCTTCGCTTTATACGCCGTCGGACGCCAATTAGAGTCAAGAGTTGCCGCCGATAGAACGGCGACCTTGTCGCACTTTCGGTTTCCAGGGCGTCTCGCTCTTTGTCGCACCCGCGTGCAGGCGTGATGCTGGCAGGAGCCGGCACGCGACTTAAGTCTCAGCGGACGTCAGGTGCCGTTCGCCTCGCCTCGCCGGACAACCCCCTCCTCTCACTCGCTCTCTTTCAGTCGCTCTTTCGCTCTCCTCTATCGCTTTATCGCAGTCTCGTCCTTCGACACCCTGACCTATCAACACTCTTCTACTCTACTTGGGATGGGTTCGCCATGCGGTTTACGCTGTGTCTTACAGCTGGGGCTTTAGCGATCCGATGATAACGAATTGACGAAGTGTGAGGTGTCACTTTACAAGAGACTTTTCAAGAATCCGCGTGCACTTTTGGATTTGTTCCAATAGAAATGTTATGTGGTGCATAGAGAAAGGTAACACATGGATTCCAACATATTTAATAAACGAGAACGTAAAGAGACAGTGATTTTCTTGCTTTCATTGCGGCACTTTGCACATTGGCGAAGGCGTCTTGCAGTGCGACTACATTCTGCAAACTAACTTGATGACGAGCACATCTCACAATTACACAACTAACTAGAACTGCAAGACAAAATGACATCGTCTTTATGCAAACTTTTAACTGAGAAAAGTTAGCACAATTTCTCGGCGCAGACTCGTGCATACACACAGCAAGCTGGCACGGTGCGGAAAATGCCGGTGGAAATGAGGGTAAGCGACCGACGGTCTAATTGCCACTGTTGTGGGTTTGGGTGTAAGTTGGACATACGGCCGGCCGTCAGTCTTCATCAGCCCAGAAAGACGAAAGGTCGAGCCAAGCTTATGAATAATTATAATGGGAGACGTCGCGTGTGATTAGAGCGTGGACGAGATTGGTTGTTCCGTGGTCGACCACACAGAGGGTCTTTCCGTTTAGCGGGGCAGATGTGTGGAACCGGGCGGCCAAGTGCTGGCTTGTCGTCCGCCTCAGCATCGAACGACGCAGGGCTCGTAGTTACCGTCGCTCTTGTCCAGCGTATGGCTCTACCATTTACTCGCTGCGATTGTTTGAAATATCTCATTCTTTTGGTGTTACGCACTGTCAGCAACAAATTCACTTCGGTCACTTTTTTCAGGAGAGTTGCTTATAAAAAGTCAATGCCAACATACCGTTGTTGTTGGATTCTGTCTAAGTAGATTTGTATGCACTTTATAGCCAGTAGATTAAGTTAGAATTTGACGTTTAATGTATCCCGTAATTTAAAAAATATGCAAGTTCATCGGCATGTTCCTAAATTGGTTTCCTTCTTGAAAGCACGACGCAGAAAAAGATTTATAGTGCTTCATCCAACAGTGACAGGTCAACAAAATGGCATTAGCAAAAATCAAGCTTGTTTCATTCACCAAAAAATCGAGCAAATAAAATGTTTTCTGAGCGTTCGTAAAAGGAGTGAAGCAATGAGAGTGCAGAGAAGTCGACTGCTGTTACAGAGTTTCGGGCCTAGCCGAGATGCAGACACCAGATGCATCCCCGGAGGCTGCTGCCGGGCTGCCGGGTACCAGGGCCAGAGTATTCATGTGATCCATTATTATAATTTATCAGAAGAAGGTGTTTGATTACAGTTCTGTTCCCTGCTGCCAGGAGATCTTGATTCTCGCTTCGTGCATGTGCATATTACAAGAAAGCTGAGCTATTAAATCCGAGCATGTATCCGAATAAAATTAACACGCAAGTGGCTACGCAGAATAAATAACTAGAGGGTGATCGTCGTCGCGAAATTATGTTCGAAGAGAGGTTAAAACGAAAATTCTTCTTCCGTTCTATGCAAATAGTTGCAGTAAGGCTTGAAATTGTCATGTAATGCATGTCATACATTATCATTCACTATCTACTGAGAAAATGGCTAGGTAATGTCACTTATAATTACTGGCTCGTCGCGAATGGCGTAATGAGACGCGCTCAGCACTACCACATTTGCTTACCTAGTATAATGTAAACTAACTTTGCTCTTCTTATGTGCATGGCAGCAAGGGTATTTGAAATTAAAGATTAACTCGTATCATAAAAGTCGCCAATTAATTTAGACAATGGCTATAAAATTGAAGTCACTTATAAGCAATCAAGGCCACGAAAGATTATAAAATTACATTTAATAACGGCCGCCGTTATTTCAAGACAAACGCTACATCATTATTCAAATTCACGAATCGTTTTATTAAATGAACTGCATTTCCTTGATTAATCGCACGAATCATAAATCTGCCGTCATTTTACTGAATCACAATTAATCAAAATCTAAAAATGTAAATGTCTGTTCTGATTTTGCTCGATGTCAGTATATGGTGGTGGGTAGCATGTATATCGCAAAATGAGAAAGCCACGGTTTTACGGAATTGGATCGATCAAGTTGTGCGGCCCGAGTTGATGCGGTATTCAATTCGTCCTATTCTCTTAATGGAACGATGTAGTCAGATCGGATTGGTTTAAGTCAATAGCCCCCAGTTTTGCATATTCAATTATAGACTTAGTTTTCGTATTGTACTACTCGGGTCTGTATCAACAGACTAATGCAATCTGTTCCCCGTCTATTATATCGGCAGCCGGCCCGGCCATGTGAATCGAGAGTACGGAGCCCAGCCAGCATCGAGCACTCGAGCCAAATGATATTCAAGAGATCCGGCTAACTTTTCACGACGAACACTTTTCCGAAATCAATCGCGGATGCTTGATTCTTTAGTAGAACAAATATACACGGCGAGCCCGGCGCGCTGATTGAGTTGGCGCAGACTTCCAAATTGACGATTGCTGCACGGGCATGTTTCCAAACAGACTGCTCACAGCGTAACTGGCCGAGCATTACAATGTGAAACTGGAGACGCAGACCGGATGGAAATAATGAGAAAAACAAACCGAAGATGAAACGTTTTAGATAACACGGACACGTTTGCTGAGCGCTCAGAGTCATCCGATCCAGTGCGCCTCCGGAAAGCACGTACTCGCGAAATGGGGTGGAGGTGCCGGGTCAATTTGCTCTGAGGGCTGCGTTCAGGGGCACCCCAAACCGAGGGGCCCGATCCCAACACACACGACACTACAGAAGTGGCCCACGAATCGAAGATCGGCCAGCGCGATTGACACTTTAGCGGAGGCCCCGCGAGCAGCGCGCGCTCGCGACGCTCTCTCCGACGGATCGACCGAGTCCGACCGTCCATCCCGTAGCGACATGACCACATGGACGACCACGCACACAATTGCCACGCCGACGACAGGAAGCAATCAGTCGACAATCACCCAATCAGCCAATCAAGTAAATCAGCTGCAGCTACGCGCATTCACTCACCTTGTACAAGTACTGGTCGAACATCCTGCAAACGTCTACATCACTCCCCATGCAGTACGTTGCCTCCATACTATCACAAGGGCCGAGGAAATGAGAGCTCGACGGAAAGATCGTCGGCGCTTCCACGCTTGTTGTCCTGTCGCGACTTACTGGCGAAATAATTCAGCCAACCACCGTCACACGAGCGCGTTCAGATCGATCGCAACACTGATTCAAGTATTGACATTTAATTGATACAACAAGGAGATGTTGTTTAGCACTAATATTGATTGGTTCATGATTGCAGTCGGTCACTGGTGTGCTTGCGGGAGTCACTAGCGGTGCACTGTGGAGTCACACGAGAGTCTGTTGATGGTGCTGCCTCTGGGGCCCTACGGTGATGGCCGATGGCGACGGCGTGGTGCGGCGAGGCGGCGGAGCGTCAACACTATGTTACCTCGAGCGCGGTCGACTTGGTAGTGAGACCCCGTCCCTGAGCGGCCCCGCTCCGCGCCCCCCTTTCCCCGCCGCCGCCCCACCCCACTACGCCGCGCAGGAGAAACTCTTGCCCCGGTGCTGCGCGAACTGCGACCAGAACGAGCACGGCCCGCGTCGATTTCAATCACCATTACAACAAAAAATAATCGAGGGAAAATATAAACTAGAAATTTCTCGTATAAAAAAATAATAAAAATGTGGTTTCAAAACTTTTTTAATATAGAAGAATGTCCGTTGTAAGGTGGATAATATTTCAATTTTCAATTCGATTACAAGTTTAAGTTGTAATACGAAACGCAAACCACACGAGACGAGTTTAATTGAAATAGTAATCAAATGGTTTATAAATCTGTTCGATTCTCTTAGAGGCAGGGGTGTCCAAACGGCGCACAATGCGTGGTCCGTGGGTGCCGGCCAGTGGATATATTGGTCACCTGTGGAATTTGACACGCCCGAAATCCGACGTGAAATTAAGACACGATAAACTCGAGAGTAATAATTACCTTGTCTGCACATAACTGGTATCAAAGTCTTCCAAATAAGTCATCCAACAAAGTAAAGTAAGAGTCTCTTGTGCTTAGGAAGGATAAAAGAAAGCATACAATCAGAGACTACACCTACCGAGCCGTCTAATTATTCAAAAACTGCAGGCAGACTCATGGAGTCAAACAAAATGAGTAAACCGTTAATTAATTCGTGGCAAATATTCCAGAAGGGTCGTCGGGACGCTTTCCAGCATACGATGCGAGCGTAAAGCAGCTAGCACCGACGTCGGGTGCCAGAGGACGGCCACGGGACGCCTGGCGTCGCGACGCGGAGGGCTCAAACCTACCCCTATGACCACGTGGGATCGATACAGAGAGGGCGGCCTGCCCCTCCTGCTGCCCTCCACCAGCTAATGAATTATGTAACGCACGTTTAATGAATTTAATAGCAGCGACACCAATAAAGCTTGTTTAATCCAAGTCGGTGGATGGCAGAGGACGACAAGATGGCTGCCCGCGGGAAACTGTCTAGCTGCTGACTGGTGTGGCACACTTGGAAACATCGTCCCATGGCGAAATACGATCGATGCCGAGGAGCAATTATTGCTGCGGGCTTACTTAGTGTCACTGTCAAGCACAATTACCAGCGTATCTGGTTATTACAGAGTATCGCGAGAGCGCGCAGAGACTATAGGATGTATTTGATTGACCAACAATCGGATAGCAAGGTAAAGTGACTGGTGGCAGAAATCATTTGTCCCAGAGTAATTGAGTGGTAACCTGTGATGTAATGTGCAGCTGCATTTAAGATGGTGCACCTCAAGAATTAATGATGTTTGACTTCGTGTTTCCAAATTTTTTTTTCGAAAACAAATACCTACACTTTTTTTGCCTCTACTTTAATGATGCATTTGTTTCCTTGGGTCTCAACAACTGGCAATTAAGTTGTTCTTCTTGTGCTCGAGAATGAGGAACGTCATGCCAAGTCATATCATGTCAAGCAAGGAATTCATCTGAGGTCAAATCGAACAGATCGCTCCCACTACACAATCCTAGATGTGACCTATTGACACGACATGAATTGGAATGACCTCAACTAAGGTAGGTACGTGTCTTCTCTGGCTTCGAAAAATCCGAGCAAATGAGCACCATTGGACTTTCTTTTATTATAAATCCAAACAGCTGCGATGAAAATCAAGACAACAACAAACCACTTCAAACTTTATGACGAGACGTGTCCCGATCGTCGCCTTACAAGCAATCGTAAAAAATATGGGAATACCAGTTTAAAATCTCTATAAAATGCAGTGTAACTGTGGTGCAATTACACGACGTACTTTAGGGCGTTCACGATGTCTTTAATGCATGTAACTGCAATATATTGTAAGGTTTCCCATCTGGTATGTAGATGCATATTTTACAGTTAATTGGGTTTGTTAATTTAACAGCATAATTCAAGATTATCTCCTACTATCGTCTTCATATACATAATTTAATTACAGTTCAGCCCACGAGCTGTAAATACACATAATCTTCCATACAATGAAAACTGATACACGATTATGGCGATGATATTAAAATGATTTCGACCATAATAAACTATAAAATGATGTTATATACTGCGGCAATTTAACATCAATCAGGCACCTCCACCGTTTCCTCGTCAGTGCCGAATCATTCGTGTGTTGAGCATTTTCCACACGAATGCAAATCTTTTTCTATTACCATACAGAACCAAAGTTGTCTGATCGTCAGCAATGGTCCATTGAGCCAAGAGCTGCAGCCATCATTCCAAGAACGCTCTGAGAAAGGATCGATATTTTGAAAATAATGAACGAATCGAAAGTTCGACCGCAACTTGAAACACATTATCGCATCGGGTTTGGGCAGGGCCTGCAATGTCCCACGTTGTTCGAATGCTGTGGGTCATAACGACGAGCATGCCTTTAGGGCCCAAGTTGAAGCCAAGTGATAAATGTTCATGACCTTCTTACCTTATACGAGGGTACCTTAAACTTGACCCAAAACGCCGCTAAATATAAACAGTAATATTTCTTAGCTCGCAGCCCACGGCGGTCATTCTTGTAAATTGACGTAACTAACCAAGCTAACTCGTTTGACCTTTGAATTGTCTATAAAACTTGTAATAAATTCTCATCATGGCAGATGACAGCAAAGAGAATTTGAAATGGAAGATGCCTTCAAAACAATGCTCTTATAAGATCAATAAAATACACAAAATGTGTCGCTTGTTTCTTGGTGGGAACGTTGCAATATTAGAAAATCGGAGAAAAAATAGCAGGGCAAGAGAATACGATGGACCATGGGAAAGGAAGTAAATAATGTGCAGGCATTTTTTTAATGAAAAAGCATTAATTATGCTTAGGCCGAAGATAAATCACGAAACGGAGGGTTGGTCCTGGCCGGAGCTGGCAGCGCCGGAAAAGTGTGCGCTATCATTATTTGAATTTATATGCCCGAGCCTCCAAGAGAAGCGACACATAGGTAGGTACTTGCTTCACCCAGCTAATTAAAGATCGTTCACAGGGTAAGCCACGAATCAACTCTTCCTCCAGCATAGAAACTATTTGCGCCAATGTTGCTACAAGGTAAACTATTCAATGGATAATTACATAATAAAAGATGATGTGGAATTTTAAGAATAGCCAATCATCATAAATCAAGATAATTAATAATGTTAAACCAAGTTGATTATCAAAGTTTCTTAACTCTGTAGAACAAGATCGACGAACAAAAAACTTTTAATTACAATGGATTAATTGAATTTCGAAGCAAAGCAACTTCTAGCAAGTTGCTATTATATAGAATTCATTGACGTTCTTCTAAACAAGTATTATTTTCCAGAAACTTATTAACAACTTTTAAGATTTAAGTGATGGTTAACTGGTTGTTTTAGTGATAGCAGGCCGAGCAGATGGGGTATCGGGTACCCACGAGATCTAAGATAGGGGAGCAAACGCCTTCCCTCATCCACCTTCTTTATAAAAGAGCTTCAATTAAAGGACCGGTAATTGCAATTCGCTCGAGCAATGTGGATAATTGTTTATCACTTACAGCCGCTCATTTCCGCACCAAATTAACAAAAATGAGTAGCGATTATATATATATTGCTAAATTATCCTATAGAGTATAGATAAATATACGATCAGTTATCCCACTCTCGATCGAGGAATAGGTAATTCCAAACAAGAACTGTGCTAATTACTTTTTTGTATAATTTTAACAAAACCAACTATGAGCAGTTGTACACAAAATTTGTCGAATACATATCAAATTTAATTTTATATCGCTGTGCAAGCTTGAAATTGATACGGTGCACCGCCGTGACTGAACTTTATAAAACGATCGCAAATTGGTTACTGTGCATTGTTGCAAGGCAACTACTGAGAGCCACTCTACCTACACGTATCGCATCATTCACCTTTCATCAGCAAACCTCGTTCGGAAATTAATTTACCCACACCCCAGCACCCTCGCCGATCGCGACCAGACCACTGAACACACCACCATGGCATACAACGCAAATTCTTATTTCCATTCTCCAGCACGATCATCCATTCATAAACCCAGGGTTCACTATATTCCCAGTCGCCGTCGTCGTAGGCGTCGACGGCGAGGGAGTCAGCTGTTACGCTCGCTCGCTCGCTCGCTTCGGCAGGCAGGCGGGCGGCAGGCGGCAGGAATTGGGAACGGGAACGACAAGGCGGCCGGGGCACCATGTGCTGGCCGCAAGCTGCAACCTCGCCGCGAGCCTCTGGGGGCGGCTAAACACGCCATCTCGTCGGATAGATAGCCACGTGGCTTCCACGTGGTCGAGCCACGCGACCGTCAGTCAGCGACCGCACGCACGTATATGGCGTTAACTTGGACTATGATCAGCACGGATTAGCAGCATCAGAGAATCTGCGGTCTACGAGCTATCGATGCACACATACGGGACTTGTTTTTCTAATCGAAATTAGATGTATGAGACGTGGGGGATTGTGGGCAGTGTCCGATGAGGGAGTCTAGGACTGAAAGGACAATTGTGTAGGGATTAAACGTACCAACATCAAGTCAATAAGCGGGACTGTACCATGATTCGCGGTGGGCGTATTGATTTGAGCGATGTAGGGCAAGGAGCAGGAAATAAATCAACAGTATGTAAGCAGTGGTGCACGGCTCCTCCACCGACACAGCCGTATACGTCCGTCAGGATCGTTGCCATGCACGCGTACAACCTCCAGTCGCAGTCGGCTAATGCCGCATTGATTGAGCTTGTTTTCCAGCTGATGACGTCACAATTTTCCGTCATTTGTCTGCGAGAAAACTTGAAGCCCCGGGCATCATCAGGGACGATGATAAGATTTCGTATGCGTGATAGCAGTTCATGACTTGCTATGCCGAAACAATGCCCATTACATTAAGCTAATAATTATGCTTTATCACCGCCGGTATTTAAATGAATGCAGCAGCGAGTTTCCCCCAAACAAGTTCCCGGTGGAAGCCATCTTTTGCTGCACCCCTCTCACAGCCGCCCCTCTGACCCAGGGACGGGGGTGCTGTGCGCGCGCCGCACGCCGAGCGCGAGGTCCCAGCTATTACAGTAAGAAAACAGACATATAAAACTGAGGGGTTTCTAGGGAAGGAGGAGAGAAGTAAAAATCAATATCCCCGGGGCTGCTAAATCACGCTTATCAAGAGCACTTTTTCCTCACCCCACCCCGGCCCCGACCCCCTCCGACCCCCCTCTTGGCGCCCTCCCGCACCCCTCGCCCCAACCGTCAGCACTACAAAACATTCAATTTGGACGTCGAGTTAAAAGCATGCCAAGAGAATGAGATTTAGATTTCAAATTTCGTTCAATAGAGAATGTGTGAATGTGTCGGAATATGTCGTGTTGCCATGGGCATACTTTTCCCTCTCGCGACAAATCTAGATTATACATTTCAATATATAATAATAATATGCCGCGTTAGAGAAGCACGAAATATCTTTGAAATTAAAATGTGAAATATACATGTGATATAGAAAATCCCATTAATCTCTTTCTCGTTTCTCATTTTCGTTTACAATTCGCAAAAATGCCTGAAACGAGTCGTAGAAAACGCTGAGGTGGATTTCCTCTGGCAGAAATATATCGCAATAAAGTGGTGGCAAGGCCCGCTGCAATACAGAAACATATTTGTCAATCATGACAATTTAATACTCCAATAATTGGGGACTGAAGACGATATCGAATAGTTATTATTTACGCGTATATTATTCGATAGACATGCACACTCTCAGAATAACCTAGCTGATGAGGATTACTTTCACCCTTCATTCGCAAAACGATTTTCTCAAACGGGTACTAAAAATTAACGGCAAATGTCCACGACCGCAATCTGTCCCCAGCTTTTCACGAGTCCCGCACCGGTCCTCCGTGGCTTTGCGAGCACATGTCGACGCCGTCGACGCAACGCTGGGTCCTCCAGCATGGACCAGGGACATCGTCGGTTCGGCGGCGACGTGGATTGACGAACCCGTCAATGATGGACTCGGATATCCAAGCGACAAACTACTTGTCGGCGACTTCCTGCATTCTCTGTCACATGACGCCGGCACAACAAGTCGAATGAAAATAAAACACACTATACGTGCGAGCGGCCGAGGGAAAAAAGCTCAGGCCAAGAGTTTGGCCAAGAAAATAGTAAAAACCGATACAATCTCGAACCAGGTGGTGCTCAACAAAGTTTCGTTTATTTATAAGTTTCCATCTTGAAAAGTTTCAATTTTGAAAAAGAGTAAAGCAATGTATGTCGTAAACTTATATTGCTATATTTCGTTCCCAATTGCATTCCATGTAACATGATTTTCCTTCACCCCCATCAATTCAACCCCATAAAAGAAAACTCCGCTTCAAACAGAGCGTTTCCCCCCCACCCACCCACCCAACTACCCCTCACTCCCTTCTCTTCTCTTCTCTCCGCCGAAAAGTGGAAGGGAGTAGGGTGGTAAACCCTCATGGGTATAAGTAAATCACGGTAAAATGTCTACATGATGGTGCCTACACTCTCAATTCCCAACCGACTAATGGGAAATGTCTTCTAAAGGAAAGTCATTACTAGAAACTAATTTGAGAATCAATCGAGTTAAAATTTCAGCACAATCTACTAAACAGCGAACGCTCACACACACACATTTATTTCGCAAAAGTTCGCCTCGAATTTCGGCATGTCGGTTCTCGAATATCACGAACTGGAACATGGAGGACTGGGTACAGGGCATTATCATCACTCATCACCAACTGTTGATTGATTGTCTATCACAGACATTCCATTGGATGTCATTAGGTTAATGGAATACCAATTACGTTAAGCACATTCACAGGCGGGTATTGGAAACGTCATTTCGCAGTTCGGACGCCCTAAACCGAGGCCAGTGGTTCGATTGTAGGTGTCCGCACGTCCGCAGGTCGCGACCGGTGGTTGTTACGAATTTACGCGCAAAACGTCCGCTGAACGCAGGGTAATGAATTGTTTGTGGATGATCGGCGTGTTTTTCGGAGTGGGATGGGGGGTAAATGCAGTGCCGCGGCGGTTGCATCCTACTTGAACTGCAACAAGTGGTATAATGCAGTTTGGTCGGACACAGCCCTGCCGGCCGCCGCCCTGCCATCAATCTGAATGCACGCTATCGAAAACATGCGGCGACACACTACAACGAATCAGCGTGGTCACAACGTGCAGCGAAATGAAACACAGTTTTGACAGCAAATGACTTTAAAAGTCAACTACTTTGTGTGATTTAAATTGTGCACGGGAAACGTTTCAGAATTGTAATGAAATAGATATATTGATTTGAATTGTGGTGTTTGACAACGCACTGTTTTAGCAGCGGGTACTGTAGCTCTGACGATGAATTGGATGGTAATTAACCTAAACCAGGTAACCTGGTAACTAAACCAGGAGCCGGCACGTAGCCTACCACTGTAAAAGAAGATCGGCGTAAGGTCCATTTCGAAAGACGGTACATTTCGAACAAGATTTCTCCACTCGTTTGTTTGTAAGCGATTGAAGCTGTTGAACTAACTTCAAGCTCCTTCTCTCCCTTACTGAACTGACCGTTAATACGATGGTCATCCATCCAATACCCGACCCAGTGCATTGTTGCTTAACTTCGGTAATCTCATCGAGAACTAGTGTTTTCAACGCCCCAAACCGTTCGATCTAGATCTGTTAGTTTTGGTTAAAGCATCACGCCAGACGTGCATGCGGAACGGTGATTATTGCGAGAAGCTGCAGTAAAAGAAATTGATAGAAAAAATAACATACCCTCCGGCAGAGAATCGAATGAAGATGATTCCCCTTGCTAATTTATAATACGGTTTAATAGCCTGTTAAACCGGATTAACGGTTGGAGACAGTGTTGCCACGTCTCAAAGACCGTGGGACACTCGCCATATTTTCGTTAATGTACCGAGATGAAAGAAAAAGCTTTAAAATACGTGCACGGGAAATTTTCTTTGAAAAGACACGAAATTACTGTTTTCAATCGGAAAATTAAACACGTGCTTATTGAAGATTTTCTTGCTCAGGTCAAAATTGAAGGCATAAGAAATGATAACGTTTTTCCCATTTCCAGGGATAAGTAATTGCCAAGCTAATTGGGAAGAACAGGCCAACAAAAAACAAGGTAACTTGAAACGAAATCCAAAAAACCAAAAAAAAAACTTGTCGACCTTCCCCGAAAAATGTTTTCGTGCGAGGCCTTGTCGATACCGTCAAGTCGACAAGAGCTCGATAAACGTAACACCCGAAATTATTTACTCCTGCCGAAATTGGATGTTCGAATCACAGCTCTGATATCTATTTGCAATAACTCACGGCTCGTAATCGTTTTTAGAATGTCGCTAGCTTCATACATATAAAGTTAATGGGCTTTGATAAAATATATTAATAACCAACATTATCATAGATCACCGAGTTACGGGTGACATTATCTTGAAAGGGTTGTGCAGCTTGCTTCATCATTATAGCAATAGAAACGGTTTTCTAATGAGCTCGTCGAGTTTCCCCCCACAAACCGAGTGATAACAAGTACTTGATCATGCACACTCTGTACAACCAGTGTTACATTGTGTGCATTACATCGAGTATGCAATGTACACTCTCCATCGGACAATCGATAACTGGCACCACAAGCCATGGAGGATGCGATTTGTTTTATAATCTCTATGATAGTCGCCGCTTGTCCGGCTCAAAACTTTGACCAGTGTTTTGTCAAAATTCATGATCACGCACAACATCTTTGATGACCACTGCATGCACATTATTAAATAATGGTGGACTTTACTCTAAAAAGAAAACACATAAAAGCAGTGGATGTTCATTTTGAAACTAGCCTCAGAAGAACGTATTATCTATGTATAAAGTTAGTGGAAATTCTAGGGGGAAAAAAAATAGAGGAAAATGGGGAAAGCGAGCGAAGTACCGCGTTTTAGCATTACAAGATGGGAGGTAGATGGAGTGATGCATGTGTGAGCTGAGTTGGGGGGAGGAAGTAGTGTCACGAGGAAAAGCTGGTCGGAGGGCGAGCAAAGGAAATGAATGGAAAAGCAGGGACGAGTGAGAATGGAAACTGGTATTATGCAATACATTCGTAGATTTTTGAGCAAGGCTTCTTTTATTCGGCACGAATCAATTCCGTGAGGTGACATATCATCGATGATTGTTTGAGTTTTGGGGTGAGTCGTACGGTACAATGACCTTTAGAAAAAAGTAAATATTAAAAAGTTCTCTTGTCAGGGAAAAAAGTGAATCAGAGAAAAACGCTGAAATCTTCGGGGATTTTGCAAACAAGAATGCACGTTAATGAAACGATGAAGTTGAGAAATCTTTTGACAGCATTTTTATAAATGGTGATTCTGAAGCTGCTTTAATAATACAACGGAAAAGTCGTTTTTCTAGGGAAAATTTTCTTTTCGACACAATGCCCGTCTCACGTATGCAGCAGGCGACTAGAATCGAAAATACTAAACGAATGAAAATTATGTAGAATCGTCTCTTATGACTTGTCATTGGTTCCAGATACTTCCAGTCCATCTCGCCGGATGGGATCTCTGCAAATAGCAGCAACAGTATTGATTTCTGTCCTCTTACTAAGTATCCAAAAGCGAGAAATACAATTTTGTGACATCGATACTTCGTCGGGAGGCGGCAATACAATCGTAACATCCATTCAGTTGATAGCATGCTTAGCTAACAGAAGATTTCTTTTCATGGAGTCCATCCCAGCAATCACATAATATGTTTGTAAATCAAAAACATGTTATAAGGGATCAGGTTTGATGAACCATGTTACCCTTACCTATATATGTTGACTAAAAACCACTCCCGATCAGCAATTTCAGTCCGCGAAAGATTTGGTCATCGTGTGGCAACTTTTAGGGGAGAAATTGCTCTCTCGTAAAATTGTCTTGTTCCACCACAGTGAGCCGGTCATCCGGGAAAAAAGCAAAAATGCTGGTGAAGCAGCAAATGTGACATCAGATTACGCTGTTTAATTTTGCCGTAATGAATGATGATTTTATAAATGCAGATTTATGGCCATGCTTGTGTCCCGACGCGTTTCGATACTGATCTGTCCGAATTCAGAACCCAAGGGGGTTGATCGAGGGGATGGGAGAGCAGGGGGAATCATTATCAGTCAATATAAAAGCACCAAGCAAAGATTCTTTCCGCTCGAAAAGACAGAAATTAAATCCCAAAGCTCCAAAGACTCGAAAAATTAATTAGACTTGGGAAGTTGTCTTTAAAATGATTTCCCTTGGATCTCGGAGCTTGAAGAGAAGATTAATTACATAATAAAACATTTAAAAGTTGCAATGACAGTTGTGAGAAGGCAAGCAAAACTTTTACCGTCGGATCTCCCTTTTTTTCAAGATTGATTGTTTTAAATTGCTTTGCAGGCAATCTTATGCTTTTGAGTCGTGCCACATTTTTCGCAAATCCCATCAGGCAATTTTAATAAAAATTCATACATAAATGTGATCAAGTTTTTAATTAATTCGCCAAAGATAAAAACGAGCTTGTCTTGTAGATTATATTCGAAATTAAAACGCAATTGTAAGTATTGCCAACTCGTGCCTTGGCTCGGAAGAAAACGATAACTGATTTGATTAGCGGACGGAGTGAGCTCCTCCCATGATTAAGACTACTCTAATAATTAATCACTTTCCATTTGTTTCCAGGACGGCGCTTAAAGTGGTTGAAATGTTTTGCAAAGCACGCGACGAAGACGTTGTCTTAGCTAAGTGCCACCAAGATGTCACGCGTGTTGGACTACACGCGGTGTTTTTAGCGCTCAGGCGCGTGTGGGGTGCCACCAACCCCTGCTACCCGTGCTTGCATGTGTGAACCCGGCCCGTCCCTATTGCCATCTCTGTTGGCAATTAACGAAACCAACAGAAACCCGTCCAATTAGCAGCGTGCAGTGCCTAATTAATAAGCGAACATTATGCATGGTGCATAATAATTATTAAAGAATAATTATGTCTGAAAACTTCACTTCGTCACTAGCGATCTTTGGTCGAACGTAATTATACCTCGCGTTATTCAATGCTTTTCCAGAGTTTAGCTAGACGCGGATTCTAAATTAGTTTCTCTCTCTTTTTTTCTCCCCCGGAAAATCCCTAGGATGAATGGGATGAAATTGAATATGGAATGATTTATGGTCGCTCCAGACGATTAAAATGAAAATGTTTGAAGATGATTACTTAATTTATACTTCACCTATTTGAATTGGGTCAGGAAATAGATTTGAAGTTGAAACATCTTACTCTCTCTAATCCAATCAGTTCTGGTAGATAATACATAATCGGAAACACAGCGACGAATGTGATTCGTTCTTGGGATTGGAAAATCAAGCTAAAACGAGTAGCCTTTTTTTGCCAATAATCATGACAGTTCAAGAAAGCATGATGATTAACTAAAATCAATCGACGAATGAATCATCGACTCGTTAAGTGCAATGAGGACACAACAAGTCTCATCCTAAAGCAAGCAGACAGAGTAAAATTAGAACTCGTTGAAATTAAGGCGTCGTTGGAATAAAGGCGTCGTTGGAATAATTAGATTTAAAATAATGATAACGATAACCACGGCTGGAGATTTGCAAATAATGGAGAATAACGAGTGGAGCTCTGTAATGAGGTGGCTCTGCTACCTACTCATTAATTAGTGATGACATCATATACTTTTACACGTTTCGCGACAGTGGCGTGCACTCTTCGTCTCTCCCTTTAACCAGCCAGAGAAATGAAAACTGCGATAGTGTTGCACAAATTATGCCACGCTGTTTCAAATTTCAGAACGCTATTTACCTTTACCTGCTGCTATCCGTCGAAGTGAAAAAAAACGACAGACAATAGATATGTACCGTTAGATATGTATTGCACTTAAAAATAATAGATTAAGGTGGGCAGAAACCATCAAACGAATATAATAAATCAGAGGTGCAATATTTGCTTGAAATTTTCTAATCGGGGAGTAATAAATTTAATCCGAAATCAAATTATAATTTTTTTACGAAAAGGGGAGAAGTCAAACTGGTATGATTCATGTGTAATGAGTTTGGGACATTTATCATAACCATGAAAAAGTATGAAAACAGAAACAAGAAAGACTTTTGAGTAAAACAGGGGAAAGAAATAAAAGCCTCCAGCGGCCACGGCCCACGAGGGTGAGGGAGAAACCCAATCCTGGAAGCAGCAAGCAAGAAAGGGAAGGCAAGGACGCGGGGAAAGGGTACAGGAAGACCATGTTTACCAAAATAATGGAAGAGTTATTGGTATCGTTTCTCCGCGGAGTCTGCGCACGGCGACATGGAGATGCGCGGTATGAGACTTAACAACACGGCCCTTCATAAAAACAAAATGTAATCGAATTATCTTTTCAAAATTTCACTCTTCTCTCTCAGTATCCCGTGTTTTTGGGCTAGTGGCCACCATTTTCCCTTTATGACCGCGATTTTCCCTCCGCGTTCATGGCATGGCTAACTCCAAGTAATTTTACTGCATGCCAACGAAAAACTATAAGCGACTTGGTTAGAGAAGAAAAATACGCATACATTTTGGCATGAGCAGTAAGAACAACCCCGTTTAACTGAAAGTATGCAAAAATATCGCCTAATGTTTATGCATGCTTGTTTTCTGAGGAAATGAAATTCACATTCTTGAAGATAATATCTGTAAAAAAAGTTCAGAATGCGGCCATGGCAAAAGTTTGGGACAATGTCTGCTGCACAGGGCGTTTTGGTGGAGGAAATTCAGGAGCGCAACGTCTACACTGGACCAAGAGGTAGAATCGAGACAACATCTGCATTGCAGCCCGAGGAAAGCGCTCAGCCTGCATCGAGGTGGGAGAAAGCCGGACAGATAAAACAGGGAACTATGCACGAAAGAGAAATTCAATCAGTCACGACGTAATCTGAAATTGATATAGTTTCAAATATAGAGGAATTCAGTCTCAAACGAACCATGTCAGTGAAATATGAAGTGCATGATTGCTACATGCGGCTGTTGTTTGAGATATATGAAAAGTCTTTGCTGGAAATCTTCTTTTTGGGGTGAAAGAGTACAGAGAGACTTCCGCGCCATTTCACCAAAAGTTCCGAGCCATAATATAGGCTCCACTCCAAAGTTAAAGCGTCGTTAATGTAAAGAACTTTTCCAGGGAAATAAACGAAAGAGGAAGTGAAGGCATCAATCTCAATTACTGCACTGGAACCCCGAAAAAATAACCTTCCATCGCTGTAGGCCTACACGCTTTTCAGGATAAAATGTTTATAGTTCATACGAGGTCGTTCGCCGAAGACAAAAAAGCAGCTAAAGTCTCACTCTCGACTGGATTCTGTGCTATCTCTTGAATCAACCTTTTGGTCATACGCCTTGACGGTTTCCTCTTCCTTTGGTCGGAGGTGGGATTCATTCAGGAAGGAGGCGACGAGGTCAGGGCCGGCTTTCCGGACGAGCTAAGTCCCCCGAGCGAAGTGACTCCCCCCCCCCCCCCCCCCAGTACGCCCGCTCCCGCCCCCGCCCGACCCCACGAACACGGCACACTGCCGCGCGTCTAAGGGATAAATCATTAGACGAAGGAAGGCCGCAGCCAGCCAGCCGGCCGAACGAACGAACGACGCTCCACAACCCTCTCCCATCCCTCTCAGGGTGCAGAGCACCAGGCCGGCAATGCTTCGCGGGCACGGTGTGTCGGAGCATGACCTAGGTCAACACACGAAGGTCGGTCAGAGACCCAAACCACGTGACCCTGTTCCTTGGCGACCTAGAAGGTCGGGGATGGAAGGAAGAGACGTCCGTTTATAGACGTCGGTTGCATGGTCTATACCTATATGTGTATAGGATGCTATGTGTAAGAATGTTTGCCGTGGATCAAACATGCCCTTCGTTCGGATTTTCCGCTATTTATTTTTGTCGCCATCGACGAAAACTACAAATGTGGAAAAATGGAAGCCGGCCGGGAAAACTTGAGTTATAAAACTGAAAGTGGAAATGTTGCCAGTGCACCCTTTTTCCCGTCGCCAGCAACTCATTTTCTTTAGAACCAATTTTTCAATATATCGACGCCCAATTTCAAATGTTAAATCAAGCCGCGGCGTCAGAAGACGGAAAGCAATCTAGGTCTGCTCGCCAAATAAACGCGGCGCCGGCTGCGACTGTCCTCTTCTAAATTTAATCGGCCGTGTTCGGGTAAACATTAACATAAAATTACTTCCAGCATTATTACATGTTGCGTCGCTCCTGTGTAAACATTTATGGACCACGACAAAAGTTTTTAAGCGCACTTCAGTTTCAATCTCCGCTGGCGTCGTCGTCGTCGTCATCGTCGTCGGCGGCGGCGTCGAGTCGACTTAAAATTAGCAACAATAGAATGAAGTTCTTTACACATTGTGTGGTGCTGTGTATGTTTCGGTTTCCATGAGACATTTTGCTGATTTTAAAACGTAATTTACATAAGAAAACATGCCCGCTTAGAGTATGCTAATTTTCTTTCCCTTGCATTGTGTCACGGTGCGACTAGATTATTATTCTACAGTTAGAGCCAGATGCATCTGCAAGGATGGAAACACAAGACGCTTGAGACAATTACCACGGCAAAGTGTTAAGAAGATTGTGCTCGTGGTTGCTAGGCCCGAGGTGTCGCAGAAATGTTGTAAGATTCACGGATTGCCGCCTCCTTCAATCGCCGGTCGTCTTGGTGTGCTCTTTATTACAAGTTCCAGGTCATGGTGACAGTTCACCATTGCACGCCATCTCATTACACGGCTACCTTTTCATAATCTGGCACAGAAATTGCTCGTTGAAATTGTCTCTAATTAAAACTATGAGCTTCGTAGTTATTTCGTGACTGGATAGGTTTTGATACGATGCTGGAAATCAGAGAACCGTAGCTAAGTGACGGCAAGCAAGATTGGTCCAACCAGCATCCCGCACTGGAACCTCTGCAAAGAGCTCTCCAGAGAACCATCTCTTTGACATAGCTCTATGTATACACGACGTGAAATTCACATTCTTATCCAAGCAAGGAAGTAATGTAGTCGATGCCATGAATTCCAAAATTACGAATTAGAAAGGTCGCCCTCCATCTGGCCATGTGGCTTGGCCGACTCAAAACTGGCGCATTATTTCATTTCGAGATGAATCCCTGGTATAAAATATGTTTTATTTATTTTTCTTTCTCGCGAAATGTTCGATGTGAAAAGAGTGGGCTGCGATGCGTGAAGAGACGTCACAGTCGTCGGCTGGTCGGTCGCTCCTTGTGCCCATTAGTCTTTTGACCGCCGCCCTGGGATCCAACCGAGCGCAATGGGATTATACTAGCGCCGGCCACTGATTCGGAAATATTCTATCGTTACGTTTCTTTTACAATAATACGGGCGAAAAAACGGGCAGACAAATACACACTCACATATATACGCACCCAGCAATATATACTTTGATATCTGCATAATGTTATTATGAAATATGAAAATATGAATTTCATGAAATAACCTTTTAGTCTCCCGTTTCTGATTATTCAAATTGAAACACTAGCGACTACCGAGCACAAAATTTAATTAAATTAACGAATTTTGTGTGTTATTTTGTTTTTTTTTGTTATACATGTGCTCCGTACAGCATTGCTTCGGCCAAAAGACTTGTAAAAATATCTACATAAAGCGAATTGAAGAGCAGAAGAGATTTATTTGCAGCACCGTAATTACACGGCCTAATTCACTTTGGACTTAATTTTATGATATTAAATAATGAATCATTGCAAAACTCAATTTGCAATATCAACAAAATGCACTGGCAAGGAAAGCAAGCTCTGATTTGTTATTTTGTTTGATGAGAAAATAACCACTTCGGTGTTAGAGTAGCACACATTGATAACAATATGAAATAATGATTTCTGAATCGTTATTTAAATTAGATGACCTATATAAAACACGGTGATAAGTTCAACTACGATAGTTTAAACAACGTATTCTGAAACGTAGGTGTGCAAAATATCAACTTACTTGTAAACAATTAGTGCTTTTATGACTTGACTTGGCAGAAAATGTATCGAAATCGTGAAGTCTTCGATGCAGACATCATTCGAATAAGATCACAGAGCACAATGGACAGAGCCGTGCACTAAATTGTCAAGAAAATTGTGAAACTTGTATAATGGCGGGCCATAAACAACCCCCGCCCAACAACGCAATACGTTCAGCACAGAAATGTTGTTATCTTCTCCAACCAACTTCGCAAGTCGACTTTGTCGTAGAGCAATTGCGGTGTCGGTTGTTCTTGTTTGAAATCTCTTTTGTGACAACACGAAATAAAAACGCATGGCGAAATATGATCGGGAAACGGCGATCAAGTTGTGCTGATATTGATAGCGAATGAGCAAATGGGAAACTGTAATAATAAGAGAAAAATACTGAAATCTCGTGAATTTTTTCAGCCGAAGCAAAATGTCTACAATTTTGACATTGGGTTTCTAAACGAAAAATTGGCGGTCATGTAGATGACTACTTATGTAATATTTTATCAGTTGTCAGTTAAATATTTTTGTATTTTTTACTTATAATTATTACAGTTGTATTTCTAATTTGTATGAAGTATTTTGATAGTATTGACAATAAATGCCAATTTTTATTATTGTTATTATTATGCCGTCAAAAATGGAGGTCGGCCAAAGATGGAGGCACTGTCAATTCCAGTGTTAAGAAATTTACTTGCAGCATTTAAAAATGCTAACCCCAACAATTGATAAACATGTATCGATATTTTGATTCGGAATTATTTAACTATGTGAGCCGCAAGCGCCATCGGGTGGCACCTACCGTTACCACGTGTTAGAGGCTCGTTTACTCATTAGAAAGTTCAACATTAATGCTGAGACTCTGACGGTCATAGCAATTTGGAAATATTCTGTTAGTGAATCTCACAAATTCGTCTCTAGGATGTAAAAAAAAAAACGGATCTGTGACAAGCGTTTAATTCGTTGGGAGGATGTTGAACCTCGATTCGTGGCCTATCAAGGGTTCAGCATAATTTGAAGGGAGTACATACAATCCTAATAATTGTCTCTTGAAAGAAGCACGTGGTGTAATAATTTAACTCGTACAGCATTGTGACGATGTTAATAACAGCAAGACTAACACCAATTTACCGTTGATTCACGCTGCACGCCTATTATATTATAAATATAGATATTATACACACCTTTGATGGGTTTTTTCATAAGACTTGTTCATACTTTTTTTTTTAGGCTATACATTTAAAATTACTGTAATATTGAAATGTTCACACGGTGCACCAAAGTGTGACAACTTTCATGCCCGTGTCTAAAAAAGAGTTTGCGTTTAAAAGCAAGGAATGTTTTGTGCATTTCATTGATTGCGGGACGTAGGGTGTCAGGTATTTTGTCGCGGGGTCGAACGCAAAAGAAACTGGAAAAACAAAAACTAAATAAATCGGGAAATGAGGTCCCAATTACAGAGCAAATGCAATTACAAATGCAATTATAAATCTGCCGTGGCTGTGTGCTGAGTATTAATCTTGAAATCACTTTATGCGTTCGTTCCATAAATTTGAAAAGATAAATTCGCATCGGCCGAAATGAATGAATTTCGATGTATTGTCTGATCTTTAATGAAGAGAAAAGTTGCAGCAAAGAAAATTGGCGTCCCAAGTCGAAGTGATTTGAATAAAAGTAGTCTTTCAACGGAAATTACGTAAATTAAAATATTATTTTTAACTCTAATGGAAATATTGACGTGTGCTACAGTGAAATAAGGGTTGTGTTCGCAAAGGGAACGGTGAGGGGGAGGGAGAAATAGGGGGAAGGGAGAGAAAAGGAAAGGAAGGAAGAAGGAGAAATGTGCGCAAATGAGAAGAAGAAGGGAAAACGTTTCACAGAGTAGATTACAGTTGACACAAGGATGAAAAAGGAATTGTAAATTAAAATGGATTTTTCATTACACAAAAGAAAATGAACGAAACTCTCCCTCTCCCTCCCGCTATCCCTCTCTTTCTCTTTTGTGCTTATTTCTACTTAGTCCACATAAATCCTCGTTTTTCTTCTACAAAAGTAACAAGTTACGTACAATGGCATTTACAATGAGCGAAATATACAATAAAATATTAAATTGCACGAATTCGCATATTAAATAGATAAGTATATGGGTCTTGTATTCGTGAAAACGTACAAAAGTCACGTCTAGCAGCTGAAGTACATATTATTACAGTGCAAGCAAGCAGTACAGCTCATGGCTTTGATATCTTGTACCTTTAACACAGGGAATACCTCTGCACAGCTGCACCTTCAGAGACAGCATAGACATGATGAGATGCACCCGGAAGAAGAAAAGAGTGCAAGCATCTCTTTCAAACTTATTCGACGCATCGAGCAAGTCGTTGGAAGACCCGGGTTCGACGCCGTATGCGTGTTTTCTTGGGCGTCTTACGCGGCGTCCTAAATATCTCAGCAAATCGAAACTAGCCGGCCAACGCCGTTGAAAATACTTCAGTCCACGTTCCAAATTGGCAACATTTGATTGAGATATTTCCTGCTAATTCCGTGTTTAATGGCAACGGAATCAAGTTATTTCTGTCGAGCTTATATTTATGTAAGGGTAGGAACTAAATGGCGAATTCCATATCGGTTTTACCAGTAATGTGTGTGTTGAGTTGTCGATAAAGCCTAGGGCTAAAGGGTGGGCGAAAAGGGGGTGGGGGTTACGAGAGTTGCTCGTATATAAAAATGTCATTCCATTTTCAATGCTTTCTACAAGCTGCAAGGCAGAAATGTTCTCCCGGGCAGCGTTCACTAGGTTTTGGAATTCAAGGCATGGCTCGTGGAGTTGTAGAGAACAAAGAATGCGAATGCAATTCAGACATTTTAGTAGCAAAACACAAACGATTAGCAAATTAATCTAGAATCGATATTACGTTGTATGGTTTATTATACAAACGAGCATTTTGCAGAGAAGTTCTAGTTCCATGCTGTACATCATTTCAGAAGGAGAAGTTTTCGTATTCAAGAACTCTCTGCTGCACTTAGATTGAGTGCATTGGTTTGTTTGTGGTGTTTAACGACGAAATGTTTTCACAACGAGTCCTGTTGCACTGATATAATGGCGTCGGTGAACGACTAGGTGTTGCCGAGGATGCTGATGAACCTTATCTGGATTAGAAGGGAAGAGGGAAAACCTGGTATTGGCACACGTATAGCATACTCCTGTCGAAGAGCACCAAAAAGGCCTCAACATCCCTTCCGAAGGATGGTTCAACGTGAACAACAGGATTCCTCCTCGAATCATTGTCGACGAAGTTGGTAAGCAAGGAGGGTGATAAATTGTTGTAAAAGATTCAATCCCTCCAACATATTTTCCAAACGAAATGGTACATTAGTTGATGGTCACCCATCCAGCTTCACCCAGCGTAACTTTGGTGATCTCACGAGAACCGGTGATACCAACATGTCAAAATGTAGAGCCATCTCCGAGTGAGATTTTGAAACACATCCTAATTGGTGATGTGGATAAACAGCTCTGGGCAGGTTTGACGTTGAGTGCAAGTAGAACCTACTCATTTTAACAATGTAAAACAATACTTTCTTGCCTTGAAATGGAGTTAGCCGGAGCAGAGGACGATGTAGAAGGGGTTTGATATTCACCTCAATATTATAATACGCAAATTAAAATGCAGTAATATCACTACCGCTCATGCCGCGACAAGACAAATCGAATTCCTATACTTCATGCATACTTCCGTTTATAGTTTGGTGCAGTATATTTAGTTCCAAGGGAATTTGCAAACAATTTGTGGAACATTTTTTCATTGGCATAGTTTTACGACAGCGAAATTCTCCTTTTTTATTACCAAATTTACTGTAGCCGGTAAAACAATGTACCAATATACATATACACACACACACGCACGTCAGTTTATACCGGGCATAAAATAGTTGTTTTTCCTCATTACACAAAATTTCCTGATCAGCATGGCAGGAATGTGACTCACCCACGGCGGTCGAAATTGTGAGGCTTTCAGTGACCCCCTCCCCACCCCCGAGGGTGGATTTTCTCACGCATATGCTCTCGACATCGGTAGAGTGATCAAGCCACTCGCCGCAATGCCAGCAAAGTGCATAAATGCAAATCACAATAATTATCATCAATTAGATCGCGAATTCAATGCGTAATCTGACAATTAGCGCGCGAATGAACACGCCGAGGTCGTTCGCAATGGCACGCACCTCTTTACCGCAATGCGCTAGACATACGGAGATTTATAATGGGTACCTGTGCATGAGTGTGTACAACCGATGGCGATGCCTTCTCACTTTGGGGTAAACTCAAAGCTAAAGGCTACCCTCGTTTACTACCAGCATGGAAGGAAAAAAAAATCTTATATTATGCGCAGTACGTTCACTGCAAATTGGTTTCGTATTTTAATTGGTTATTAAATCCTTTTTTGTATATGTGATAAAATTAGGGGTGTGTAAAGCGGAGGGCTGCTCAAAGCAGGTCGTCGAGTCTGCTAGGATAAAGCTGGAAGTCGGCACGAAGTTTATCCCATTCGATAAAAGGTCTGTGCTGTGTGGGGCTTCGTATAGCTTCAGTTTACTTGGGTCGGGTCGCAAAGTGGTGCTCTTTAATCTAATCAACGAAATTACAAAACAAAACAAAAAAGTCATAACGTCGTCACAGGGAAAAGATGATGATAGAATACGAACACAAAAGTTCCATCACAAACTAATGTGATTGTTTTTATACAGCATATAAATTGCAATTTCAAAGTCGGATAACATCGAGACTGTTTTGGGAAATTTATATTATTATGGCGCATTAGCAATTCATATCGAGGTAGGTTTCGATTTGTAACTTAATCTGGGCTGTAACGGATCAGCATTCAATGAACAGCTCAAGGATGGTTAAGAATTGATATAAACAATGGCTGACGACCATCATAAACGACAAGGGGGGTACGGGGGGTGGGGGAGGGGGGCGCCTTATAAGGGGCCGCCCGGTCTTAATAAGACCACACATCGAATGGCGGGAACATTGGGATAGAGATTCTTGTCAACATTGCTATGACTCGCTATGATAAAAGTACCGATTATCATAATGTGACAGGGAATCACTGTGATCGATAGCTGGCATGTTAACAAGAACTTGGTATCTGCTTGCATGGATGAATTACCAAGTAGCTTCAAAATAGCATATCTTTAAATCTATGGCAACGCTAATTAAGTCGCGTCGATCGGAGACAAACGGACACCTGTTTCATTAGCGAAACTCGCTTTGGTTCACGCAAAATGTCAGGATTGAACTGTCGCGACGTTTAGCAGAAATCCCTCCCTGTAAGAAACGTGCGCGTTCTTCCATTCTCTGAAACGGCTTGTGATGGGACGGCACCTATCAAGCGGATTGGCCATTACGCGCGAATTCGTCGTGGGATTGTGCAGAGGTCATGAACGTGATAGTAAAAGAAGGAACAAAAAATGTTAGTACTCACGATCAATGTGTGACTCGAAGAAGAATGAAGATGCTCTCGTGACAATGTCAAGGAATCCTGCAGATGTAAGAAAAACACACAGTAATGTACGAGTCGTAATTCACAAAGTAGCACAATTTCCAGCTTCTGATTCTGAACGAATTAATTGGTCCGATGTGATTTCATCTTCCTTACATTTAGAGCACACAAAAACACACACAAAAGTCGTTGGAATTTCGGCTGGTAACTCGAATCTCATCGAATAAATATCACAATCACCTCAAAACATGCACTGATCCTTCGATGCGTTTCTCTTCGGAAACGGGAAACAACTGAATCGGGGATCACAAGGCCGGCAACAGCAGCCAGCACGCAAGAAGCACGCGGAGACGATTTGTTGTGCGAGGAAGGGAGTCGTTAAATGAGCTTGGTGCGTTGGTTTGTTGTCTGGCCGTACCGTGGTAGGGCTGGGGCTAGGACGATCTAGCAATGGAGACTTGGGAAATAGAGAGAGAATCATGCACGACAGGTGCTGGAGCGCCGGCATTCTCCGTGGTGCTCAGCGCAGGACGTCGCCCGGGGGCAGAACGGGCCGGCCATGGCCGTCAGGTGTTGCCAAGCCAAGAGGTGCAAGGGGACCTCGAAGGTACAGCACCTGTTGCAGTGAAGCCACCCATCGCCATTGTGCTCCATCTCACCACCGAGGGACTCACAATCAAGTAATAACCAGAAGATGCTGTTAGGGGTGGAATAACCGAATGAACGTCTTCTGTTCGGAGGTAACCCAGCGTAGATTGGAATGCTTATGTATTTGGAACCACAAACGGGATACCTTGTGCGGTGTTGAGTATTTGAAAGAAAATTATATAGGTTAAGCTGGTATTATTATTAGAAACGATTCATCAACGACTCACTCTAATTGATTAACTATTTTAAATCTGTTTTTAAATTGCACATATTCAACACTAGACTCATCTTACATCAACTATATGTTTATTGCCATTGTGTCGGCTGGGGTGTAACGACACGGTTAGTTGTTTCTGTGTTGGCTAGGATTTAAATGTAAGGTATTAAACAAAGTCAGCCATGTGTTTGCATTCGAGGATCTGTTCAACAAAGCTGTGTGGACATTTGCGTGCATATGTTTTCAGCCTCTGAAAGCGTGAACACCATTGTGCAAACGGATATATTCAGCTTGAAGTTCACACTTTTGAAGATCGTCCTCTGGCCTCGACCCTGGGTTAAGATTGTCTTTCGTTTTAGTGATTTCGGGTTAGTAGAGGTCAGGAGTTCGTATAACATCTTTTGAAAAGAGCAACGTGATGCATCTGTTCCTATTTGATTTAAAAAGAAACCCGTCTTTTGGATTATCACGTGGGAAGCAAATGAATCACTCTTCCCATTGTGTTCGTTAAAAAAAGTGACGAGAAAAGAAAAATTAGATTTGATATCGCTGATATTTAAAAAATTCTCGAAAATGATATTCGTGGAGAAATGACTAGGATTTTTTTTTCTCAATCATGTATTGTAATGATGATGCACGTTTTGGGTGACTTGTGTTGGATGTCTTTGGACTTTGCTTCGAGCTGGGAGTTCATTATGAAGGATTAACCTACATGCACGAGCATAGACTACA
Source organism: Protonemura montana (assembly GCA_947568835.1). Classification (NCBI taxonomy): domain Eukaryota; kingdom Metazoa; phylum Arthropoda; class Insecta; order Plecoptera; family Nemouridae; genus Protonemura; species Protonemura montana. The sequence continues at coordinate 26,291,188 of OX387602.1, read as the reverse complement.
TTTCAAGACACAGAATAGTTGTATTTTTACAATTCGTGACGCAACGTGATAGTGAAATAGATTTGCAGTAACGGTTGATAATGTGCAACGAGGAAATTACACTTATCGCAATATATCCTCAATCGCAAACCTCCTCATTTGATTATTTGTATTTTTTTTTTTGTATATATTTTTTGTTTTAAATAGGCGAACAATAGGACTGTGACTTGTTTCGAAATTCTTGCTGCTTCGTCATGCTTTTCAGTTCTCAGCAAAGAATTTCATTAAAATGACAGAAGATGAAGTGAAGGTCCAGCAGAAACGTTATTCTCAGCATTTACACGACTTGCACTCATGTTGCTGGACAAGGAATCGTTTTCTTTGCCTCTATCGCTTCCCAATCAATCACAATAATAATTCTTATTTTCTCTATTTCCCGATCATCTTCTCCCTCTTACACGAAAGTGCAATATAGTGGCATAACTTCTCGATTCTCTCTCCCTGCGCAGCAATATAACCTACTTTATGACGCCATTTCGGGAAATCGAAATTTCGCGTTGAAGAGAAAAGATGCGCGTGGGGTGCACAGCGGCGAGCGGTGCCGGCGGGGGTACACTTCTGTCCAAAACACGTACTATTGACGCAAATCTTTTAAATCATTTACCTATTACTGCCTATAAAAGCTTGTGAATTGGCAGATAAAATTGGAAGTAAAGCATGCATTACGAGGTGCACATGTAAAGAAGCATTATGGTGAAGGGAATATAATGGGGAAGAGTCCCGGTCCCGTTACGGAGGGATCTGTTCGTCGTGCCCGGCTGTATGGTGGGACCAGGTCTGGTTACCCATCTCGTCGAGTCGAACCAAGTCAGACGTAATCTGGAGTAAGTATTCAATGAGACCGGAAAATAAAATCGGTAACAACGTTGTTATTTTGTGTCGTTTTGTGGTGCACTCAAAACCAATACTACATAAAAATGTAATATATTGCAATCTAAAATTCGTTTCGCTGTAACGTGCTGAGATTTTATGCCACGAAGCCTGGTGAAATGGAAAATCAAGATTTAATATTGACAAAAAAACGAGGAAAAAAAAAGAAAAAGTGTGTGATAAAAATCCTAAAGCTTTAGAGAATAAACGCTTAAAAGCATAATAGCACGTTCTCTCTTTCTTCATATCTTTTTTTCTCTCCCTCTCCCTCTCTGTCCCCCTCTCTCTCTCTCTCTCTCGGTAACAATTCCAAATAATTGCTTAGAAATGTTCCATACAATTAAGTCTGCAATGCACTATACTCTCAAAGACATCGTTGTTTCGACGATTATTTTTTTGGCAAGCGCGTCATACACTTGTACGCCCGATAAACGCGCAAAACTAATCTCGCGTGGTTTCGTCAAGTGATTTACGCCCACCACAGCAATCAATTAAACGGTCCATTAGCATCGCGACGAGATCCCCCCTGTCCCCCCGAGTGCCAGCATATTTAGCAACCTTTGTTCTTGAAAACGAATCCCAATGTTCATCTCCCCGGGCAAAACTTGGCATTGGCCTGCTGTTCGTTTGGTCCGACGAACTCATGAGCAGAGAGCATGGAGTTGCAGAGCAGGACCTCGAAAGAAAGGGACAAGACAAAAACGGTCGGCCTTCATAGTGTGTGTCGTGGACACGACCACCCGTTAGAGACTGCATTCGAGGTACGAAACGAGCGCCCTGCACGACGGCGTCGCCGACCCCGTACCGGCTAGACGCCAGTCCCTGGTGGATCTGCGCCTCCTTCACAGTGTACGACTGTTGGAGGCTTGAGGAGACAGATGGTGACAGATAAGGACCTATAGGTGGGCACATGTCAGTGACAATGTACAACCCTTTATTGCCGACATTTTAGCAAATGCTTTACTCGGAATCGTACATCAAAATGTCTGCAATGTTGATCAATGTATAAACAAAGAATGTTGGACAAACGCATTTATCAGGTAGATGTATATATATATATATGTGTGTGTGTGTACCTATTGTAATTTTGCGATGTGAAAATGTGAAAGGCGGAAAGCATGCATTTCTGTTTGTGGTGAATACAGGTACAACTGTGCATGTAATGCGTTGAATTATTATTTATTGTAAAAATAAATTCAATATAGATCAGTTGCAGCAGCAGCAGCAGCAGCAGCAGCAGCTTTAATGAGAGGGAATTGTTGAAAACAAGCCAAGTAATCATTCAAATTCCTGTGCTAACGCCGATCGACAGCGCAAACATAGAGCCAATAACTAATTGTGATCCGTATCATGGAAATGTGACGATGTGCAGATACACTGTACACATACCATTTTGTGAGGCTTCTAATTGCAATTGAAACAATAGCTTTTTGTAACCAGATATATGTCAATTTCATAGAGCTACACTCTGTGAGGAAAACATTAATTAATTCAACTAAACTATAAACGTTTCGCAAATTTGCATATTAATCTAAATTTCGATTACATTTTCAATCAGCTTTGCAGATTCTCATTGCATTTACGATTCAATTTCGCAGGTGGAACACATTATGATAAAATTATTGCTGATGAGGAATAACGATCAAACGTCCTTAGTTCGATTGAACCCTGCATAAAGCAGCACGCTCAGGGTAAACGCATGTTTGCGGATGACACGTCTAGCCTACAAACCTAGACTCGCACAGGTGGTTGGGTCTAGGCGAAGGCGTTAGGTACCTATCAGGCTGTCGGCACGTGCACACGTGTATCGCCAGCGTGCGACGGGGGAGGGGGGCACTCCCGGCGCTTCAGATCGCGTGGGTGGACGGCTCCTGCCCTACAACGGCGCCCTTGATTCAAACACAGGGACAATGTGTGGAACCCCGGGGGGTTGGGAACATTTCGCAGACGGGTATTCAGATAGGTCAGTGCACCTATCCTGCTAGCAGTAGAACAAAGTCGATCTAGGAACTTAGAGAGCAAGAGTTTGATACGTCAGTGCGCCCTATCAGCTGATATCTGTATTACAAAGTCAATCTAGGGATTTTTAAAGCAAGAATTTGATAGGTCTGTGTGTCAATGCTGTCAGATAGCTTTCACGGTGACTTAAACACTAATTATCTTCCAGTAGCGAGGACCAGGATACTATCCAGGTGTGTCTTTATCATAACTGATGAAACTAGCAGAGTAACCTAATGATCGGTGAGTCTACGATCGCAGTCGGTATAAAAGGCGCTAAAATATGAACTGTTTACCGGCGAAAGCAGGGACTCGGCTATGTGAGTGTTTACTTTCTGCTGGCCAGGTATTGACACGAACGGTACATTTTATGTGGGCGCGTTGTGATTCTTGGGACAAGTTAACATTAGGTGAGAAATAAATAACTTGAGTGCGCTGAAAACATCCAGCATCAGTGAAAAGTGCTGCGAGTTATGACGGCTGGAACACGGTTGGAAGGAGTGACCAGTTACTGTCCAATAGCTTTGCATGCGCTCTCATCGCTTTTAAAAGAGATCAGAAAACTGTCAAGAGTGTATCAGCACAGCGAAAGAAAAGCTGCGGTATCTAGTCTGAGATAATAGAGTAATACCTCCAATAATTTAATTTTTATTTATTTCTCGCTTTTGCCTTTAGGGTTTACACGTTATGATGTGAGAACATCACATCGGATTGATGTTAATGCAGAAATGTACTGAACGATTTGAATGCATCAAAAACAACGTGGTGCAGAAAAGAAGATTAATGGCAACTGTTTGATCAAAGTTTTCCCAAACAAATCAAATCAAATGTTGAACCAGATCGTGCGTAACACTTTCTCGGGCCAATAAATTTATCTAATCACTTTCACTCCTACACTTTCATATAAACAGGTACATAACTCATTATCTGTGACGTAATACAATGGCTGAGTGTTTGCCGTCAGTTGTAGGCAGGTAGATACTACATGAGTTCGTGCTTTCGGAGGCTCGACTTCTCGGCTGCGTCTTGACTTCAGGTTTCTGGCTCAGAATTGGGAACTGTGCGAGAGACCGGGGCACGGAAGCACAGTGCACGGCGCGATCAGCGTGCCGTACAAATCAGGACTCGAAATTGCATTTTCAGGGTGTTCCACGAGAATTTATTTTATAAAAATGAAAAATGCTAAATAATGGATTGCTTTAAAAAAGCAAAGCACAACAAAAAACTTTTGCATGAATGCTAACAATAAAATAATATGTTGATATTTGCATTTGTCTTACAACAAAAAGGTTTTGAATATAGGTTTTGATTTGTTGGAAAACAAAGGAGCAAACTTTTCGAATGGAATACTAACAAACATTGCAAAACAGACAGGAGAGAGGAAAAAGCAAATAAAAACATTCGTCCAAGGGATTCAGGGGTGACCAAGGCGGACTGACTGCACGACGGCATGATATCGATTCGAAGGAAATAATCACAAACAAACAGTGCAGTTCACCAAATAAATAGCGGAACACGGGGTTGAAAAGAGTATATTTTGCAGAGCGTGACCTTTCCGTGGTTTCCCTTTGAAGTCAATCGATTTGAGTCTTCAAAGACGTTACAGATTGACTGGACCACACACCTTTGCACACCCGGTCGATGAAACCCGCCCCTGCCAGATAAATATCCAAAGCAAATTCTGTCATAATAGAAAAGGGCTCATTTTGGTACGGGCAATAAATCTTAACGTAGAATAAAAATAAGGGGAAAATAAAAATGAGAGATTGATATTAAAGAGAAAACAGCTCGAGGTGGAAGAGAAATGAAAGAATTGAATGAGTAGAGCTGGCAAGGAGTAAGAGAAGATGGAAACATTCACAATGAAAGTCTAAAATGAATAAGAAGATGATGATGATGAATGGAAGAATAACTAGATCTGGAGACCTAGTGACAAAATTAATCATCACTCAGCAATATTTGACATGCACAGCACAGAAAGGGGATTCGCGTTCAGGCATATTTTGTGTATTCGCATCGTACCCAGTGCGATCCATCTTCAATCGTACCTACAACAGTTTGAAAAATTTCGAAAATATGTTCTTCGTCCGTTTTCTAAAAAAGAGTGGCCCATATTGCAGTATATACAGTCCAGGCAGAAATCAGCGCTAATTTCAGAATCCTAAGAATGGATGGGTGTAAAATGGAAAGTTTTTCTCTGGAAATCTTAGCCTCATTTGAGGGAAATGAAACGTTACAAGTTATAGTGTTCCCAGCGCAACGTTCACACCTGATGACGTAAGTTCATTGAGTCTCTGTTCAGGTTCTGAAAAACGCGCACGGTTCTTTGGGGCAGATTGCTTACGCATTAAAAAAAAAAGAGATCCCCCAGAGGAATCCTTACAGATCAACCCCTAAATTATTCAAAGATATGCTAGATTTTAATATTTTATTCAGCTTTAGCTACACTGGTTTTACGAGTCATAAAGAGATACCTGGCTACTAAACTTACGCATACAATTTTTTGGTAATTTAAATTGAAATTCATAAAATACTTCATCAAATTTAGTAGTCTACATAATCTTCTTATACTCTCGGAATAAATAACAGTAGTTTTCATTTGAAAATATATCACTTTTGAATGTTAAGTTTTGTGTATAATACCGCGATGGTAGCCTATATAAATGATTTAGATAGCAGTGTAAATAATGGCGAGTTCCAGAACTTTTTTAATAAAGTTTTTTGCATCTCATATTGTAAATCTCTTTTAAAAAGTAATGTCACGGTATAACATTTTCAGAGCAATAAAAATCTCTAGGGATGCAGCGGAGCCCTAAGACTGATTAAACATGCCGATACGGTCGACACAGCTGATGAGACAGATTATGCAATCTGCCGTGCAAATCTGAACTAATTGCACGATTTCAAGCTGGTGCTCATGAAATGGCGTTGATAACAGTAAAGCTATCGACTTTGCAGGGATGTTTCTTGAAATAACCAAGCATGCATAACCTCGAGTGGGTAAAACTTTTTCCTCTGGAGCACAGAACTGTAACTATGTCTCGTTTGCGGCCATGTTTAATTGAAACCGGAAACGGAATGATGGCTTCTGTCTGGATGAACTTGCAAGACACCAGTTCGGGTATCAAATATTTACGAGTTTTAAATGATCCAGTCGTGTTATCTCTTTGGCGAAAGAGCTACCGAATTAAGCACCGCCGTAGCGGTAATGAAACAGATAAAGAATGAGCTAAGGAAGACTAATGAAAACGAGGGAGAGGAAAATCCGTAAAATTTAACGGTATAAACTAGGAAACTGTGAATGAGAGAAAAGTTGCACGAGCTTGTAAAAAAAAGCAACAAAATTTAAACAAATGTAGTAAAATAAACGCTAGAATAAGAAATAAATGAGGCGTCACACCAGCTTCTGTGCGCTAATTTAAGTTTAACTTAACAATTAAACATGGCAATTTCAAGTTTGAACGACGCTCATAAGGAGGTGTACGTCTGTTTAACCATCTTATCAAGCGATTTAGAAAAATGACGTTGCCTTTTCTTACTGATAATAATCTAGTTGGTTAAGTGGTAATGCAGTTGGGAATCAACGAATTCTTGCACAAATTTCCGGGGACTAAAGGTTGGTGAGGAGTGTTACAGCGTAGGGCGCCGCTATTGCATCAGTGAAAATCTCCGTCCCGGCATTATTACATCAAGAATTGAACACAAGAAGCTAATGTTCTGTCTCATTGCACTCGTTTGGGCGCGAATTTCGGTAGTGTCATCGAGGCATTGAAGTCGAACGGAGCACAGATTACAGAAGTGCTCCAGTTCGAGCCTGTGATCTGCATCTTTGCGGCACGAGATGCTTGATGCAACCGCCGTCGTTGCATGGTCCGCTTTCTACGGGGCCCTCCTTGGAGTTGCGTCACTGCAGTGTTGATCGCGTTCAGCACGGTTCAGTTATACAGACAGCGAACGAAACCGGCAGAAATCGGCAAGAATTTGACGGATCGCCGAATCGAAGATTTCCATTCGGTTCCGATTCGATTGGTTTGCGTTTTTATTTGTGTTCCAGCACCGCGCGCACGTGGTTTTTAGTGCTTCAGTAAACTTGCCAACGGGACTTGGCTTTTTTTCTTTTTTTCCAGCAAATTAAATTATCGCGTACTATGCAGCTGAACTGATTTGTTTAAATTTTATTGTTCGCTGGCATGTCATTTAATTACGGGGAACTGATTCGATAGGTACCAACAAAAATGTGCATCGCAAGATTGATTTCTCAGTTCGGCTCGAGTGCATTTATGACAAGATACTTCATCCACATTATCCGCGACACAAAACCACGCGAAAGAAAGGGATTCCGGGCACGAAAATTCAGCCGTTATTTATCTTTTCGGCGTTGTCAATCAGAGCCGAATCCGAGCAAGTAGAAATGTAGAAAAAGCCGAAATGTAAATCGGGAATATTTCGTCGACATCATCATCAATCGAGGTTTTGTCAAACGATGCAACTGGCGATCGGGCTGCACAACTAATCTTGCCGATATCTCTTCTAATAGAGCAAGTGGTGAAACAGGATGTCAAACGTCATATAAATCGCATCTCTGACATTCGCTTGACACTGATGTACGGCACTCGAGCGATTGGAAAAAAAGCACAGTCGATATAAACTCTAATCCAAACCTCCGGGGATAGGATCCACAAGCTATGGATCCCCAAATGCAACTAGCCGCTCGGCTGCGATTGGATCATGCTGAAGGGCTCACAAGAACAATGCTAGCATATCAAATTATAACAAACGTCCATAAGAAATTTCTTGGTCATGTCCATAATTCTTGACTCTGAAATCGAGCAATAAAGTATCGCATAGGAATGGACTTTCAGACTATGTACATAACATGTGCTCGTAAACCACGTATCAACTAGAATGGATTTGACATTCGGCAGTTTACGAATGATTTGAACATTTGCATACGCGAAACAAAACAACTATCTCAACATGACGTATAAAATGATATGTTGTAAACATAAAAATGAAAGAAGAAAGCCATAATTACGTCCTTCTATTTGTTTCATTAACATCTTCGATATCAACTAATAAGCAATCAGGTATGACCCTGATCCCGGTGTCTAACAGGTGCGACATTTTGGGGAAGCGCCATCTGCTGCCGCCCGGGGCTGCGCCTGTTTTGGCGCCATGTGCACAGCGGCGATTCGTAGCTGCACGCACCCTGCGCACAGTGCTGCTCACGGGGGAAGCCGATGGGCAGCAAGCATTCAGAGAGCGCGTATTTTGTATGTGGGCGCAGCTAGCTTTGGCAGAACATTGGCTAGGTGGATAATTTGGTATTTCTCAAATCACGACGAGTTCTTATTTCCATGAAACGCGTGCCTGGTAAAGATAATGATAAATATAGTTGGCAAATAGAAATTCGAGCTATTTCAGGTAAAGTATGCGCCTGTTGGTGTGTCTATGTGAATAGTACTTCATTAACGGCACTGAGCTTGATTAAAAAGTGTGTTTGCAGATTTAACCAGGTGTAGGAATGAGAAGATTAAAATAATTTTGCCAGTATTGAACGTGGACAAACATCAAAAATTATTTGCTAGTACATTTCTGAAACTGCCAATTTTCCGCGCGGACAGATTAAAAAAACATTCGGCTGCGCCGTAGGGTGGGAAGAGGGGGGGGGGGGGGGGGGGGGGGGGCGATTTGAATATACCCCCTTCCCGTGCTCGGCCAAATGTCTACATTGCATGCCACCCGTTTCCCAATCCCATCTAGAGCAATTTAGATATCGGATAGAAATAAAATTGGAAATAATTGCTTAGTACAGTGCTCTTGTACCGGCAATTTCCATCTCTTTCTCTCTCTCAGCTCTCTCTCATTCTCTTCTCGTTGAGAATGAATTGAAAATGTTAATATAAAAATAATGTGGGCATAACTATTCTGTGAGCATTAGAATTTCGAATGAGATTGAATGAATGCATAGCTGATATCAAAGTAGGTTTAGCTTTTAGCTCCCAATAGTATAGGATGAGAGAAGGAACGAAAGAAGGAAAGAAGGAAAGAACTGATTACATTACTGTATTCAAATATATCCAGCTGGGTTTCTTTTGCGAATTCTAAATTGAAAGTTATTACAGACTTGATATGGATGTTGTTATATAATAAGTTTGATATTATTATTTAGAAACTTTTTCAAAAGAGTTTTCTTTAAAAAGTAATTTCTTCTCATATTTTCATCCCAAAGGAAAAGTTTTCTATTTATATAAAAAGTTAGCTCATCAAATCGCAGGGTCGGGAAGAACATATATATATATACACGGCGTATTTTGTTACACACTCGAATATATACCTATATCAGAAAGTCTTTCTATAACATGACGTAACTTTAATGCCGGCATAAATCCCTACCACTTCCACTCTTCCAGGATTTAATGATTATTACAATGGCTACAAAGTAAACGTGAATGCCCCATCATTCACAATATTAAAATGCTCTTCCTCTTCCAGAATGCTCTGGATAGCCGTCACTATCCAGAGAGTCTTGCTCCAAATGATATCCGTATTTTATGAACTTGTTAAAAAAAATACCAGCCCAGCGAAAATAAAGTATGACAATAAAAACTTAGTTAATTAGAAATAATGTATGGGCATAAAAGTCGGGTTGAAGTGCTGTATATTATTCTTTAAAGACAAAAAAATAATATTAGTCTCTGGTAGAGTCCACAGAGGAGCAACGGTCGATTTGAATTTCCAGGCTGCCGTTTACACGGGGGCTAACGACGCGTTTTGCAAACATTGTCGTCGCGCATAAATGTTTCCTTGGCACGCAGGATTCAGAACCAACAGCTCTAAGCCCAGGGCCAAGGACATGCGATTGAGGGTGTTCTTGGTTTAATACACGAGGTGTTTCGTGGTAGTTGTTCACCCAATAACTCGAGGAAACAAAGATACATGGACTTAAATCTGTGCAGAACTGTATTCGTATTGCAATCATAATAGTGTCTATGTAACAAACACAGGAACACAGTTAATTGCAGATCACAGAATCCCGAAATGGTAATCGTAAAGATTTCCAGTGATGAAGAATGAAACTCTCATTACTCAAGAATGATGTAGCAGTATTTGCCCCGACGGGGGTCATCCAACTCATTGCTTGCAAATCAACGAATGATATGTCAAATAATTTAATTATAAATATACAATAAATGAAAGGATTTACATGCCCAAAATAGAATGTTTTCATCAGATTTTGAAACGAAATTAATTAACATTCTGTCACCAAAAGTTTCGGCTGTTTAGAGTGAGCTAGCTTGACGGTGAAAAGGATGACAGGTTGTATGAAAAAGTTGTCTGGAAATGTGCCGGTCTAGAGTTTAGCGGCCGGCGCTCTGTGCGCTCCTTGCAGCAATTTGGCAAGACATGCAAACGAATCTCAGTCAGCCAAGATGTTTATAGCACTCTGACTTTGCTCATTGTTACCTGGGTGCTGCAGGACAGAAGCACGAAGAAAGTGTGCAGCTAGAAGAACATAGATGGGGGGTCGGTCGACTAACAGTAGCTTTGTATTCCAAAGAAAATTAGATTAAACACGAGCAGAAAAAAGTTTGCCAGCAGAAAAGATATTATATGACGCTTGATAAAATGTGGATTTAAATTAAGATTTCTCTGCAAGCAAGTTTCAGTTCGCGGTTGTTTATGTACGGTGAAGAGAGAATGTGTGAGAAATTCTGATGATGATGAAGAAGGAAAGGGAAAAACTAACTACACAAAACGCCCAACTTGAGAACAGATGACTAAAGTTGTAAGAGTGTTACACAGAAAATGAGACCATATTTTAAACTCATTCCACATTTCTGCATTCAGTGATTCCAAAACTAAAATGTGCGCAAACTTTAAGCGATAACAATTTGGCAACAGGGGGAAAAGAGAGCGCGGGCAGCCATCGTTTAGGTGAGCTGGTTTCAAGTCGCTGGCTCCATCTCTTGACGAGTCCTTATAGCTTTCACTGGACGGTATTTAGAATATCATTGGTTGATTCGGACATAACTCCTGAAAATTCTTAGGGAAACTCAATGAAAATTCAAGTCGTGGTTCACATCTATGTCCTTTTTTGCGGTATTCCTCCAGCGGCAAAAGTACATATTGGTGGCTAGAAAAGGCGAACTTGAATATAACTTTAATAAATATGGAATTTGGATTTTTGGAATGCGATTTGATTTCCAGCTGGCGGCTCTAATGGGTAGCGGCGTTGATGACTCGCCGATGCGTCGGGTTAGCATTTTCCTAGAATCTAGGTTCCCCATGACGGCAGGAGTATAGGAAGGTAAAGTTGTGTCCCCCTAAGACGGCCAGGATTGTGCAGAGTGCTGACTCGGGCCTGGAGCGTGCGTTTCAGAAGTACGGAGTTCAGTCTGTAATGCGTTGTTCCGTACAAATGAACGCAAACACTCGCATTTAGCGCAAAACTTCGGCGAGACGCGTCGACTGAGAGTTGCTGCAATCGTTTCGACAGAGCGACACCCATGACACCGTACCGAGCAAAAAAGAGTGTTAATTACCAATGAAAAGAAGCGGGATTTATTTCAAACGAGCGAATTCTTATTCTGCAGTAAACAACAGTAAGCTGAATTTTAATTTCAATTACAGTTTTCAATTAAATTTCCTCTTAATTATTATAATTCAGCGAGTTTATTCATCGTCAAATTGAAAAGACTTGTTTAGTCTCTTTTACAATTAGGACTAATTGCGTATTAAAATACTAAACCCAAGTCCAATTTGAGAGATATGTTAATTTTTTCCTTGTCACCCAATGGCTGCGCTGCGGATTACACTGCGCCCGCTGCGCCTAGTTCTTCGTTTAGCCGGTACAGTATCCGGTACCGGTACTCAGTTAGCACGTAGCCTGTACGGTAGGTAAGTGTCACCGGTGCAGTTCCCGGCACCGGTACTCAGTTAGCACGTAGCCTGCACGGTAGGTAAGTGTCACCGGTGAAGTTCCCGGCACCGGTACTCAGTAAGCACGTAGCCTGTACGGTAGGTAAGTGTCACCGGTGCAGCCTCCTGTACCGGTAGTAGGTACTCTTTTAGCACGTAGCCTGTACGGTAGGTAAGTGTCACCGGTGCAGTTCCCGGCACCGGTACTCAGTTAGCACGTAGCCTGCACGGTAGGTAAGTGTCACCGGTGAAGTTCCCGGCACCGGTACTCAGTAAGCACGTAGCCTGTACGGTAGGTAAGTGTCACCGGTGCAGCCTCCTGTACCGGTAGTAGGTACTCTTTTAGCACGTAGCCTGTACGGTAGGTAAGTGTCACCTGTGCAGTTCCCGGCACCGGTACTCAGCTAGCACGAAGCCTGTACGGCAGGTAAGTGTCACCGGTGCAGTTCCCGGCACCGGTACTCAGTTAGCACGTAGCCTGTACGGTAGGTAAGTGTCACCGGTGCAGCCTCCTGTACCGGTAGTAGGTACTCTTTTAGCACGTAGCCTGTACGGTAGGTAAGTGTAACCGGTGCAGTTCCCGGCACCGGTACTCAGTTAGCACGTAGCCTGTACGGTAGGTAAGTGTCACCGGTGCAGTTTCCGGCACCGGTACTCAGTAAGCACGTAGCCTGTACGGTAGGTAAGTGTCACCGGTGAAGTTCCCGGCACCGGTACTCAGTTAGCACGTAGCCTGTACGGTAGGTAAGTGTCACCGGTGCAGCCTCCTGTACCGGTAGTAGGTACTCTTTTAGCACGTAGCCTGTACGGTAGGTAAGTGTCACCGGTGCAGTTCCCGGCACCGGTACTCAGTTAGCACGTAGCCTGTACGGTAGGTAAGTGTCACCGGTGCAGCCTCCTGTACCGGTAGTAGGTACTCTTTTAGCACGTAGCCTGTACGGTAGGTAAGTGTAACCGGTGCAGTTCCCGGCACCGGTACTCAGTTAGCACGTAGCCTGTACGGTAGGTAAGTGTAACCGGTGCAGTTCCCGGCACCGGTACTCAGCTAGCACGAAGCCTGTACGGCAGGTAAGTGTCACCGGTGCAGTTCCCGGCACCGGTACTCAGTTAGCACGTAGCCTGTACGGTAGGTAAGTGTCACCGGTGCAGCCTCCTGTACCGGTACTCAGTTAGCACGTAGCCTGTACGGCAGGTAAGTGTCACCGGTGCAGTTCCCGGCACCGGTACTCAGCTAGCACGTAGCCTGTACGGCAGGTAAGTGTCACCGGTGCAGTTCCCGGCACCGGTACTCAGTAAGCACGTAGCCTGTACGGTAGGTAAGTGTCACCGGTGCAGTTCCCGGCACCGGTACTCAGTTAGCACGTAGCCTGTACGGTAGGTAAGTGTCACCGGTGCAGTTCCCGGCACCGGTACTCAGTAAGCACGTAGCCTGTACGGTAGGTAAGTGGCACTGGTGCAGCCTCCGGCACCGGTAGTAGGTACTCTTTTAGCACGTAGCCTGTACCGTGTACGGTAGTTAATGAGTCGCCGGCACCGGCACCGTCGTCCCAGCCAGCTTTCATTAGCAATTACCGCCGTATTATGATCACACGATGAAATACGCTCACAAGAGCTGTCTGAGTGATATATATGTAGGGTATATTATATCACAAGGTTAGAGTATATAATTCTTAAATTCTCTTTGATCTCGAATTTATTTATGAACAAGTGGCTTTTCTCGTGAATTAACTGAATTAAATTTGAAAACGTTACGTGCTATAGTCAAAGGATATTATATTAAAAGTCTGTGGAAGAAAAAAGTATATGGAAAATCTCATTTTCAATTATGGTGATGTTAGGTAATGGTATTTTTAGGGTTAACTACCATCGTACGAAATGGGAGAGATTAAGTACAGAGAACAAAGGGTTGTAAAAATACTTTACATCCTTCGCGTAAGACAGTCAGCGACGCGAATTGGGTGATTTCAAATCTGTTAAATGAAGTAAATAAATGTAAAATGTAAATGAGATATATTTTTTCTAAAGAAAAACGCGGAAAACAAACTGCAGCAACCAATAAGGAAGAGTTAAAATTCAATTCCTGTCTTGCACACACATAAAAGTTTAAACGAGGTGGAACTACGCCATTGGGAAATAAGGAGGCTAACTTTGAGGGAGAAGAAAATGTCGTTTGTGATTCTCGCAAAGTGTGCAAGTTGAAAGCAACGCAGTATTGTGATACAGGGTACTTTATAATTAGTAATGTTAATTTACCTGTGACGTAACCCGACGTCGTTTGTGAAGTGAAAAAAAATCGATGTGCCGCCATTTTTCTACAATGGGAATCAGCACTTTAGGGCGTCCTTTCTCTCCGATTTTATTCCAGTCAATTGTTTTAAAGAAAGGACTGGCTTCCGCATGATCAAGAAGCCAAATTTGCACTTGACAACGCATCCCTTAGAGCAAAATCAAAGAAATACTATCACAATCGCAAAATGCCTTCTGCCAAATTGCTAGTCGACCTGCAGTTTTGTCCTTCCCAGATACCTACAATAGCATGTCACACAACAATATAATGGTAATTAATTGTATTATGTATTACGCCGAGCATTATTACCCTCTCCAAATTTGGTATAAAGGTACCCTCAATCGGAGAATCAAACACCGGTCTCCACCTTCAATTCCCCAAGCCCCAGATTTGGTTCCCTTGAGGGATATCAGTTTCTGAGAGGGTATAGTAGTGTTCTTAATTGTTGAATACTCGGCGAATACCCATTGCGAGTTTTAAATAAGATTTACCCTTTGGTAATTCACACAACTAAGCACGTTATACACGTTGCACTCGTATTTCATGGTAGCATTCATACTTTGACGACCATTTCCGATTATCCCGATAATGGTACAATAAGTCCATGGATTGCCATTTTTTCCAGCTCCGAGTAGGTAATGCTCCCAGGAAACTGAATTTCCCGCCTTGCAATTGGCTGCCCTGCTGCCACGCCAGTTAACCCGACCCCAACTTTAACTCCGAATTGACAAAGTTGAAATGCCGACCCTAATGACCCAAAATAAAGACGAACAGTCTGAGATATTTCTCATTTAACAAACCTACGTTAGAGTTCACGTTAAGTAATCTGTTAAGACTTGGATGGTTATTGAATCTACTGCCTTCTAACTTTCGGAAACTTGCGCTATATAGGAACAAAATGAATTATTGACAAACATTAGAGGAAATTGGATATAACAGGTCAAATAAGTACCGCGATAGTACATAGTACTAGTCACTTGTTAGATTGTTTTTGTTCGCGAGTCGGGCAACAACATTTAGCAGAGGAAGTTTTGATGTTCGGTGCAGCAATTGCTTCAAAATAAGAGTTATTTTCTTCGTAAATACGTTTCAATGTATCATCATGGTAGACATAACCGGAGGATAGAGATTTTGCAGATACATCTGACTTGCGACACATGTGTTAAGGTGTAATTCAGAGTATATGTCCCTGAAATTACAGTAATATTCCCATCTTTTGAATGTAAAAACATGTCCCGAACAGTGCAATTGCATATTTCTCTCTTTTCTAAACTACAACAAACCGCGAGTGAACCGAAACTGCAGCGTTAATTTCTAGCAATTATGTGTACAAGCCAATTACCCGAGACTAAACCAAATTACGGTAACTTGTAAAAGAACGTGCATTTCAAATGGGACTCAAAGGATTTGTCAGCTTTGAGTTTTTCCTGTCAGTGGCAAAGAGTTGCTAAAAAGAAGCCACATTAAATAGAAATGCCGCATTAATATACATTACCATATTACCGATGTTAGGTTCGTGGAGCAGATTATTTCGAATATTGCTATCCAGTGATCTGATGTTATTCGAGGAAAGTATTTGTTGCAGTGGAAAAGCAATGCTTTCCAACACAGCAATTGCAATGCGAATCAATTACAGCATACCTGGCAATTGTGGTATTTGCACCATAAATGCCCACACATGACATAATTTCAACTGTACATGGTGATTGTGCGCAACGTTATTGTATTTGAGCACTCAACAAATTCGTGCTATCACGTAACACGAATTCCATTATTGATATATATGTATATATATATAAATATGAATTATTATCGCCTTAGCGGTTGTCAAATTGATAAAGCCAACAATATCGTAATTGATATCCCAATAAAGTCACCACCTAGACTAAAATATGCAAATATTAATCACAAATTGGTCTAGGTTGGCATGTACAGCAGATCTGCTTTGTGCCTTGGCGACATTGCACACGGTTAAATTTTGTTTTGTACTTTGTAGTTTACCTCATATCCCTAGCCGACAGCACCTAAAGTGCGCTTTCATGCATCTACTAGCTTAATCTATGAAAACGCGACAAATATTTATTTAATAATCTAAATGCATACTTTCAGACGGGCAAGAATGTTTGATTTCATTTGATTGATAGACGTGGTAACTGGTAACGCAATTTCAGGATGACACAGCTGGATTTATTAGATTTTGTATTGCATATCTACAGCTCTGATTTTATTATTGTTCTGTTCTGTGCAAATTCCCTTCAGCGCACGAAGAATCTGCTGTAAAACATGCTCTTTGAGCGCATAGCGTCTGTATGTGTGTATAAGTTCACTTGCACAAAGCAATTGTAGAATAATGTAGTATATACAAATATTTTTCATGCGTTACAATTGGTGCCAGCGGAGTGGGATATTGCCTCGAAGTTCGCTGCTTGTGTCCGTACCGATACTGCGGCTGTTACCCAACTAGGAAAGCGCGCCAGAGGTACTGTATTTGTATTACCCTATTACCATAACGCCAATGTTTAACTGTCTTTGCAAAAAATGACCGCCTAATGACAACTAAACCGACCAAAATGGAGGATGCTACTGGGTGGAGACACCGTCGTTCTCAGTTTTCGCAGATTACTCGCAGATTTTTGAGATTTTTTTCTTGCAGATAACTCGTATTTGAGACTGGTTTACGCTCGACTAAGCTTTATCAATAATAACCTCACCGATTCATATACATGTATCGATATTTTGAGTAGAGGTTTGTTAAAAAGTACGGTCGCAAGCGCCATCGGGTGGCAGCTACCGTTACCTCGTGTTGGCGGCTCGTTTGCTCAGCAGAAAAGTTAAAATTGTCGCTGGCCCTATGAATTTACCTATACTCTCAACGGTAATAAATTTGAGTTAGGTATCAGAGCCCAGGTACCGATGCGGTAGCTGGTATCCAACAAGGACAGAGCGTCGAGGATGTCGTGTAGTATTTGATTTGATTTCAGTGAAGGTACCGAAGCTTTAGCTGGTACCCAACAAGGACGGCGTGTCGGGGATGCTGTATTAGTATTACATTTGAGTGAAACAAACTTGTTGAGAAAATATTCATTTCCCCTTTTGCAATAGGGGTTGGGGGATGGTGGGTTGAGTGGGGGTTCGCACGGGGGATGAGGCGTAATATGCTGCCATGGTAACAGAACAGGCCAAATGACGTATCGATCGGGCAAGCAGTCTCCTTCTTTCTCCTCTCTCCTCAAACTCCCATCACATATTCACCGTATTACCTTCCCCTTGTTTTTATTTCCAACATTTCACTGCAGGGACGGGGAGGGGGGGGAGGGAGGCTGGGGGAGAGAGGGCGAGGGACCGGGGGAGCTTTTTAAAGGGGTTATTTTATGTTTTGAGTGCGCAAGTCATTTCCAAAGAAAGTTTACTTTTAGCTGTTTCAATATTCTTTTTCTCATTTCACTGTAAAAAAAAGGAGCTTTTGCCAAGAATGTATAAAAGAAATAAAAACACTGTTTTATATTATATAATATATAAAGAGAGAAATGGAAGACTTTTGAAATTGAATTTTGATATTAAAATCAACATCGCGTACATACCTACCTACCTACTAAAATTTGGAATTTAATATACTACGGAATCAAGAAGTGATGAATATTTAAAGATCGTTTAACCTTTCAGCTATTCGCTACTTCGAACGTATCAATCAGCTGAACAATCAGCGAAATAGTAGCCCAATGGAAGCTTGCAATCGGGCGTCTCCAGCGAGGCAACAAAGTTGTCTTCAATGGCCTCCAGAAAATTTAGCGAACACAGACAACTATTCATTACCATCGTGCATATAGGTAATTTTACTGCAGCCATATAATTACAATGTAATTAACGACCGCGCCGCCATACAATGGCAGCAGATGCAAATGCAATAATCTTAATCCCTTGCATTGCATTCCAGGCCCATAATTCGAAGAGCTGCGATATTTTCAGCTTCACGTCACTTAAAACCGACAGAGTGCACGCCGTTAATTGAATTGAAGTCACTGCCAGAGAGAGTTTCTTTGAGACGAATGGCATAAAGCAAAAACTTTTCAAATTATACCCCAAACAGAACTGGAAAATGAGTTCTATAGAAAGAGAGAAATTTGCTAATTGCAAATATATCAGGGAGTCACATAGAACAAAACAATCCTTTTGTTATTATGTTTTTCATCGCATGTACAAGCAAGTTTTAAATATGTATATACATAAAAATGTACCCTAATAAGTTTCACAGCCAGCATGAATGGATTTTGTTTAATATCGTATCATAAAAAAGCAATTCATTTCGTCTGACTATTGTTTGGGCAAAGGTTGAAGTTTGCTAAACAAAAGAGTTTAATTAAAACTCTGACAAAAAAAACATGGAAACCACCCTTTTGTGATAAAAAAGAATCTAGTACACACACAAACACACACACATATACACATAAAAATCAATAGACAGTCGTTGCATTGTGGATTCATAGAATATGTAAATCAAGTCCTATCTCCCGCATAGCCAAGTGTCGACTAACCTAGACGCACAAGTGTCCTGCGTGGAGTCCTGGCGGCGAGAGCGAGGTGTGTCGCTGGGAGCTAGGAAGTGATCCTGAAACATGCAACAGGACAGCAATCAATCAGGGGCCAGGAATTGGATGGTGGATGCTAATAAGCTGGCCACCACAACAGACTAAATACTTGATGGAATCATGAGCAGGCTCGCGTGCGGTGGGGCTCCGTTTAACGAGGGTCGGGCACGACATAGGCACATTTCTCATCTGGCCCGTCTTGTGGGATAATTATACACTGCAAACTATTTGAATTCCTACCTCGTATTATAAGTGTACGCTATGTAATGAAACATGTACTGTACATTAGTTTCCACGCCGTAACTTCCTTTTGCCCGATTTGAAAATATATAAGACTTTTATTTAGAAGTTGTCGAGTTGAAAGAAGAATGATTACACTTTCCGAGAAAGAAAATCCGATACAAACCAAAGAGAAAATGTTCAAGAAATCGGTGGTAATGACGGCGTTATCTTTCAAGTCTATTGATTGGTGAGATCAACTTGCAAGTTAACATCGTCGTAATGGCGCTCCGTCGAACACTGACAAGGGACTAGCTAAATTTTGTGATTATATTTCAGCCAAGTTATGCTGGTTTATTCCTGCAATACAGCACATACCCCATGTTACAGCACGATAATGCTTATAACGATACCGAAATAATTGAATCAGGCAAGCGAAATGATACAAAGAAAGCGCACAAAAGGGGCTCAAATTGTTTCATTAGAGTGAAATTGCAAAGAATATTGTTACATTCATCTAAATTATATGGCATATTTTGTGTGTATGTATACGTTATTTAATAGATACATTAAATATAATGTATTTAGAATTTTTTTTTTTTTAGAAGCGTACAAGCCATTTATCCGAAATTGTGTTGTTTATTTATTTGTAAGTCGCTGTAAATCATATGGAATTGGTTTGGGTCAAAAGTAATATTGTTAGAGTGATACTATCCATAAAAAAATAGTTGAACTTTATCTCGATTGAAAAAGTTCCATGCACAGACTCTAGAGAAATTTTAGGTTATAATAGTAGGTATAAAGATGAAACATTTTTCATCATTCAACTTTGCCAACTCGACCGTGGTTGGATATTTGAACTCTAAACCACGCAGTATTTTCTATTTTGCATGCAGTACACCTTATGATTGGTCATCGGATTACGGGTTAAACGATGTCCCATGTAACCCAGCACCTATGCCTACCACGGTGCACTCAGAAGGGTAGTATTTTGTGCACGAAAAGCGGACAGCAAGTTTTCGATGGTCTCGAAATGGGATTTCCCCGGTGATATACGATAATGTTACCGCACGGCTACTATCTCTTACAGAATGGCCAGATCAGTTTCATAAAAATAAAAGAGAAGGGAAAAAAAAACAATCCAAAATATTGTTTTCCGATACTAGTAAAACGATGGAGTTAAACTGCTATATTGCTATATTGCAGAAGTAAATCGCGGCACAGATATACGGCCGAAAATAATATCGACAATATAAGATCGTTTCTCATACGTATGTGATATTCAAAAACATACCGAGAGTCATATAACGCACGCACATAAATCAATTTTATATAAAAGTTCAATTTATCACAATGAAATTTACATTGTAAAGTTGGTATTTTCCAATATAGCAGTGTCACAAATTTAAAATAATATAGCAAAGCCATCAAACTGATTACGTTCACCCTCGGATTGCACCAGTGCCCAAGTCACATGATATACGTTGTCCTCTGCAAAATTCATGGCACACCTAAATCTTGAATCTAATACGAGGTGGCAGATAAATTTCAATCAAACCTGATCAAACAGAAGGAATAAATGCACATCAATATCAGGTAGACATACAGGGAAACATGGATCTACGTGGAAGAGAAAGATTTATGCTAAGTTGTGTTTTAGAGCTTTGAAGCTATGGCAGAAAAACAGTGCACAGACAACAATAAATTAGTGTAGACGTGCAGTTTTTTCCACCGCGCGGGTTTGAGCATTGATTAACGACGCATTAACGCACGCAGCGTGCGACGTGGCTGGTTTGCGATAGGAACGAAGAACTGCTAGCGCTGCGATGGAGGCGCCGAGTACAAGTCAATCACAGAAACCCTGGGGTTGGTACGTAGAGCGGGAATATTGCTCTGCAGAACATTTCTTTGGAGTAATAAGCAAATATGAGTTAAATAGGTTTTAGTTTCTTGTTTCGAAAAGTTTCGCGCAGTCGTTCGTTTGAAACTTTGATATTGTTTGGTAATTGAGTAAACTTTCGAAGAACGTTTATAATTTAAAACTGTAATAATATATAGAATAAATAGTTGGGCGGAAACTTTTCAAAATAATTGTATTATTGAAGGAAGTTCTCAAATTGCACGAAATTTAGCATAATTGCAGCATCGCATTACACGTGAAATTTTCGCAAGAAACTTTTCACGATGAAAATCAAATTCGTAACGACCGACCTAAATGCAATATATTTAAAAAAATGTTATTTTGGTCACATAAATTTGAATGCAATTAGTATTTTACAACGATCGCGTCCCGTCGGTGTATTTTTTTCGCTCTTTTATCCTTAATAAACGTTGGGTGCAAATTACTTTTACGGCGGCTTTGCAATATAGTTCGGAGGATGGCGCTGTGTCTCCGGGTTCTTTGCGGCCGTTTACGAGCACTCTACGCCCCTAATTGTGCTCCGCCGCTTGTTCCCCGGGGAGGACCCCAACATTGTCTTTTCACTTACCAGTTACCCGGCTACCCGCTACCCACCCGGGCACAGAGACGTTAACTAAACATTCTCAAAAAAACGCACACAAAGCAGCCAGTTTTTATTTCATTACGGACCTTCCTCTTATCAGCTTCCATTATTTAAAAAGAAACAACGGTATGATCACAAATGCGAGTATCGCAGGACACCGAATTGGTCGAAAGCTTTAAAAAAAAGAAAAATATAATAAACAACGTTTGCGTGTCGAATCGATGATAAATTTCTATTGAATATGGAAATGTTGAAACCCGAATCGGATATCAACTCCACTTGCACGTGGTAATTGCAATTTTCACAATTTTCGGCTTATCGTACAAGTTTTATTTAAAACTGTAGTAAATAAAAATAAAAATCAATGTACACGCATCATGAACACGCCAAGCCATTTCAACAATTAAGTTTAGAATTGTGTCAGCAATCCATACAAACTGCACCCGTGGAAAATTGAGCTTTTCAAAAGAAGTTTCGCAAGACTGCTACATTGCACTGGAGGGCTGTTCAAATAGACTGCAATTTTAAAAGCTTCAGGGGCACGGTAATTGTCGCCTCCGATAGTCGAGATCTGATTAATTTCCATCGTTTCCACAAGCCAGAACAGGTGTTACTCTCTGTGTTCCAATAATGTAGCACTGTAGGCATGTGCAGGTACACATTTTACTAATTACACAACTAACTACCGGAAAATATGTGCACACATTGCACCACTGCTAGAACATTTTAAATTATATCGAAATGTTGTTGAGCTGTTTATTCCTTCCATGGTTTATGTTCAAGTGAGCACCTCAAGGGATGGGTCACAGAATTTGGGGAACACGACCAGGATTTCCCGGTGCAAAGGTGTCGAGTCGGATATCAAGCATTGCAGCGCGTGACTCGCATGGCAAACTGCAGTGCAAAGTGTAAGGCACAGAGTATAGCATAAGTGCATGCCAAAGGCAGGAACACTGATATAAAGTAATCATCATCAATTCATCGTGATGTGGTTAAAAACCATTAAGCGTGCAAATTGCAATAAACTCCATGACTTTAATCGATGGAAAATGGTTTTTGTTATGCAGTACAAAGGAAATAATTGAGTGAAAAAATTGCCTAAAAAAAGTTCGTCTTTTTTACATCACCTCGCTTTACTGTAATATTTTGACGTGGAAAAAAATAGAGGAATAAAAAAATACTGTATATTTTTTATGCCATAACGGTTCGTCTCTTTGTTCACGAATTGGAAAATGTTTCCTTTGAGTACGTTGCTAATTTCAAACGTGCTTCAAGCCACGTTAAAAAAAAACGCTCTATAACTTGCGAACGTACGATCAAATATTGTGTGTGACTGAATCACAATAAACCTACGTCATTATTATTAATGATTACATTTACATGAGTTAATTTGTGTCACTAAAATACTAATTGCTCACCAGACACCAAAAGCAATCAATTCAATACAATGATGGCGAAACGGTTCGATGTTGACCACTCTCATTTCATTTAAAATATAATACTTGCTCGCCATTAAAATAGTTCTGTTCCGAACGTTTTAAATTATTTATTATATTAATCATTTTTAATAAACAAAGACTTTTAGCGTTCGACAATTTGGCTCGCTATACGTGTCAAAGTTCTTGCCGCTTCATAGGCCAAATAAATACACACAACTCAATCAATAACATTAGCAAAGAAAACATTACCCAAGAAACGAGTTCGCTTTCGTGGTCTACGGCAAACAACGAAAAATCGAGCTAGAAATTAAATATATTCCACCTCAATCCCGGTTCATGACCAGTCGGTATTTTCGCTCCGAGGGCAACGCGGCGAAACTCAGCGCCCAGTGCTAAATTAAGGGGGAGCGCCGGTAACCAGGGATTGTTGAAGGTTACAACAATGACAGGAGAACAGATTTCAGTGCAGAATGGCTCCAAGGTCCTAGCCAGTACGCAGTTCTTCTTCTGGGTGCTCAGAGTCTTAGGGTTGGCACCCTTCAAGGAAAACTTTCAGCAGTCTCGAGTGTGGCCATTCTACAGCCTCTTCCTGATCCTGCTAATCATCAGCACCAGCGCTAACTTCTTCAGGGTGCACCTCGAAGCGTTTCAGACTGGAGGGATGACCACTCAGAGGTTCATTTCTGGCTTACTGGCAACTCTCTCTATTATGTACACCAGCACTTCTTCGATCGTCTTTTCTGCGAGCAAAATTAATCTTGGCATCCAAGATTTATTCATCAATTTAGAAAAGATTGACGATCTTCTGGAGAGAGATCCTGTTTATAACGAGAGGAGCAAACGAGCCGTGTACATGGGTGTTTTCTGCACATTCGCAATCGTATTTTCACTAAACACGATAGATTTGGTGCTTTTTGGATCTCTCTTCCGACCGCTAACCGTCATGAGGTACTTTATGAACATGGTATTTTCTGTGACAAATATTCAATACGTTGGTACGGTCCTTATGATGAAGGCCAGGTACACTTACATCAACGAGCGTTTACTGGCATTGCAAGAAATAGAGAGTTCTCCAGATGTTGGTATTATCACCCCAAGGGACAAGGTCGCAGTCAGCCGCATTAAACATCCTCGATGGCACACGATCTCCCCCAAGCAAAGACTCATCAACACTATCAACAATTTCCGACAATCTCACAACTTGCTGCACAAGATTTCTGAACAAATAAACGTACTTTTTGGCGTCAAAATTCTTGGCAACGTTCTTCATATTCTGCTGACAGTCGTGACCAGCAATTATTTGCTTATTTCTCGGGTTCTCATTGCTGCCGACCTCCAAGGCGTCGAGCTGGCTCTCTTCTGCGTGTCTACGTTTGGGTGGTGGTGTTACAGCCACTTCTTCCTGCTGGCCATTGCCAAGGCATGTACGGACACCATCGAGGAGACCAAAAAGACGGCATTTTTAGTGCAGAAATGCATGTTTCTTCGACGCATGGGCTCGGAGGCGAAAGAAGAGGTACGCACCTTCGCGAAACAGTTGCAAAGCAACAAGCTAGTTTTTACAGCGTGCGGGATCTTCGATTTGAACATGTCGTTGTTGCTTAGTGTTGCCGGCACGGTCACTACTTATACTATTCTTCTGCTCACCCCTGATAAGAAGTAGCGGGTGACATTTTTGGGTCAAATGGCTGTAAACAGAAGGTCTTGCTTGCATCAATGGTAAATGACGGAATTCACATCACTAGCAAATTATTAAAAAATTAATTGCAAAAATATATTTGCTTATTTCATGTCACAAAAAAGTTGGACTCGAAATGTCAAATCACTTATTAGTTAGGCACCAACATTAAATCGCTGCCACAACTATAAACAATTACAACAAAAACTAAAAAGTTGAAGTTTGATATTTATTCTCTCTGTTTACAAGCTCACAAAAATATTGTAGCTTTTGGTAAAATAAATACTTGATAAATGCAGCTGTGTGTTTTCATAAAATCTAGCGTAAAAGCATTTTGCCATAGTATTTATTTATTGTCGCGTGCACCCTTGTTTTGCAGCAAAAGGGGCTGACTAAAAGCTGCCATACAGCACGATACGCCAAAATTCTGTGTCACATTGGTAGCTGGACCATATCTATTCCACGACCCGTTACGCGCAAAAAAACACAATCATGTTTAAATGTTTCCTGCAACATTACGTTTCATTTTCATCGCCCTGCCATCAAAGGTCAAACTGAGTTTTTACCAAATCCCTTCAGGAGGGCAGGCACATGCAATCATTTTTATGGCCTCCCCCATAAGAAAATAGCATAACAGAAGCTTCATCCCCTATCCTTTATAATCACTCTAGTTTTTAATGTCCATCTTATTTGATGTTTTCTTGCGAAATATGTGCTCCATTACGTAAGGCAATAAACTCCCGCTGGGGGGGACCGTACTTTTATACTCAAACAAGACTCGTTATTTATGCGATCAATTCTGGGGTTTTTGGCTCTTTCTAGGTCCACATATGAGCCACACTAGTATGTTTCTCTTATACCAAAGAAAAACATACCACCAACGTTAAATAAAGTATGTTTTACAACTAACTCTGTTATTATTTATACATCTTGCCATACCTATAACTGGCTTTTACTTCATTTTCTATGTAGAATTTTTCATGGGTTTTTTTACGGCAAGCTTTTTTCGTAGAGGAGATACCATCCCCTTTTCCCATATTGTGAGATATATAATATCAATTCCTTCCCATTCTAGAGAAATATAAAATGCAATCTCATTTCGCGAAAGAGTGAAATATATTTCGCTATCCGTCACAGTAACTGCAAGAACGCAATGAAATTACAGTCAATGGAAAAAGTATTGACGCGTTCCTCTTGGGGGGTGGGTGGGAGGCAAGAACAAGGGGTGCAATAGCATGCAGCAAGCTGCCAAGAGACGTTTTACCCTTTCCTTCCTTCATATACCGAAACGTTTAAATCAGAAGTAACTACAACCAACTACAACTATGCAGTAGTGCAGTGTAATGAAGGTAGTAAGTCTACATGTACCTAACCACATGAGACTGATTTTCTGATCAGCAAAAACTGTCGACAGGATAAACTAAAACAGTGAAAATTTAATGAGCTTTGCATGCTCTGCGAGTACGATTGAAATTTACTTAGATGGTCAATAGAACATCCGTTTACTACATTGATCAGACGACGCTCTGATTCAATTCTGTTTCAAATTTGTTCCTATTGTGTGCCCAATCTGTGCAAACCTGGGAGATGCACACTGAACGCTCTCCAGAAGATGTATCTTGCGATTCCATGCGCGTTGAACTCGGTGTTTTCGTTTGCTTCATCGTCGAGAGTATGTTTGTCGTGAAAAGTAGTAAAAAAAGTTGTGCGTCTAATTGCTGCTGTGTTTATTCCCACACATAATACACTTTTTAGTGCCATACCTGATAATTACACTCTAATCGATCGTGCAACTAGTGATTTTCAAAGTTTTAATATCGAACAATAATACGTGAAAAGGGGAGGATAACGACTCGTGTTTCCAAAGATCAATTATTGAAATTTTGGTACAGTGTTTACATCTAATTCCTATGCAGATAGTTCGATAAAAATCAGTTTGTAAGGCGTTTTATTTTTTTTTTACCTGTGTAGGCACACAAAAAAAAAACAGTAAAAAGAAACATGCACAAGTCTTTGCTTTAAAACCTGTCATTAGATTTGCTGATAATAGGTGCATGGAAATAGCAGACTTGACTCGTTATTGCTGGTAATAACGGGTCGTGATTGCAGACTGTGAAGAAGTGCAGGTTATCGAGCATTATGAGGTCTCAATGCAATAAAACACCTGTGTTTAATTCTCAGCTGAAGCTTCTTTATGTGGTGCACAGGTTTTCAACTACTAAACGCCTTGGAAAATACATTTGGAAATCACTTTGAACCAGAAGCCAAGATCGAGGATAAATATTTTCAGAAAATGAAATCTGTACTAGTGCCAAATCTTGAGTCCAAAAATGTCAGTGGATGAAATTTGATGTATGAGCTTCAAATTTAATTGGTAATTTTACTTACAATCAGATTAGGCAATTAAAAAAGAAAGATCATTCATATTTCAACGCTTGCCAATCCATGGAATTCAACAACGCTACCTCGAGGTGTTAAATCAATAATGGTTCATATAACGACTAATAATTTCGCATTCTTGTCATTTGGTCGTGTGTTGTTGTTTGATGTTGATGGGTGATCACGTGTGTAGCGCAAAGCTTCGTCTATCAGCGCACACAGAACTGAACAACGGGAGGCCTCTAATCATTTGATCGGGTGATTAATACGATCTGAATACAGGCAAACGTCACTTGTGAAGAGTGACAGATACTTGACACCTATTCACAGACTTCCGACTACCAGTTCTACTCTGCCAACGACTGTGTCTCCACGTGTGAATGCCTTGCTTTACAACTGTCATCAAGCAGACTAATGCCAAGGGATGCACACCCTTTTACATCTCTCACGAGTCACAATACAACGAGCATAAACACGAGATCATTTTGAGCAAAACTTAGATAAGAGGGTTCAACGCTAAATTTAATTGAATTTGTACAGAATGGTCGTATTTCGGTCAAGAGTTTAAAGAATGCACAGATTTAAAATCGCTCAAGAATTACACAGTGAAATGAGGACGTGGAGGTTGAGAAAAATGTCACAAAATGTAGTTCGTGTTTTTCTTAGGCTTGCAGCAAAACGAAGATGTCTTATTTTTGCGGCTGACGCTAGCTCGTTCAGGACATATCAACGTGTCTAAAATACGATTCCATGGATTGTCATAGAACAGGTCGTAAAATAAGATTGCCTTTTAAATCAATCATTAGAAAATCTAAACATAATCAATCACTAATTTACAAATACAGTATTTACTCATATATGTTCCACTCCAGCCACAACTAAGGCTATAGAATCCAAATTGGATCGCGTAGCACTGATTTCGTTACCATAAGGCGAGCACCTTGTGCAACCCTTACTGTTCAGTTCAGGGTGTTGGGGGTTGGAAGGTATTCGCACACACTCATACGCTCACACACAATCAATGCTCCCTCGACGAGAAGAGAAGGGGGTTGATAACAAGGTTGCAAGCTGCTTGCCAGCGAACGAGTATAATAATTATTAACTAATGACTCTTATCTTTTCAGCAGCAGGCGTCAAAAAATCCATTTCCATTAAAAGTCACCTTAAATTTGATGCTAATTGTGTATTCATGTACGGGGAATGTGTTGTTCCCTGTCTGGTGCTGTCCACAGCATAGGCTTGGCATGCACGTATTATGGGGTCCTATAGATCTCGTTTTCATTGTTCATTATTTGGCATACGCTTATGCAGAATGCAATGCAGTTTTTAATACAATGGCACTCTCGTTTTGCACTACTTTCGCGACTAAAAAGCGATTTGATACACTGTTTACACCTTCAGATGGAGCCTGATCATTGCTTATGCCGAAGCAGCATTCCGTTGATGCCGTTGGCATATTTAATTGGCACGTATTTTGGTAAATACAGAGGAAAGATGCATTTTCTCGCAATAAACAATTTTCGCATAAGAAGCGCTGTTTAGGTTGCAGTTAAGCGTTGGCTGATTTATGCAACCGACTGCGATTTGAATGCGCGCTCCAAAAAGAGTGAACCGATTTGATCGGATTGAATAAGTATTGCAAGTCGTGGCAGAGACGGGAGGCCTAATTGATTTATGTTTGGCTGGCATTTAGTTCAATTTTCCCCGTGTATTTATGATCAGAAGCAGATGGTTTCGCTATTCGCGTTTCCCTCTCTCTGCACTGTTCTCCCCCACTATATCATCTCAAAAGTAATATTAAATTTTTATAAGAATAAAAGAAGGAAAAAAAGAAAAATAGAAAATTCTTTTGCAGAGTAATATAGGTTTATGGCTTCCATCTGGGAGATTACTTTGGACATTTTTTGAAAGAAAGTAGACTTTTTAAAAGATGAGGGTGGTGGGTTGAATAAAATAGCATGAAATAAAACACGAGGAATAATTTTAGTTGTAAGCAACTCGGGTTCTACTTAAAAATATAGCGTTTTTGAATTATTTATTGTCTCACGACGACTTTCCTATTAAAGCGTTCATCATTATTACTCCACTGAACGTGACGCGGTGGGGTGGGGAGGCCATCCAACCAGGCTGCAGATTAAAACGAAACAATGCCTAGCACTTATCCTGAATGCAATATGGGTGCTTCGGATTTCTGCATTGAACAGATTTTTCAAGTGAAATGCAGCCAGAATATTACACAACACCGCGAATAAGCCGTGAGAAATTACAAACACACAAAAAAAAAACGAGAAAAAAACTAAAGGTTTGATGGAGAACTGATTTTTGAAAAACCATCTGATACACAAACGTGCTTGACAAATTGAAAATGGAGATAATTTATTAAAATACGTGCCCGAATTAGTTTCATATATAAATTATTATTTAAGCTGTCGGTTCCTGTTCACTGGGCGCGACATAATTTGCGAGCAATCTGAAAACACGAACACAAACCACCTTTTTTCCGTCGGAAGATCACAAAAATGTCGCGAGAATGCTGAGGCAACTATTTGCTCAAACCTGTGTTCACGATACAGCGGCAAACAAAGATGAGATGACACAACTGTCATAAATAACAACAAACATAACACAAAAATGAATTCCCTTGGCCCCATTAGCTGATCCCAAGTATCACATAAACAGCCAGCGTATCAATCCAAGCCACCAACATGCAAATGGTGGGGAGGGGGGCTTCACGAGAAAACTAACCCCCGTGCTGAGGTGTCACGTTCAAATCGGGCACGCGTCGTGCGTTTCAATCTCACGCATAATGAGCGACATCATAATAATAACCGGCATTCAATACGTGAACTCGTCGCATCTAGCCGACGTACATGCAAGGTACGGGTCGGTCGCCTTTTGTGCGTACGACGACCAAAAGAAACGTACCCGTCGCGTATGCAAACGACGCTCGACACTTTTCATAATAAGAGCCAATAAAGTCGTCAACAATCGAACCGCTTTATTATAATGTTTGGTTTTCATTGACAAATGGGTTCGCATGGGTTCGGGACGGGGGTTTCTCGATCGGGACACATGCGTATGCATATTGGGCACGCCGTGAAAGAGCAAAGTGAGAAAATTAGAACACCGCAATGGTACGCGCGGGCGCGATATCGGTCCGTTACAATTACAAATGAAATATAAGGGTTGAAATTGGGGTGAGTTAATCATTGTCTACATGTCGCCTGGTCGGATCATGTTCGTGGCAGCTCACTTTAAAGACCCGCCTTCATATCAAAGTGGACTCAAAGAAGGGTACGATTAATATTCAATATACTATGCAAAAATATATGTCTAGCATATAGGCATATTATGTGTATGTTCACCTTTGTCGAGGCTTAAAAACCACAAAGCTGAGTACTATTTGGCATAAAAGGGATGCCTTTTTTTAAAGCAGAGATTTTCCCTATGCAAATACAGGTGAAAGAACGTGTACCCTCGTATGAATAATAATTATCATATATTCCCCATCCCCTGGATTTGTTGCCCATTATGGGTAGGCATCAAACCTCTCGATCCCCTGGATCCAGCTGCTTACAGGGGTCTTGGGGGTCCGAGAGCCCCTTCGGAATCTGGGGGACAGAGCGCCGCGTAGCCCTGATTGGAAATGAAACATTATAACCCCTAGACCACAAACCGCGTCATGTTCACTGTGGCTATATTCAAATTGAAACATCATTATGAATATTTGGAGCTCGAACTGTGGTCTGATTTGAATTAAATGTGATGCCTATATTAACACCTCGTGACGATGCGCGCGATTGTGTTCGATAAAAAGAAGTGTGACCCCACTGTACATCAGGTCAGGTATGTAAATTTCTGCTGGGTCGGGTAACCACCCCTAAATTACAACATGTGAATTGTTGGGTGGTTGCTATGTAGGTAAGTCTCGTATTTCAATGTCGAAACAAACTATGTGCATTGAACACAACGTGTAATTGAAATCAAATGCAAGATCTTGGTAAACATTCTGTATTTATAGAAAGAGAGCGAGCGAGCGATAGAAAGAGAGAGACCGATAGCTAGAGAGAGCATATTACCGTTTCTGAAAGAAATGAGGTTATGTGCCTCTTTCTGTTAAAGGTGTTTCTGTAAATATTCAAATGATAATAAAATGGAGATCACATTCATTACAGACTTATATACATGCACCGAATAATTAGCAGCCCTGTTATTCATGAGCATAAACACTTGGCATTTTAAAATGCAGGAAATTAAAATATGTTTTCCAATGCATTTTGGAGACCTTTGGAGCTACACCTACGTTGTGAAAACAAAATACCTTACCTCAAAAGGTATCATGTACCAACGCTAGCCCCCCCCCCCCCCCCCTCTTCCATTGCCAGCATAAAAATAACCATATACTTTCGAGTTTTGCAGGGCATAGCTTCCACAACGTATAGCAGTTGGATATATGCTAAAAAATATAGCCTCATCATGCTCTTAGCCCCTAAACTACCCAATCTCTAGGAGTGCTTTCGAAATGCCCTCCCTGCCTGCTTGCCTACAGCAGCGAGTGCTAGCACCAACCACTCTTCAAGAATACTAACTCTTTCCGTTTGTAATATTCTAATGTTTTCTTCCTCGGGTGCTGCATTATTAGCCGTCCGAGTTGTGCAGTATGACCACAAAGAACACGGCTGACTAGAAAGAAATAAGACAGAATCGGTAGTAAACAAATGATAATTACCTGCATACATGCGTATCTATACCCTAAAAGGTACGCAAACCTAAAAGCCCTTGGTCTGCAACTGGAAGTAAAACCCTCAAACACAATTTGAAATTTTATGGACGTTCCATTTATTCTCTTATCTATTTGTGCTATAACAAAGATTCTTCTAAAATCCTGATCCCAGAAGAAAATGTGTAATGACTAATCAGAAACACAATCTGTCTGTCCCTTGATACTACCGTATCCCCATCGTTCTGCAAACACAAGGGAGCTAGGTCAATTTCATGGAAGTACAATCGAAGCCATAAAAGTTGCAATTACTACGCTGCAAGTAGTTCATTATTGAATCCACAAGATATGCCTTGCAATCCCCCAGACCTCGCTCAAACATGGCGAGAGTTTTGCAATGTTGAAAGTTTTACTTTAGAGCTAGTTAAATATAAGTTTTGATAAAATAAAAAGGGATTGTTATCTATGATTAGGGTAGCTGAAGTGTACGGACCTCTCTTGCTCTTGCAGCGATGTCGCAACAGGGGAGCTCGGCAAATAATAACTCTATTGTGTGATCACTCCCTAATTACAAAATAGGAATTGCGTAGGGCCTATATTTGTTTATTATCTTCAGTTCATGAAGTATCTATTATTATGTGCGTTCGTTCTCTCTCTGGGGAGGTCTGCACAAAACTCTCAAGCAAATAAACTCGCTGCCAAATTACGCTGTTTAAACAAAAACAACAAAAAGTTTTATTACATTCGGAAAACGAAAATTTTCTTTCTCCTCTTCGGTGCAGTCGGAAAAAAGAGAAAATAAAATCGGAGAGAATTTGGCAAGAGGCATAAATTGTTAGCAGAATTTGAAATTGTATTTCTGCTAAGGTCGTTAATTATTTTTAAGTAATTAACTCATTTAAAACAGCTCGTAACTAGAAACTTAGTTAACAAACTGGAGAAGAAACTTTTCTCATTAAGTTTGATTTTAAAGTTTCCATAATGATATGCAATAATAGTGTGTTTTACTACAAAAAAGTTCAACTAGAGTTAAATCTTTCAAGTTGAAAAGCTAGAAAAACAAGAAAGTTGATAAATAAATCAGAATTTTTATTTTATATTTAGTTTCGTACTTTAGTTAGAAAGGCAATCTTTTCGAATCTCTATCAGAGTTTTTCCCCCAAGGTCCACTTCAAGAAAAATGAATGTTTTCTTGTACAAATGAAGTGTATTCTCCAGGGGGACGCTCTGCTAGCTTTCAGGAATCCATTATTTAGCAGCTCGTGAAGGCTGAACGGCGAACGGCATCGCGCATCCTGATTTGATCCTGAGTCCTGACCGTCGGCCTAGGCTCGACACAACATCACGCTCGAAAGACATGCTTTTTTTATGCTTTTCGCAACTTCTCGGGACTGTGATTGCAGCACCAACTGATTTTATGAGCAGGGACGAAATTTTAAAACACTTTAGACCCTCGCTCTATCACAGACGCCAAAAAAAGAGGTTTTAGAGCGCAGGTATTTTCAATTTCCACAGTGAAATAGATTTCTCTAGTGATGAGCATTGTTCCCTTTGATTTGAAAGCGTTGACAGCAAACACCTTTGCGTGAAGTACATGGGTGTCTGAATATCCCAACATAAAGAATACGCAATTATCTTTGAGTTTCCAGTATTATCCAGTATTAATAAAATACCCCGCGCATTGCAAGCGTTTGCAATTTAAATAAGATTTCATCTAAAGACAACAACGAATCCAACGTCAAATTGGAGTTATTCGAGTTTGACATGTTGTGACGTGATATATCGTCACTAGAATCAGAGTGACTGTGAGTATTCACAGCCTCATGGTTCCACTCCTTGGAGAACTGTCATTCTCATCAAATACGCTAAAATCGTCTCAAAAAGCCTGTGTCCAAGTAGCTCAATGGGTTAGAGCAACACCCGCGATAGGTGGAGATCGGGGTTCGTGTCCCCGTTTGGACATCAATTTTTGAGACGGTTATGGTGTTGATAATAATAAAATAGCTCGCCTCAACTTCAAACAACTGCAATGAAATCAGGAGCATCTTGGAAGATCGTGACGTCAGATCTCTGATCTCTAATATTATTTGATATTAGAGATCAGTGCATTAGACCAGCAGCTTGGATGGCCGAGGTCTAGTACGACCAAAACAGTGACAGCGCACAAATTCATACAAACACCTTTTTTTTTTTAATTTTAAGTGCCCCAATCTAGCTAATTACCTTGTCTAGGGAATTTACTTTGCACAAAAACAATTACTGCTTCATCACATTTGATCATTATAAATTCTAATGTCATGAACTGAAAAGCTTATTTACAAAAGAAATATGTATGTTTTTCTGTTTTAAGGAGAAAGATTCCTACCGATTTCAGACCAATCTTTCGACACGTTTACTGGCATCACCGTTTAAGTTAGAATTCTAGAAATCGAGTATGTTCTAGACAAAGAATTAAACTTATGAACAACAGGTTTCTTTTTTCGAAATTATTTTTTTCTCTTGCCAAATTGTGGCAAAGTGGTGCGAATTATGGCTGTACAAAGTTTGAGTCAAATAAACAACAACAAAAATTAAGAAAAAAAACTACATGAATCTTTCAAAGCAATTTATAAAAGTATTTGAGTCGATTTTTATTGAAAGATAACCCATGCAGGCTTTAATCTAGCGGAACGGGTCTCTACTCCCTACGATGCTTTGGGGATGCTAAACAATAACATCAAAGTAAAGCATTTTGGAAACGCTAAAAAATTCTTGAAAAGTTGGGATTCTTTGTTAGTCCGGGATCACGAAAAGGAAAAACGCAGGATTTTAATCGAAGTCAACACTCTAAATCCACTGCAAATAATTTAGAATAATAATAATAATAATAATTATTATTATTATTATTATTATTATTATTATTATTATTATTATTATTATAATAATTTATAATAATAATAATAATAATAATAATGGTTTGTTGTCACGATCAACCTTGCGGTATTATAAATGAGGAAGAGTGGCACAAACACTGCGCATAGTATTTTTGTTAGGTGATAAAAATTGATCTGAGAAATTGATATATTTCTGGGGTAGAATGTTGAACAACGTCAAACACAACACAACCAACTTTAACAAAAATAAATTATCTCTCAAATGAACTATTTATATCGTGTAAAACATACCCTGCTTAATTCAAAGCTGCTAATTTGAATTTATTCACGATTACAGCATTTAGTGATTCTAGTTATTCGAAAATTCGCGCCACCTCAGAGCACGCAAGCCCAGCAAGGACGGTGGGATCAAGCATCGGTAATAATTTGGACGATGCGTCCGGCATTTCTTTATTTAAACTCAATTCAGCCTATGGAATTAAACAAAGGTCAGCATTATATCATCGAGTAACTATAAATACCGACATTTTTATCTCAGTTCATCGCTCGCAGTCCAAAATACATTGGGGATCGTCAACATTGACACCAAAGCAAAATATGTAATCCGAGGACTTACCTTTTGGCTGATTGCGTTACGTCTACGCTGCTGCTGCGCTGAACTTCGATTCGATGCAAGTAAGTAGCAAATAATAATAACGATTAGTCGTTGAAGTGAAATGCTTAATTGAGAGTAAAACGTAAAAATATTGCTATTCTTTAAACGCTTATAACCTTCCAGTCCCTTGCGTCATATAACACCGTGCCATCAGCTGTTGGCTTGGTTGGATCTCGCTAAGCCCGTAAGTGGTGCCACACGGCGGAGAAATTGGAACTCGGTCGTCCGGCTACCCCGCGGCACTTTCAAACTTTTTCATACATGGAAACTATTCTAAACTGATCGCGAATTAACCGTAAAAACGTCTCATTAACCACATCAATTGTCTTTATTTTGTCTTTTCTTAGCATGATAAGATCACCAGCTAAATATTTAATCAGAAGAGGTCCGTTTGAATTGGCTTTACAGTCTCAATTTAATTCCACCTCGTTTGTAAATGAAGAAACTAGCAAAAAGGACTCAGTTTCCAAACCTAGAACTGCAGCGATTTTAGGTATGTTTGACATGTTATTATTTTCACTCCGGAACTCACTTTGGTTGCCTCTTTGATGGCTTAAAACTCTCAAATGCTTATAAGTATAAGGTTCGGAATCGCCCCTCTAATCGTTGCAATTTGTAATCCAGTGATCGGCGATGAGATCCTGAAAGGTCAGGTCCACGACACAAATTCCCATTTCGCCTCAAAAATCTTTTACGATATGGGCATTAAAGTGAAAAGGGTAAGAAAAATTGATACAAATGAAAACACCCGATTAAAGTTCGAACGCCTTGAAAAAATGCTCGACATTCTTTCAGATCGTTGTCATTGGCGACAGTGAAGATGACATTGTCCAAGAAATCAAGTTTTCATCGCCCAGATACACTTATGTGATAACGACTGGCGGAATCGGCCCGACACACGATGACATCACTTTCGATGGTTAATCTGCTGCATTACGGTCTAGATATTGTTTGATTTGTTGTGTTTAACGACGTACTGTTTTTGAAAAAGAGCCCTGTGACACTGGTTTAATGGCGTTGGCGAAATAGTGGGTGATAATAAGAATGATTGTTAATCCAACCTAGTAGAAGCAAGAAGGGGAAACCCGGCGCCGTCATGTAGCCTAATCCTGTCGAAGTGCACCAAGGGGACCACCGGCTTAGCGTCCCTTCCGAAGGACGGTGCAACAGGATTCCTCCACAAATCCATGCCGTCGAGAGGTTGATAAACAATGCGAATGAAGTTGATGCTTTAACTTTCATCCCTCCAACCTCTCTCCCAAACAGAACTGGTCATGTATATGATGGTCACCCATCCAATACCTGACCCAGCACAGTGTTGCTTAACTTCGGTGATCTCATGAGAATAGGAGTTTACATTCTGTCAAAGCATTCGGTATACCAGTCTAGATAAATGGCATGCCAAATAATATACATAACCATAGAAATTAAAATAGGCCTTTTGCTAGCTAAAAGCTTTGCTAGCTTTTTGCCTTTTGATCGAATGCTCAAGTGTCTGCAATGTTCATTCCAGCTGTTGCCAAGGCTTTCGAACAGCCAGTGGTACCGCATCCAGATCTAGTAAAAATATGCTCTGAATTCTTTAAAACCAATGACATGAATGCTCCAGCATTGAAGCTAGCTCACGTAAGGATACGTTTCGACATCTTCAATAAAATGTAAACAATTTTCAATCTGTGCAAGAGTATAATTTCAGATTATTTGTCTGCAGATTCCTCAATCCGCCAAATTGACATTCGGTTTTGACAAAACACGAGGCCGACGTACCTTCTACCCGAACGTGTCGGTGAAAAACGTCTACATATTTCCCGGAGTTCCACAACTCATGGAACGCCTGTTTTCCGCCGTCGCGGAAAAGCTTTTCGGTGGCGGTGATTCCCAATTTTTCCTGAAAGAGATTTATGTAAACGTAGCCGAAGACCAGCTTGCCGACAGCCTGAACAAGGTCGTATGCGCGTTCCCTGAAGTTGTGTTCGGCTCGTACCCCAAGTTCTTTGACTCCCGCTACAAGGTCAAGCTTACAATCGAGTCGGAAAACGAAGAGGAAGCGAACAGAGCTTTCCTTGCGCTTCGCAATGCTTTGCCGCAGGAAGCACTCGTCAGGTACGACGAGACCCCACTGGTAGGGGCGTATGAAAAGCTGGTGAATCTAGCTGAAGAAATTAATGGTGAACATTTACGGAAAACGCTTCAAATAATTGAAGAAAGCTGCCATAAACATAGGTAAAAACAATTCCAACCCCAAAATAACCACAGAATTCTTTCTCATATACCTAACATTCAATGTTTCAATGTTTCAGCCCCCACGAGATATGCTTATATTTTGACGGTTCAAAGGAGGCGAGCGTAGTCTTGCACTTGTATTACGCTTGCTTGAGAAAACTGGGAAAAGATGAGACAATTTGCGCGTTCTGCACAGAAGAACCGGGACGAAGCGACGGACTGAACAATTTTATGAAACAAACCATTCGACAGTAATATCATAAGCTCTTACTATTTCTGTATTCACATTTTGCAGTACACCTTGCACTCATGAGTTCTATACGAATTTCCTCTCAGATACAACATCCACTCGTTTGAAAGTTTACAAAGCCCGTTGTCAACTGTGGCTACCGAATACTTGGCTGCGCATCCCGAGAAGGCTGTGCTCGTGGTGGGCTCGAGCGCAGCCGCCGAGCAGTGGGCGCAGACTGCGCCGCAAGTGCCGCTGGTCAAGCCGATAGCCGGCTGGACCGACGCACAAGTCTTGGAGTGTCTACAAGCCCTGTTTATTCCATTTTATACGAGCAGCAGCACGAAATGATGGACAAACTTTGGAATACATTTTGGGCTAGAGACAGTGCTGTTAGATAAGGGAGTAAATTATTGTATGTGTTTATTTTGTTTCCTAATACAGTATATAATAGCATTCGAAATATCAATTAAGATTGTTTAATATTTACAACTAACCTAACATAACTCTTGAAATCTTTGGGCTTTTTAACCACTTAAACCACGGGGTAGTGTGAAATCAGAATGAAAAATGCAAATTACAGTTCAATAAGCTATTGGAATGAAATCGAATCGTGACTCGCTTGAATAGAACACTCAATTTGCCAGACAAGATCGTTATCTTAGGCATGCGTCGGTCGCGCTATGACAAGGATGGGCGTCAGTGCCGCCATGAACAGAAGAGAATTCGCCCCATATTTAGCGTTTCCCGAGGTCAGTGCGTTGTGACCCTCCGTTGTGACACTCGGCTCGTGGTGGTCATCGCGCCTTCCCGACCGCGCAGACACCGCTGCGGAGGAGTCGCTACCCTCTTCATGCTCAGGCGCTTCCGGCGCGCAAAGGTCCAGGTCCTCTTTCAAGCAAGACACCTTGACCTGATCGAAGAAATCTTTCACCGAACGTTTATTGGTGCAATTTGATTGGCAGTAGTTGTTTGATGAAAAATCCCCAAAATTGGGTGTGGCCAGTGATACAGAAAGCTCCACGAATCGAAGTATTTCGGCAAAATCACAATTGCACTGGAAAGAGTTTTGTAGAAATTCGGCAGATATAAATTCTAGAATGCTAGGATTAATGTTAACATCATGAAAAAGGTTATGTGTTATTATCACTTGTGCTCCCTCAACCTTGTTGGCTAACGCGATTGGTATACTGAAGAAGGTGTTGTTGAAGATGTTGATTTTCTTCGAGGAGATTTGCATGCCATCTGCTTCCGATTTGCCAAAGGTACTCTGAAGAATGTCAATGCCGATGGCGGCGTCGATGATGATAGAGCTGGGGGCCAAGCGTTTCAGGGTGGAACCGCTGATTCGTAGGTTCTGCGCCTTCAGCTGCAAACCTTTATTCTCCACGTGTTCCACCTATGAAAAAAGACATACTATCTGTTATCATGTCTTCTACGGAGATTATCACAGAATACTTCTTCTTCTCAATTAATTTTTATAAGCGCAATAAAATGCGGTGGTGAATGTACATAGAACATAAAGGGACCCTTGTCCTAGCCAGCGCTCTAATGAATTTCGTACCTGGCATCTGTCTATGTTCAAATTGGATTGCTCGCCCATCACAAACAGTGTCGAGTTGCTCTTAATGGTCCCGATTTTCAGATCTGCGAGCTCCAATTTGCGAAGTTTCACGTTGTAGAGAGCGAGTTCGGGGATCTCGTGGATCGTCGTATTTCGGATCGCGATCTCGCCGATCTCGGCGCCCAGAAAAGCCATGGCCTTTAGCTGCAAGTCGTCGACGTCCTCGATCTTGAGAGAGTCCAGCTTGGCGAAAACGCCGACGGGAAAGATCGCCGTTTTCACTTGTTTTAAAATCACGTTGCTCAGATCGTGCTTGTTTGCGAAAGATTTTTGTTTGAAGTGGACCGAATCGCAGTCGACCACGGTAAATGATTCCAAGTGAGGGAGTTCTTTCATGTTATCAACCGTCGTAGTGATTACCTACGGAAGCAGAAATTAAAATATTGTTAGACAAATGCTTAGCTGTGTCTTGGATAGTGCCACGTGAAGATCACAAAAAGTGATCAAGTCATCAAAGTGGTCAAAAAAGTGAACGCAGAGTCATTGAATTAGATTTGCATTTAGGTGGGTCCTGCAGGTTTCCAGTTATAACGAAATGCTGACCAAATCATCTCATACATCGCATGGGTCTGGAAAAGGCATTTTATCAATTTTTATTTGCACTCAACGAGTCGATTATATAGAATGCATTACGCTCGGTTTAGGCTTACCCGCATTGTGGCATTGCAGTTGCACCGGACTTCTTTGGCCTGTTCTGCACTGACACTCGGCATACATTGGCACGTGTCGCAAATGTTGTTGACCTTTGGGGCTGCAAGCCCGAAGCACACCAAAGCTGACAAGAACAGCACGCACACGAAAAAGCCCCTCATCTTCGCCGAGAGATTGCATCAAAGTGGGACAGGGGGTTTCAAGCGGCGACTTTTATATCGACTTGCAAGTGTTGACAGATTGTGAATTCTGGCTACTGACGTCTTACTTCATATACCGGCAACCACACATCCTGTTTTTGCTTGATGCGAACATCTATTTCTAAATTCTAATCAATTTGTAGAATTTTAGAGTAAATCGTGGATAAATGCTTGATGATCAGAATATCACTTTGAAAATTGAAAATTGAAAATAAAGTGATGATGCTACTATGCTGAAAACATGTAATTACAAGCAACGTGTAGGGAACCCCTTTTTAAATTTTGTGAAAAATTTGACTAAAAAGGCTTGGCCACTACGTGATAGTTACGACGACTGTCTTGTCCGCGTGTATTTTCTTTTTTCCTCGGGGAACAAATCAAGAAATGAGATCATCTTTAAATCAAGAAATTCGTCGAGTGCTCACTGCTCAGTATAAATCGTGGAATTTCTGGAATTTCTTGTGGTCATTTCCTGGGCTCATTTCCTTCCTCACACTCGCCTTATGCCATCATATGCTTCTGAATGACTCATGCTGAGTCACAGCAGTCAGTGGTTTCAAATAGGCAAACGTATTGTTTATACACAGAATTTTATTCATATTTTTGTACATTTTCTTACTTATATAGACATCATATGGTACCTACACTTTATAAAGCGTGTGCTGTTCACAACCCATTGCCATGAGTGTCACCGACTCGCCAGTCGCAGGCATCTCGCTTTCTTAATTATTATTGGCAACTTGATGGCACTTCTTACTTTCCTTGCAAATTATTTTGTTCAATCAAAACGTCTGGCTTCATCGTTAGTAAAGTTACGAAGTAAACTCACTACAAAGTACCGGAACGTCATTGGAAATTAAATCTGTACAGCAATCTATAATTTTTCGTAGCTTCAATTTTGATTTTCTGAAATTAGTACACTGAACATTTTTTCTCCTGAGAATGTAAATTGAATGTTACATTCCCATCCAAGATATTCGAAGAAAACAAGCTCAATGTTCATTGGACGTCATACATTTTTAAACGTTAAGTTCAACCCACGGCATGCACCGTGAAACTGCCGAGAATCAGCAGGGGCTGAGTTCGACGACGCATCAGTGACATCGACACCTCTCTGAGGGACACTGCGACGGGTACACAATGCACTTGTCCTGACAGTAGACGTCGGCGCCGGGACGCCCCTCGATCTCCCCGATGGCGTCGCATACTTCCCTGCAACGTGAAACCGACGTCGTCAGCATCTCGACGTGGATGACTGATACTCAATGCTCATTGACCAATTCAATATCCATCGTTCCATATCTTTGATACCAGACCAAACAGCCAATCCTGATTCTATGCGTTTTCTTTCACAAAATTAATCAAAATCTTACATGTCAGTCCAAGTAAATAAATTCCTTTAAAAATTATAAACATAAGACATTTGCAAAAGCCAGTGGAAGAGGTTGTTTAGGTTCGATTTGTTGTAGCTGTTGTGTTTAACGACGCAAAGTTTGGCAACAGACCCTGTGGCACTGGTCGGTGAATGAGTACGCGACTTTGAGGATGGTTATGAGCCCTACCTTGCCCAAAAAGTTTAAGGGGGGAGGGGTGCCAAGACTAAACCTACTCCTGTCGAAAAGCACCCTTCCTTAGCCTCCTTCCCGAAGGGCGGTACAACTTGAAAAAACATGACTGCTTCACAGATCCATGTTGTCGAGAGGTTGATACGAAAGACGAGTAAAGTTGTTCTAACTTTAATCCCTTTCTCTTTCCCAAACAGAACTCATGTATAACTCATGTACCTATATGATGGTCACCCATCCAATACCTGACCCAACACAGTGTTGCTTAACTTCGGTGATCTCACGAAAACCCATGCTTCCAGCATGCCTAATGTTTCGTTCTGTTTCGAAGCAACTACTAGGATTTTGTAAGTGCCAGTGCACATGATATTTGTGATCTGAGCAAAATCTGAAAACGTACGGGCATTTGCAGATCTGCGGCGGGCAGTGCGGAGGATACCGAAGACAGTTGGTCTGGCACCATTGGCCCATTCCTGGCATTCGGCGGTAGAACGGCGTAGGAACACACACTTGCGACCTGAAAAACACGAGGGTTTCATTTAAAAGTACAAAAACCCCAAGAACCTAAAACCACGGCAAACCAAACAAAAACTCTCAAAAAAGTATCAACTATTTTTACCGACGTTGCGTAACTTATTTATCTGTTTCAGCTAGCAAATATTATTATATTTTTCTTTGGCAACTAGCGCTAAAGTTAAATAAAGTAGACATGAGTCTAAAAACCATAAAAGAAAAAAAAAATACTGGACAATACTGCCTATTTTTAATTGGAAAGAGTTCGTTCATAAAATGAAAATGCAAATGAAATCTAACAAAAATGAGCATCCGATAGAAAGGATGTGCCCTTTTTAGACGAAGTTATAACTGCTGTCCGGACGAAAGGTTCATATTTAGTGAAGAGATTTCTTTGGTTAGATCAATCAAGTTAATCACCTGATGACCAAAGGAGATATCTTCTGCGGCTCCCGGAAGCTTCTGTAGTAAAGCAGGAAGGGGTTTTCCTGGTGCGAGACAAACAGTGGCGGTAAACCGGAAGTGCTTGTGACTATTGTGATATCGGCGCAGTTGCGAAATGTCTCTGGGCGACCACAGCCTACCGCCTCGGTGCCGTTGTCGCAAGTGCCCCACATGTTACCTGTGGCGAGAGGGTGATTATGAGGTTAATTATGCACGTAGCCTAGCAGCCTGTGCTGGCACTTAGCAACGCTCGCCGTTGGCATCCTTTCAGAAGAAATGTGTACCGCGGATTGCAGGAATACTCCACAAATCAACACTACAAGAAATGGCGCAAATAGACCATCAGTCACTTGATGAATGGATGATAATATAATTTTTGTCTACATAACCTAGCCTAGAAGGGAGGATAGTCAACCCGATGCCGGCAAATGGCATTTATCCCTGTCGAAGAGCCTCAAGAGGACCACCAGCTAAACGTCCCAATTCTGAAGAACGGTGATGAGGTCATAGTGGTCACCAATACAACACCCGATGAGCGCTGATTTTCCTTGGTTTTCTGAGATTTCCCGTCAACGTTCCACTCAAACAGCTGGTGGGGAATTTTCTGTATCAAAAAGTTACGGCTCTCTCCCCTCTCAGATTCTCCGATCTCCAAACAAGACGAAGGTGTCTTTGAATATTGTGTGGGTGATGAAACCTGGTATAAGAGCTTCGATTTGACGTAAAGCCTGTCGGACGGTTACCTGTGTAATATGTCCACTGAATCACGCACTGGCTACAGGTGACATAAGGCGGCAAACGCACTTTGTAGGTGAAGATCGCCTTCTTCTT
The DNA here is from genome assembly GCA_947568835.1 of Protonemura montana. NCBI lineage: Eukaryota > Metazoa > Arthropoda > Insecta > Plecoptera > Nemouridae > Protonemura > Protonemura montana. The sequence goes on along the minus strand of OX387602.1, from coordinate 26,247,739 downwards.
TGTCTCCAAGGGGATAATAAACCTGTTGTCGCGAGATCCCGACAAGAACAGGGGGAATCTGAAAGAGAATCAGTGTCGGTGTGACCAGAAGATCATTAGAGCATCATCAGCATCCATCAAGCTCTGCAGCCGGGATGACCGGCCACCTCTATCATTATCTAGTCGTGTTAAATGTCGTGAGCTTGTTCTTTTGGCACTAATATTAATGAATCTTGTTTTATCTAACACTCATAGTGATTAGTTTTTAAAAGTATTGGAGGAGTATGATAATTTTCTTTGGTAGGTGTATAATTTTTTTTTTCTTGTTTGTTAATTTAAATATTTTTTTCAGCGTACATGGCAGGTCACGTGTTTCACACGAGAAATGAGTCGTGTGCGGATTTAATTGAAAATTTACATTTAGTGATATCTGAAAGAAGAAAAATTACTTGTCTTAAATATTTGAAATGGATAATGTCAGAGGGTTATTCCTCGTGCGCAGTTTGTAATTGTTCTGAGCTTTGGTCGAGCTCGAGAAGAACATTTTATTTCTTATATTTTTTTTACACTATCAGTCATAATTGTATGCAAGGTCTTTGATGCTGTCATGCGGCGTTTTCGTTAAAATGATCTCGATGCGCCACTGGTTTTGACCCCTTAAGTATTTGTAAATGTCACCTTCGTGATGTAAATTTACAAAATGATGTCACCCCTATAATACTGCACTTGTTCAGTGTTCGCTGTGTTTTTTTTTCAACTTTGATATTGCGATATGAAATAACTTTGTTCGTGTCCGGCTTGTCGGTAACGAGGTTGTCGACCACGGACTCTTTTCAAAACGCTTCAGACTCTTGTTCAAAGATATTAGATCGTGCTAATAGATATTTCGTGTTCATTGATTGGTAGTATATATCTAAACTATTTAGCATCCGAGTATTGACTACAACTACAGTAAAAATATGTTGACTTCGTGGAATATCCAAGTGTTGTTGTGTCCTTAATGCAATAATATATCATATTTAACTCATAAATATTCACAACTAGTCACGAACTAAGGCATTAAGAGGTTGTGTACAGGATTAATTCATTAGTTTGGGATTGCCAAGATTGTACCGAATGAGCTACGACGTTAGAAGATTGCAGAGCACATGCCATCAGTCAGTTCTTCCTCGATGTCAGAACGGAAAATCGAGGTTCAAGGTTTTCACGTTTCAGTTGAAGACTTTTGTAAATAATTGATACTTTGAATCCATCACTCGTCAACGTCTGATTCCTAACAAAAAAATTATGAGTTTTGATCGCGTTTAAGTCTATTACCATGTCAGCGAATTATTGCCTCAGGTAGCTTAATATCTCATACATTATCAGAAAAATTTGGGAATCGTCTTTATCTTAAGGAAAAAATCAGGTTAATTGTGTTTTTTTGTTATCCATAAATTATTTTAAACGACAAAAAAATAAGAATACAAGAACAAAATCATAATAATCAGCAACATTTAAATGTTAACTACCTTCAATTTTCTTGCTTTTCCTAATGAAAGCAGAGAAGCACAAAATATGGTAAGTACAGCAATTATAAACTTTTTCCCTTTTGTTATGCACTTACCATAATTACCATTTCCTATTTCCCTTTAGCATGTTTTGCTTAAACCATAAATTATCATCTTTTCACATACAATTTTTGTGATTATTACAAAAATCAATTGTGACAAGGTTTTGATTTCCTGCAAAAGTCAGCGTAGACCAAATCCAAACTGCATGGAGTTGAAATCTTAAGTAAATTTAACCCTCTGGTTTCCTCTCACTAAGAGTTGTAATCATTCGTTTAAGTTAGGGGAAAACGACAGCGTCTTAGCATACTTATATACGGTCTTTAGTCATAGCTTAGGAATATCATACCTGTCAAAGCATTCCTGAGTCGCTTCATTCTTAGGGTTGTTATTAGGACAGAGGAACATCTCGAAGCGACCCCAGTGGTTAGCGGTGAGCTCGACCTCGACGTCGATTTCTTGGCCTGCGCTGTAATGCCTCCCGATGACCCCCTTGGCGTACTGGCCCCCTGCTTCATGCGGCCTCGGCTCCTGGAAGTGGTACGGGTCCCCGCAGATGCCACATTGACCACGGTTTTGCTCCCACTGCACTAAAACGAGGGCGACATTTTGATTACCACCCCGTCCAGTTGACACGGTCGTGACTGACACAAAATCTGTTGACGGTGACACGTTTGTCTGGTTAGTTGATCATTGACTTGCTTATTCATATTCCATTAAATTGATATCTCTGCGATGTTGGCGCAATACTGTAGGGTCAGTTTGATAAAATATTTCTAAATTCTCAAACACAGGCTAAAATAAGTGCCCCCCCCCCTCTCCCCCCCCCCCCTCCCCCCCCGGAAAATGTCAGGCAGTCACCATGCGACTTCAAATAAAGGATACAGGTTCAACCTGATTTTGCGTGAACTTTGTCCGCCCGAGCATTCTTGAAAATGAATCTCCGATGTTTGTGTCGCCTTGGAATCTTCGAATCGTTGAAATGCAATCTTTTAGAAATTATCGTGTGGAAGAACAATGCGAATCGGGCAAGATAAAGGACAATGACATTCAGGGTCATGTGTTCGATATTCCTGGAAAATGTTAGCTTGAAATTGGAATGCAATTGCTTTGCATGATGATAATTGATTATAGTATTATCTTCATGGGTTAAATAAATTCCTGGGTGCGCTTCAATGCAGTATGTCGTGTAGGTATTCTGTTTATCAATATTATAGAGTTGCACTGTTGCTTTTGAGTTGTCCCAAAAGTTTCCGATCTGCCGTAGCTATGACGAGAAATTTAGAGGAATGATTGTAGGAAATGAAATAAATTGAGTGAAAACCAATTTCTTTGCTCGTCATATTCGATAATATGGCTTCGACTATAAAGAGATCCGCAAAACGGTTTGGGGTGTTGGACATATCGGTTCTCGTGAGGTTTCCGAAGTTAAGCAACTCTGCGCTGGATCAGGTATTTAATGGGTGACCTCCATAAATGTGACCAGTTCTTGTGGAGAGAGAAGCTGGAGGGATGAAAGTTAGCACGGCATCTTTATTCGTCTTTTTAATCAACCTCTCGACAACATGGAGTTATGCAAGAATTCTGTTGTTCGAGTTGTATCGTCCTTCGATAGGGACGTTAAGCCGGTGGACCCCAAAGGCTCTTGGAAGGGAGTCGGCCGCATGCCGACACCGGGTTTCTCCTCCTTCCTTCTAGGCTTGGTAAGATACATAATCATATTCATCAACACCCACTCAATCACCGATGGCTTTAGACCAGTGCCACAGTGCCTTTTGTCAAAATAGTACGTCGTTACACTCAAAATTTCAATCAATGGGGATCTCACCTGCATAACCGCCACAGAAGAGCTCGTTGTCGTTGTAGTTGACGGGGTTAGGAAAGCCGAACCTCCACATACTGTTCCTGGCTGGCGGGTCCATCAGCCGGCCATGGCCCTCAACTCCCTCTTCTTGCAGCGCCTGCGAAACGACAACCAAGCTGGCCAACCAATCGCTAGGAATAACATATTTTCTTTAGTTCTAGAAGGCTAGTTCTGTCACCAGGCGCATTGATTGAAGACGTTGATAGCGAGAGGAACATGTCAACTTTCTTTGCGTACCTTTACTTGCTTTGGTGGAAACTACGAATTGAGGGTTGGCTATCAAAGATTTAATTCCACCGTATCAACTTGTCCAGCCTATTGTGAGAGCTTGCACTTGCAGTCTGAAAAGAATTTATATAAAGGCGTGACACTCTATTAAAGCTTGCACACCTTGCAACGAGGCACTATTCCTTTCCTTTATTTAAGATTTTATGTCAACAAAGCTGTGTGGGCCCGCGATCATTGTGGTCGCTACCTTTTCGTGCAACAATTTACTGCCTTCCCTTTCCGTGGGCAAAGCATGCAAGTGCCAAGCACGTGTAAATTTGATTACATCACTAAGTTTTACACGTGGAGAGTGACTTATAAATCTTCATCCCTGGACCAGGACCAGTTTACAGTTTTGCAGTTTGCTTATTTATTGTCCCTGTCATTTGATATCTTCCTGTGTAATATTCTTTTCAGAGCCAAGGGTCAAATTCTCCGTGCTTTTTGGCACTGAATCATATGCTGCGCGAACAAGGTTCGAACGTGCAATGCAATTACTTGATAGCAAGTCATGCGGCTTTTGGAGTTTGACCGACCCGTGGCCAGAATCATTCTTGTCGGATTACAGGTTGTATGGAGTTTCAGGTGAGTGAGTTATCTTGTCGCGATAAAAGTAAAAAAGAATGCTCGAGTGTATAAATCAATTCAAGCCCACAAACCACTATAAAATACCTGAAATGTTTGATATGACCACGGTCCAACACACAGATAACCTATTAGGTAGACAGACCTATGGCTGGGCCATTTCGACCCGCTTGTTCGATTCTTCAACGTCTTTAAACAGACAGTGATCCGTTTTGCACGTTTTTTTTACAGCCAAGAAAGGAGTTTTAATAGAAACAAAAGGTTCAACGGTAATACCCATGTGTATCGAGGCCGTTCACAAAAATGTGCTATCTGATTCTTAATCATTGGGCACAATTAAAATTTAGATCACATCAACGCCCCCGACTTCACCGAAATAGAATTGGCAATTCTCAGGTGGCATTGAGTTGTAGTAATACCGTCAATTTGTGATTAGCAAATACAATTTGATTAATAATTCAGATCGAGGAATCAAGTTCAGGGTGTGGCTGTCTTAAGTTGTGTGTTTGTGTGGTCAAGGACATTCCGATGGTCCTCAGCAGCATGTAATCCGGTCCTTGACAATCGAATCCTTGTTATTTTAATAGAATTGATTTAACGTACACCCTCAGCGATAATTTGTCGACAGAGTCATGCAGCTGCCCAATAATTACAGAGTAATTTCGATCCGGCCTGTCGTTTGACAAACAGATTGCTGCTTGCCAAAATATTTTTCAATGTAGCCAAATCATCGCTGCACACCTACGTGAGTATCGCCTGCTTTTGTTATTAAATTAGAGATGTGGTGACGTCGCCTATTAATCAAGTCACCTGAAGGAGAAGAACCCATGCTCCAATGAACGTACGGCGGCTCAGCGGACTCGCCGAGGTTTTCATCCTCGAGAAAGATCCTGCAAAAACACAACACTCTTTTAATCAACCTTTATCAAGCACTTTTATGATCTTCTGTCACAAATTTCCGTGTTCAAGGCTGGTGTCTCGCTCGCATTAACCATTTTTTGTGCTTGGTTGCAGAGTTGTTCTTTCTGGATTCAAGCTGGCGTCTGCAGCCCAGCAGCGAGGTCTGGTGTTGTCTAATGTATGGAAGAAGATGGTTGAACAGGATTTCAAGTCTACATATTCATTTCGCTGGTAGTGGAACAATTCAACTGAAGAATTTCAATTGTTCGGAGCAGAACTGTTACTTTTGTTCCTAAAGCTTTGATTTTAAAATACATTTTTAAGAAGAGCTGAAATCCACGGGCAGAAGCCAAGAGAGGGTTGAAAGGGACAGAAGGGTTCTGTCTTGTTCTTTACAGAAGGTACTCAGTTTTCACGCCAGCGATTTTTGCAGTCCCAAATGATGGAAAACACAACAAAAAAAAACTCTTTTCTAAACATCATATTACATTTTAAGTGAGTATGTTTCAATTTTTATAAGGCATGGACCACCCATGCTCAATATACCGATTTTGTATTTTTTCTATCAAATCTTTGATTAGATAAAGAAAAGTTAGCACTCTTTTCGAAGATATTATTCGTAAGATCGCAAACAATTGTTGTAAAGATAACATTGCATTCAGTAGAACCAGAGATAGGTCATCACTTTTCGTCAATTTTAGGTTCATCGTCATTAGGTGTGCCTGGCTTCCTCCCAAACATAAAAAAAAAGTTCCTACGCAACTACTTATGGATGAAGATCTATTCCAAGCCTAGAGCGAGCAGTTGAGAAAATACTGCTTGAAAAGAAAAGTGTTTTGCAAGTTGTGGGATTGATTCGCGTGCCGCTCTAAGGCATGGACTGCTCCCCGCTTAACCGACCTATCAAAACACTAACAGATGTAAAGTGATTGCGTAGCTCTCAGCAACCGATTAAGCCTCGTTTAATTTCATTGCCCTGTCATTATGAGCTTGCAATTTATGCGTCGTGACATGTGAGGTTTTACCATGGTGCATTAATATGACAGTACAAAGCCCGAGTCGGCCACCAGACGCGACGCAATACGTTTCATGAACTGCACACCGCGTTTGAAGCAAGTAGGTGCATTATTATTGTTTCACTGAATGAATTTCGAACTGTAATCTGTCAGCCCACGTGTTACGGGGTGATATACCGCACAAGCACAATGGACGTCTGTTAAACAAAGAATACATCAATTTTAGTTGTTTTTCGAGTTGTTTATGTGTGGAAATTATGTAGATGGGTTGCGGCTGATTAGATCGAGTTTGTCAATATATTTTCATCGATGAGTCTAGCTGGACCCTCCTCCCCAAGCCAACGCAAATCATGGGATCTATTCGATGTAAAAATAAAAATCCGAAATCTAAGTATGGAAATATGACTACACGTATACGAAATTGGGATGTGACATCATTTCCATTCACTTTCGGGCCACTTTCGGGCATTGGTTGCATTAGGGAAAATCTAGAAAATTCAAAAACCGTTTTCGAATTGCATTAACTCAAAAAACTAAAAAAAAAAGAATAAGAAAAAGAGACCACATACAGCTGTCATGTGATTTTAAATTCTGAAATTTTTTAGAAAGAGCCGTTAAAAATGCTCGTACAACAGAAAGTTGAATTTTAAAATTTTCTCAAGATAACTGCGCCTTCGGGCGTAGCCAACGAAATAAGAAACATATGTTAGTCACGAGGAGAAGTAAGTGCCAGGTCCGGCTATGAACATGGCTCCTCGCAACAGAAAACAACTGTCAATATTTAACTTTCAATTAGCGTAGGGAGGGACAATTTGCACCTTGATTACACAATGAATTTGCAGTATTACTGGAAGCAGCATGGCTAGTTTGTTTGTTCAAACTTAGCTACGGCTCTTCTGCTGTGGTGATGATGAAGTTTACCAAAAAGTACACCCCTTTCCATAAAAGAAAGAAATCCGGTCAGAGTGAGTTGTGGTAAAGTTTTAACATTGTGCTCGGTAATCATGGGCTTAGACTAATCTTGTGTTAAAAAATTGTATTCAAATCTCACAACAAGGAAAAAAATACAATAACTCCTTTCATCGATATGGATTTAAATTTTAAAATGATTAATGTTATATTAAACGCGTCGGCTTTGAAAATTGTATGCAAAACTGATCATGCAAAACGAACGGGCGTGATGCATTGTTGATTGATGCAAATATAGACCCCAAAGGGCCGGAACGGTAGTTGAAGGTGTATACTTAAAGTGTTGAATATACGTCATTACATAATAAAGACACCTATTATATCGAAAATAATCCCATTCTAGACACTCTCCGGCGTGAACACAGCAAACGAAATCTTCAGCGTGACGCGCCCACCGATGGATTGCTATGCACTCAATGGCTGGAAGGGCAACACAATTACAACAAGACGATAAAGAAATGCACCACTGAGAAAAGCACCTAGTGAAATGTCAAGGTCACATAGCGATGCCCGCTCTTTGCTCAGGAACACTGTGACATCAGTTTACTTAAATGTCAGGAATCCTTAAACTTGACCTTAATAACATGTCCATAAAAACGATTCCCCATGTGCCACACGGGTTTTACACATAAGACATAGTAATTGCTGTTTACTGTCTGATTGAAAACGAATATGTGAAATTTATTCATCACTTGGTAATCACCTCACGAATTATTACCCCGATGCAACCAGTTTGCCAGCAAATTATCAGGCACGTTTCGTACGCCGGAGTGGGCTTGAGTTGCAACAAATTAGTTTTAACATAACATTCTGCTTTAAGATCTTCGGGAGAGTTCGGAACAATGTTCGGGAAAATGTCTGCCAAATTATTTCTGATTATTTCTAGAGTTGTTTATTGTTTAAAATGTTAAATAGTTTGGCCCTGTTGAAGAGGTCGCAGTAAAATGTCCAGCTCACGGTTGATAAGTCACGCTTCGTTAATACTCGAATCGTAAAATTTCAGTTATAAAATGCCGTAGGAGTCAAATCGCTTAAAAGAAATGGCAAAAATAAAAGTCGGTTGCCATTTAGATAAAGTGTCTGGTCAGCTTTGAGGCAACTACTAAAGTTCAACAATTTCCTAGAGCGACATTCAGAAGGAAACGAGGAATTTTCGATCTTGAACGAAATCTCTAGCATTGAACTCTCCGGGCGCCAGCAGTAAAATTCTGTCAGAAATAAATATCTACTCAAAAGGACAATTTGGAAAGAGACCTTGGTAACGATAATTCGTTGGGTTGTATATAGACAGAGGATTGTATATTCAAATTAATGCATTACGAAAAACGGGTGCTAATGCCAAGGGCAAAAATGTCAAACCACCCACGTTTAATGAGGTGGGAAAAGTCAGTTTAAATTTAAAATATATACTGTGCAACAGTGGGCAAGTCGAAGAAGCTACCACAAGAACCAAAGGCTTGTCAGTTGAGAATGGTGACCTTTACTCCGAAAAAAGCAAAGCCAACGCGAATATCACCACGCCAGACAGGTGTTTGAACCCTCCTAAAAAAAAAAAAAAAAAATCCGCGGCTCGACCCTAATCTCATAATGAATCTGTTTTATGTAAGCATTTGCAGCTTCTACCGATTTACCTTGAACCATGATACTCGGTGATTTTTTCAAAAACCTGATTGTCGCGAAGATAGCAGAAGCAGAGGCAGTGCTCGCATTGTGATCCAAAAAGGTCCTGTTAATTATGCATTTCTAAATCTTACAGTTACAAGGCTGCTGTGCTGGCTAGAGTTCTGTTCTGAGCGGTGCTTCCTCTAAGTGCATATACATTTTTATGATCTTCAATTTGATTGTCTACTGATTTATTTACACTGCACTTTACCATCATCTTTGTATAGTTTACGCCTACCAGAAGACATGCCCCCTATTAATCCTATCGCATATAATTTACTTCATACTTGTGTGTATTACATGGTGTTTACTTTGCGAACAATTAATCCTGCCAGTTACATGTTTTGATTAATGACAAAGGTTTTTTTGTTTATAATTCGATGAAAAATGATTGTAATGTATCACATCTTTATCAATAGCAACATGGACATATTATTATGAACTTATAGTTGCTCTTGAAGTCATACTAATTTGTCAAACACTTGCCAAGCCAAAGGTATTTTACCTAGTAATGATTGCAAAGTTTGATTTGCGAGTGTGTCAAACTTCTCTTTGCCGCTCATGCTTTGTGTGTAGCTGTTTTCTCGTCTATGGGCCGTCAAATGCTTCCTTGAAGACACAGGACGGTATTTCCTGATGGCCCCACCGAAAACAATGCGTCAATTTCGCGCCTAATATTATGACACGCTCCTGCTGAATGATGTCGCGACTTCCTAACGCATTCCGATGATAAAATGAAGTGGAATAAATAATTAGAATTGATGATTATATTATGTAAATAAGTTGTTGATTCACCTTTCATTATCAGGGTTTGCCCTTTTGATTTGCATAGATGACACTCTCTATTGTCTACCTATTCAGTGAAAGACAATGCTTTTTCTCAGCAGATTGGGAAGAGTCTGTTGCACTACCCTGGTTAGCCGTGGCCTTCTCTTATTAGCTCTCTGATCTGGTTTAGCAAGATACATGAGAATCGCCGCCTCTTGTGGCATAGCTAAAGTTGGCCTTGTGAAGAGACGCAGGGCCATTGACCATTATCCATGTCCACAGCCAAAAGGGTCATCGGGCCCACTATTCAATATTAACGAAGCGATATTTGGTGAATTATTTTTGAGTTTGCACGTTTAGTTTACTTAAAAACTTCTCCTAAATTTATTGGTTGGTAAGTGTGACTGAGCCATACCCATATCATGGCAAAATCCGAATGGCTTGGAACAAAACTAAAATATCCCACTCACGTAAACGATTTGTGTTTACTCAACACGAGAGTCGTAATAAACAAGATGAGCACCATACGCCCACATGTCAAGATCTTGGTGCTAGCACATAACGTCTTTAAACCAAACCAACAGCAAAAACCTATTCTTAAAAAAAAACTTGGACGCAAAGGGCACCGACAGACCAAACAGATTTCGATGGCGTAATCACTGTCTTTATTAAAAGAGGCCCATAACGAAGATACCATCAGAAAAACAGCCGAAATAATTAATTCTAAATCGACACGCTATTCAATTCGCTTTGAGGCCTATATATTTCATAGCCGCGATTTGGATCAAAGAAATAGTTTTGGCCTATGTTGTGGTACACGCCTTTAATGCTCGGCACGTGGGTGACATGGCAGTATTAAGCTACTAAAAGTTCACGAGACACATTTGATACTCGCGAGCAAGCGAAACGCACAATGATTGCGGTGTGGGGCACAGCTTCGGATAACTGGACTGCGCGACACGAAGGTGAACGAGTCTTACTTGGTCTCACTCACGAAAAGCTGGGCACGAAATGCGTCCGCGCAAGATGATTGAGGCGTGTGTTTGCCTGTCCGAGCGTCTTGTGCCCCGTGCATTATCGTCACGTCGATATTTCATTTAAAAAAGCACTTTGTTTACACGATAACAGTTAACATACTTTCAGATTGTTTTTGGTTGTACGTGTTGATATGTTTCAAAATTAATGGGGCCACTTTGATGGATTTATTATTGGCGTTTTTACACGATTTCAAAATTGACACATTGTTTTTAATAAGTATCGAGGTACCTTCAACATGGGATTGCTTTTTTGCCCGATTAAAATTACACTTAAAACTCTTTAGTGCATTTGAATTTTATAAAATTCTTAAACCCCAAACGAGATCTTCTCAGTGATCATTCTCCCTACCATCTCGTGAATCCACACCATTTGCTATAACCATGAATAAATGATACATGAATCTTTATGTCCAAACACATTCAATACGATTTTCTTAAATTACTAATTTTTTTTTACTTACAAATTACATATTACAATAAGTCATGAATTGTTACAATAAATCAACTTGACGCCATAAATTAATATCTCGCATTATTTGTGACCTTTCTTTATTTATCTGTCTAATAACTCCGTTAGAAAAGATGATGAATTACCTTGCCGGACCAGTAACTTCGGCAGCAAATTTAAGGGTGACCTTTACCCAAACAATTCACAATTGCCAGCACAGCGATCCCGCTTGCCTTCGATGACCACCGATCGCAATGTAACTCGACTGGCGATAAGATAATCCCTAATCCCTACGTCTTTAATTCCACTCGAGTGCATCGCGATTCGTAGCCAAGCCAAGCGTATCAAACGTATAAACCTCGGAATATGGAGACTTACTTAAATGTAATCAGCGAATAAAATCAATGTGTATTTAATATATACTTACGATTTGCAATGAATAGCCAGACGGCCGTTCTGGGCATACGCTTGTCGGGCGACAACTCTCTCGAACACACACACAATAAAAATTTAAATAAAGTCAGCCTCTTATAACAAGACATAGAAGAATGTAAATTAGGTTAAATTTACTCAAAAATAAAAATAAATATCGTTAAAAGTAAAGAATAGCGCAATCAAGGTGGACGCAATATTGAAATCACAAACAAAGCGATGCTTAATGTAAATAGCTTGTCTTGAAATTGTCTGTTAAATTACTTAAATATTACGCGATATGTGGGATCGAATGACGTCTGAGATTGCGACGCACGATTCGACGCGTGCGTGGCGCAATTCGGCGACGCGCGACGCATCTCGATACGCACAAAATAAGAGCACGCGATTGCGCATGGCGCGTGAGATGCGTCGTCAAACAGTAGGATCGTTAAACACTAGAGTAGGTGGTGGTATAAGCAACGGTCGCCTCTTAAAGTTGAAGTTTTATTTGGACTTGGATGGAAAAGTTGAAGCGGACGACGAGACTGCTCGTCTGATAGTGCGTTCAAAATTTCTTCGTATGATCTAGGAAATTCATGTGACGCGAGTTGTTGTAACGTGGTAATTATTAATCAAATTCCGATACGAGCGGCTCTTTTCACAAGCCTTTTAATGTAGTGTTAACACTAAACTTATGTTTACTATTAAAGCTTGAGGTAAAGAAAATCTGCAGAGGGGGGAAAAGCAACGAGACTGAGATTTTTTTTTCGATAATAAACATGCCTATAAAATAATATTAATAAAAATAATAACAACAACAACCAGTGTGACTAGCTTACTTTTATATTTTCTGCAACTTTGCTCTCTCTTTGAATCCCGAGCGTTGAGACTTACTTTGTAGTTTATTTTACACACATGCATCGAGCATATAATGACGTGGAAAATGATCTGCCATACCTCTGCCGTGAATCGACTTAATTATATAATTCAATAGTTTGTTGTAGTAACTGCAAGCTATACGATCTTTTATGTTCATGGCTGCCATTAGCTATGATGTTGAAGCACTTGAATGAAGTTTGTGAACTTAATTTTAAAATTAGTGCAAGAAATAATAAGGCGGCGTTGTCAGTGCGAAGTATTTGTTTGAGAGAAACTGGTGGCACGTTATGTTCTATTAGAACAAGGTACGGGGAAGTTATTAAAATAGAATTACTACTGATGTGTGAGACCACGAAGTTAATTAAAGGTTAATATGTAACTGCACTAACAAATAACAAATAAATATTTTTGATAGAATAAGTACAAATTATAGTTTAGAACTTTACCATCGGATATACGCAAAAACCATGATGCATCCCTGTTCTGTTAATATTATCACGAAATTAAAGAAAATAATTGCATACATTCTGTTACTTTTTGTTTATTTCCAACTTTTCCTAAAATTACAATAAGGATTCAAAAAAATATATTTCATGACAACTCCTCAAACTTCATGGAGCAAATTCCACGGCCTACGAACTACTTCGAATGCTAATTTCCACAAAAATAGGCTCAAACTGAAAATAACAACCATAATTATCCTAATTGGAGCACTAAAGCGTTCTTAAATCGTAATTGTGGGCACCGCGAGCATCTTATGTCGACACCGTCCGCGCCAGTTTTAATGCGTACCTCACCGATCCTCAAGCCAAGGTCCGCGCATGGGCACATTTTTCTAAAAATACCCCTCATTGGATTGCACTCTCAATAAAATAACACATTTGACAAAATTAGTGATCACATTGTACAGTGATTGCTCCCCGAAAAATGTCCAGCATAGCTGCCACCGGACTTGGACATGCACCGGGCGATGAGTGATTATACAAACCTGCGTGATTGAATCCCGCGCCAGCCACCACCTTCCTTGCGACGCGCTTCAGTGCCACTGATCACTCGGCGATCGCTGAAGACTTTGCTCAAGACTTTGCCTAAGACCGACTGCACACTCCGGCCAGCCCAGCGCGGGTTTCGCGGTCCGCGGCTTCGGCTGCCCATCCGCAGGGCCCGCTGTCGGTAGCAAGCTCGGAGGTACCCTCCACCGCTGCGCACGCAGACCGACCGCTGCCCAATGACCACACCCTTTGGTTCACACCTTCAAGGTAAGCAGTACACGTGGGGCACGCTTTTTTTTTGCAGTTGCAATTTTGGCACGTCGCTTTTCGGCGTGTGGAGGAGGCGTGTGGAATCGTCTGTAATCGATCATGTTTCGAATTGCAGAATTACGTTTCTTTGACAATTTTGACGTTTGCCGATTAATGGAAACCAAGCACGAGGATGATTTCGAGCATGAAAATAACGCCACTAATTGAATTGAATTGAATTGTATGCTGTATAGTCAATTGGCTGTCATCCAATACATAATCACGTATGCTTTCTATTCACTTTGCAAATACCTGAGAGTAAATGCATATTATTTTTTACGAGGTATAAATACATTTACTCTAATATCAATACATGCGGGTCGATGCGATTAAATTAACTGGGAAATTTTCTATTAACATGTAAATGAGGTAAACAGTAATTGGTTACAGATGCTACTATTCTGTATACCTACTGACCGCCAATCCATATTGACAGCAGCGCGTTGGTGTCATTTTCGATTGATGGAATGCATCTGACAATTTTCAGATATTTTTTAGAACATTTGATGAGCCGTTGATAAGTCGTGATATCCTAGGGTTATAATTATTTTCATATTAAAACAAGGTCTATTCAACCGGTGTCATAAAAAATGCAAGTTTGATTCTCTGCAATATTAAAAACCCCGCACAACATTAATGCGTCCAGTTCCTAAAAATTCTCGTGGGGAAATTAAATGCTACTGACTTGAAATGTACACATGATTTAAGTACCAGCTTGTTTTGCCTCCACGATAAGTCCAACCAACTGACACACCCACATATCTGGATGTGGACAATGCAACACCACATACAAACAAATCTTTCTGCCGCCAGACACGACAATTGCACAACAATCACTTTTATCGTGAGGTAAGTTTCGTTTGTTGCTGTTCTCCACCCTGACCAACTTCCTTCGACAGACATGGGAACTTGCAGACATCGATTATCCTTCTTGAGGACTCTTGTACTGACCATGCGACTTCAGCGAAGTAGAGGCACGTTCAGCATACAATTTTAACCGACGTAAACATTGAACCTGCTTGGTCGACCTTGATATGAATGTAATCAGTAGAAAGTAAGGGCAATTACTGCTCCAGACGTCAACAGGTGAGCAACCTCATCCGTTGTTTCTACGCCGTATAACTCGGCTTTTAGCGTAATTCTTGATTGACTTCTCGTTTTCTAGCTGGGTATTTAATGTAGAGCTGCCCTCGCATGGGCCTTTCCATTGTTTTATTATCTGTTTATTGGTTTACCTCTCGATTGAAGGTAGCAGTCGGCTAATTTAAAAACAACGTTCAAAACTGAGCAACACAATCTATTGCAAAAAGTACAAACATAAACTGGTTTTAATTGCTACGCCTCTAATAACCTAATGGCCGGACACTAAATAGATCCAGTTCAAAACCATTACTTAAATCTGATCTAATAATTTTCCGTTGGAATAATTTTAATTGGGTTTGATTTGTGGACTATATGGAGCCGTCTATGATTGTCATAATCATGGAGCACCATTACAATTGTTGCATGCATTTCACGGACCGTTACTCTCAGCAGTAAACACGACGCGTGTTTGCTGCTCGGCAAGTGCAGGCTGTAAGAAAAGTTAACGAATTGCCTTACATAACATATTTAATTGTATTTTTCAGTGTGAGCGTCGTACAATATCCACCCCTCGAAGCTTTCATTAGAGTACTCCAAAAGTATCTGTGTCCTTATCTTTCGTATTCGTAAAAAAAAAAAAAAATAATAATTAAAAATATAAAAATATTCTACGCCCAACATGTGGAACTGATCCGCCCAAAATATTGCACCACACAAATCAGCAAAAGTTTCACAACAATGCAGCCAATTCTTTGGGCCGATACTGGCATATTATGCTAATCTACAACAATATCAAATTGTTATATCAATTTTTAATATCAATTTTTTGTGATCAAATTGTTGTTGCTATATCTGCAGTAACATCTGAAAGCAAATTTCCGAAGCGCTTTCAGGCAGTCTACGGATAGCTCTATGCAAAGGGTCTATGGCTACCGACAAGCTGCCAAAAGCCGAATCTACCATTGCATCTCACATGGTTCGAAATCGGGTTCTCGTTTCCAATGTGCGGGGATTTTTTTTACTATTGATTATTGTATAGGGTAACTAGGATAAGAAAAAAAACAAGTGTAGGTACTTTTTTTTTGAAAATTAGATTCAAAATTATAACATTTTGGATTTTGTGGATTTCAAACTTTTAATCTTAGCGCCCTGAAAACGACTGTATGAAAAAAAAATGCAATAGAAAAAAGTCTTCTTAAATAGCTAGTCCCACAAAGAAAATTACTAAAACATTCTTACCTTTGAAACGAACAGTAATGGTAACAGTGCATAGTTCTGGTAATTTTCTGGGACATTTGTGAATTTTTCAGAAAAAGTTAATTTTTGTGATCTAATCAATAACCACCATTAATGGGTAAAAAAATTGCGAATTGATTGATGGGTCCGGGGGTTTTATAGCTCCAATACTTTGGCCGCAATCGGAGATTTAAAAATATCGGCTCATTTGAACCTAACCATTTCACAGCCGAAGCACACGTTTCCTCGTTGCAGAGCGCAGGGCATCTGCACGGCAGAAAACTTTCCAGCTGGATGGGGTTCTTTAGTGGTACAGTTTTACCAGGGTTGTTGGGAGTTAAGATAGCGATTTTTTTTGCATTAAGTGTCTGATTTGTTTCATCAAATTAAGGAAATAAATTGGAGACGTTGGGAAACAATTTACAATTTTGAAATTTGTATCTTTTAAACAAATTTGTTTGTAGATGCAATTTTATGTATGTATTTTATTTTAGCTGAAGTATCACTCTAAAAACCTGAAGAGGCACCTCTTTGAAATACCCAGCAAAGATTTTCCTCAATCCTTGGTTACTCATCCTCGTGCACTCAACATGGTTAGGTCATGGACTCTACTAAAAGAATGCCCAAAGGGAGTTCTAAAGCATGCCATGAGATCAGAGGATGCTGGATTCTCTCGACATTTTTCATTTGGCCTGTGTAAAGGAGTAATGGAATGGTTTGACAGAGAAACAAAAAGTGCTCTATAATTTGTGATTGCAGTAAGCTATTACTTTTAATGTCATTTCACTACAGTCCCACAAACAGATGTTTACCTGAAACACAATCAGTGCTCAAAAATGTGTAATTGCAATAAGCCATTACTTTCAATACCATTTCATTGAAAGTATTACAAGAAACATTTACGTTTACACATAAATAAAAAAAGGTTAAGCCACGGTGCGAACTGATTTTAAAACCTTTTCCAAATGGTTTGTTGAAACCATTACGAGAAAGTACGCAACACTTGATTCTTAGAGCCTCCTTAGGATGCGCGTCGTTTGATGGTGATCTTGCCTCGGCTCAATTGAGTAAGATAAATACGTACCTTTGCACAGTCCAAGCTTTTCTTTACCCAAATCTGGAAAATCATAAATTTTGAAAATTATTTGGTGTAATCCCTTCAATTGGAAAATCAACAACAGAGGACACATGCCATTTTCTCAATAAAAAAACATCTTTCATCATAGAACGGTGAAGTGGTCACGAGCGACGATCTGATGCTGATGTAATGGTTGGTTTTCCTCTGTTTTGATTGACTTCTGGCCCTAAAAAGTTTTGTCGACTTTGGCGCAGACATCTTCGGGATCATTTTCAGGATTATATTCCAACAAAACGTCGATCATGTCCTTTTTAGGACCAAAAGTCAACCCAAACAAAGCAAACAGAGCATTACATTTTGTAACACCAAGAACCCATCATCAAAATAAACAAAAAATTGCATATGGGTCATTCCATGTCAAATCAACAAAAAAAAAATTACCTGGCCAAATTTAAATCTTAGCAACTGTATGCACATTAACAAAGTAGGCCTCAGACAGAAAAACCCAACATTTTTTTAAATTTCATCTAGCACTGTTCATGCGCAGTGGCCATCTGAACTTTGCCACGTAAAAATAAATACACTATTGAGAAGCTGAGAAAATTTGGGTTAGTAACACGTGACAAAAATGCATGAAATTAATAAAATTCAATTTATGGAGTTGCCATTCTAAATAAAAAAAAAAATCAGAAATGTGTCTAGAAGTTATGTGAATCTCTCTTGACAGTTGCTCTCCAGAAAGTATAGCAGGTTCCCCCACTAAACTCTCCCTGTACCCCAGGGGATACTCGTTCCACACTTTGGGAAACACTACTCTACATGAACAAATGAAACAATGTGTAAAATCATAAAAACAGCCATAGTAAAAAGAAAAAAATCTCCATGCCAAAATGTACACTAAAATTTATTAGCTGTAGTTCTAGGATAGTTAGCATTTAAATACCACAATTTCAGGTCTGGGGCACACTTACAGCTTCAGTTCCGATAGCCGAAATAACTGCGGCAAATCTGGGCAAATCTTTTCCTTCCACATAGATGGTCTGCCCTCGGTGGTACCACCGCCTCTCGTAGAGCAGTTTGCCGTCCTCGATCCGTGAGTCGAGCAGCAAATGCTCCTGGGGTGGCGGCGGCAATGGTACGCTGGCCGTTGGAATCACAGTAGGTTTCCGCACAGGGGTGAACTGCTTGCCACTGCCGCGAGCTATTAGCTTCAAGTCGGCTTCGATCTCTTTGTCGTCGAGGAAATAGTTCACTTGCGCCGGTGGGGGCTTGCGGCGTTTCTCGGGAACTGGGACAGGGTCGTTTGGCCTGCGTCTTAGTTTGCGGGTCATCACTGGTTTTACCTGTTAAGAGTATGATAAATGAAAAGATTGTAAATACCGATGAAGATGGCTAACCAAGATTTTTTCAGCTCTTGAGGATGGATGTATCCAAAACATTGTGTGTTACTCCTTTTAATTGGTGGTTCTCATTTGCCTATGGTATGAATATTCTCCATACAGTTATTTAAAGAAAATAGGATTATAGTTTTGTTGTATAATTACAGAAGGGTGCTATGCTGCAACCCTTTTGATGTTTTCCTATATAATTTTACAATAACTGGTGGCTGTACTGAAATAAAATATGCTCTTAAAACGATTTGGGAAAGGTCATATGTCTCTCTAAATTGTATTGGCAGCTACTAAGATCAGACAGATACCTAACCACCAAACCTAACCAGCCAGCGTACACATTGGTAACTACTGCACCTTCAATTACCTTGTAGTCAATTACCCTCCAATTACCCAGCCTTAAATGTAAAAGGAAAGTGGTTACTTTAGTAAATTTACCAAATTCTGCTGAACTGCCAATGCCACTTTTGCCAAAAAAAATACCAAATAAGACCCCTTTTCAAAAACAGAACACATCCAGAGGCAAAGTTTAAGGAAAAAACATCATGAAGCCCAAAATTAACCCGTACTCACACTCAATTCAAGTCAATTCCCTCCTGAACTTGGCGACAACATTTTGTAAACTTGACAGATGGCCGCAACATCGATTCAGTAATAGCATAATTCTGACAATTTTCAAACTCCCACCACAACCACAAATATAAATAAAATTTATATTTGCCGAGTCCAAAAACTCCAAAATCAAGAGAGGAATCCAAAACTGCTATCAAAATTGACGTGCAACCGATATTTAGAGTGTAGCGAAATGTGATAAATTTACCTTATTTTTAAACTAAAAGGTAAAGAATATGCATACCTCCATTGAATCCCCTGTCAGCTCCATTGAATGTCGTTCTGCCTCAATGAGTTTTTTTTTATCTTCCAAGTCGTTGATAACATTTTCTCTCAGTTCAATCTTTTTTTCCTCAAACTCTTTTGCTGCTGCTTTCTTCTCAAGTACAAAGTCACGCTCAACACACTCCATTAAATATTCATGGGAGATTATGTTCAAACGTAAACGTTCTTTGTGAATAGTTTCTAAGCGTTTTAATTTTTTATTATATTCAGGATGGGTACCGTCTTTTAACTGTTGCAACTGCTTCTTCAGACTTGCAAGTTTGTCTTGGTACATTTGTTCCTTTATTTCTGTGTACTCTTCACCTCCTTTCCCGATGTCATTCTCACTTGCATCGTCTGTGTCCTCGTCACTTTGGTCGGGATCATCGTTGTCTAGCTCATCATCTAAATAATCTTCATTTTCATCTTCAAACTCATATTCTTCTTGGTCAAATTGTGATGAGTATTGAGATCCATAATGCGTATACATTGTGTCTGAAACAAAAATATGAAGTACCGTTGGTCAGTCGGATAATGTTAGATTAAAATGAAATACCTATCAAGGTGCCTACCAGATAGTTTATACTTTCATAACTTCTCAGATTATTAAATCAACTTCAAATCAAACTTTAAATTATCAGTCAAGGTGCATCAAGGGACCAAAGTTGGGAGCGATGCCAAGAAATGTGCGTGGCAATAAATAGCTGCTGTAGCAATGCTTAGCTATTTGTTGTATTTCTTTCTACTCAATTCTAAGCATAGTGTACATAGTGCCGATCTGGTTCATCATTAGCGGCTTGTAACGTCGATGTCAAACTTTTTTGGCTTTAAGTTTGTAGAGCAGTAAGCAACAAACATCCGATAATAATGCACTTTTGGAACCCAAAGATCCAGAATAACTTACACCCAAGTAAGAAACAAATACTAAACAAATACTCAAATAAATACTATGTACTTGCCAGCAGCCAGTAAGCTACAATTACAATTTAACCAACCTACCCCCTACAAGGCACTATATAGGGACTATACGGATAATGGCACTGCCCCGGAAGCAAAGAATATCGCCGCCTTGTGGCATGCAGTACTCTATGCCCTCATAAGCACTTAAAAACGTACCTGACGCAAGAAAAATGTCTTTAGCACAGATTAGCTCAGACGTTCGCAGACAATATCCACCATGATGTTTGTTGACATCCCAGCTTCTTGATGGCGTCGTGACGTCAAAATGTCGTGACGTCAAATGTAAGTGACCAATGGAAGGCGACGCCGAAAGCCGCCATCTTTTAATGATTACGGTGCACAAAGTCTGCACAAAGTCATCGAGAAAACTTTTGGAACAGTCGCCGATACATATAACAAATTGAAGATACCATACAAACCTTTGTGATTTGCCTATACTCTATAACTTGTAAGTGTTCTTTCAACATTTTAATTCTTCATGACTTAGATATCTTTCACACAAATTCTACCTGACAAGACAATTTTTGGTTATGTTGACCTTCTTGTCATTGACAACCGAAAATTAAATGATGAAAAAACAATATTTTATTCAATTTATTTTGAAGTTAAAAACACATATTCTGATATCTTAAGCGAGACTTAATAACAGAGGTTTGGCTTTATTCCTTGACATACCAAATGTGAAAGTATTGATGTATCAGACTTGAATAACATGTCAATGACCTACCAATAAAATAATAACTGCAAGCTTCCAAATTTCGAAAGTTGTGATCTCCTCCAATGTAACGATTTCATATTTGTATTTCAGAATAATGGTGATTGTGACTGATCAACCTGCTGATGTAGAAATGAAGAATGCAGACAGCCCTTCAACGGAAGCTGAGGGTGCAGATTCTAAGAAAGACACCGACTTGCTTACAATCCAAGATGTCCGAGAGCATGCCAGACAGATTGAAAAATCTGTTCAAAGCAAGGAACCAAGGTTCATCCTGCGAGTTCTTCGCTCACTTCCAAACACTCGTCGAAAACTTAACCCCACTGTACTCCGTGGCATAATATCTGGATTTTACACGCACTCTGCTGCAGAAAAAGAAGTTTTGCTAGGCTTTGTGGAGGAGCCTATGGAGACAGAAACGGCCTCGGCCCAACGTATGCGTAGCGGCAAGAGCTCTAATACGCCTCTAATGCCAGAGATTGATTCGTATATTCATCTGCTTGTTCTAATCAAGCTTATTGATGCCAAGAAATATGAAGATGCTGTAACTTGCTCTAATCTATTGATGCAGAAAGTGACCATTCAAAATCGCCGCACTTTAGATTTGGTTGCAGCAAAATGCTACTTTTACCACTCTCGCAGCTACGAGTTGACGAACCAGCTGGAGAAGATCCGTGGTTTCCTTCACCAACGTCTCCGCACAGCCACTCTTCGTAACGACTATGAAGGTCAAGGTGTGCTCATTAATTGTTTGCTGCGAAATTATCTACACTACTGTCTGTACGACCAAGCAGACAAGCTGGTTTCAAAGTCAGTATTCCCGGAGACGGCCAGCAACAACGAGTGGGCTCGTTTCTTTTACTATCTCGGCCGCATCAAGGCTGCTCGGCTCGAGTACTCAGCAGCCCATAAGCATCTGGTGCAGTCTCTGCGCAAGGCTCCGCAAACGGCGGCCGTTGGGTTCCGGCAAACGGTTCAGAAGCTGGCCGTCGTGGTGGAACTGCTCCTTGGCGATATCCCCGAGCGTCAGGTGTTCCGGCAGGCGGCGCTGCGCCGCTCACTAGGCCCGTACTTCCAACTGACGCAGGCTGTGCGCATGGGCAACTTGCAGCGCTTCGGGCAAGTGCTCGAGAACTTCGGGCCGCAGTTCCGTGCTGATCACACGTTCACGCTGATCCTCCGGCTGCGGCACAACGTCATCAAGACGGCCATCCGCTCAGTGGGGCTCTCGTACTCGCGGATTGCACCCGCCGACATTGCGCAAAAGCTCGGACTTGACTCGCCTGAAGACGCAGAGTTTATTGTTGCGAAGGCGATTCGGGATGGTGTCATCGAGGCTACATTAGACCCGGAGCGTGGGTACATGCGTAGCAAAGAGACAACCGACATCTACTGCACTCGTGAGCCTCAGCTGGCGTTCCATCAGCGCATCTCATTCTGTCTGGAGCTACACAACCAGAGTGTCAAGGCGATGCGCTATCCGCCCAAGTCGTACGGAAAGGACCTGGAGTCGGCAGAAGAGCGCAGGGAGCGCGAGCAGCAGGATATGGAGCTCGCCAAGGAGATGGCCGAGGATGATGACGACGGCTTCCCGTAAACTTGTCAGCGAGACCATGGCTATTTAACCGATTCATGCTAAACGTTTGGATGTGTTGTAAACTAATCAATAATTTACCAATAGCAAATTCCACTTTTGAAAACTGAGATTTTCCTTTATTCCAGAACATTTCTTCTTATTTCAGACCACAATATGAAAAGAGGGTACATAACTTGTAAAAAAAATAAACACTACGTTTGTATATTATAGCTATCAAATTTAGAATTGACAGCAACAGTGATTATTTAATCACCAGGTAAGTATTTGTAGTAGTTCAACAAACAAATAAGCTCAAGCAAGATTTTTGGAAGGGAGCTGCATGGCAGCTAGCTACTAAGAACCTCGTACTATTTATCTAGTTGAGGATACAAACGACAACAGCTAACAACCCTACAGAGAAAGGAGCGGCCACTAACCCATCACATGAACAGTTATTCAATGAATGAGATTGAAATTACCTACAATAAGAGGTTTGTTTCTACAAATAAGCTTAGGAACTAGATAACCTTTCAAAAAATGTTACTCAGTCAACACGAGTATTTCTATTTGATCTGAAGTTCAAATCAAAAGGACGAAGATACCAGCAAGAATGACTGATGCGGCATTCGAGAAGGCAGTATTTCTTCGTGCATTGTTTTGTGCTATGAGCTGGTTGACTCGAAACCTGGCAACGTTATCGTTGGGATTTGCCATGTCTCCGTCAAACCAAAGGCGCATGCAAGGCCGGTCATTGGGAGTCGATTCCCACGACTCGTCCCAGATCTGTAACAAAATGGGTCTTCAATTGCAGTCATGTGAGTGTTAACCACTCTTTCAAAACACTTTGTTTTAACAGATCTGCACCTTGTTGACGAAGTTGTCTTCATTGCCAAAAATTTCCTTGAACGTTTTGCATTCAGTGTTTGGCAGGCACTTGTTTCCAGTCTTGCTCCACTCCCAGTTCCTTCCCCAATTGTCTGTGCAGGTATAATCATCGATGCACGCATCAAACCAGCTTTTGCTATCACTTTGACATAGAGGCACCTTGTGAAAGCGTTCTTTTCGTATTTTCATATCAACCTGAAGCAATAAAGACATTCTGTTACTAAGTAAATCCTGAAGAAGCCATAGAGAATCAACGGAATTAATTATATTTTTCCCACTTGCTTTGACAACCCATGGGCCAATGTTAGGCGAGCATTCATAAAAGCATAGGTCTTGCTTGAAGTGCCTCTTACAGTCTTCTGACATGTTTTTGATGTGACCACAATGATCATAGTCAAAATTGTACATGTTGGTGTGGTGAGCATCCACCGTGGTATTATAAGTACAGCATGAGCGATTCTTCCATGGTGTGCACTAGAAAATTTCATAGCATTTCTTTATTTGCATGCGAGGCCACACAAAGATATGGGGAAGACTTCAAGACATGCTTGAGAGGCTTAAACCACAACGTGGAATTCTGAGGGTTATATCCTTTCATTAAATATAAAATATTTTTCTTTTTGGAATTTTAGCAGCATCTGTAGGGGATGTTTTTGTGATATTTTTCATAGTCGAGTACCCTCGTTTAAAAAATTGTTCACATTAGAGCATTTCACGCTGCCTCTTGCACTAGACTAGGAACATATATTTCTACAATGTCAATGAGCAGACATATAACAGAACTGTCACTTCAGCAATCCACTTGCCCCTGTCATAATTGTGATTGTCAAACAATAATCAGTTATTGAGGTACAATCATTTCTGCCTTCCATGTGGCTAACAATCCGAGCATCCCCCTATTTATGGCCAAAGCTAGCCCACTGATTGTAACCTCAAGTGAATTACAGGATAGGCATGTGGCCTCCGTACTACCCAACACATTTTAACACAGTTAAGAATGGTTGGCTCTTGGCTGGAACGGCTGGACTTTTCAATATTGAATACTTAGATTTTTCTACTGCTAGTGGCACACAGAGTGGTGAGACAGATTGTTTGTAAGAATAATTGCTTTATGTTATTTTTTAAAGAAAGCTTTGTTTAGCACGATTTGCTCAATGTATCCACCAATATACCAAATACAATTGTTACTAGGAAAATGTAGGTTTTTGTACCTGGCGGTATAACTCAGCTTCGGGGCCCGGCTTCGTTTTGTGATTTTGAGCATCCAGACACCAGTGCAATAGGTCGTTAGGATCACTAGCCAGTTGCCCTAAGGTCAAAATAGGAGTCATGGCAAAGACTGCCATCACATAGATCTGCCACACTGCGAGGTGAAAGATGAAATAAAATCAGTATAAATCACTTTGAAATAAATGCTAGAAAGCAAACCTAGACCTTGGAAAACCAAATTCCATACCTCACCACACTACACAGAAATTGACGAACATATCAGTACTTACTGCTTAAGGAATATAAGAATCTTCGGTCCCACACGACCTAACGCCGACCCTTCGAGATGAAAGAGAAACTCTTGCTCAACGTACATGCACTTCGCTCCAGGCTTTTTTCAGGGTCGAACCGCAGACCTCTACCAAGGACCACGTGGTACCAAACATAAATGCCCGCGAAAAGTGACAGCAAGTGACAGCTAAACTGCGCCTCATTGCTAGATTTTTGGTCTTTGCCAAAGAGTCGTTGCGTTCGGAATAAAATCAAAAAATTGGAATCGTTTCTGCAAAGTGTCGCAAAGTGCAAAGTGCAAAGTGCAAAGTGTTCTGCAAGTGTCGTTTTTAGCAAAGTGTCGTACAAAATGTCTTCAATGTGTGGAGATAATGACAGTCTGCTTGTTCAGGATGTTGTAGATGATGAATATTCTACAAACTTTTTTGGCTTCACTTCTAACGACGTTTGCAATGGAGGTATATATAAACCATTGACTGAGTTTTAGTATTTTCGTGCAACATAGCAAATAGTAAATAATCATTTGATAAATACTCATGGAGGTATACCGTTGGGTATACCATTAAAAATAGAGAGGTCTACTTTTCTATGGTATAACGAGGGATCTTTGAGGAGAGTGCCATGAAAAAATCGCTTGAACCCTTTGCCTCTGTGGGTGTCAGATGTTGTAGGTTTGCGATGTATTATAAAATGAAATAATCAACAACCCCATTTTTTTATTAGTGATGAAATCCATAGCCCCGTGCGCAATAGCCGACTCCATAGCTCGACTGAAGCAATGCCTGTTGCAGAAATTTAAAGGCCACGAGACGGAGATTGAATCAGCCTGTACTCTATTGCTCGATGAATCTCTGGCTGCAGTTCCTGGACTTTTAAGGCCTTTGAAGGTAATTATAGTACTTTTCTATTTTGTGAAATATAGACTTTTTAAATGGTTTATACCAACAGTAAGAAATTGTATCTATTTTAGGATCTGACAGAAATTCACTTTAAGATTCCAAAAAATGTCCTGTTGGAACAAGATTTGATTCAAAGTGATCAATATGATGAAGATGACGAAAGAAGAATGGATATGGAAATTGGTGCTTTGGAGGGTAGAGTAACAAAGGTTTGTTGCATACAATCCATATTTTGATTTTGGTCGGAATGTATGCACTTGGTGCACTGTGTGAGAAATGGAGCAATTAGGAAATTTAAGTAAAATTTTAAAAATTCTGGGCTCCAGTAGCGTGCATTGGGGCAAGGTAGTAAGCCGATTTCACCAACACTGTTTAAATCTTGCTTAATTTGCATTTATGGGAGGTTTTAGACCAAAATTGATTTTCACCGTAAAGCCGAAATTTTGAAAGAGGATGTTACGATAAATCCATAGAAAGGATGTAAATTTGTATTTGAATTTGGTGATGATTCAGTAAGGCTTTGAAATTTTATTCAGCAGCCGTCACTATTTTCTATCTGCCCTAATCGCCGTTTAGTATTTGAACCTTGACGGGTGGGGTTTCAGTTTTTAAGCTGCCATTTGGAGGACAAAGTAAGTAATCTCATTGATATTTCGTCTGTATTTCCAAGTTCCAATTCTGTATCAAAGCAAACACATTGTCAAACACAATTTTTGTTATTTTTCTCCGTATGTTGTCTTAGTTTCTTGGTTTTCAATTATTAAAATATTATTGTTTTAAAGCAAATTACCGCGCTGGCTTAAATGGCATCTAAGAGCGTTTTAAACGGCGTTGGTGAAATCGGCCCTAACTAAACCACTGGTAGTTGAATTTTATTCCTAAGCTTTGTTTTGGAAACACCTTGGTAACCTAGAGTGGGTATGCAGTGCATACCCAGCATACTCTCACTGCACGCCCCTGCTGGGCTCATTGGCAAATTTAGGTCAATAGTCAATTTACATAGTCAACCTGCAAAGTAAATTTATTTGGGAAATTTTGACAACGATCTACTGCCTTTTAGACTCATGTCTACTTTCTCTAATCTTAGCACAAGTTTTTACAAAAACCATTTGAACTGGGTTTTGAATTTAGGATGCTTTACTACGTAATTATTGTAATTTTTTGTGGTTCTTTTGTTCTCAGAAAATGGTCAGGACTGCTTTAACCCTTGATAAAGCAACAGGCACAAGTTACGAAACGTTGAGAAATTTAGTTGTTCTTATCAAAACCCAGTTCAAATAGTTTTTGTAAAAATTAAAAAACATCTGTTTGCAGATGAATGAGACCAAACAAAATGTAGACTTATTATTGTGTTTGACTATAACTGACCATAAAACTAGTGTTTAATAGACCATTTATAACTGGGGTTAAACTTAGTATTCAAAACCAGTTTTTAAATATTTTTTTAAATATGTTCTTTTTATATCCACGAGATAAATTCTGAACTAAGGTACAATGACATAATTTTTTTTAGGCCAGCTTTGTGGAGGCATATCTCGAGGAGGAATTGGATCTTGCAGCTAAATTTAACGAAATTGTGGATGCATCCAACACTGTTGATTTTGCTAATAAAATAGCAAACATTGGTGCGAGTAGTGCTTCAATTCAAAAATTAAACGATGTTGTCAAGAACCCTGATCTTGAAGAGAAAAAAAGGAAGTTGATGAACTCTAAGGAATCTCACAAGGCAGGCCTAGAAGCAATCCGGCAAAAAGGTCACAGAAAAATATATGAAGCACCTTTGTAATCGACAAAACAGTCGTGTTTATTTTTTGTGTATTTTTTGGATTGGTCATAATATCGAAAGTAAAATGAGATGCAAAACTGACCGAAGTAGGCAATAGGATTATTAACAAGAAGTACCACTATTTGAGCGACAATCACGTAAAAAATTACAATTAAATTTAGTGATGATCTTCTTCTCCATCGGCATCTTCAAACTGATCAGCATCCATCTCCATCGGCTCTCCAACTTGATTGCTTCCGTTTTCACAGTTGAAACAGTCTACTGCAAAATGAAGTCAAGTTGCCAGTAGTTAAATGCGTTGTTCAATATGGTTGTTACAGTGAATCAGCAAAAATATGTTGTCAATAAAAAAGTATAGCCAACTCACCGGCAGGATTTAAAGGTATGCCATCACCACCTCCTTCCTCTACGTAGCCTGCATCTTCGTCCGCGTCTTCGTAGATCTCTTCATCGTCTACAAGCAAAGAGAAACGCATCCAGAATTTGTTTTCACAAATTAAGATCTTTTTATCTTGAAAGTTAATTAATTGTTTGTTTTAAATATGAAAGAAAATTTAAGCTCAGTATTGAACTAGTATTTGAAAATGCGTTAGATAGAAAAGTAGACAATGAGAGAGGCCATTGCCCAAATTCTATGGCTTATGTCAGGTATTCTGTTAGTTACCTTCTGACAAGCTATCTTCTGGATCTGGGTGTAATGCCTGGCACAAGCTCATCGATTGATACATAGCATCAAGAACTTCTTTGTCGTCGGGAACAAAACGCATTTCTGTCATTCCTGGATCGGAGTTCTCTTCGTCTTCTGAATCGCTCTCATTCACTGTACTTTCTGAAAAAGGTGCCATGGGTAAAATCATAGAAATCTTTAGTTTTTATATTTTTATGAATGTTGCTTAAATAAAGTAATTATGTAATATTATGTTTGTATGCTAATAATTTGTTTTTAGTCGCAAAATCTGTGAACATATTTCTATTTTTAATTTACTATTTATGTAAGTTAGTATAGTTTTAAAGTACAAAAGGACATGTAGGCAAAGCCAAAGCAGTCGAGAAATGCTACGTTGATATTTAATTACATCGTTGTAAACATACAATCTTTAGTCTATTATCGCTACAAACTACAAAATAGTGTATACAATGTTGCAAAACATAGAATTAAGATATTTGTGACCATCTTTAAAAAAAAACAATCTATACTGTAAATATATGATTTCACATTTGCTAGACTATCGCAAAATTACAGCTAAGTGACATCTTGCAAAAACCATTTCTTCAACACTTTTGAAGAGTTAAGAAATTCTTCCCCGACATAGATTCCTTTTAAGCTCACAGTTGTTTATACCAGGTAGTTATGGTATGCTGCAATAACAAATAAAATTGCTCAATGAGCAAAAAGCCTAAGCAGCCAAAATGTCTGAGGCCTTATGGTATAAAACCCTATTTAAGTGAATATCCAATAGAATGCATGCTGGAAGTGGTGAAAGAAAATAAATACCAACTAGAAGTCATTTTGTAAGTCTTCTTTGTTTCCAATGAAATAAAGGTAGCAAAGCTCATTCGGGGAAAAAGCATAAACTTAACCTTCGTTCTGCTTATATCTGACACTATTGCACTTGCTTACCTGGTCTGTCAATCTGTTGATCGACCATAATATAGAGGCATTCTTCAGGGTGTGCTTCCAAATCCCTCGACACGGCATGAATGGCTATGTGTGGGTATTCTAGTGAGAAACCAGTCCCAGTCGAGCTGTTGACCCAGGACAATCGACTAAAAAATAGAAAATCATTTTTAACACGCTCATGTTTGACTACTTTGTCAGCAAACTTTACAGTGCCTTCAGTGGCTACTAGCATCTACTATCCATCATTTAAACGTTCGAACGACTGTAGTCTTGTAAGAAAATTCATATAATGTTGTCAATCTGCAAGCACATAACCGAAGTTACAATAATTTCAGCGTTATATTTGATAAGTGAGCGCCCATTGAAATCGGGCTCAATTGTCATTGATGACAATCGATGACACGGTTGATAGCAAAGAGTAGATGACTCCAATAATAATTGTCACGGCGAAAATTGGCCAAAAACAGTAGTGGGTATAGGTTATAATTTATAACGTTTCCAACCTTTCTGCAATGAACAGAGTGCCTTTCCCTATTTCTTGATTGTTAATTAACACTTTTGTAGAATGTTGTTCATGTTTTATTCCATCCACAGGAGGAGGAAAACTACTTAATACAACCATTTCTAAACCGGTTAAGCTTGGCGAAACGTACGTAAACAAATCGACGTCCAGAAAGCAGAAGCTAACCAGACAAAAGTAACCGCAACGAACTCAGGACCACGAGGTATAAGGCTACACGATGATTGGCTGAGTGGACTGTCATGTGACAGGGTATATTTTTACATGGGAAATTTGAATTTCTTGCGAGGTTTTTTTATTTCCTGTGTCGAGCTTCCTTTCAAAAGTAAAAGAAATGTGAATTTTGAATTATTTAACTAAATGTGCTTGGGTTAAAATTTTTTATTGTCTGCATATTAAAAGACTAGTCCATATTGATTTTCGTGGGTGAGATGGCTTGAAACCCAATCACTGACATGTTGGTCGCCTGCCTGACTCACTACTTTGCGTCTGCGCAGTTTCATTCTATGGCCTTCATTGATCGAGGTGCACGTTTGTTTACGATTGGTAGTCAGGAATCACGCCACGAAATAAAGCCACGTGATTGGCTGATATTGAGGCCGAAAATACAACTGAACTGACGCGCGTTCAAAATCTTATCCGTACTTACGGGCCGTGGACGTACACCCCCGAGTGAACGTACATTTTTAAGTCTTGAAGCGAACTAAACATCATACTGTCACTTTTTACCGTGACACAGGTGTTACAAGGAAGGAACGAGGGTCTACTTTTTCCTAACAAATGTAAGTGTCTAAGCAACATATCGTTTTTTGGAGTAAATTCGTTCTGGACTTGTGGCATTACGTCCGTGCCTAGAACTCCACCGTAGCATTTCAGTTTCATACCTTTGATGTGTAAGGAAATGTTTTAATTTGGTACCAAATAATGTTCAAGACTTTATCAAATGTAATGGTAAGGATGTCCACAATGATGTCAAGTCTTCAAATATCTACTAATAAATGAAGCAAGTCAGATCGAAAACTAACCTCTAAATTAAAGTTGTGGGAGTGTTGCATCTTCAAGGGAGGGGTGTGGTAAGCAGATTGTGAACGCAAATGTGACTAACCCTCGACCGCAAGTTGGGGTGGGTGGAAACGATCATGTTGTTAATTTACCTCTGCGACTTGTTTCGATATAATATTTAGTTGTCTTGTGTAAAATTATAATCACGTGTTTCTACAACATTTTCCCATGTAGGTAGTGAAAATGCTCGCTGGTTATCTAGAAATTTACTACCTATAGATAAGAAGTGCCTACCGCAATATATACAGCATGTTACCATCATTTGGATAGGTACCTACATATTTGCCGAGACCTCAAATAAATTGAATGGATCAATATCAGAATTCATGACAACCATAAATTACGGCGAGAGTCCGTGGGCTCACGTCGGTCATTGACTGCATTCCTCTTCCAGCATGATAAGTTTTCTTAGCAATGCCGGCAATACTCCTAACGAATCTTTTATGCAGATTTTATCATTTGTAATTATATGACGCTGGGTTAAACTTTGCTTTGCTATTGGCCATATTTTGTAACTTCAATGGTACATTCTTCGTATGTACATCGTAGTAATATTTGTAAACATTGCAATGTTTCGCTGAAGCTAACCAACCCGTCGACCTAGCACTGGCAGGACGTAGCCAATGAATTAAGCGGGCCACCGGCAAGCCTGTTGTAGCAGATGGCGTGATTGGTTCTTGAGGACCACGTCAGAAGGTTACGTCGCAGCGGCCGTAGCCTACTCCACGTGATGGCACATAATTCTTTCGGTATCGGTGCATGTCTATTCAGTTCTATCGTGCGCTCGTTCGGGGGTAGACACGGTCGTTATTCGCTCGTCTATCTAATATTGTCGAGATATTATTCGCTGGCCGCAACAGTACCAGTATTTGACTTGGCTAGTTACTTTTCGAGGGTGTGCTACTTCGGGAATTGCGCGTCAACGTGCTTGAAAAAAAAGGTTTGTGATATCTTGAACCTAATCATGAAAAGTGTACACATATTTTAGTAAATCATCAGTCAAAAATTTGGGACATGTGCCCAAGATTATTGCATCGGGAGAAGCATCGCGTACTGTTATGTGCCAATAAGAAGGTACCATGAAGGTACTAAGTTTACGAATAAGGCTATTTGCAGAATAACTTGATGTAGGTACTTGGTTCATACATATCTAGAATTCTAGTGGTTAGAGCAAGACCGGCTATTCCGTTTTTAAATGGTTTGGACATCCAGCAAAACTATGTCAGGCTCGAATAGCACGCTCTAGAACTGTAACAAATTATATCTGTAGAAAACCCGTTGCATATAACAACAATGTGAACGTAAATTTAATTTCAATGTCGTGCGCTTTGATTCGCGAGCCTTGCGTTTTCATGTTTCAAGTGTCAATGCAGTAATCGAAATAGCAATTATTACGTGATGCAGACTTTGAACCATCTATGTAGGTAGGTCGCAATTGTGGCGAGTAAAGTGCAAGTGCATACTCGATTCAGGTACCGTCATACGATAATCGGCACGTACAATAGATTTGATTCGAAGTGTGCTTCATTCGTTTACTAATAAACGTCTTTGTTTCCTCCCAGAGATTTCTGCACTCTTTTTAAAAGCTAATGGGGATATAGCACGCCACGTCTCAACGTTGTGGAGTGTGACAAATTATTTTGCGCAGTGATCTGGTCGATTGATGCTGATTTACGTATGCTGACATTCGTCATTGGCGATCGTGCGCCTCATTTACGATGGGCATAATTACTTGGCAATGTTTTTATTAAGTTTGGGACATGGCCAATGTCTAACGAATGTTTTGACTTATGATAGCATTAAAAACTAATTGATAGTCATGGATACTTTGATCCTAATGATCGACATGACAGGGTGTAATAAAATATGAACCGAGATAACGACAACTCGTTTTTAGTGTTTGATGAAACAAAGTTCAGTATCAATGTCCCAGGAAATGATTACTCGGCTTGCTCTTTGCTTCTTGAAAAGTGTTGGTTTATCTTTTAGACTTTCTACCCTCGCAAGGCACTTGGGTGTCATTTTTATTGGATCGAAATAATTCGTTCTAATTGAGTAATGACCTATCATCTGGAAGATTGACCTTCCACGCGACGCGGTGCATCGGGTGCATCTTATGCTCAGTCTTTTCTCTCTTAATTAAAAAAAAATGATTGTCGTTTGTAGTTTTGTCACGACCTCGCCACGTTCTCTCAAATTTTAAAAAATTCTGAAAAGTAAAGGTCGTCCACTTCGAACTGCCGGTCTGTCTTTATTGAAAATACCTCATGCAAGCAAGTGCATTGGCCGTTTCGCTCTGAGATAATGTGTTAATTGGCCAACTGCGGACATGCATGGCCCGCAAATATCTTGTAAAGGTCAACTTAAACTGCTGCAACGAGTACCCTGAGGTCACAAACACTTCCACTGTGTATGGTCAATTAGTCCATAGGTGCATTTCTGCGATGTAATAATACAAGGGAATTTGTATAGTTCGGTCTGCATATATTTTACGCCATGATAAAATGATTACATGTCCTTCAAATTCGTGTCGAGTTGATTTCATCTTCTGCAATAATTCATATGACGTAGTAATTCCATTTAATTACTATTTGATTACAAAGGTACACAGCATGCAGGAATTCAAGGCTATTTTTCTCCCGAGAGTGCCTTCGTGTACCATCTATGTATACTAGTGATTATGTGAAAAGCGCAAAAGGCACACTTTGAGGTTTTCCGAATGCTAATACCAACAGCGTGTATCTAACCTCGCACACATAGCCAATAACTCTGCTAAACTCGGCACCTAATCCAGACATGGCAATACCGTATCGAAGAGAAGACTTTCAAAGAGAATATGACACCATAACCTTGGCCTCTGTGTCCGCGGTCGATCTCATTCGTCCATAGATTTTTCAATGTCAGGGTCTATTGAAGGAAATCCCAATCGAATGATTCAATACGTCTTAGAGAGGGGTTGTCCATGTAGAGCCATAAGGGTATATTGTTTATTTGTCGTCAATTGACGAATCAAGTACAGCGACTTGACGGTACTATTCAGAAGTGTCGATTTCTAACTTAGGACATCATTAGATGACGACGGGAAGTAGAGGAACAAAAAACGCGAACTAACACGTAATGAAACCATGGGCAAAGGCCAGGTTTTTTTTACTGTTTCTCCTTTAAGGCACCGACTTAAACGTATCGTCGTGGCATTGTCTCGCCTCTCGCTCTCCACCGCGAAACAGGTGCTGGCGTGAGAGAGACGCAATAATGGCCGTGACGTAGAGGCGTCGGACTAAAATTTCGGCGCTGGTCGTGCCTCCTTGGCAGTAATAGCAACGCGTCTCGAGACGCTCGAGGACTTCTAAAATAAGATTCCAGCACGTCTGCGTCGTCGACGATCCGCGCGGATTTTCTAAATATTTACCCCGACGTTCTGAGAAGGTGGGCGAATATTAATTGGGTTAAAAATCGGAGGCCAAAAACTACGTATATCCACTACCTACGGTGATCGCTGACGTTATTTCAGGAACGACGGAGAGCTTGAAATTTGCCCTGCCTTGCATACTAAGCCTTGCAATCTGTTTGTTTACGGAAATGGTTTTTTTGATTTTGCAGCAATAAAACAGCGTGAAGATGTTCCAGGACAAGTCGTGAGTAGTCGGTCGATCTTATTTCGGAATGTTTTTCAGCTACCAACTTCTTCTTGCAAACTGCAGCAAATCAGCATCTGGCGCTCTCTGCGTAAATCGAATGACTCTCTTCTAACTTCTTACATGCAGTTTAATACGCTTTGCGATGACATACATTTGCAAGTTGAATGTCCTCGCCGAAGCTCTCTAGTCAGCATGCCCAAATAGTAGTGAACGTTTGCATGTGGCATAACATTTCGCGGGAGACTTCCGCGAGGTCGAATCTCGTGATACCTGCCAAACTTCTACGTAGAGAAACGGTCGATGATTGAAATGCATTTTCTAACCAATTATCTAATGCACGCGATGAAATTTAGAACTAAATTTGGTCCGCCTTTCTCCTAGTGTATGACAATTTTTGCCTTGTGAATAACTGCCTATTATTCTTCTCTCTATTCCAGTAATAAGTGGTAAAGTCCTAATGAAATATTTTTAGAAACTGCAATAGCTTCTAATGATGTTACTTGTATGTGACAACTGCTTTCGCATTGCAGCATCACGCATGGTTGTACTACTCTGGAACAGTAAATTAAATCATTATCTTCACAAGTATCTTGTCGATGTAATTAGTGAAGACTGTAGACAGTTAACATGGAATTCCAACCAGCTATCTCTTTTTTTTTACTCTTGAGTTGTAGCACTGATATGGATATAAAACTGTTATCTACTGCTAACTCAATGTCAACTTTTCCACGATAATAGTAAATAATCACATCTTTAAACGATTAAAATCAATGTATGCATTAGAGGATGTCTGAATTTTAATCTGATTTTGAAACCAAATCTTTCCAGTAAACCCATTATTGACTTGCTTATGTTTCACTTAACTGTAAGTACGAACATACAGGGATCGTCTATTTATTCACGAGTTAAAAATACACTAGCTGGCCCAAGTCGCTGACAATATTTGGCGTGCCTTCCTAGCGCATTCTTGTAACTGTCTGTTAGGATTATTGACACTCCCATCCGCCCATAACTCAACCCATGTTGCGAATTGCGGGGGTATTGAGTTTCCTCCAATACGCTGCCATTCGGCGATAGCTGTCTGGTTTGGGCAGACAACACCACTCGGCACGGTGCATTCAAGTCCAAGCTGTACTCTGCTATAATTGCAGCAGCCTTGAGAAAACCCCCCTTCGTTTCCTATCTGGTCTTTTATTAGCCAATTGGTTGCCTGGGCCTGTCCTTTGCAAGAGATGGGCATCCAACAAAATGTAATGCATTTACTGGCTTTACCGCATTGCTTATTTTGAAAGCAAGGTGTATTGTTTTTATTTTCCATCAGTGGCATTTTAAAAAATCAAATCATAATTAACTGCCCTGTGCTTTATTCATAGCACAGGGAAGCTCAAAGTTTTACTATTCCATTTCTTTCGAAGCAATGTCCTACTTAATATTTTCACGATTCCTTGCAACATTTGAATGTATGAGAACCATACCTGCAGTCCTCCCCAAACAATTTTAAATTGTTTGATGCCAACCCACAAACAATATTTTGTGAGGAAAGTCGCCTGCAAAATAATGGTCAGTGATGATAAAAAAAGCCTGAACTGAACATCATCAGCTACTGAAAAACGACTCTTTTTCTAGGCCAGTTTCTCCTTCCCCTCCCCAGATCCACCAATCGTCCCCAGGCTAGCTCTGTAGATTTCTAAAGCAGTTGTAGCACTCTTTCCTTGTAATTGCAGAGAGATGCCTGACTTCTGGATAGGGAGCACAATAGGTGTCATCAAAGCGTTCTCATTCGTGTACGATGTCCTGACGTACCCAGTTTACCTGCTCGTCCAGCGGCCATGGGAGAAGAAAGCGTTGTCGCGGAGGGTCAAGGTGAGTTCAAAGTTGCAAATGCTCTTCTGGCATGTGCTCATTCTGTGGAAATTTTTTTTTTATCCAGTCAGCGTAGTGTTTTTCATGCCATTAGTCCGCTGGCAAGGGCATATTTTTTTAGTTTCAATCTGATGTTGATAGCTTGTATGAGCTCAAATCCCGATATTATTCTTCCTATTGCGTGTTACTCGCTGCAAACCTGGCAGTGACCTTGAAGTTGTGAACTGTCGCGGTATACTGACTACTGTACATTGCAGGCACAACCCATTGCGCTGCAGGACAAGTCTGTGACGTACCGCAGTTTGGAGAAGCCGCAGGCAATGCACTTGCAGTTGATTCGCGAAGGGGTCAACACGATGGAAAAGATGCTCAAGTACGTTACGACTCAGCATAGCAGCAAGCGCTGCCTTGGAACGCGTGAGATCATTGCCGAGGAGGATGAGCTGCAGCCCAATGGCCGAGTCTTCAAGAAGGTACGGCTAGAGTTTTAGAATCCTCTGGAAGTATTGCGCTGGGTGATTTTCTGGTGCCCTGATTTCCGTGGGGTCTTCAAAGTACATCTACATTTCAATTGCATTGTGCACATTTGGAGCAATAGTTGGTCTGTAACTCTCATCTTAATTGTCAATACTTCCTGTCTAATTCAAAGCTAATTGTCAATGTTACTGTATACATTTATGCGGTAACTATTGTTTGAACTCTAAGCTACTCTTTATAATGCATCTATGTAACAAGAATAAGGTGGAATAACATTCGCTTTTTTAGGTGAATTAATACTAATAGCACATCATCTTACAAGCTAGAGCCTTGCAAACACAATTTTTTGCATCGTTGACCTGCACACTCAACAATTGCGTTGTTGATGTGTAGAATTTTATTTTATTTTTCTTCGGTGGGGTTAGGGGGGATGGAAGGGGCTGTGCTTGCAAGCAGCCAGCATGATTCTTCTGGTACTTTCTATAAACCAAAAACTTATTACATTTTCTACTGTCGGAACCGAACACATATTGATTACCAAACTATCTGGTCAATTTTGCTGAGAAATGGACGTCTATATTATATCACGGGGTTTTGTAAATACAAAAAAAAGCAAAATTTTTTTTTTAGACCTAATATTCTTGCTTTGCTTGTTACACTTATCAAACTCATCTCAACTTTTGCTTGGATAAACTTGTATATTTTAATTGCAATCTCGAATGTCATGTCACTTGCAGTACCTGCTGGGTGACTATAAGTGGAAGACTTTCCATGAAGTGGAGGGCTTGGCAGCTAGTTTCGGCCGTGGCTTGCGGGCGCTCGGGCAGGAGCCACGCTGTAACATTGTCATCTTTGCCGAGACACGCGCCGAATGGCTGGTGGCAGCGCACGGGTGTTTCAAACACAACATTCCTGGTGAGTCAGTTTGACTTTCATTGGCATACCTGGTGGCTTCTGGTGCCACAGGATGGTGCCCAAACTTAGGGGATCCCTAATCGTGACCTTGCGATGTTTCGCAAAATTATTCACGTCTTCCTTCAAACATCCAGCCCAATTTTGTTTCACTCTAAAATAAAGAGCATAGTTTGGCTTTAATCCTCTAAATATAAATAGAATAAATATAATATAAATAGATAAAGAAACCAGCTTGACTTTATTTTGCAATCAGCTAATCTTCAGCAATTCCTCAGTAAGCTCTTCTTATATTATATCTCTGGACATTAAAAAAATTGAAGTAATGATAAACAACTAACAAGCAAATGTGAATTGTATCAGAGCATATCAGTGATGGTAACATATGACTTTCGATAAGGGGATATTCAAGGTTTTGTTCCTGGATATGTTATCTTCTAAACCTAGCTTAAAATTACTTACAACACATTCACTGCAAGTTGTGACCCACATTTATATTCCTCCTTTCAATTAGATCAATAAAGTGAAGTTTAACCAGCTCCATATGTTCCCTTAACTGCTTGTGATAGCTGTCACTTTTCACTTGGCAGCTCTCGCTCGCAAATTGTCTTACACGGTTAGAGTCACGATTGATCATCAGTGACATAATTTGCTGGCATTATTACAGCTTATAATGGAAGACCTACAACAATGTCCTGTTCCTGTTTGAAACCTATACGCAATGATCAAGATTAGTACGGTATCACTTTTCAATTGAAACTGGGTGCCATTTTAAAGGAAAGGTGCAATACATTGACTGATGGATGAATGAAGGGATGAATGATTTATTAAGAAATAGAGGTTCCTCAGAAGTTTTGACTGTTGCATTCTTTTATAAAAACAATAAATTATTTACACATAGGTAACGGCAGACGTAATTTTGTCCAACTAATCTGAAATAGAATTGTGTAATGCTACTAAGCCACTTCTTAGTATTGCAAGAGCTTGCTCACAATTGCAATGTTCACCAATCTAATGACCATCTCTTGTCCTTTTTTCAGTGGTCACGATTTACGCAACGCTGGGAGATGACGCCATTGCCCACGGTATCAACGAGACAGACGTATCCATCGTGATAACGACCCACGACCTGTTGCCAAAGTTCAAGAATGTGCTGGCCAACGTGCCGAGAGTCACCACACTCATCTACATGGAAGACCAACTGACCAAGACTGATACAACTGGATTCAAGGACGGTGTCTCTATTATTTCATTCTCGTCGATCATCAAATCTGGTGCATCCACAAAAATCGGTGAGTTTGTAGGAAAGTAATGTTGGTAGTCGTAATTTTTCCAACGTTTCTTAATTCCATTTCGTGGTAGATATAGAAAATTAATTTGGAAAGATTTAATTATTCTTAGTTGTGAGAATGCTACTAACAGCTACCAAGATAGTACCAACATTTTTATGTAGTCAGACAGCTTTTTGAGTGTAGCCGTTACTTTGCCTGGACCTGACTGTCTACAAGCAGACTGTGAAATAACACTTGTGGCTTTGTGATTGCAGCTGGGGTATCCCCTGGTCCCGATGACCCAGCTATCATCATGTACACCAGCGGTTCAACGGGCGTGCCCAAGGGAGTCATCCTGACGCACACAAACATTCTTGCCTGCATGAAGGCGTTCTCAGATGCTGCGCCTATCTACAAGGACGACGTTTACTGCGGATTCCTGCCGCTTGCCCACGTATTCGAGTTGCTAACAGGTGGGCAGAGATACACTCAGTTAGATGTGAAAGAAGTCGCAATATACTGGATAGATTGAAAAATAATCTGATAAAAATCTGTGCTGTAAAAGTATTGTTTTTATGTTTTAATTCTATATCCATAAGCTTTGAAATGCATCACTAACCGTGACTTCGCTACTCTCTTTCAGAGTCTGTATGCTTACTAAACGCAGTTCCCATTGGATATTCAACGGCATTGACACTAATCGACAGCTCCAGTAAAATTAAGAGAGGCACCAAAGGAGATGTCTCAATTCTGCGACCTACCTGCCTTAGTGCTGTTCCTGTAAGTTCCTTATTTTAGGTCATTTCGATTATACTCTTCGATATTACCATCTTGTATATTGCTGTTTGTAATCATTTGCAGTGGTACCTTATAAATTTTCTCTCTTTTACAGCTAATTTTAGATCGTATATCAAAAGGTATCAATGAAAAGGTATCAAAAGGAAGTGCTTTCAAGAAAGCATTATTCAGCTATGCATACAATTACAAACAGATGTGGATGAAACGAGGTTTCGACACTCCAGTTCTGAACAGGTAATGTGATGCTGCCAGTATCTTACATTGTTTTTAGTTCTAATGAAGATTGATTTGATGATTGAGAAGGGACCAGTACTGCTAGGTGTGAGACATATACTGGTGCTAGACTGTCGATATTGAGCATGTTCCTCTCCCTGCCGCAGACTGATCTTCAAGCAAACCAGCCAAGTGATGGGTGGCCGTGTACGGATGGTGCTGACTGGTGGAGCACCCCTTTCCCCCGACACCCACGAGCAGATCAAGATATGTCTTTGCGTCAAGATCATCCAGGGCTATGGACTAACCGAGTCGTGCTCATGCGCCAGCGTCATGGATCGTGAGTACTGCTGTTTTAGGCCTAATTTTTTGGCTGGTTATCTGTATAGAGACCCTAATTTAAAAGAAGGTATTTTTACTGAATGCTAAGTGATAATTAAGATGGACTGTTAACTTACCTAGAAGTATTCTGACTTTTTAAACAAATCTAGAAATTAATTGTTTTGTTTAAAGCACAGGAAACTTAAATTATCATGATAGGGGTGAGGGAGAAATTGATCTCGAGTTTTGTGAAGTTGCTTTAAATACAAGACAGGCCTGTACTATGATCCCAAGATTTTTTATTGATATAAACAACTTCATCTCGATCATTATGTATTCTGGTGCCAATGATTGCAGTGGTACAAATGGACATGTATCGATCGACAAACATAAAACTGAATCTCAGAATTTCTCCACTGGTCAACTGTTGTTCAGAATGGTTGCCAAATATTGCAAAGCATAAGTCAAACACATAAATTATGTTAAAATTCAGAGACTTCCCTTGTAGGACTAACCTTTGCTAAGCTCCACCTTAGTGGTAGTTTTCGATTGCTCATCGAGTAAAATATCAACACTTGGGTGAAGAGTTCTTCCAAACAGAATCAGAGTTCTTGTTGTAGGATACTTGCTTAGTTTGGATTGGCGTTTTGCAGCTCACGACAGGACGACAGGCAGGGCCGGTGGCCCGACCACAGTGTGTGATATCCGGCTGGTAGACTGGGACGAGGGTAACTACCGTGTCACTGACAAACCATTCCCTCGTGGCGAGATTATCATTGGCGGTGACAACATCTCGCCCGGCTACTACAAGAACCCTGAGAAGACAGCCGAGGACTTCTTCACAGAAGACGGCAAGAGGTGGTTCCGGACGGGAGACATCGGGGAAATCCACGCGGACGGAGCTATCAAGCTTATTGGTAAGAAATTGCCTTCACTAGTTGATTCACTATTTTCAATTTTAATCTCAATTAGCTGCTAAGAAAGTACTTCCTAGAAACTCTGGAAAAGAATACGAGAAGAAAATACACCGTACTGTGTGTTGTCAGATAATTGAATCGGAGGGTTCAATAATTAACTTCTGCATGTGATCTTGTTATACCTAGATGAAATTAAAAGTTTTTAAATTCCATTGTTACGTAATTTGCTTTTGATTTAAAAGCAAAACTTCCCAAGGCAATACTTTATGGAAAGCATTTCCTATGCATGGTAATTTAGCCATCTTTTTCACTCTATTGATAAAAAATCCACCAAGCACCATCGTTGCAAATTGAGTTAAAGGGTTGATTGCTTGCTTGTTTGCAGATCGTAAGAAGGACCTGGTAAAGCTGCAACTGGGCGAGTATGTGTCGCTGGGAAAGGTGGAGGCCGAGCTGAAGACGTGCTCGCTGGTAGAGAACATCTGCGTGTACGGCGACCCTACGAAGCATTACACGGTTGCGCTTTTGGTGCCCAACCCGACTCAGCTTGCCGAGATGGCCATTGCCGCTAAGCTAAGCCCTGACCTCAGCTTCGAGCAGCTATGCGCGAGTCCTGAGATAGAGAAGGCTGTGCTCAAGGTGCTTGAGGAACACGGCAAGAAATGTGAGTAATGATTAGCACGCGTCACGTCTTACGAGTTACAAGTAACATTAAGTAACATTAAGGGTCAACTTTTGATAATAATGGATCGGTACTGTTCAAATCGAATCCTTGAATTGAAGTCAAATAAGTTTCTAGATTCTTGCGATTGAACCTTTTGTCTTTTTCTTGTTGCAGGTAAGCTGGAAAAGTTTGAAATCCCTGCGGCTGTGAAGCTCTGCACGGAAGTGTGGTCCCCAGATATGGGCCTGGTGACGGCGGCTTTCAAGCTGAAACGCAAAGACATTCAAGACAGGTATCAGCATGAGATCAACCGAATGTACGCGTCGTGATGCCGGCCGTCTCTATATTAGTTCTCTACTCGATATTAACTTGTTATAACTTAGTCCATCGTAACTTCTACCTAGATTTTAGAGCTGCCGGCCTTTTGAATTCCCAAACCGTTAATTTCGTTACGGTTATTTATAAAAAAAAAGTGGTGAAAGATTGAATCCTGTGTTGTCTTCGTTACCGTATTCTGTAATTGTACAACTGTGTAAGTGTGTGCCCCTTTCGTACAAAAGTAGTTTTATGCAAGGTTTTGAAGTCTTTTTTTTTTTGACTTCGTTATGTACATATTGTTCTTAATCAATAATCATAAATAATGTCACCATAACATTTCGGTTAAAAACATTACTCATTCATTAGTCGTTTTGCCTGACTGACATGAACACTTGGCGACTTTTGTATTGCATGGTAATTGTATGGTTTTGTAAACTATTTTGCTTCAAAGAAGATGTTAAAGAGGTAGCAAAAATTTCTTTCAAGTACAGAAAGATGTTTTAACATTTAAGAGTAGTCTGCGTCAGATTTTTTTTAGTTATGATGAGCATTGAACATGAATAGCTTGTGTTTGTAATCTATGGCAGTCATTCGAGTAATATAAAAAAAAAAAAGATTAGCAAGGAATTGTCTGGTATGTTAATTGTAACATAGGGTGGTAAGGAATTGTTCGTGCTGTGATGGAGCAATCTGTCACTAGTGTTTCTTCGGCCAAGTTATTTTGCGACTGAGTGTTGTCGATATATTCATGTTTTTAGGCTTTTAAAAATGGGTGCACTTTTGCGATGGTCAGTGGCCGGCTGCTGACCTCGTGAAACAGAACGAGCTTGTGCTGTGCACAAGCTTTTGTGTGCGAGTGCAGCTTTCTCCGAAGCCATTTCATGCAAGTGATTTATGAAAAGCTGCACACAAATTTATTTCGCACACATGACTGCTGATTGACTAGTCCTGTCTATCATGTCCTTGCATTATTTTTAGCATTACAGTAAAAATTGCTTCATATGCAGTCTGTACATCACAATAGTTAAGACAACTTGATGCTTCTTCTACTTGATGTGATATCTATTTTTGTATAATTCTAAAAACACCTTATTTGTCACTGTTATAGATTTAAAAATTAAAATATTTCTCATCGATCGTCATTCATCCCATAATTAACTTTCAAAGCAATTTCTATGTATTTTTTTTCACAATGACTACGCCAAGATATTGTAGCATTTAGGGTTACTTGACAATTTGGCTGAAAGTTTGCTTGTCTGATGAAGCAGAATGGAGAGGAGTGACTCTCATACTTCGGTTATGTTGCCAATGTCATCGCCCGTAGTATTTATACTGGTTCTTGGTGTACTGTTTGTCGTCATGCTTAATGATAATAACTTATTTCTGTGTGGTCTACCATGTGTTTCACCAAAGTAATGTTACGCAAGCAAGTTTGAGACAATACAATATTACTCGCTAATGTCACAATGATGTGTGGTGGTGCTACAAGAGGGTTCTGGTTATGTATTCGTTATTGTAGTCGAGTTGGTTGCGGAGCATTTTCTATGAAACCACAGATAAATACGATACCTTTAAACAAATAATTACATGATACAAGACTAGTGGTTTGTCACAAGTCGGCTCCCGGTTCTAATTATATCTTGTATTGAAGATGTGAAAGTGTAATATAGTGAATTACAATTTGCAGACCTATCTATTTGCAATAAATTATCATGAAATCTAAATAGTATTATGTTTGTTGCTTTGCATTCTTGAAAGTTAGGAATGAGGTTTGAAGGCACAACTTATTATCACTTGGCCTCCGCCTTTAACTTGTCATTTGCAACCACCTGTTCCCACCTATTCATGACCCATGACCAAAATAGCTTCATGCATATTACCTGGCCATTTGAATCTTGCATTTTTTTATTTGTTTTTTATTGTTGAGCTAATTATGGTATGTTTATTCCCTTTAACTTAGCCCACCTGTTGCAAAGTTTCAAGCCACATGGCAACATCAAATTCAGGTTATTGCCGAATCTCATAATGATTTTTGCACAAAAAAGTGACAGAGTTATAAACAATGTTAAGCTGCAAACATTGAACTTGATCTTAAGTATCAAAGAACAGATTGTTTTTGCTTACAGAAGGAGCATAGCTTGCAGCTATTTAGCTGTGCCACGTTCTGTCAATTACTGCAGTAGTGAACTGCTTTGCTCACAGGCCCAAGCTGAAATTGCATACACCATAAGTCATCAGTAGTTCCAAGAAATACTATCGCACCTTTATCTACATTGAACTGCGGGAAACTCGAACCCTGCGCCTGTGCGCAGAGCGATCGACCACTACAGCGTACGTTCGGAACATAGGATAACTAAATAGTTGCAAGCTGCGCTCACAAGCGCAACTAATATTAATTCTATTATAAAGCCACACTTTCCATGTTCTGTGGTTACCTAGGTAGGTGAGTAATACTTTTCTGTTATCAAGTACCCTGTTATAACCAGGCATGGATGGGTTGACATTTAAAGGCAACAGTTTTATATAGTGGAAATACACCACATGCATCTCGCACACTTTATTTCACCATAAACGACAAAAATGTACATTATTGTTCATTATCGACGGCAGGTGGCTGATGAGATTGCACTGCAGAAGTGTTTAGCCTCAAG
This sequence comes from Protonemura montana, assembly GCA_947568835.1. Taxonomy (NCBI): domain Eukaryota; kingdom Metazoa; phylum Arthropoda; class Insecta; order Plecoptera; family Nemouridae; genus Protonemura; species Protonemura montana. The sequence continues at coordinate 26,202,869 of OX387602.1, read as the reverse complement.
GAGCTGCCTTGCCTTTCTTGGCATTCTGCAACGACTGCGTGATGTAGAGTTTAGCTAGCGACTGCGAGCAGAACTGCGACACGTGCTGGCTATATGTATTGATCTGACCTGATACGATCATCGGGTTTAGTCTGTGCGGCACCGGGATGGGACGGAACAGCTTGTTCAAGTCTTCGTCTGGCAGTGGAGGCTCGTCTTTGGCCTGGCGAGCTGCATTCTCTTGAGTCTATGGCAGGGAAGAAAGTTTGGTGAGGATCTCATAGAAAGTTAGCAGCTGTGACAATCATTGAAATGAATTCTATTTATGTGGTATGCTTTAAGGGCTCCTAACCTAGTTAAAGGGGCAATTACCCTTCAAAATTAATTTTTACCATAGATTTGTAACTGCAGTATGAATTTAAATTCACATATTTAGAAAAAATTTCTGAAAGTATTGATTCGCAATTAATTATCTAAGATTTCTGGCTTTTCGCACTGTGCGATCTGAGTACGATTCTCTTATAGAGTACTGTCTTTCCCTGCGGGCGCTCCGTTGACAAAAGTCTATCCCCCTCCCTGCCGATTCTCCCTTCTGAGCGCTGTCGCTGCCGCTACGGCTCGACTGCGGCACGCTCAGAGCGGCACTACACGAAAATATGCAACATGCTAATTACATTCCTGCGGTGATTCGCTTATCGTGGCTAAACGAATAATCGTATCGTAAAAATACTTTCAAGCATATGGGATGCTATGGTAGATTCAACTTTAGGTAGCAACGGAGATGGTGCGATCCAATGACTTTCTACATGAAAGACACTTAAGCTACCACAGAAAATGTCACTCGGTAAACCTAATCTACGCAGACATTTGCTATTGGCTAATATGACTCACCCTCTTTTGCAGGAAGCGATGTTTATCTTGCTGCTGTCGGATGACCTGTTGCTGGAATCGATTAAATTTGATTGCTTCCTGATTAAGTTCATCGACTCTATCCATCATAGAGCGTAGTTGTCCCTCAAGCACCGACCTGAAAAATTTGAAATAAAATTGTCATTTGCTATATAGTTCAAGAAACAATTTCGATACAATCTACTACAGTCTTCAAGGCAGACTTACGATGTGCCCAAATCAAGGAACTTGCTGCCTTCTTCCTCAGGAATCATGTCTCCTAGTTCCGAAAGCATTATGTTTGTAAGCTGCGAATTGCGAATGACGATTGGGACTTCGAGGAAAAGAGACTCGTAGCCAATCTTCAAATTACGCAACGCATCAGGAGTGAACTCTCCTTCCTTGTACATAGCAATCGCTTGAGGCGAAAGCCGGTATGCTTTCAATGCAAGAAAGCCTCGAGCAGTTTTCTGGGTGTCTGCAATGGTTATTAGATGTTACTTTCTATAACTAGGTCATATGATCAGCACAAAATTGAAAAGTATCTAAATGACAGAACATACCATAGATAACCACCACAGACTCTTCAATTGATGTCTGGTAATGGTATTGAGACTCCAAAAGTGGTAGGCTTAAAAAGTTTCCTACATCTGCACTTTGATACCATCCCACATGATAATGGTCCACGTTGACTCGGCGTAATCGCCTCATCATTGCCAGCTGGTACTCTTCTACAAATCCAAGAAAATATCAAATCAATGACATATTGAAAAGAAAACCAGCTGCCGTAAGTACAAATTAAGTGTGCTTTTAAGTACCTTCATCCATGCCATCCTCGTTATGTTTCGGAAAAGGAAAGCAGTTTGTTATCTCCAGACAGTTGTCCACAACTAAGCCGAGAAGAGCTCCCTGGGCGACCTCCATATTTCTGGTTGACTCTTCATGACTATGTTTGACCATTTTCATGACAGCCTGAAAAAGTGATTGTGTTCATAGAAGACAGGTAAGAAACATTGCTTGGTTCCCAGCAGGCAGGCAAACCAACCACCATCTTTTCATTGGGGCCTTGATAGTTCAGCCGTAATCGTCTAGGCATATTCATTTCCTTACCAAACCATCCATTTGTACGTAGGCAATCGTGGAATCATTTTCTTCAGTTTGGACAGCCCGTCGGCCACGATTCCGCCCGCTTGCCATTACAAATGAATTAAAATTGCAAGCGGAATTTTGACAGCAGCACACCTTCAGTCCCGATGCAATATGGCAGTCCAATATGGCGTCGCTGCCACCGGCGCTGTATATATCGATCGAGAGTAAACTCGACTAATCGAACCAACCGTTGAAAATTTTCAGAAATAATTTCAATAATATTTTGTTTTCTCCAAATTTTATATTTCAGTTCAAAGAAATATATTTGCATTTGTAATAAAATGAAATTTAAAATTGACGTAAGGGTTCAAATGTTTCAAGAATCGAGATATCGAGGCTCTTCGAGAACTATTTCGAGTCTGTCGAGCTATAGTCAGCTATTAGCACATTTGTTTCCGCTTCCGTCTTTCGGCACACAACAGACGTTAAAATGGTGAGCGAAGATAGTCTTTATTTGTATCATCGACTTTCTCAGCAATCATAATATATTTTAGGAAGTCATACACTTAAAAATAATTTAAAATAATCTAGTATATTACCTAAAAATGACAGAAAAGGTTCTAGTTGAACAATTCTAGATGACCTTATGCCCGACTAATCTTAACCTATAAAATGTCATCAAACTTGTCTGCGCTAAATTTGATATGTTTCGTTTTCCTTTCTAGTCGCTCGTTATACCAGAGAAGTTTCAACACATTCTTCGTATCATGGGTACGAACATTGATGGCAAGCGCAAAGTAATGTTTGCCATGACAGCCATTAAAGGTGTTGGTAGGCGTTACGCCAACATTGTTTTGAAGAAGGCCGATGTTGATTTGGACAAGCGAGCTGGAGAATGTACCGAAGAAGAGGTATGATTTTTAACCCAAACAATAGAATACTGATTGAAGGCAGAAGTATGCTAGCTTCCACTGACACTATATCTGTTGTAATGTTTTCTTCCTAGGTAGAGAAAATCGTCACAATTATGTCCAACCCTCGCCAATACAAGATTCCCGACTGGTTCCTCAATAGACAAAAAGACATTGTTGATGGTAAATATTCCCAACTCACCTCCAGCTCATTGGACAGCAAGCTCCGTGAAGATTTGGAAAGGATGAAGAAGATCAGGGCTCACCGAGGCATGCGTCATTACTGGGGGTATGTACCTACGGCAGAATAAAATCTTGCCAGGAATCTGACCCTTTCCCGTTTAAATCTCTGAAAAATGGTAGGGGATGTTATTAGAGTCCTTGGTTTGTGCTCTCTTATAACCCATTTCGTAGTTATTTAGTGATTTCTGAACCACTATTGAAATGGGTTTTCTTGAGATTTGTTCTTACATTAGTAGGTACCTACAGGCATCATACAATTTTTTATGTGTCAAAGAAAGAGTGAAGAAATCTCAGAATATTAAGGGAGGGGGCTTTAATGTTTACCACTTCTGATATGATATTGAGCCAGGCTATTGAGCCAGTAGAACAGACATGTAAAAAAAGATGGGTCGGGTAGAAACTTAACTTAATACAATCGATGAGTCTGGCAACAAAATATTTCTCCCCAGCGCCAATATGCGCTCTAGTAGAAATACCGCCGAGTTAAAGACATTCAAGCTCATACTTGCCTTCTACAAGCTCTAGTAGTACCATTGCATTGCAAGGGACTACTAGTGCTCGTACCTGGCAAGCATGAACTACGGACTTTTTGAACTCAGCAGTACGAATAGCGGTTTTCTACCACTAGAGCGCATATTGGCGCTGGGGAGTACTATTTTGTTGCAATGCTAGTTGATTGTATTGCTTGAGGATTCTAATTAACCACATTTTCTATGCTACTAGGTTCTATTACCAAGTTTCTTTTATTGCCTTTATTTGCATGGATTTTAGTCAGATGTTATAATAATAATAATAATAATAATAAATATATTTATTCTTGTTGAACAATACAATAATTGTTATAAGAATATGTCATACAATATATGGTGCATACAGTTAAAAGTCGGACATTAAATAAATACATTTGTTAAGTAAGTGCTTCTTTAGATTGGTCTTAAATAAAGGCGTGCTCTTCTCGTTTTTGATCTCAGTTGGCAGCATGTTAAGGAACTTAGCTCCAATGTAGTCCGGGCTTTTACTGTATATCGCTGAAGAGTGGGCATCGGTGACGACATCGTTCTTCCTTCGAGTATTGTATCCGTGGACGTCGCTGTTGGTGATGCGATTGGCCAAGTTATTCCTTGTTGATATGATCGTGGAGTAGAGGTACAGGCTGATTGTTGTTAGTATTCCCAACTCCTTGAACAGAGGCCTGCAACTGCTTCTTCGGGTGGCGCCAGTCATCGCTCGCAGTGCCCGCTTTTGAATGTTGAATAGCTTCTTACAGTGCGGTGAGCTGCCCCAGAAACAGATACCATAGGAGAGGTGTGATTCAAAGAGCGCGAAGTAGGCTAACTTCAGAGTGGCGAGGCTGGCTTCAGCTCTGAGATTGCGTAGTAGGAAGACTATTGGCTACACTATGAAAGTGTAGTGTGTAATAATGATGACTTGCCATTGTATCCCAAATGTCGAGATGTCCACGAACAACGGTGGACAAAAAAAGTTAGGTGTACCATAGGTATTCAAGTGTTTATAAACGTCTCCTATGTTTACATAACTTTGGATGGTATTGCTTTTATTATATCAATGTCATATTCAATATTTTACAATCAAAGGAAATTTGAACTCCATTTGGTAACAGAGCATCCTTTTTCTGCAGAGTTGCTTCGGTCGTTTTGGGGTGACAGTTTCTCTCATGGGCTAAACTACCATCTGGTTGACAATTTCATTCTAGCCTGATTAATAAATGATCTTCCTCTCTGAAAGAATAAGTTCTTCTGGGACCATCTTACTTACGTCTTACTATTTTGTGGACAGGGACTATTTGACATGTGTGAAATTCACACGTTACATCAAAAAGTGCTAAACATTTGTTGCATTGCAGTTAATATTATCTTCTTTTGAAAACAGCCAATCGTGTTGTGGATCAAGCCAATTATGATAGTGTAACTGTGTATTAATTACTGTGATTGTTTACAGTCTCCGAGTCCGTGGACAGCACACGAAAACTACCGGTCGCCGAGGAAGAACCGTTGGTGTGTCTAAGAAGAAGTAGATGGCTGCAATTTGGAACCTATGTTGTATCTTATTATCTTTAATATAATACTTCATAGTAAAGTGATGAATTTTTCTTTCTGTAGTTGCATGTCCAAAAACATTCCGTAGAGGTAATCTTAAAAAAAGGGCAAGCTTTCAGTTTTTATTTATTAGCTCACTGACATTTAGGGATCTTCTGCTAAGCCTCATTCCTTTACTTTTCATTCCTTCCTTATTCCTCATTCCTCATTCCTTCTCTCTAGGTTACTAGCGAGATATTCTCTCTCTTGACTGACTCATCCCCGAGATAGCTTTGCTCAACCCAACCATTTCATTCCACCCCTGGGGGGATAAAACTTTGAAAACTAATTTCAAATTTATTGTTATAGTGTGAATAAGAATGTGTTGTGCAGCTGAAATTTATATTAATTGACGTAAACAAATGTATGTCAACACCATCATAGACTTTATGTAGATCGGCGGAATGATACAAGTCTGTGTACAATATATTGGTCTGTATAATTGGCTGTCCGGAAATTGAAATTTATAAGATGCACATTGAAATCAAAAAAAGAAATGGCATTTTTAAAACATATTAATTCCCTAAACTAAATATTGGAGGCGTGGGAGAAGGCGACGTTTTTACCACTCGTCATTAGACTAATGCAAAATAAAATATATATATATCGCAAGATGACACTTCCATCCCAATCTGTATAGTCCTTCAGCATGTAAATAAGATATAAAAACAACCCAAATAAAGAGAGACGTAAAACAGACATATTTTCAAGGACTCTGTCCAGTGTTGGTGCAAGCGAACCCGTCACTCAAACAACGGCGCCGACCCCCGGCATGTGAACAAGATGTTAGAAACATTTCCAATACACAGTGGCGTTAAACAAGCACACGTATTGTTGACTTGTCGAATCATCTCAGGTGAAGATCTTTTATGATTTTATGGTTTCTTGCATGTGAAGTATGGTCAGTACGGTAGTTGACCTACGTGCCTACGCGGTAGTTGAACGTAGTCACGCTTAAATCTCGGCCGTGTCATCAAAATACAGCTACACCCATTTTTATTAGGGTTGTGACATTTTTTATATGAGGAGAACGATCTTTCAAAATCACACGACGTCACTGGGGAATATTTTAAAGTATAAATTTGAGAGGGGAACAAACCATCTTCTCCAAAATCATATGTGTTTCCTGCCATAATTTTCTGCACTCCACAGTCATAGGCGTCCGGAGGGGGGGGGGGGGGGGGGGGGGTGGAAGGGGGTGCGCTTGCACCCCCCTGGAAATAACATTCGCCGTCGCCTCTGTGCAGGACATTCCGTAACAAGGTGCTTGTTTTGCTCCACGCAACGAAATCAGTTTTTAATTTTTGCTGACAGCGAACAAAGTATTGGTCCAGGTTCCTAATTTCAAAAGAATCGGTAAACTCACACCTTGTTTTTGACGGCTATCTTGCAGACACGAAACTCCGCGCCCATCCAGAGCCGAATTACTCATTTCGCTGTAGTGCTGGTCGCCGCGAAACAAGTCCTCTGGTTAAAATTTAACTCGGCAGTCAAAAAAGCAGAAAAATCTCTCCGTGTTTGATTGTAAGAGAGGCTTTAGCAGACTGGAGTTCACTGATCTGGCTGATCTCTGAAATATGATCGCTGCTCCGGCGCCTCTGATCGCTGATATCATAAGAGAGCATGCATGTAATGCAAAATGACTCGTGCAACTTAATTTGACCTTTAAATTGTGGTTATTGAAGTTATTTTTCCCGTATCGACTTCGACATTCGACACTTCGACACTTCGACTTCGACAAAACATTGAAATGGTATGTGTTTGATGAGCGTAGCGAGCGAAACAATCCAACCCCATTTGCAATTTAAATCTATGCTTTAAATCATTTCACAAGATAGTCGGCTTTTGGATTTGACTTCTTAAATATGGGTGACCATCATGCACATGATTAGATCTGTTAGAGAGAGAGGTTAGAGGGTTGAAAGTTAGTTCAGCAACTTAACTCGCCTTGCTTATCAACCTCTCGACAGCGTGGATTTGTGAAGGAATCCTGCTGTTCGAGTTGTACCGTCCTTCGGAAGAGACGTTAAGCCGGTGGTCCCCTTGGTGCTGTTCGACAGGAGTAGGCTATGTGCCGGCACCGGATTTTCCCTCCTCTCTTCTAGGCTAGGTTAGGTTCATCATCATCATCATCATCATCATCCACTCATTCCCCGACGCTATTAGACCAGTGCCGCATGGCTAGATGTCAATTGTTCAATTGCGGAGGGGACGTTAAGCCAGTAGTCCCATTGGTGCTCGTCGACAGGAGTAGGCCACGTGCACCGGGTCTCCTCTCCTCCCTTCTTAATTAGGAAGGTTGTCATTCCCATTCATCATTCATCATTCATCATTCTCATCATCACTCACTCATTTACCGGCTTTATTAGACCAGTGCCACATTGTTCGTCGTCAAAATAGTGCGTCGTTAAACGTCACTAATCAATCAATCAATCTGTAAGATCACACTACAATGCAGAAAATATCGTATCTTGTAAAGGTTTGCAACAATTTTTGCAACAAAAGTCAGAATATCACATATTTTTATCTTCCGATCGGTCCTGTCAAGAAATTTAGTTTGCCTGTGAAAACTTTGAAGCAACTCGTGGTACGCGTGAGTGCCACGGGACTGCCTATACGTACGGTTAATCCAACCATGACAAGTTTCAACTGAAATAATCGTCTAAAACGAGGCGAAAATTTGTCTCTTCGTACCAGGCGAGTAGCCGACAGAAGAGTATCACCTGAAACCTACTGCATCGCTGTTCAAGTGACGTCACAACACGTGCTCGATCGACCCCGCCTCGTACTTACGATCGACTGAAGCTCGGCTCCCATTAGCTGACCGGTTTTCGAAGTGGATCGAGGTGATAACAGCAATGGCGTCCACGGCTGCTATCACAGACTAAATGTTTTCCAGGCATGCAGATGCTAAAGAACTGCAATTTCTCGTACTTTAATTGTGGATGTTTAATTAGAATCATTTTAACTAAGTTAGCATTTGTTAGATGTGAGTGTCACATTGAGAGTAAAATTGCGTATGAGCTCTCTTTGAATCGACATATGCATCGACCGGCAATTATCCGTGCAATTACATTGTTGTACATGCAAGTTGTGTAGATACTCATAGGAGTGGTGCAAAATTTTAATACTCTGTTGAGAATTTTGGTTGAATGGCTTTGTAACTTGTAAGATCGTAGCAATATTTTGGGATGAAAAATGAGAAGCCGTTCCTTAGTATCAATCAAAGCAAACCACTCAAAATGCACAAATATTAAGTCGGAATTAATTCCTTGTATGCGAGATGATTCACCCAAGGACAGGACCAACAAGATGTAAATGATGAAAACAACTTAGTTTTTATAACTACTTACATAGTATCAACGATAGTATGTACCGAAAGAAAGTAATGTAGTAACTTTTAAACAACAATCAGGAAAGGGTCAGATAGCAAGCTAGCAGATTTCAAACGTTGTGTTTTTTCTCTCCCGCAGCCTTAAACAATGGTTAAAAAAATGGAAGAATGGAGTTAAATCTCCAATGACAATTACTTTTAAATCAAAATTAAATGACAATTTTGTCATTTAAATCACAATTACTTAAATCTTAACGCCGAAAAAACTGTGCTGATTAATCAAAACCCCCATCAGAGCAGTAAACTGATCGATAGATACAAGAAGTCCCCACTTATTTACCTCAAGGGTAAGGGATGAAGCCACATCGTCATGTGAGAACTTATTTCATCCATATCCACTTTACAATTTTTTTGACTTAGTGTATTGGCGTTGGTGTTGGGTGCTTATTTCATCCATATCCAAGACGACTACTGCAATAAAACATGTTGTGCAGTTTTTTTGAGTGTTTATATCAGCCATATGCATTGGGGTCGAACTTTATTTAGTGTTTAAGCAAGCCATATCCAACAGTGCTTGAAATCGAAGTTCGGCCAATCAGGTTCGTCCCTTTGCTAGGTCGTGACGTGGGAATTCAATGTGTCTGCCTCCATCGGCTGAATCAACGCATTGTGTAAATCAGTCATTCTCTCATTCTGACTGTTTTCATCTTGTTAAAACTCTTTATATCGTGAAGATGGAAGACGAAAAAGATGATTTTGTTGTGCCACCATCATCTCCTGTTCCAGCGTTTTCGCAAGAGTTATTGTATATGGGGTGAGTACATTATGTGTGATTATTTGTGGGGCCTCGTGGGGTTGTCTAATTAATTTCAACGAACTGTTGATGAAATCTTATTCTTGTCGTCCTAATGCCTTGATGATACTGTGCAAGCATCACATGATTGCTATGTCCAGTTGTATTACTTTAAACAATTAGTTTTTATCAGATTAAATTAGTTAAGCGGAGTGATGTATTGGTCAATACACGTGGGTGTACGCAGTCCACCCACTATTCATTTTATTTTTGGCCGTACCCCCACTTCGCATTTTTGAGGGAACGCAGGTGAACGCACAGTGAACGCTATAACTTAACTGCGCACTGCAATGCAGATGGTGTAACATATTGTGCGTTCTGGCACGAAGCAATTTCTGGACGTGCAGGCAACCATATAGCCAGTGGCCTCAGCAAAATATTGTATGCTGTGTTCAAAGAAAACCCTTTAACAAAAAGGTTAATTTTGTGGTCGGATTCTTGCGTCCCGCAAAACCGCAATTCGGTCATGACAACAGCCATTAAACGGTTTTTAAATGACGAGGCAGTCACCGTAGAGGTTGTGTACAAAAGTACTCTAAAGCAGGGCATGGGCTCATTCAAGAAATTGATGCTGTCCACAGCAAGATCGAAAAGGGACTTCGCAAAAGCGAAATTTTCAGTCCAGTTGGTCTGATCCGTCAGCTTTTGGCGTTGCGCCCAGGTAAGGCTCCGTTGAAAATTATGCAACTAAAGGCAAATGATTTTCTAAATTTTCAATTCATCTCCACCAAATTTCTGTTCAGTCTCGTGCCATACACAAAGGTGAAACACTTAATTTACAACGTGACCGAGCGCATGCATGTGAGCTATCGCTTAGCTTTCAGCAATGAGGTGCCAACAACTATACGGCTGAATCGGGTACCAACCCCACGGGGTAATAAAAAAAAGTCGAACGATCCTCTTCCAAGGACCCCACCCGAGAGTTTATTCCAAAATGTGAATGTGCTGAATGTCCCTGTGAGGCTAACAGCTGAAAAGGCACGAGATATCAAATCTATGTTTAAGTTTATGCCTCCCATTGATGCAGAGTTTTACAAAGCTGTCTTGAAAACGTAGAGCTCTGCACCTTTTATTTACTACAAATAGGAAAATTATTATGAATAGAAATAACAAGTAGAAAATTTCAATAATTGTTGTGTAAATTTTAAAATTTTGTAATAAAAATTATTATTTTTCTTGATACAATTGTTAAATAAATTAAACAAATTATTTGTTGTGTTCCTTTCATTCATGCACCCGAGCAAAGAAGACAGAATGCTATGATCCTAATTGATATGGTGATAAAAATAATAAAATGGATATGGATGAAAAAAACTCTGACTTAAAAGCTATTTTCAATTCTATGTGTGATCCGTATCCGAAGGTAAGTACCCCGTTTTGGGGTAACCCAATACCCAACAATCATATCTTTATCCTCTATTGATTAGTAGAACAATAATCAATATATTATGACACAAAGTCGGCAAAAAAAAAGTGTAAACGAGAGAGCAACAATTATTTCAGTTTCAAACCTGTTTTTCTCTAATCGCAAAAAAGTAGATATGGATGAAATAAATTCTCACGTGACGATATTTTTAAGTCTAACAATTGACTTTCGACTAAAATCGTCGACGCAAATCAATAATGTAGCACTTTAAATCGCACCCGGAGACGTAATACCAAATGGTATGAGTTGACAACTACATTTTTTACAAAAGGACCAATCTTAAATGGAGTGAAGATGTTTTATCACCTTCCTTTCAAAATTAAAGCAAGACACAATGACAAACAATTGTGCTAAAACAATTCCTAATGGCACATTCTTTCTACTCTGTAAAAGATTATTAAAAATATATGATTTAATGAATTTGAAATGACTTTATGTATGTATGTATGTATGATGTAAATGTAAAATTATTTCTTATTAACGATCTTGACGATTTCAAAGAATACTGTACCATTTAATTTAAAAAAATGACTGTCAAATAACGTGTATATGTTCTAAATGACAATAGACAAATTATTATTATTATTATTATTATTATTATTATTATTATTATTATTATTATTATTATTATTATTATTATTATTATTATTATTATTATTATTATTATTATTATTATTATTATTATTATTATTATTATTATTATTATTATTATTATTATTATTATTATTATTATTATTATTATTATTATTATTATTATTATTATTATTATTATTATTATTATTATTATTATTATTATTATTATTATTATTATTATTATTATTATTATTATTATTATTATTATTATTATTATTATGATTTTCAAAATATGTAAAATGTTTCAGAGTATGTAAAATGACTTGCCAATTTTATAACTGTTACGAATCATGGAATAAAATATGTATTATTATTATTATTATTATTATTATTATTATTATTATTATTTTATTTTTATTTTTATTATTACTGTGCAACTTTTAAATTTACATTATTTTGACAATCATCAACTAGTCGTAAGCTACGTCAGCCGAGTCTTCGGTCAGCCGTAGGGGATTGTCGACCAGCCCGAGTGCGGCACGAGCCAACGTTTTCCCCTGATGCGGGAGGGTTGGGAGTCCTCGAGCCTTCGCTCGTGGGACCGAAAATGTTGGCGTGTTGGAAACACCGGTTCTCGTGATATTGCCTAAGTTAAGCAACACTGCGCCGAGTCGGGTATTGGATGGGTGGCCACAGGGTCGGATAGGCCCATTAGGCGACCGGGCAAATGCCCGAAGGGCCGGTGGGTTTTTAGTATACTTTAGGGCCGGTTGAATTTTATCTAAATAATTTGTGTATTTTCTAGTAATGTTTAACGAGAAAAATTAGCCGAGGATACATTCCCCAGAATCAAGGTGCCGGCCGGCCGTCGGCTCGCAATGAGCGGCCTGGCGGCAACTCTTTGCGTGCCGACGGCCGAGACTATGGAAACTACGGAAAATAACATTACGTTACGTAGAAGAATAAAAACACTGTGCTGCTTATGATGAAGTATATCGGCATGGTTCGCCGGCCTTTGTTTGACCGATTACCGCCTTGAAAATGTTTGTAGAAATGGAACCCGTGCTACTATTTCTAGTGTTTGGCGGCGTTAAGAAGGCTCTATCAAAGTATTAATTTCTTCAAAAATTGCGAAAAACATCTAGTATGCGCAATGGCTAACGAAAGAGTAGCACTAGGTTTGCTTACTGCAATCAGTTCAGTTATAGGGAAGGTTTCCCTCTGATCGGGTCGTTTTGTTCAGTGCGTGAAGATTGCGTATATTCGTACCTATAATGAGTGACAGTAATCTAGCGAGTGCAAACGACGACGATGGATCTGGATCAGGGAAAAGGAAATTGTTACAAGGGGGGGGGGGGGGGGGCGGGAAAGTTAAGATGTAAGCGGCAGAAATTGCTTAAAGAAGAGGCACAAAAGTGCTTTAAACTGACTGATTTGTTTACTAAAAAGTTGCCAGTAAATGTGACGCCCGTTCCCAAATGAGGCTCTACTTGTACCAACACCACCGGCGGCCCCGTCTGCGTTGGAAATTCAGCCACAAACTTCAACCGATTTTCCAAGGATACAGCCAAATTTCCCAGACCAAGAAGTTGCAGCGGATGCGCCATTGTCACAACCCATAGTGCCAGAACAACTGGCTGGACAAGGTGAACACTTCAATTATTTTCAGAGGCCTACTAATAGCGAACGGGCCCATTTCTTCCGGGAGCACCCATTCCAGTCTTACGATAATTTACCCTTTAATGGACCAAAAGTGTTCAATAGAAAAGATGGGACAAATCGTCGCTGGTTAAGCTATGACACCAACCAGAAAGCTCTATTTTGCACCGTGTGCATCGCTTATGGCGCTATTAACTCGGATTACGTGCAATTTAAGTCGATTGGTATGACGGACTAGCGCCATGTTTACACTCGCATAGAAGAACATGAAAGATGTGTACATCACTGCGAAAACACCCAAAGCCACATTTTGAATTCTTCCAGGAGAGACGTCGAGTCATTGCTCTTTTCTAAATACACGGATTTGAGAAATGAGCAAGTAAAGAAGCGCCGACAGACGTTAGAACGCATCATCGAAATTGTGAAATTAATAGGGAAACGCGGGCTGAGTTACAGAGGGGGCACCGAGGCGGCTTACACGCTCGATGACGCTACGCTGGATCACGGAAATTTTTTAGAACTTGTGCTACTTCTGGGCAAGTAGGTACGACATTGTTCTAAAGGACCATCTAGACAATGTAATCCAAAAATCAAAGGCGGCGAAAAAATTCGGGAGCAAAAAACGCGGTGGACTTGTAACACTATTATCTAAAACAACTGTGAACTACGTTGTGGACGCTATCAAACAATTAATTCAATCGACAATTTCAAACTGCAATGCTGGAATGTTTTCAGTTCAAATTGACACTACACAGGATAATACGGTGAAAAACCAATGCTCTGTGACAATGATGAAATCATCAACATTGTTGCAGAAAAAAGCACTCTGTTGCGCCAAAAATTGTTGCTGTGATAATGCAAAGGTACGTGGTATATAGTGTATTTTTCTTTCGCTGATAAACCTACATAATAAAACTTGATAATTCAAAACAAAGAAACAAAAGAGTAACATAAAATAATGTTATAAATAAGTGAAAACGTATACCAATTTACTGCGTTCGTTATCGAAAAAACAAAAAATACAACCTTTTCAGGGGGGGGGGGGGGGGGGCCGATTTTATTTGAAATGTCCGGGCCGGTTTTTTTCCCCAATCCAACCCTGGGTGGCCACATACACATGACCAGTTCAGTTTGGGAGAGAGGTTGGAGGGATGAAAGTTAGTACAGCAACTTTACACTCCTTGCTTATCAACCTCTCGACAGCATGGATTTGTGAAGGAATCCTGCTGTTCGAGTTGTACCGTCCTTCGGAAGGGACGTTAAGCCGGTGGTCCCCTTGGTGCTGTTCGACAGGAGTAGGCTATGTGCCGGCACCGGATTTTCCCTCCTCCCTTCTAGGCTAGGTTAGGTTCATCATCATCATCATCCACTCATTCCCCGACGCCATTATACCAGTGCCGCATGGCTAGATGTCAAAACAGTGCGTCGTTAAACACCACAAAATAAATTCGCTCGTGGGTCCGAAGTCACTTAAATTTATTTGCAATGCCGTTTATTTCAGTTTGTTTTAGGAAAATAAATAAGGCAGTTTATAAAGTTATAAAAAATGAACTGAAAATTAATCTGGAAAAGTATCACATCTTCAGAATGTTTCGTTTACCTGTGAAAACTTTGAAGCAACTCGTGGTACGCGTGAGTGCCACGGGACTGCCTATACGTACGGTCAATCCAACCATGACAAGTTTCAACTGAAATAATCGTCTAAAACGAGGCGAAATTTAGTCTCTTCGTACCAGGCGAGTAGCCGACAGAAGAGTATCGGCTGAAACCTACTGCATCGCTGTTCAAGTGACGTCACACCACGTGCTCGATCGACCCCACCTCGTACTGCCTCGTACTGCCCAGCCTACTGAAGCTCGGCTCTCATTGGCTGACCGGTTTTCGAAGTGGATTGAGGTGATAAAAACAATGGCGTCCACGGCTGCTATCACAGACCAAATGTTTTCCAGGCATGCAGATGCTAAAGAACTGCAAATTCTCGTACTTTAATTGCGGATGTTTAATTAGAATCATTTTAACTATGTTAGCATTTGTTAAATGTGAGTGTTCTTGACCAAATCAAGTCACACAGCGGGTCCAATTGCTTACGAGCCCTCCTCGAATCGTCACACCGAACGGTTTGGCGTGCTGGAAACACCGGTCCTCGTTAGATCACCGACTTTAAGCAACACTGCTCTGGGTCAGGTATTGGATGGGTCAGGTATTGGATGAGTGACCATCATACACATGATCAGTTATGTTCAGGAGAGAGGTTGGAGGAATGAAAGTAAGTACAGCAACTGCATTAGCCTTGCTTATCAAACACTCGACTGCATGGATTTGTGGAGGAAACCTGCTGTTCGAGTTGCATCTTCCTGGAAGCCTTCCTGAAAAATACCTAAATTTCAGCCGAACTTCTCCATTTCTATTCTCACCGTTTTTTCAATGCTAAATGCCAGTTAAATAAGCAGGTTAGGATGACAACAGAAGTATCTGATTAGGTGTGACCATGGGGATGAGTCTCATAAATTAAGTTGGACACATTAAAACTGCCCGTTGGAAGAAATGTTGCCCAAAGTTGTATATGCACTCCTAAGTAAATGTCACAAAGGAAAGATATTAGATTCACAGTTTTGTCAAAGGTTGACAAACAAACCGTTTCCAAACTTTTAAGACTTGTTTATTTTTATCTTTTAAAGTTGATGGGTTTAATGCTTATTGAATGGCAAACACGTGTAGGCAATTTGCATCACCAACCAACTCTACCATCCCTGTGGGATGGTAATCCAATAATATCATGTAGCAAGCGTGTTTACCTTATTTATTTATTTATTATTGTTTTTAACAAAAACATTGTTTTAACAATGTGTACAGTACATACATAGTTAAAATAAAAATAATAAAACACATTAATCCTTTACTCCCTTACCATGCCTAAATATGATTTAAATTCTTTGACGCTGTAAAAGGCATTCTTGATTAACACATTTTTGATTTTAGTCTTAAAAATACATGTTGTCTGTTTTTTTAAATCATTTGGCAGTGCATTGAACAACTGTTGACCTAAAAAATTAACAGTTTTTTTACCTTTCACCAGAGGCTGCATGTCAATGTATAAATCGTGCCGTTGTCTGATTGCATGAGGATGTATTTCACTTGTTGTAGTAAAATCTTCAATATGTAATTTGATAAAAACAAGTAACTTGTAGATAAAAAGGCATGGCATTGTCAGAATCAATATCTTTAAATATCTCTTTTCAGTGCGAAAAGAGAAGATATGCTTCAAAAATCATTAATGACGGAAAAATTTAAGATACAATAATTTAAAATAATATGAACATAAAATAAAACTCTTAACATAAATAAACAAAATAAAATAACGGCGGGTCGTCTTCTGGACGCTACGTCGTTATCATTGCGCGATTAAAGTGCTCAATTACACTAGTTTACCCCGAAGTTATTAATTCACTGATGTCTGCCACCCATTTCTCTTGTATTTGTAGCAAAATAACATTGTTTCATCACCAAAAGTCACCTTTAAATTCACTGCCATCCAAAAATGAACCGTCGTCAAAATGAATTTCTGTTAATTTGGTTTTATCAAGAGTGACTTTAGCACCTGGTCACTGACAGACCCATTGGGTGATGCATCTTGGTTACAAAGATCAAAATAATTCTCATAATGCTTTACTTTTTAAAACAACTTTCAACCCTCGTACTAGACCATGCAGTACTCATAGTGCATGATGGTATAAGGGCAAATTGCCACCCTTTTTTATGACTAGAACTCGTAATAATTATGAAAATACTGTTTGAAAGCTCAGAAATGGTATGTAGATATATCAGCTTAGCTAAAAATGCATTAGTATTCAAAAATTAAAGCGCACATGCATCGGTATGCCCTCAAAGACAGCGAGCGAGCGAACTGATTATTCTGGTGTAATAATATGTAGCTTCTTTTACCGCCAATGCACAAATCTAAGCGCAAGCGATTTGAGGTATGCGTAAGTTTTACCGCCCTTGGAATCGGCAGAAAAAATCCAGAAATGGTGGTAACGGTGTCTTACCACCTGTGTTACCACCATGCCTCTTAGAGTTAACAAACAAAAAACATTTTCTTATTGGCCATTGCCAAGCGTATAAAAAAAAACACACACACACACAATTGAAATGACTGTAAGGTTTGTAACGGAACACCGAAAAATCGGCTAAAGTAGATTCATATGATAGTATAGCTCTACATAGTCAGAGCCTTACTGTTAAACTGTCTACTGAGCAAACGAGCCGGCAACACGTGGTAACGGCACGTGCCACACGATAACACTTGCGGCCATGGGCGTCCGGAGGGGGGTTTGAAGATTTCAAGTTAAACATATTCTCTCATTTAATTGAACTGGGATCCTACAAGAGTTGAACTTTGCACGTACCTACTTCCCCAAAATTCTCCCACGTGATTCCGATTCCGCGAACAGAATTGTACACTTAATGAAGTTTTAGTTTTCCTACCGGTCGAACCCAACTTTACGTAAGTCAGTTGTGTGTTTCGAATAGGGTGGTTTGTTAGCCCGAGCGTTTTAGTTAAGTGTGTTGATTGTGGGAGTATAGATATACGCAAATGTTTTAGTGCGAGTGTGAAGAGAAAGGCGAACGATGACGCGCGTGAAATTTCGGACAGCCATGGCAACAGCGATCGCAGTATTGAAAGTGCATGTGCATCTACATCGACGACAGCGGATTCCGAAAATCCAATATCAGCCTTTGAAACTGAATGTGATCTAGGTCCTCAAGCTGCTTTGGATATTGGCCACTTCGTGACTCAACCTCATCCCTAGCCGACAAACTGAGACACACGCTGGTGACAAAACCATGGTCTCCGAGTGCATACAAAGCTGACGTGCACAGTGGCGGTAGGCGAGTGTTTCGCTCAGACTAGTTTTCATTCAACATATATTTAAAACGTGCGATTCTTACTCCCCCCCCCCCCTCACCCTAGTTGAAGCCCTTTTGTCGATATCCTTGGAAGCATTTGCACCCCCCTGGAAAAAATCCTGCGGACGCCCATGCATTGCACCACCACCTACATGCCATCATAGATTGCATTCTTGCTGAGCCTGTGCACAGGCCAGATCCCGGAACATGATGCAAGCTATACCCATAACTTCATTAGCATCTATAGCACCAAATCACACTTCTACCAAATTATCAGAGCATTTAACGTAAGCACACTTACACCATTAACATCAACAAATAACAACTTAATTTCACTTAATTACTAATACGTTCACTGGTATCTATAACATACCGACACTGACAGTATTAGCATTACAAACTATCAACTGTATTTAACTTAATAACTAATACTGTCATTAGCAGCTATAACATCCAGGCACGCTTACAGCATTAGCATTAAAAAATGTCAACTGCATTTATCTTAATTACTCTGACCATCATTAGTATTGTAGAGTATTTTAGAGTATTGCATGTTCTCCTGTGGAGAACACTTCAAGGAGTTAAACATTCTCCCGCTACCATGCCTTTACCTAGGTACAGGCAATCTGCAAATTTGCAAAAGATAATCCAGGACTATTCAGACAACAACATCACCAACTGGGCACCAGAGGCGAAGGAAACATTGCTCAAGATCACTGCAGATTGGCCATCACCTCTAGGGGCATCCTACCGTCGTTGCTTCAATCATCTGCCAGTTGAAGTTACCGCTAGCAACAATTTTAACGTAGCACTTAAAAGTTTCCTCATGACGCACTGCTTTTATAGAACAGAAGAATTTTTAATGTAATCTTTATTAAAACTATGGCTCGGTTTACACATGTATTATGTATCCATACAACCTAGAAAAATAAATAAATAAATAAAATTTCGAACAACAAGACGCAATTCCAGAATTTGCATTGAGATCACCCTGACGCTTCCCTTAATACTCAACTGCATGTTAACATCATATCTGTGAACGGTCATGTTTTAAAGCACTCCTAACATAGATACCAGGGTGGATCAAGTGATCTCAAGTTAACTAAATAAGAGTTGTCTTCTGGCTCAACATTGTACACACGTGGACGACTTTTGCAGCAGCACGTGTCAGTATAACACGTTCTGGAATCGATGTAAAGTCACACAGAGCCTTTGCACAGAGCCATCAAATTTTCAGACTAGACGTCATCACGCTTGCATTATTATCAGTACTCAGAACTTTATTCAACTTGTCATTTTCACACTGGTGCCTTATTTTACAACGCAATGCCTTTGCGGCTTAGGAAATTAAATAAAAGCAGGGATAACTTTAAAAAAGAAGTAAAACACTATTTAATTATGCATTGCTTTTACACTATCGACGAATTTTTAAAGACAAAAGATTGTAAGTGCAAGGAATGCACATGAGTATTAGTTTTAAGATCTTGACAATTTTCAAAGCTTGTAAAACATTTTTTAATGATTTACTCAAGGGCATGTGCAGAAATATGTACAATGAAATGTATTGTAATAAATAAATAAATAAATAAATAAATACATTTTGTAAACTATCTGCTAGATTTCCTTTTCTATACCTATATTTTCAATCAAATATTTAATAATGATAATATTTAATAATTATTATAATTATTATTTAATAATAATATTTTCAATCAAAATTATCGAACATTTTCTCAAAATTTTCCAAAATTTTGCAGGACACATTATAAATATTTAAACTTAGGTCTGCGACATTCTTGACATACATTGCCATGATGGGTTCGTATATTCTAGGACATTGAAAACAAAAATACTGCACCGAAGTGTGTGAAGATTGACCGAAAAGCACGGGATGAAAACAAGAAAATCTGCCGAGAGGAATACCAAAATACATGATATCTATTGATATAAATATAATAAGGTAGCCCACTTTACTTGATAAGTCACTTTCAGACAGGAGAGGAACCCGCCTACACACCTAATTTGTAAATCAGGCTTTCCAGAGCAAAAAAATCCATGGTCTTATGGCGCTTTCGTATTTGCAAAAACGATGTGACGAAGTTTACGTTTCAGAGTTTGACGAGCGGTAAAGTTGTAGCTAACACAAAGGTGAGTTTGAAGTTTTTCATTTTTTGTTTCTTTTACCTTTTGTTCCGTCTTATGTAAAGAGCAGTAATGGGATTTTTTTTCGATTTTTTTGTTGATTTTCAGTTTTTTACGATTACTTGTTGTTCACAATTGCCGTAATTGACAATATAGTTGTATAGATCTAACTGGATCTAACTAAGACGCATCATCTGACACCTTAATTAACTTTCTATAGTAACAAATGATGACGCCATGATCTAAGACGTGCTAAGACGGTTTATTTTGGCTTTTAGCAAATTTTGTTTTGAATTATTTTTTTAACCAACTTCCGATGAGAAAATTTTGGAAGAATTTTAAAAGCAAATGCTCTAAGGTGTGCTGAACATATTCTGAAAATTTCAGCATTTTGTAACAAATTTTAAAATTTGATCTGTTTTCCCTCGTCGAGAGTTCTGGCTGCACGCTAGTCGTTGCTAGTCGTGTGAATAGGCGATACCTTGTGTTTATTCACGAATCACGGGCCCTATTTACCCGGGCCGACAATGATGAGGCCGAATTTACTCAATTTAACCTGTTTGGTATTCTCGTAGGGTACTCTCCTGTAAAATAAGTGGATTTTCAAGTTGCCTGACGTCTCTTTGCTGCGTCCATTGTTCACAGACTGATATCATTGATTGAGCAAGGTAATTACTTAACTTACCATAATTATAGGTTGAAATGTTGTTAGAGGTAACCCCAAAATTAATGTGGGCATGGTTAATTTTAATTGTTAAATGTGTTTGTTTACAGGATTTTCTTCAAGGGAAAATGTTATGCAATCAGAAATAAAAAAGGAGCTAGTCAAGGTTGTAAGGAAAGGGTACTGTTGATGCTGTGTCAATATTTTGTTGACAGAGACAACAAAGATATGTAGATGTCTTCGTCTTCAGTTTTCTTATTCAAGGAAATTGCGGCGTAACTTCAGTGGAAAGTGCTTACAATTTGTCGTCAACATAGGTGAACCATCAACTGATCTGTAATGGATGGGAGAGGTGTGCGAATACAACAGGGGATTTCCCGGAAGTATTTTTCTATCCTCAAAAGAGTAAAAATGAAGTATTTATTAGTGTGTGTAGGTTTAATTATTGTACTTCAGTTTTTTGGAGTTTTTACACACATATTTGAGCTAGATTTTCATAAGCAGTTTGATTATCCAATGACTGGTGATATCAGGAAGCAAATAATTCAGTTACGAAGTAATGAGAAGCCTTCAACTCCACCCATCAACGAGTATAATTACACTTTTATATCTAATAACCACGACAAGTGTAAATTGAGCGATCCCGTTGAGCAACTCAGACTTGTTTACATTGTGAAGTCGGCTGTGGATAATTTTGATCGAAGAATGGCTATAAGAAATTCCTGGGGGTTTGAAGCACGGTTTTCTGATGTTCAAATACGAACAGTTTTTGTTCTTGGCATACGGCCCCTAGATATTGCCCTTCAGTTCCGTGTAGATGCAGAGCAGAAAAAATATAATGATATCGTGCAGGCCAAATTTATCGACACCTATTTCAACAACACAATTAAAACTATGATGGGAATAAAATGGGCTGTGACTTTTTGTAACCAGTCTAAGTTCTACATGTTTAGCGATGATGATATGTATATATCTACAAAAAATGTTTTAAGATTTGTGAGGAACCCAACTAACTATCCAAAGTATTTGGAGGATCCAATCTTTACCTTGAAACTAAATGGTAAAAGCAGATTAAAAAGATCCCAACACCTTTTTATGGATAGTATTGAGCATAATTCAATTAACTCCGGAGGTAGAAGAGGTTTAAAGCAATTTATAGACTTTGAGTTAGATGACGAAGTCAGACTTTTTGCAGGCTATGTATTTGTTGCGGCTCCCCATCGGCATTTCTTGAGCAAGTGGCAAGTTTCACTAGCTGAGTACCCATATCACTTGTGGCCTCCTTATGTGACAGCAGGGGCATACATTCTTTCATGGGAGGCATTGCTGGACATATATTATGGTAGCTTCTTCACACAGCATTTTCGTTTTGATGACATATACCTTGGTCTGATTGCAAAGAAAGCTGACTTAGAACCATATCATTGTGATGAATTTCACTTTTATAAAAAGGTATACAGTGTGCTTGGCTACAAATATGTGATAGCTTCTCACGGCTATTCTGACCCCAAGGAACTGATCCATGTGTGGAATGAGCAGAAGAGTGCTGGAAATGCATAAACTAGTCTCCTGATAAAGCCGGTTGATTAAATTGAGTATGCACCACATGCTAAGAATGCCTACCGCAAAATTCCTTTCAGTCACGCTATAATTTCATAAAAAGTAAAAGCAATCTATTAAGATTGATAATTCCTAAAAGACACTAGAAATGTGATCAAGTGTCAGGGGTATTCAGCTCTATTTTGGTTATACCTTCTCGAACTGTGACCACAGCTAATTCTGCCGCACCCACAAGCTGGGGAAGAGAAAAATAAATAAATAAAAAATAAATAAAAATGTAACATGTATTTTTGTTTTTAGATCAAACAACCCTATTTCCTAATTATTCCTTTTTTATATTATATCAAGCATTACTGGAAGAATAGCATTTTTGGAAATACTTAGAAGTGGTGCTATTATATGTTAGGGGTAACAGGCCAACAATGTAACTTTCTTTGGTGCTTACAATAAAAGTCTTTAAACCTAGTCTCTGTATGTAGATCCTATCAATACCAACCAGCTTGAAAAGCGCCTCATTTAAATGGTGTACGTTGTGTGCCCATAGACCCTTAACAAGACCCTTTACGTAGAGTCTGGTGTACCCGTGCAGCGCTTTGGTACGTAAAAAATGGAAGTAGTATCTTAGCTAGGTAGGTAGTAATCATGTTTGTAAGAAAAATATATGCAGCACACCTTTTTATACATTGCCTCTATTTCATTTATCATGCGGTCATATTCTCCCTTAGCTGCAATCTTTTTCGATAAACTTTCATTGATCTTGCTCAGTTTGCTAGACAATGTTTCAATTTCTCTTTGAATAGCTGCTTTTTCAGCAGACTGTTTTTTTATCAATGCATTTGTCTCTTCTAGTTTTCTTGTAAGGTCTTCGTAATCTGTACGATGAAAAAAAAAGTAGTTTCATTAGAGAGAATACCAATTACTAGACATATAGCGACATAGCTCTCAAAATTAAACGACACATTTCATGGTCAAGATAATCTAGTAATTAAATCACCGACGTATGTACTACATAGTTACTTTTCATGAGTTCAGCATTGTGTGTATTTAATTTTGCACCCTGCTCGGCCATTGTGGTAGATACGAGAATTTTTTCTGAAATATATATCCAAGATATTCATCGAGTATGCTCACGATACAACAAGACTTATTAAAAATTTGCCGCCTCAAGAGCACGTGTAGGTACAAGGCGGTGACTGGCGGTGACTTGTGGCGCTTGATTTGCCGCCAAGTTCTTGTTGCGTCGCACCAGAGGATAAAGGACCGTCGATTTCTGTCAAAAAACTATTTACGCAGATTACGTTTAGACAGTGTTTAAAAAATAAACAATGTGCTAAGAAATCACCTATTTCTTCACTGCTAAGTAAGTTGGTCTAAGGAGCTCATTATTTTTAAAGCTCACATAAGTTCACAGGATGGCAGTAGGCCCATTTCAGATTAAATAGATTTAGGTTATGTAACTAACCCACTGTTTCATTCTATGGATTCACTCAACACTAGATATCTCAGGGTTTTACAACAGACAGGTCAGCAGCAAGTGTTGAAACGATGTTGGCATATGATAGCAACCAAAGTTACTTCAACATTGAACATCCTGTTTAGATATTTTTCTGGAAATGAGCTTTCAAGTCTCGCAATTTTAATTTAGAAAGGGGTCATTCCATGTGTAATCACTCACTTTTAATTAAATTTCACTTTGACCGACCCAGATTTTGATGAAAATTGGTATACTTGTTAAGTTTGTTGACTTAGGGGCTATTTTTTTTTTTTTTTTTTTTTGGTCCAACCGTTCGGATATTACAAGGGGGGGAAGTTGGGGTCATTTTGCCCCCCGGGCGTGTAGTGACCACCCTTTCTACGCAATATCTAGGGTTCTATGGGAGCTACAGAGCTGGGAAAAAAATCATCTGAAAGGTAATTTCATACCCTACCTGAATATGGAAACAAAAATGACGATATGTTAATACGAATTTAATTGTGATTTTACACATCTGCATTTTCCAAAATGACCATATCGCTGATGAGTCATTTTTGATTTGCCTGATTTTTTTTCTATATATACAGAACATACATATGATCATGTGTTCCAAAAATCAAGATGGGTGTTTTACCACTTTCCAAGAAAAAAAATTTTTTCTATAAAAAAGTGCCTTTTTGCCAGTAGAACAGCATTTTGATCACAATTATTGTGATCAGAGCACTGGCATATATTTTATATTAAAGTTGATTTTTGTTTGCACAGTTGCATGTTCTTGAAATGTTATTCTCTACAATACAAATCGATTGTTTGCCATATTCCTGTAAATCATGGATCAAGTTGAAACAGTTCATAGAAGTCAAAAGTTTGTTCATTTCTTGTCTGGACTTGCATCTACAAGAATCTTAAAATGGTATTCCCTAGAATACAACTATAGATTGTTTGTCATGCTCCTGAATCATGGATCAAGTTGTAACAGGTTACAAGTAAAAAGTTTGGTAATTTCTTGTCTGGACTAAAGCAATCAGTCTCTGGCCTCATGTTGATGAGGATAGAAGCTAATTTGCTCTCAAGCACCTTTTATTTAGAGATTCATAATGTGCTCAATTGGACTGTTCTTTGAAGAAGAATGTGGACCCATCGAAGATCTAGCGATTAAAAGCATTGAAAGTTTCAATAGTGACCAGCAGTTATCATTAGCTCTGCGTACTAAGTGTGATAATGTGAAGACCGTGTGTCATTTACATGAAAAGAAATTCCTTCGTCTGTATAGCTGTCACCACAAGTTATGCTGCGATCCGTTTCAGGCTCACTGTGGAATAGTGAAAGTTAATGGGTTAAGAGAAATTAATGCAGCATCCAGGACGAAATACTTGGAGATTGCCGACCTCATCCCTGGAAAGAAATTATGCTCAACTTGCCGTAAGCTGCTCTCGCTCAGGCTGAAGGAACTAACAACCGTTTCTGTTCTAACGCCAACTAAATCCACTGAACTTGACCTACCTTTCGTGGACATACCCTGTGAAGCAGATGCCGTGAATCAGTCTTTAGCTGCATTTGGTGTGTCACCTATTAATACCACCAAACTAAAGGGTAAATCTATGTTTTATTCGAAAAGAAAGTTCAGCGAAATAACACAAGGTGTAAAGAAGAGATTGGAACTAGTATCTCCCAGTAATGAAGAAATCAGCAAAGAAGATTTGACATCTTCAGAGGAGTGCAAGGACAGCATCCGTGATGGGTCAGAGATAATAGCACAACTGAAAGAAAAGTTTAAGACGAGTACCAGAAGCGAGAAAATAACAATTTTATCTGTGCTTCCAAAAAGTTGGAGCATTAAGAGAATAATGCAAGAGTTCAATGCATCTAACCATTTGGTACGTAAAACCAAACAACTAGTAAAGGCCCAAGGGATACTGCCATCTGCAAATCAAAAAGCAGGAAAAACTCTTTCCCCTGATTGCATTCAACTGATTGAAGAGTTTTATGAAAATGATGATGTAAGCCGTGTCATGCCGGGTAAAAAAGATTTTGTCTCGGTTAAAGTGGGTGACAATCGAGTTCACCGCCAGAAGAGACTAGTGTTAAGCAACTTAAGTGAAGTGTATCGCAGCTTCAAAGATAAATATCCTGACATCAAGGTTGGATTCTCGAAGTTTGCAGAGCTCAGACCCAAACATTGTGTTCTGGCAGGAGCAGCTGGGACACATTCTGTCTGTGTCTGTACGATACACCAAAACGTTAAGTTGATGGCTTTGGGAGCAAAGCTGCCTTTGCTTTCAGACGGTACCATCAAATCATACCAACACTGCCTTGCCAGCCTCATGTGCAACCCCCCGCTTCTCAACTGCTTTGTAGGAAAGTGTGGCAATTGTCCGGGAACCGATGAACTTCGTGAATGGCTAGAAATCTCATTCAGTGAAAATTTCATAGACTCTGTGACTTATAAACAGTGGCTGTCAACAGACAGATGTACCCTAGAGACAATTACGAAACCTACAGATGAGTTTGTTGACTGTTTTATTGAAAAATGCATTTTATTAAGAAATCATGATTTTATTGCACGGCAGCAAGCGGCATTCATGCAGGAGAAGAAAGCCAACCTTAAACCAGGGGAAGTTTTAGTAGTGGGCGACTTCGCTGAGAATTATTCTTTTGTGCTCCAGGATGCTGCACAAGGTTACCATTGGAATAACAGCCAATGCACCCTTCACCCATTTGTGTGTTACTTTAAGCCTGAAGATCGAGACATACAACATTTAAGTTACGTTGTCATTTCTGACTCGCTAACTCATGACACCGTTACTGTGCACACTTTCCAAAAGCACCTGATAAGACACCTGAAACAAAACATTTCGGATGTATCCCATTTAATTTACTTTTCTGATGGAGCGGCAGCCCAATATAAGAATAAGAAGAATTTTTCCAACTTGTGCCATCATGAAGTTGACTTCGAACTAACTGCTGAGTGGCATTTTTTTGCCACATCCCACGGTAAAGGACCATGCGATGGAGTTGGTGGGACTGTAAAACGAAATGCAGCACGGGCAAGTTTACAGAAACCATATGCCGACCAAATAATGACGCCGATAGACTTTTACCGGTGGGCAACAGAAAATGTGTGGACTGTAAATTTTGTGTTTGTAGCCAATGAAGAGATTACAGCAAATGGCATCAAACTTAAAGAACGATTCAAAGAATTAAAAACTATCGTAGGCACAAGAAGCTTTCATGCGTTCTACCCAAAATCGCTAACTTCCTTACATGTGAAACACTTTTCTCTTTCTGAAGAAATCAACATTGTGAAGATTGTTGAGAAAAATGAAGAAGGAGAAGAAGAAGAAGAAGAAGAAGAGGAGGAAGCAACAGCAGCAGAAATACCCGAGTTTGAGTTCAAAGACGTGGGCAGTTTCATCACTGTAGCATACAACGAAGACTGGTGGCTAGCGTGTGTTCTTGAAAAATCATCACAGTCTCTTGAACTTCAAGTCAACTTTCTACACCCTCATGGACCAGCTCCATCATATTTTTATCCCAGTGTACAAGACAAACTAATTGTAGCTTTTGCTGATGTTTTAACACTGGCCGACCCCAACACGGCAACTGGTCGAACATACTTTTTGTCGGCTACAGACACCAACAGGGCAACAGCAGGGCTTATAAAATATGTACCTCAATAAGGTAAACTACATCTCTCTTAAGATATGCAAATTTGTACTTCATAGTAGCTATGATTGTAAGTAATGATCATTTTCTTGAATGTTGTCTTAAATTCAGTTCATATTAATTTATATTATGAATGAATTTGCAGAAAACATTTTTTTTTCTTGGAAAGTAGTAGAACACCCATCTTGATTTTTGGAACACATGATCATATGTATGTTCTGTACATATAGAAAAAAAATCAGGCAAATCAAAAATGACTCATCAGCGATATGGTCATTTTGGAAAATGCAGATGTGTAAAATCACAATTAAATTCGTATTAACATATCGTCATTTTTGTTTCCATATTCAGGTAGGGTATGAAATTACCTTTCAGATGATTTTTTTCCCAGCTCTGTAGCTCCCATAGAACCCTAGATATTGCGTAGAAAGGGTGGTCACTACACGCGCGGGGGGCAAAATGACCCCAACTTCCCCCCCTTGTAATATCCGAACGGTTGGACCAAAAAAAAAAAAATTAAAAAATAGCCCCTAAGTCAACAAACTTAACAAGTATACCAATTTTCATCAAAATCTGGGTCGGTCAAAGTTTGAGGTGAGTGATTACACATGGAATGACCCAAAGGCGTCTTTCAAGTGAACATACTACACACGGATGCATTAGGGCTGGGTGCTTGTAATGCCATTATGTTTCGAGCTAAATCAGTAATATTAATAACGTTTGATAATTTAGTACAATTTGCATCTGGTATATTTGCTCATTTGCTTCATCGATTGTATATTTGCATCAACTCATCAAGGGCATAGTATGTGCACGGTCCAGTTAGCTTGGGTTTAAGACTAGCATCACAAGGCTGTCGGTGACAGCCTTCGGTCACAGCCTTTCGGTCACAGCCGGTCTTTTTTTAAGTCCAAACCATAATTTTTTTTTAATTTTAGCTGTGTTTACAGATCTGGAAGTAAAAGGACTGATAGAATCTGTTAGATAGCACTGTACATGCTTCATTTATTACTGCAAAAACTAGTTTGGGACCTAGGTCAAGTATCTACTTTTAACTAGGTGGCATAAGACATCAGTGGTAAAAGAATTCAGTACCAGTTCTGTTTTGGAGAGAGTTTGGAATCCTGCTGTTCGAGCTGTACCGGCCTTCGGAAGGGCTGATGGTCATCTTGGTGCTATTCGACAGGAGTAGGCCATGTGCCGGCATCAGGTTTCCCCTCCTCCCTTGTAGGCTAGGTTAGGTTCATCATCATCATCCACTTATTCACCGATGCAATTAGACCAGAGCCACAAAGCCCATTGTCAAAACAGTGCGTCGTTGAAGACAATAATCAATCAAGAATTCAGTACTCATAAGACATTCATCTTGAGAAAACTGCAGCTCTATGGACATTCTTTAATGCATAAGTAATTGTATTAATGAAGTAGGGTCTCAGCAATGGTTTTACCGGCATGAAATGTTTGCCAAAGATTTTTAAAAATTTAGCTGAATCTTTTAATTTCATGTTTTTGCAAGATGATTTTCAGATTTTTTGTTGTGCATTTGTGTCAGGAAAATATTTGCTTTGCACTTAGTAACTCGACATGAAAAAGGGATTGAGAGGGATCACAACTTTTGAAGAAGAAAATTGATGTCACATGGTGCACTTGTCTAGAAATGTCTTATCAAGTGCACCGCCCAGCGCCAATTTTCTCCTGTCAATTGCGCTCCCTCTATCCTTCTCCACCCCGACAAATATTCAGGCTCTTGGCACCCTATTTGTATTTAATACTCATAAATTTACTCTCACCTTTTTCCGTAGACTATGGCTTCAACAAAGGACAACCATTTGGGCTCTACTGGTGGCACCGCCATCAAAGTCAGACCCTTTCTGGAAATTGCAGAGACAGTGAAGAGTGGTCATAGCAATTACAATGACATCCTTGAGCTTTTCAATGTTGGCACTTCAATACCAGACGAAGAAGAGAATTTTGAAGTGACCAAGTTATTGTGTGAAGTGCTTGATTCAAAGATTCCTTTGACCTTTAACTTGATTGATAAGTTAAAACTCGATGCATGTGATTGGTTTGGCTTATGTTTGCCATCATTGTTTTCAACGAAAATATGGAAAAGAGCTCTGGCTTTAAAGCTTCTTCGTTCCATTCGAAAGCTAATTGGCAACATCGAACTGTCGGTGCATGTCCAGTGGGAGTCTCTACGGAACACATTGCTGAGGTAAGTACCAAATGATTCAAATAATATTTATTAAAAACTTAACTATTCCTTACCTTTTTATACAAGTAGTATATCAACATCAATAAGTATAACAATGCTAACAAGCTAATCTTGACTTGCTTGTTTTAAAGCAAAATTAGCCTAGAAGTAAAGCACCAAGTTACACATGGCTTAGTCACACACAGGTTTTTGTTTATGAATCCTATTTTTGATAAGCATGTTCTATTGCCCGGCAGGCACATTGATATTCTCATGGACCTTGTCTGCGATCGCGACACGCACTGGTTCGACGTTTGGATAGTGACCATCGATATTCTTGGAAACAAGCTTGCACTGAACACTAACAGACCTCTGCTCAATAAGATGTTCAAAGTGCTTTCACCATTCAAGGAAGATTTTCAGAAATTTCCGAACCTTCAGGTAAATATTTTGATTCTGTTTTTCGAGCAGTCATCGTATTTTAAACAATGGTTTGCAAAACAGGAGAAATGAGAGCTATACATCCAATCCAACATACTATCAAACCATAAAAAAAAAATTGTTTAATTAGGTCCGTAGAAAAATTATTAAAATACTTGAGATTAAAAAAATAAAATCCTAAACAAACAGTTGAAAATGCTAGTTCAGAATGGATTGAAGAAGTAATTGACTCTCCATTCACATTCAGACTTAGCTTTTTTATCCATGAAAAGGGTGATGGCTTTTAAATGTTCCTGTTGGTCCGTCCACTTGTTTCTCATCTCCTGCTCCGAAACTAATATGCGTGCTATTCACAGGAAGTAGTACGCGAAGTGCCATTCAAGCTGTTGACAGTCGCCTGCTGGCAGAAGGTGGTGGATTACTGGCTGCAGGGCACTGCTGATGTGCCACTGAACCACGTCATGACCATCATTCGCTTCTTCAAGCGGCTGGATGCAGAACTACCATTAGTCCGTGCAAAGGTCCTCTGCATGTGGCGGGTGGTCTGTCTGCTGACGCCAGGACACATGGGATTGCAGCCTAGCATCGATCAGCTCTTTGCAATGCTGCTCAACCACAACGCTTCTAAGGCAGGGTCCAAGAGTACAGCAGCATCGGGTTCGTCCAATCTGGAGCTTGTGCCCGACATTGTTTCTGAAATTCTGGCGCTCATGCTGGGTGCTAATCTCTGTCCCGATCATGAGCTGGTGGTCAGTTCTGAATTGCTTTTGCCCACCCATGATCTGATTGGTGTCAGTTCGGTGTTTCTACAAAAAGTCCTCCAGTGCTTTGAAAAACTTTTCCTCATTAACCCTTCGAAAAATGCAATCAAGCCCAATGATTTTGCGTTAAAAACTGGATTTAGCTGCTTTCTGAGTAAATTAAATTCCAATCCATCTAATGATCTGATTAACAATGTTTTAAAGTTGCCACAAAATATATATGCCCAAGCTAACGATAGCGTTGTATTATTGAGTAACTGTATTGATGTTGTAGTTAGGGGCATTGTGTGTGGCTCACATTGTTTTGGAGACAACATAATGACTTCTAGTAAATACTATAGTGGATCCATGGACCTTATGACTGGATCACCAACGCTTATGCTATCTCGATACTTGCTTGACAAGACAAAACTAGAATTATTAGACATTGACGCCGTTATCTCTATCTTAGAAGTGCTTATTCCAAAAGGAACAAAGACTATTCACTACATTCGTAGAATCGTGTCTTTGATGAAGTCTCTGTGTACTGACGAATCAATCACACATGTGGCTGTTCTTAAAGTGTGGCAAATTTTAGTTGTCAGCATTAACAACCAGTACCGCTGTGAGGCTGATTTCACCAGAGAGACCCCAGACCTTGGATGGGTATATTCTGTGATTTTGTTCCCCTTGAACAATTTCAATGACCAGTACTGGATTGAAATAGCTCATTATGTTGGATCAAAAGACCAATCAGAACTACTTTCGAAACTGCTCAATAACGATACAAAAGCTGAGGATGCTATCGTGATATGCGAAGCTCTCGCTTCGAAACTGGACAGGTTACTATTAACAGAAAACGAATCACGCATTCCTGCAATCACAGCTGCAACACGTGCCTTGGTTACCTCTACTCCATTCTCAAAGTTTCCTCGGGGCAAGCGATTTCTAAAAGTCACATTCTTGTTGGTTGCCAATCTTGTAAATCTCAAGTGTCTGACCGAAGGTCTTGCTTTAGAGCTGATAAAAACAATAGAAGCATTATCATTTTGCCTCGATGGATATTTGCCTACTCTCTTAAATCTTTCTTCTCTCGTTGTTGGCCTACTCAGTCAACCATCGCAAGACAAATGTGTGACTGATTCAGTTCTTATAATGTCGCTCATGTTCATCGAAACTGCAGAAAAGGAATATGGTACCCAAGCCCTTCCCTGTATTACCAAGCTGAAAGCTGCATACCAGTATTGTGAAACAGTTGCTAAGGCAAATGAGTCTTGTAGCTTGACCCCGAAACGTATTCTAACTGCAAACAGCGTGCTAACGCCAGCGCCCGTGAGACGTATCACCCCCAAACGGGTTGGCCCCTTGCCATCTATCTCCCTCGTCACTGTAGAAGACAAGGCCGCACAGGCCAAGAAGAAGCCGCTTGTAAAATTGCAAGCTGCCGTAAAAATGTCTCTCAGCGCTGACACAGGTCCCACTGAGGAGGTTGAGAAGCATGAGACTCCCAAAAAGTTGACGGCATTCGGGCGCCCTCGTGGCCCGCTCACAAAGCACCAACGGGAGAAGATGCTCGAGCGACAGGACAACATCCCTGCCCTCTATGTGGACCTGACTCAAGAGTCGCAGGCATTAACAGACTCGCAGCAAGAGTTTACGCAAGACTCCAGCTCTCTCGTCGTGCCCCAACGTTTCAAAGTTTCTGCTGCTTTTCTTGAGACCAAACCAAACGTCGAAAGCCGGCCGTTTGCTTCAGTCGTACAAAAGCCCCTTGAGGTCCCGGTTGGTAGGGCCAAAGCGTACCAAAAAGAGAGAGGGAAAGCAGTCTATGACATGTTCCAAAAGAACAAGCAGGTTGCATTGCCACCTATTCATTTAAAAAAAGTCCATGTTCCAAGTGGGACTGATAAGTTGATTGATACGTCAAGACCTGAAGAACCTCTAGCTGTCTCTCAAGATCGCCCCTTTAAGGCATTCAGTCCAGCCAACAAAAATAAAAGTGAACTAGCTACCATGCCGGCCACCGACAACGCCACGGAGCCACACACCATTGCTCGGAAGTGTCTGCTGCCAAAAACAGACTTTTCCCAGGACATCGTTCTCGACTCGCAAAAGACAGAAATCCCACCTGCTCTAGGGAGTGATGATGGTATTGCCATGTTTCAGACAGAGATTAATTCCCCAGTCAAAATGCCCATAAAGATAAAGAAACCCACTCCCAAAAGAAATTCACTTAATTTCAAGTTGGAAAACACTTCCAAGAGAAAGTCGTTGAAAAGGGAGATGTCAAATAGTTTTGAGGACTCTGAACCCAACGAACCGCTGAGTAAAAAAAAAAGCTGGACCAGTCAAGGGAATGCAGCTGCTAGAGAGGGCACTGCACTGTCTGCACTTCCTGGATTCATAGATGACAGTTCCAACAATTCCACAGACTCGAACATGTCTGGCAGTTGTGTAACTAAACGCTGCGAACTAAAAAGACTGCATTCAAACTTGATTGTGAATGAATCCCCACTCCCGGTTAAACGAGTTCGGAAAAGTATAGGAAGCAATGGTGATGCCAAGGTAGAAAAATCCCTTAAAAGCAGCAATTCTAGCAAGTCCCAAGCGCTGTACAACTCTGATTGTGATTCTGTGGCATCCGAAGTCTCAAGTTCATTTGAAGCTTCGATAACGAAGAAGCAAACTCGCCGTTCACGACGTGTTCCTGCTGGTTTGAAGGAAGATCTTCCGGATCAAATTAATTCTAGTTTTGAAGTACCTCAACAATCATTAAAACCAATTAACAAACCAAAAACTAGGTCCAGTATTGGCAAGAAAAGTGTTGCTGAGCTTGTTCTACCGGAAACCCAGGAAAAAAGCCAGAAAAAGGCTGTATTTAAGAATACAGTTGTTAATTTGGTAAATCTTAAATCTATTCCCTTGAAACCTGTCAAGAAATCTCTGAAAAAGAAGGCATATCAAGATTTGAGTACTGCCGAGAATATAATTCCTGATTCCATTACTACAGTTACACCGAAGAAAGATTCCCAAAATCTCCTAAAAGAAGATCACTTTCTACAGTCCTCATCCGTAGCTGCACCACCACTTACACTGATATTAAAAGACAATGTCATTGTCGATGATAATTGCATTGTGAACACAACAACTTCAGTGGTTGGAATTCTAGTGCCTGAAACAAACTTGACAAAAGGAACACTTCTTCCACCATCTTTGAACAAGAAACATGAAAATTCCTCAAATGAAGCTTTGTCAACTCATAAAGAAATGTCTTGCGCCACGCCCGTTGTGAATGAGGATCGTGAGAAAGAATCCATACCTCTTGTTTGCCTGGACTCTGATGTAAGAACTGAAGGCAGTGGCTCAGAAACCTGCAAAGATTTACTTCTAAACCATAATACAAACAGAATAGGGAGTGATCTTAGGCCAGGTGATGAATGCCTTAACTTGGCATCAGATAAGGAGAACAAGATTGTTGAAGAATCACAAGATTTCATTATTCCTTGCAGTCAATCCCAGCGAGAAACCTTCAAAATGTTGGCAACAAAGCGCAAAAACACCTGTCCCAAAATTCTGTCGAGGTCATTTGTTAAATCTGCACCCAAAGTAAATGTTCTTTTGTCAGTCTCTGTTGTTCCTGAGACCCAGATTGAAGACACCAGGTGCGCAACAGAAAACACCCCAAGCCCGACTCTTAACCCGACCCCTGAACCTGCGACAGAAGCTGTGACTAGCAACAAAACGTACTGTCTTGAACAGCAGCGTGAAAATGGTGAATTGGCACTTGCTGAAAACCCACCAGTGCTGAACAGCGAGATCCAGGAGGTTTCCTCGTCGAGCAACGCTGTCCACATTTTGTTGCCAGAAACGCCAGAATTGAATTTGCACAATTCTTACACTTCAGATCAAATAGAAGAGACAGCTGTAGTGATACCGAAGGAGGATAATGAAGTGTCTAACAGTCTGGTAAAAGAAGCGCTTCTGAAGGATGCCACAGTAATGGCAAATGAGCTTGAAAACGATTCTGGCAAAGACATAAAGTCCCCACCCAGGCCTGGGCCGAAGGTGATGGAGAATCTTTCTCCTTCGATGCTGCGTTTGCTCCACTGCACTAACGTGCAGAAAGTCACTACATTGGAACCGACATGCCGGTCGAAGAAAATGCTGCAGATGGTTTTGCCATTTGTTTCTGAGACAAGTGTGAGGATGAAGGCTCAGGTTGAAAAGCAAGAAGGAAGCATTTACATAGATCAGACC
Organism: Protonemura montana; assembly: GCA_947568835.1. NCBI lineage: Eukaryota > Metazoa > Arthropoda > Insecta > Plecoptera > Nemouridae > Protonemura > Protonemura montana. The sequence continues at coordinate 26,167,772 of OX387602.1, read as the reverse complement.
TTCCCCACTCAAGAATGCCTCGTTGGTGAAGATGGCACTCCAGTTTTTCGTGATTGGAAGAAATGTGTACCTTCCCCTTCCTCAGTCCCAACCCGGTCATCTATGAAAGGTTCACTGAAAAAAAATGAGTCTGGAAAGAATCGAAAACTATGTTTTCCATTTGAGCCTACCACCAAGGTTCTCTTTTATTATGAGAACAAGAACTCGAAATGTAATGACAACATTTCGCAGATAAAAATAAAAAAAAAGCTTCGAAAGAAGAGAAAAGCTGAACAGGTGCAAAAAGCTATGGCTGACAGCGAAAAGGAAGCATTGCATGCCTTCTCTGAAGATATAAACTCCAGTTGCGGTCTAGTAGAAGTGGTTCTCCCTAGCGACGAACCATCTTTGACAAAATCAAGCTTATTCATCATAAATGAATCACCTCCATCTGCAATTAATGATTCTCATTTACCTGGTGAAGAACTTGTTTTACTTCCTGAACTGCAAACAGCTGAAGAGGAATCAGCCGCCTTGGTCTCGTCTGAAACATTGGAATCGACACTCCCTGTTGGGCTAACTATTTCCCCTGCAGCCATATCAAAAGCAGGAGAATGTGAGCCAATAAATTTAGATAACACTGAACTAATTACTTTTCCTAGTGACACTCCAGTGTTTTCAACATCACAAGAAATGGAGCCAACTGGAAAAACAACGGTGATTTTGACTGACCCGTTGTCGACAGAGATTAAAACGTGCTCCAACCCCACATCGGCATCAAAATCTGCCGCCATGTTAAATGCTACAGCAGAAACAGCCTCGCACTTCGAAGACAGTTACCATGATTACTTAACACCCACTCCACTGAGCCTGCCAGACCCCGAACAGCTTAATGGCACCGACCCACTGTATAAGGATCTGGTAGACTGCCAGCAGCCTATTGCTTTCATGGTGCCAAGCCTTACGACTCCGCAGTGGCAAGGCGTCCTTAACGAGGATCTAGCGGAGCGAAACATTTTGACGGTTGGGGACTTCTGTCGACGGACAGAGAGGCAAATTGATCTTTTGCATATCAAAGGAAACAAGGTGAAGACGGTACTGCAAGCTTTGAACAAATACAAGTCGCGGTTGCAAATAGGAGATGCTGGTGCCAAGGATTTGTTGAAGGGATTAGAATGTAACAAGCATTCCAGAGAAGTTTTTGATAAACTGTATCCATTAACTAAAAACTCGATGAACACATCAGAAACACAGACTTGTTCCAAAATAGCAGATACCATGCACAACAATTTTATCAAGAATGTGAGTAATGACCGATTGCTTAATGCACTCCAGGAAAGTGGAAAATTTACTGATGACAATTTTGTAGGAAGTTTAGTAAAGAAAATTGAGCCAAGAAAATACATTTTGATGCATTGTAATTCTGGCTCAGTTGATAATTTGTCTCTAGAACTGGCAAATTCCATTAATATGTTGCCCGTTGAGGCCCGTACAAGGCACATCTATACTCTTCTCTCACATTTGAAGTTTAGAGACTAACAGAATGACTGTGGCAACTCACAGTTTGCAATTTGCTCTCTCTGCCAAACATGAAAAAAAAAATTGGCGCATGCGGAAGTATTACAATTAGTTCAGCTAACGAGAAAACCGCTGTTAAAGACTGCGATCGAATATTATTTTTACTAAGCAATTCTTGGATGATTTTCCAATATCCAAGGCCAGAATAGAATAAAATTTGGCCTTTACCAACTTTTAAGTATGGACCAAGTATGGAGTATAGATACTTGTAATGTAAGTGCTATTCGTTTTTTTAGCAATTCATATCTTACCTAAGAATATTTAGAAATGTATAGGATTTGGTAACTTTTTGCTGTTGTTAGTAAGCTAGGGTGGAACCTGTTATGTATATTATTTTGGTAATGTATTTGATCTTTCTAGGCATGGAGTCTAGAAACTCTTATTTTTAATGAAGCATTTTGACAACTGTTAATGTAGCATGTAAAATGTCACAGTGTATTGCTGAAAATAAAAACAGTTTTGCACAGATTTTTGCCCAATGTTTTAGTGTTTTACATGCATATTATTTTTGTAGATGATGAATCCTGATGATAAGAGTATTTCCAGAATAAGAACCACCAACAAAAACAGCTGGCACACATCCTGAAAATACTGCATGTGAAGACCTGAGGTACCCATGGTAATGTAGGTAGCACAAGTACTTGCTGAAAGTAATAATCTAGCAAGGCGGCAAGGTTAATTAGCACGCAAAGCCCAGTTACCATTACTATTGTTTTGACACTAATTAAATTATTATACAATTTTATAGATTCAAATTATTGGTGTTTCCAAATTGGTACAAAGTGAGTAGAAAATGAGACTACCATTATCCAACAGAAAATTATGAAAGCGAGGAAATCTTTTACAGCTAGTTATGTAATATTTTAATTAAGGTACCTTTGGTAAATGATAAAATCATATCTCTTTTTGTGAACAAACTAGCCCAACTATTTTAATGCTCTTGAAAAAACACAGAAAACCTCAACCATTGCAAAGGTCAAATGTGCAGTTGGCACTAGTATTTTGGTAGTTTTATCTCCATCTCATTTTATCCTAGAGTGTTAGATGCACGCATCCTGGCGGCGATGCATTCCTTTCCCGGTCAGGTAGCAAGTAGGCAGTACTGAGCTCAAGTCGCCTTGGTATCTAATCATCGAACTAAAAGAGGCACCTCTGGAACAAATATAAAAAAGCTTGTATTTCAAACAGGTGTTGCTGATTCAGGTAAGAGACACTGCGTTGGGTCAGGTATTGGATGGGTGACCATCAAGTACATGTCCAATTCTGTTCGGGAGAGATGTAAGAGGGATGGGAGTTAGTTCAGTAACTTCATTCGCCTTGCCTTCTCTTGAAAGCATGGATTTGTGGTGGAATGATGCTGTTCTCGTTGTACTGTTCTTCGGAAGGGAATTGCAGGGGCAATTATGCAATTATGTGCTGTTCTGGTAATTTTCAAATTCCTTTGTGGCGTTCAGATATTTGACTATACTTATTACAAAGAAAAATCATACATCAAGGCGGCAGGATTTTAGTGCGGCCATGCCGCACTAGCGTCGGATACTTTAACCGCCCGACTACGAGATTAGATGAACGTTAGGAAGTTTTTATGTAAATATAAATTTATTTGTTTTAGTTTTTTTTTATAATAAGCTTTTTTTTTTGTTTCAGTTAATTGCTAATCTATGAAGAAGAGAATCATGTTGATAATTGGGAGAGATTTTGGGTCATTTCGGGCGAGAATAATTTCTCGAGCAGTCTACTAGGGTTTTTCCCGCTGTCATGACATGTAGAGCATAGCTCTGTGGTAAGCGCTGTGCTTCGTGTCGAGAAGGTTCTGCGTTCGGTTCCCGGCGTAGCTGATGTTTTGTTTCTCACCATTGAATTAGATAACACTTGACCAAATATGAAAAAATATTATAAGTCCAGAATGTAGTACCAATTTCTGCCAACAGGTGGCTCTAATGCTAGTTTTGTACTTAACTCTAGTTCCCATGTTCCTATATACTTGATGCTAGACTTAGGAGCTGCACACGGGGTATAGGTGGGGTTTGGGGTCGTGGGAACGGCCCGCAAAATTGGCGGGCGAGACTGGCGCGAAGCGCCAGGAGCGCCCGGCAATTTTGCTACTGTCTAAACCATACGCCCAAAATAAAAATGGCAAAAGTGTGCATCTGCTTCGCAGCATCAACGTGATTCGAACCCGGTATTTCATCAATCTTATATCCATGCGATCAATGGATTCAATGCCTATTTACCGCACGACCAAACGGACATATGTGTTTACCTTCATTTTTCAGATATATAAGTCACCTGACTCCAGCTTCCACTGGTGGATATTGCATGTCGTTTTCCAACAGTAAAAGGAACCCCAGTCGAGTGGATTCGATCCAGGTAGCGCATGCATTTGACGTTACCGAAGCAGCACCTATCATTGTGCCACGCAGACGGCCATATATTATGGAGAAATATGAACCTACTTGAATGTCATGTTTGAAAACCCGGCCTACTGGGTAGGTACATGAAATCGACTGCACTTTCTGTTTAGTCCGGCTTAGAAGCACATTCCCATTAGCTGTTTGGGAATTTATCTTTAAAATTATTAAAATATCACGGAAAATTATTAGTCTTCCTCGCAAGCATAAGTGACCACCTCACCTAGCAGTACAGATGTGCTAGGTCTCCACACCTAGCAGTGCAGAGGTACTAAGTCGCCTCACGCAGTAGTGCAGAAGCACTCGACGACTAAAAATATGGGCTTTCACCATTTGAAACAAGCTACTGCGAAAGCAAGCATTAGAGTCTAACTAGTCTAGAAAACGCCAATCAAAGCCCAATTCCCAATCGCAGTGCCCCCATTTACTAATATCTATAAAGTTTCACCGAACAAGCAATCGTGTTAAGATGTACCGTGACCCCCAGCGTAATCTGTTGAATAGCAAATGTACCACGATATTTTCCGAGTTTTTTATTTTTGTTTAATCAATGTACCTATATATCCAATATAAAATACTCATATTTAATATAATATCCATTCATATCATAATATCTAATAAATCCAACATAATATCCAATTTATAATATCTATATATATATTTTTTTTATTAACCACTTGGCAATTTTTCCAAGTCTTGTTTCTATTCTTTTGCATAATTGTTGATCATTTGATAATATGGCTTGTGTCATTTGACACCAGCTGAAGAGGCCACCCCATCTGGTGGGGGTGAAGAGGGCGTTTACTGATTAACTGCTTCGTGGTCGACGGCCTCTCACAAAAAGGGCACACAGTATAACCTTTCTCTTAGGTATAACTGCTACAGCTTTTTCCCTTTTCAGTGCCTCGAAAACCCCATAATTGGAAGGGTATTTTCCAGTGAGCAGCGAGTATGGCATATTTCCGCAAGCGGAGTTTCAATCAAAGTATGTGTTTAATTGCCTTTATTGGTACTCCGGCCCACCCTCTGGAATTTTTACTTTTCAGGTTTGCGATATTTCCCAAAATTTATGCCTATCTTCGTTTTCGTAATTTCCGATTCGCATGGTACTGTGTGAGACTATTGTATCTGCGTACACACCGTAACCCCTCGTATACTGTTTTTCTTATTATTTTCTTTCTTAAAACATTCAATTGTTTGCGTTCTGCCGTACCGATGTATTGCCATTTACGTACCTCAGTTATTTGAATAGCGCCCACACATTTTTTCTGGTATGGCAACCAGCAAATACCCGGTCAGGAGATAACAGCAATGGCGGCCGCGGCTGCCATCAGCAACAAATTAGCCAATTTACGTATTGCATTGAGTTAACTCGACGAGAGTAATTCAAACAAACGAAAATTAGTTCTTACCTTTTAATTATTTGAAGACCACATGGCGTGATTCAGAGCTGTGCACATTTACTTACTGAATTTCAATATATGTGGTACACTGAAAATGATCAAATTCATATCGAATTGTTCCAGTAAGGGACTCTAGTAAATGCGGACTCAAATTTACGATGTTTTAAAGTGTAAATCTGCATGGTTCACTAGAATAGAATAACGATCGGTTACTAAACCTATCATTAATGTAGGACAGTACCAAAGATAAAAACTCGGTGTACGGTGGCGACGCCTCAAAGTCTTTGAGAAAATGGGTGGTTACGTCTATCTTGTATTCTTTAGCTTGATCACTTAGATTTAATCCTAAAATAACGTTGACATCAAAATTATACTGGGGATAAGCCCTCGACTACCCAGGTCCTGCCTTTTCTAAACACCATAAGATTTTTATGAACGTATAACTCGTACAGAGAAAATTTCAGGATTTAACGGAATAGGCTTTTTGCTCCGACAATATATACAAGTTACGGAAGTTACGCTTACCAGAAGGTTGAACTACTTCTCAGTAGCAACGATCTTGAGCCGTTCGTCTAGTTGCTAATTAGCAAAAATATGCTGAAATCAAAAACCAACTATAGTATGTTGTTCATATGATCATGACCTTGGTCATGACCAAGGTCTTCACCCCGTCTGGACTGGTTTAGATGCAATCTTATAGCGGCCTCATATTTTCAACCCCGCACATTGGCACGGTAATTACTTAACACCGAATGATCTTGGCAAATGTTCTATGCAGACTCAAATTAAGAAAACAACTTTAGTTTGGGCAAAATTGCGCATATAATTTATGACAAAATCGAGCAAGGAGCCTGTCTTTGCACAGACGTACTAAACAAAAATAAATTATACTCACATTCAAACAATTGAAGCTTTAAATATTGTTTGAAATCGTTCGAAAAAAAAACGTATTTAGTTCTGCTTGTTGAATGGCTATAGGCATTCAATCCGAAGAAACCCACAAAAAAGATCAACGAATTGGTCTGTTAGCCGCGGATCAGATGCGTAAGGAACAAAACTCAATAGGAAACAGAAGCAATAATCAGCGATGAACATTTACCCTGACAGCCTACAGCTATAACAGTCGCTTTTCAAAATAATATATAAAAAAAAAAAAGTTTCAGACAATGCTCTCTATTAACTTGTCTATTCCATAATCACATTGACTAATCATCAGCCTTTTTTTCGTGTTCCTCAGACTTTTGTTCAGCAGATTCTTTCAGTGGTAGTTCATCGGTTTCCTTCATGGTTTCGTCGGTGGTTTTCTTCATAGTTTCTTCGGTGGTTTCCTTCATGATTTCCACGGTGGTTTCCTTCATGGTTTCGTCGGTGGTTTCCTTCGTGGTTTCCTCGGCGGTTTCCTTCATGGCTTCCTCGGTGGTTTCCTTCATGGCTTCCTCGGTGGTTTCCTTCATGGCTTCCTCGGTGGTTTCCTTCATGGCTTCTTCGGTGGTTTCCTTCATGGCTTCCTCGGTGGTTTCCTTCATGGCTTCCTCGGTGGTCTCCTTCATGGCTTCCTCGGTGGTTTCCTTCATGGCTTCCTCGGTGGTCTCCTTCATGGCTTCCTCGGTGGTCTCCTTCATGGCTTCCTCGGTGGTTTCCTTCGTGGCTTCCTCGGTGGTTTCCTTCATGGCTTCCTCGGTGGTTTCCTTCATGGCTTCCTCGGTGGTTTCCTTCATGATTTCCTCGGTGGTTTCCTTCATGGCTTCCTCGGTGGTCTCCTTCATGGCTTCCTCGGTGGTTTCCTTCATGGTTTCTTCGGTGATTTCCTCGGTGGTTTCTTTTATGGTTTCGTCGGTGGTTTCCTTAATATTTTCCTCGTTTTCCACTACAGTTTCCTCGATTTCTTCAATAGTTTCCTCAGTTTCTTTGATAGCATCCTCCGCCTTCTTAAAAGTTTCCTCAATTTCCTCGGTTTTGAGACTATCCGCTGCGTATGAAGAGCTATCAAAATCAGTCTGAGAAACCTTTAATTCAGCCTGTTCATCCATTTCTACGACAGACAGTTCAACTTCTTCTTGTTCTTCTTGCTCTTGTTCCATTTCAGTTTCTTCTTGCTCCTGAACTGCCTCAATTTCCATTTGTGAGCTTGGTTTGGTAGCTTCCGCTAATGCATTTAACGAATCCTTCTCACATTCTCTTCGGTACGAATCCTCAACAGCGCAGTCAATCGCTCTATCGACCATGTGTCCTAAAAATTCCAAACACTATCATGAACTGATCCCCACGGCAACAAAATTCAGGCGGATCGCTGTTACCCATTGTCATGAGGCGATGGGGTTTTCGCTCACCGATCTCGATGTCCAGCGCCTCCTCCGACTGGAGTGCTAGGTCCAAAGTGCTGCTCGGTGGGATCGTCATGGCGTCCACCCTCTCGTGGATCGCATCGTACGCAGCCGCAAGGTACTTTTGCTGACGCTTTTTCATCTTCTCCCGCACAAAACTCTTCTGCACTTCGGGCAGCACGAAGTTGTGGATCAAGTCAGCCACCAGTTCTTCTTGCTCGATACAATCCTTCCTGAAATTCCAACAATTAGAAACATTATCTTGAATTGCAGTATGTTTTTTATTTTTGTGGTGATTCCACTAGGGAGCTTAAACCAGCAAGCGACGAATGTAGAAAGACATGGGGAAACCCGGTGTCGGCATAGAGCCTACTCCTGTTAAGAGAACCAAGAAAACTACCGGCATAACGTCCCTTTCGAACGAAAGGATTCCTTCACAAATCTACACTGTCGAGAGGTTGATAAACATTCAAGATGTAATCAAGTAGACATGCGTCTAAAAACCATCATTCAAGATGTCTCTCCCGTACCAGGAACCTCTCTCCCGAGCAGAACTGGCCTGTGCATGAAGGTAACCCATTCAATACCTGATCTTACTTAACCTGTTACTTAACTTCGGTGATCTCACTAGAACCGGTGGTTCCAACTCGCGAAACCATTCGGTATTGGCGAACCAGAAGACCCAGGAAAAATAATGTGCCCAGATCTCAGACACTAAAGTATAAATATTATATTCTGCCTGGACACGTGGGATATATCAGACCCTGTTCTGGACCTTAGTTATAGGTATAGTTATACAATTAGGTATTAGGTATTAGGTATTAGTAGTTAGGAGTTATTAGTAGGTAGGTAGTTATTAGTAGGTAGGTATTAGTTAGGTATTAGTTATAAAAGATCATTGTCAGTTATCTTTGTGTTCTTGATGCTCAGAATTGAAGCAAAGATGCCTTGAGCTTTTTGACAGCCATCATTTTTCATCGAATTACTCAGTCAAGGTATCATCCGAATAGTTGCAGTTACATCAGGCAACTACCGTTTCCCGGTTTTTTTCAGACCGGAATCAAACTTTTGCTATTGCTGTTGCCCACGCTTGACCCACCTCTTGTGCGCTTGCATGGCTGCCCTATCCACGCAACGGGCGAGCTCGCGGACGTAGTTGCGGGCCTCCGACTCGGCCACCCAGCTCATAGATTCCAGGATCAGGTCCTCCAGGTAGATATCTACCGTGTCCTGGTGCACCTTCACGATCTGGAAACCATGTGCTTATTAAGCGTCTGTCATGGGGACACATTTATGCACTGGATTTGTGGCTATATTTTGAAACCGGGGACTCAATCTGAGGTAAAATTAAATCAATAGATCTACAAAATCTAAGAAGCATGATTTTCAGAGAGCAAACGCATTGCATTATATTTAAGGAGTCTATAAAATTACGTCTATTAGTTGAAAGAATTCAATTTTTCTTTACCAAAAATGTCATTTCAATAAGCAAAATTTAAACAGACAATTAAAAAGCCTTTTAGCACCACTACCAAGTGAGACCGATGCACAAAAATGCATCCCTCGACAGTTTCGTCCTCTGTGTGTGGCGCACCTGTTTGAACATCTCGTCGTGCTCCTTACGACGTCGTTCTTCCACTTGTCGACGCCCGGCCTCGGCCGCCTCGCGACGGTGGCGCTCGCGCTCGGCCAGCAACGCAAATGCGTGCGCGCGCCGCTCGTCTTGTAGACGCCACAGCTCTTTGGCGAGGAAGTCGAGCGTCTGCGCGATTGTCGACCCCTCTAAGGCGCCCAGCATCTCGTTCATTGCACCCACCTGCAAGAAAAGTTAGGATCACGGTCAACGTCGTCGCAGGCTGGCTTGTGTCTTGTTCCTCAGGATTCCAAAAGATAATTTTATTGACAGATCTTGAGGCAATCTTGGCAAAACTTACCTTGTTTACCAGTATAGATTGCACCAAGCATTTCTTATCGGTACATTAAGAATTTACTTCACATTGCATTGACTCCATTAACTTGGGAACACCGCTGGGATGTTTAATTTTCCATCTCAGTTCCTCAGATTTAGTAAAAAAAAGAGAGAACCCAACCGAACCTAACCTAACAGCCAATCTGATACATGCCCTAAACAGACACTTCGGCGTTACCTTCTTCAGCTCGACAGTGTGGAAGCGCTGCTGCGTGACTGCGTCCAGACGTTCTTCGTAGCGCAGGCGCAGTCCAGCATCCAACAGCGAGAAAGTGCTCTTGAGCTCCTCGATCAGCTCGCGGCACTTCTCGCGGCCCTCGCACATCTGACATCGGGCAGGACACACGGGTGCTCATGAGTCGCTCTCAGCTTTGGTTAATGCACCGTTTTATGTCACTACCGTGCGTTAAAATGGTTGAAATGGTACAATTGGCATTATTGATATGATAGCTCTGATATCAGTTAAATTTAACATACAAGTCACAAGATAACACCGCATGCCAGCCATTTGCAGCTCATGTTTTGGTAGTATTCTCAACTGAAGCTGCATGAAAGCAAGTGGTTTTTTTGTTGATTGTGTTACCTGCCCTTGCCAATCAATCTTGCCAATCAGAGCAATGGCATCAGTATTACCTAATATACTAATTCTTTTCAGTTAAATCAAGCACAGAGGTACATCCAAAAGAGTGACAGAGGATGGAGAGGGCTGGCGGCAACTCAAGGGTAATTACCATTTCTGGGTGTTTAGTATAGACGGAGTTAATAACGGAATAGAAACCTAAAACGTTGACGAGTCTTGCTCTACGGCGTTCTCGCACCGGTGCCTCACCCTATGATGGTCTTACCATGGTCTGCACCGCACGGCCGCGCAACACCTTCTGCAGGAAGACGGAGGCCTGGAAAAGGTCCTCTTCGCGGTCAGGCACGGCTTCTACCTCGGGCGTGACGGGCCGCGGCACGGGTTTGGGCAGCCGTTGCAGAAGACGCAGCGATCGAGGGCCCCCACCACGGTTAAGTCGCACTTCTGCAGCAGGGCAACCGATTTGACACTTTGCGTTTCAATGTCTATCGTACATACAGCACTTTATGAACCGATATTGTAAGGGGAGTTTTACAGTGAAAATGTTTTCAGTTGATGACTTATAATAAAATTAGTCTCAGTAACCCGTTCTTGTCTTCAACCATTTTCTGCACTAGTAGACGGTGCAACATTTCATGTGTTCACTTCCCTAAATACTTAAGGGACTTCAGTTATATTGTCGGATGGATAAAACTTTAAGTAAGGATTCTTCCAAAGCTTTGCAAAAGTTGTTATGATTGATCCAGCTCCTCTTGCCTTGCGAGATTAGCTGACTTGTTTTTGAGAACTTGAGGAGGCGTCCACCGACGCAAAGGTATGTCACCCACCCTTGAGTTCCTCGTGCAGTGCCTTGAGCTTCTCCGGCGTCCAGTGCGTCTCGCGCACGCACAACTCGTAGCCCTTGTCTGTCTTCGGCCCGGCGAATCGGATGGCCTCCAGCCCGGGCAGCATGTTGTCTTCGAGTGGCAGTGAGGCGTCGTGGCCTCGTGATCGGCACAGCAGCACCTCGTGCCCGCGCTTGGGGTGCTCGCCGTGGCGGATCAGAGGGCCGTACAGCTCGGATCGCCGGTCAGCGTGCTCCTCCACGATGTCCACCTTGTGGTACTTCATGTTGATGCCCTCGTGCTTGAAGCGGAGTTTGCGCAGAGCTGTGGATTGGTAATAAGATGCTTCGGTGTTGCGACTAAAGCAAGCTGTGAGATAGTAGCGTCTATGTGAAATATTGGAACAGGGGATTTGTTGGAAAATTACAGGTGAGCTGCAGGTTTTCTCGGGTGGTCAGTTACTGAATGCAAGCTCATGTGACAAAGTATACTAGTGGGATTTATAAACGCTTTAGTGCGGGTTTTTTGCCCTTATTAGTTTTCAGAGGTTGGGCTCATAATCTAATCAGATTTTGGTGGCAACGAATTAATGTGCACCCGGTCGAAACCGGAAAAAAACCTTCCACTAAAAGGAGGATTCAGTCACCAGCTGACAGGGTACACGAATCTCCGACAAAGAGTTGGCCAAAGTCAAGCAAAGTCACCTCTTTCCGTGTCGCGCCGAAGCACGGCCAGCTTCTTCGCCTTCTCCTTCTCGACTTTGGCCGCGTACTTCTTCACCCTCTTGGCGCTGACCTCGGCGAGCTGCACGAGCTGCTCGTCCAGCAGCTTCTGCGTGAGCTCCAGACGCAAATCGTTGATCAACTGGATGTCCTTCTCGCGCTGTGCCCACTCTTCGCGCTCGATTGCCTCGATCACGTGGCGACGCTTCTCGGCCGACGCCTGGTCGGTGACCGGTGGCAAGGCACCCTCCCAGGCTCGTTTCACGCGGGCGCGTTCGATGATCTCCACCTCGTGCAGACCGGCAGGCAAGCCGTTACCTGCCAACCAGGGGTAAAGCACCGAATCGGGGTGTTTTATACCGAACTGGATTTTTTCAGCAACATATGGGGATGTTTTAGCTCCGAATTAGGCGATGGAGCACCACACTGGGGTGTGCAGCGTGGTTCAGGTTATTTCAGATAGTTTTTTTTTACAAATATCTTGGTTCTTTGGACAAAAGCTTTTTAGAGATAGCGATGCAGTCGAATAAATTGGGGGAGACGTGATTTATATTGCATATTTGCCTCGCTTCGCTTCTCTTCTCTTTCCTCTGGTTTTCATTGATTTTACTTCTTTGGCATGTGCAAGCTCTTTACACCAGTGCCAAATAAAAGGATCGGATTATTCACGAAATAAATTTGAGTTTGAGTGAACACGTGTTGAAATCAAAATTTCTAGCCATGGCTGGATTTGGTTTCCTTCGGAGCAATAATCCGCTAGGCAGTGGATACGCACCCCACGAGAGATGTGCTAGCGAGAGTATCTCTGGAGCAGTATCGCCGTGGACGATGTATGGCGTTGACCATGGCACCGTCTGTGTCTCCGACTCGCGGTAGATGGTCTGCGTGCCGTAGGCCCTGGTCTTCTCCTCCCTCCTCCGAGGAGTTTGTACCGTCGTCGGCAGACAAGGCGCTGGCGTCGTCTCGTAGATCGGGCCCGACGGTCTGTCAGAAACCAGCTGGTCGTTCACAAGCTCCACGACGTACGCTTTGGAGTGCCACGGTTATAAACTTACCCGGCGTTGAAAAAGCGATGGCGATCCACTCCGGCGACGTCGATAGTTTTTGAACCCTCTTTGTGTAGTTCCATCGCCCTGAAATGTTATTGTGCGTTTCTATGACAGACATATTTCCCCTGAGAATGCTTAGAGCTAGAGACCACGAGATGATTTCAAGCGCAACCTTTGCTTTCCAATCCAAGATTTGTCGACGAATTTGGGTATCTTGTCCAAACTTTTTAGTGCTAGCACATTTCGGGGGTGAGTTTTGAGATCGGTGAACATTGAATTGTACACCGGACATATTTGCTGTAACCAAAATAAGAACAATCAGACCGGTTTCAAACTTCTCATTTTTTCATTGTTGACGGATAAAACGATTTTTTTTCTACTCACGAACTCTGCGGTCTCTTTGACAGCTGCCATCGAGCAGCGGTCATGGTCCTTTGCTCCTGACACAAAGTATATGGGATCTGCAAAAGAAGCATTCCAAAGAAAGTGAAACTATGTTAACATTAACGATCAATACTTATATTTTGATGCTAAAATCAGGTCAAAATTACCATAGATGTAGTCATTGGGACGACCCTCACGATAGTTGGTCTTGCGTGCAACAGTCGGTACCTTACTAGACTTCATTTTCACAGATTTTAACGTGAACACTTTATTTTAAATTAGAAACGATAGAAATTTTGTTACGCCTTGCATGTTATCACTCAACAAGAAATTAAATGATAACGTCAAGAGCAAGAAAGGAGTGCCATTTTTGAATAACAATTAGTGTGTCGGCCGTTGCTATGGGAACGTCATTGACGTCTTCGTAGCCGAGCAGCTCGCGAACGCGAAGGTGAAATCTTATATATGCGCCTTCATTTCTGCGCACTCCCCTTGACTAATCTAACGCATAATGGCGCCAGTTCTAGAGGAAATATCGATCGTTTTTTTGTATGTTTTGGCCATTAGGTTTTCCCAACCCACGATGTTACTTTTATACCTCGTGGTCCTCTTATTCAGGCGTAGAAATAATCAAACTTTCTTCTCAAAACAGAATGAGAAATGAATTTCATGCAAGTTGCTTTGGCCCACCGCTATCGATTGAAAACAAAAGGGAATTAAAATCACCGCCAAACCGAAACTCCAATAACACGAAATGCTCGGATTTAAAATTCAAAAAACTTTAATCGTGCGTGATGTGAAAATCTGTTAGTATAATATATAATAAGAGCGTTAGCACTGTAAAAATATAATTCTATATTGCATAATATTTATTAAAATATGTTGTAGATCTATAGTCATTGTCCGCGTGTAGTTTCCAGCAGCTAATGCCTTCCTCTCTCGATGTCCACGTGGTTTCTGGTTCCTGCCGCGCCTGGCGCTGGCAGCGTCTCTGGTGCGTTGGGGTCCACTTTCTGCAACTTCTGGTACTTTCCTATGACCGAGGGAAAAACGACTCCGTCACGATACGCTTCATAAGTCCACTAGAAATGATCCTAAGTTTGCAGGATGCTTTCCTCCAAGACCATTGCGTGTTTTGTTTTTAGTCTCTTATTGCGTTTTTTGCTAATAAATCTATACCAAAGAGCAGGAGATAACTTCAGCTAGCCACTTTCTTAGATTGCTTGTCATATTATCTATTTTCCATCTAGTAACAGAGAATTCCCCTATAGATAGGTTTTTTCATTAATATCCTTAGGCTCGATTAACTTGAGTTATATCAATTTAAATGCATGCGAGAAGAACGTTCATTCACTTGAGATGCTTATCAATGCAGACTTCGTTATAGTTTTCCTACCCTAAGCAAAACGTTTCCAGTGAAATGTGGTGTAATGATGACAAAATTTGTAAAGCCGATTGGTAATTCAGTGCAGTAGTACTCACTCGCTAGCTTGACCATGATAACACCCCACCAGATGCTCCAGCCCCAGCCAACGAGGCAGAACAAGATGGTAAAAGCCTGACCCACGCCGACGATGATGTCTAGGATAAGTGCCTGGATGCGTCCCTGGATGTCGTCATGCTGTGAGAACCTTGCGCGTCCCAGGCACAGGCACAGGAACCCGCTGAGTATAGTACCTGCAGCAGGAACAAGCTTTGCGTCACATCTGGGTTGGGGGAAGGCTTGGGGAAGACATGGTTGACAGGGCGGACATTGGAACCTTACACAACTTATGGGTGGATATATGCGTTAACTTTAGGATTCTTTTCTTATATCCTTTTGTTTTCTGCAGTGTATAATTTGCAGAATGCAAATGTTAATGGAAGTTTTTAATGGATGCATGTGATTATTAGAAGAGGGCATAACAAGAGTCTTTACAATTAAAAGAGAGACTCTAATGGTTTTCGATGGTTAGTATTCTGCATACGCTTGCGATTTTTGGTGAGCCGACAGTACAGAGTGATACATTTAACTGTAAGAGGAAAGGTTGAAAGTTGTCTCTTAGTTCATCTGATGAAAACGTAGATTTATCGATTGCTTAGATTGCACAACTTTGGACGGGTCACCTACCAACGAAGCCAGCAGTACGCCCATACCATATCTGAATGGTGGTTCATTTTCTCGTCGTCTCATTAGCATGATTTCCTGCGTTTCCCTATATGGAGCGAGCACGCGAGGTAGGCACTCACCAGTTCCGGGTATGAACACGTTGAACACGAGGCAAGTCCACGCGAGGAAGACTGGAAGCACGGGGATGGACGCGCGGATGATGGACACCGTGTCCACCATTGTCAGGTCGAGCTTCTTCCGCTCCGGCTGCCGGACATAAGATCGGCGTCAAATTCGATGAAATTCCATCATAGATTTGAAAGTTATTTTTTTGAATTACTTAAAAAAAGCATATTGAAAATACGGCTTTTCATAACACATGCATTGTTAAAGGCCGCGAACTGAATAGCAGGGAAATCGTATACATACATCTACGCTGGTTTTCTTCTTGGACATCCTGGTCGCGTTGCTCCTCTTCCTGATCGCCTCCATGGTGACGCCTTCCTGGGAGTCCTTCCGCACGCGACAACATGCGGCATTCAGGCAAAACATGGTGGCAAAGCAGGCTTTGAACGCCCCACACAAGCCCTTGCCGCCGCAACAGCCCTTGCTGGGCGCCCCGGGCCCGGCGCCTGGCTCTTTCTTTTTGCAGCAGTTACCGAAGCAGCCGGGAGTGTTGCCGGCCTTGGCGCCAGGGGTCTTCTTGCGACAACACTTGCCGAAACACCCGCTACTGGCGTCGCCCCCTGCAGCACTTTTCTTGCCACCGCAACAACCGAAGCAACCGGTGGTGCCCTTTTCACCAGGCTTTTTCTTCGCGCAGCACCCAGTGCCCTTTTTGCAACAACAGTTCTTGAACTTCTGCCAAAAGCCAGGCGTTTCTTCGCCAGCGCTTTCGATGTCACTCGGGGGGTTGTTCTTCCGCGAGCAGCACCGCGGGAAGCAACCCTTGCCAGAGCAACAGAAGCCAGCTTTGCCCTCCTCGGCGTCGCGACTGTCTTGCTTTTTGCGTCGGCAGCACGACGAGAGGCTGGGACAACAATCGAGCTTCTTGCAGCAATGCAACTTGTTACCATTACTGTCGGTGGTTGACTTCTTCTTACAGCAATCAACCGACTTGCAGCAGTTGAGCTTGCTTCCCAATCCCTTGCAGCAGTTGACAGATTTGCAGCAATTTAACTTAGCGCAACAGTTGAGTTTACCACAGCTCAATCGCCTGAACCAGGCGGCGATTCTCGAGCAACACGCCGGAGTCTTGACACCCTTGCAGCAGTTGAGTTTGTCGCAGAACTTTGGCGCTTTGCAACAGCAGCCGAGTCGCTGACAGAGACGCGAGCAGACGCCGTTGGTGGGACAGCAACCGCCAGTCTTCGGAGAGGCCGCGAGTGCCGGTGCTGGCTGGTGTACCCCGTTACTGCCCGACACGGGTCTGCGGCAAGCAATGAGTTGGTATCAACACCTCGGCAATAAAAATTGCATTTATTATAATTACGGGTGGTTGGACGGGCATTGCGGACCGGCGCATGGTAATCGCGTGCGGCGAGGGCGCCACGGCGTACGTTATTCAAAACGTGGGCGGTTTGCGTGGTGCCCGAGGCTAATGCGTATATGTTAAACGACTTTTACCCGGGTGATTGGTGATAGCGGAGGTAGCTCGCGTGAATAAATTTAACCTCATTAAAATTTAAACTTTTCAAAAAAATCTCGTTGCGTGAACAAGTGATGTTGGAGACGATAGTGTCTCCGCGACAAAACGGAGCATGACTCTAAGAAAACATGTCACCGGCAAAGGAGGCCCGGTATTGTCACACGTCTCGGAATAACCAAGGGACTGTCTCGAATGACATATTAGCCTGGCTTCCTCCTCAACCATGCAATGGCTGTTATGTGTGACTAATTCGCTTCCAGTTATAGCCGTAGATCGTACATTATTTCTGTCACTACAAATCCTTTTCAATGAAGTCCAGAAAAGTGACGTAATGTCCTGT
This sequence comes from Protonemura montana, assembly GCA_947568835.1. Lineage (NCBI taxonomy): Eukaryota > Metazoa > Arthropoda > Insecta > Plecoptera > Nemouridae > Protonemura > Protonemura montana. The sequence continues at coordinate 26,150,472 of OX387602.1, read as the reverse complement.
CAGCTCGGTCAAAATACAGCAACGTTTGCCACTAAAAAGACCATATTCATATTGAGCCAACATTATTAGCATTGTCTACGGAATTTTATGTAAGATTTTCTTTTCTGTGAGTTTTTCAGTTCAATAGTAATGGGCGACTCAAAGGCGCACGGCACGCCATTTTCTACTCAGTAGCATAGTTGAAAAACACGCAAATATAAGAAGCTTGGATAATGTGGAATGACGCCTGCGATCATACAACTAAGGAAATCAGAATGAATGCTTGGACTACTTTGACTATTTTAACTGGCAAGATGAGTCTGTTGTTTTCATCAAATTAAACGGGATAATGATGGTGAGCGCGGTGCAATTGTTACGGTGGCTGAATGCAGGGTGCTCTCGAATCGCCGTCATACTGGTTGGATTAATTGCGCTCACTCGAAGACACTGGGTCGTTGCGCCAGCTCAGAGCAGAGAAACGGGATTTTGCAGTCGACAAACCCGGCGCCTCCACCAAAACATTCTAGCGCTCCGTTTGGCGGCAAGCGGTTCGAAATGATAACCGTAAAATCTGCAGTGTATTATCTTGTAACTGAAGCTATGGGAAAATCTCTCCAAATAGTTTGCAAGACATATTTCTTATGTAAATATTGATCCAATATGTGACTTATTTGAATAAATGTTATATCTGTAACCGTAATACGCCACGCTTGCATTTTCACTAATTATCCACTTCCACGTACTATGCTAATTGAATTTCTGCTCCCCATTAACATTCGATAATTATTCATCGCATAATATTATTAATACTGAATCTTGAAATCTCGGAAACGCTCACGCACATTGCTCAGGGGCTACGAACCCTAAAATCGCCGGTCTCAAAACAACAAACAATAAAATCCGCTCGACAGAAAGTAATAGTTCACCTTGCTCGTTCCTGTCCAGATATTGACGAAAAGTCCGCCAAAAAAACGCCATATTAAACAGTCGGTATCAGTAATCGATTTGCGCTAGGCGCGTGAGTAATCAGTTCAAGGTAATTACCACCAGCTACTGCCTACCCCCGCTAGCCTGCCTGCTCTAATCACTCATTAAGAAGGGTATGTCTGTATGGTGTATTGTTTTCTTTGTCAGTAGCATGGGGGCAAACATGGCGTCCACCCGAGGCGAGGGCAGCACGCCAGCGCTGCTGGCTCGCGTGTGGCAGGCCTTCTTATCAACACACATCTTAGCACACGAACTGGGTCGGGGCTCGAATCCCATGCAGCCTGGAATTGATCTCACTCAAAATTCTCCTGTCTTCGCCACACACTTGCTCTGCATTTTGCTGACGTAGGTATGGCGCGGGTAGTTAGCAGGGTAACGGATGGTTGCGTCTTATCTTGAAGACTTGCCTTTCTGAAGATTTTGTCTTAAGGAAAAGTCTTGTTGGCTTATCTGCCACTCGGGGTGTTTGCATTGCGATTCGCGTCCAAAAATGTTACCGGCAATCGTAAATTGAAAGAAAATGAGGACAAAGACTTATACTGAAGTAAACCCCAGTTTTTCCTTTCTCGAATGAGGTCGTCCGTCGGAAAATATACCCGTGGTAATAAGCGTTAGTGCAAAGGTATTTTAAAACAGAATGGGAATATTATGCACAGTCTAGCTATGAGACATGACCAGAATATATTCTGCTTACAAGAATAACCGTGAACAAAGTAATTCATATATAATGCAATAGTATTGAATCCAGTCATCTGGTCAGACTATCCAATTTCCTGGAGGCTCTCCCGAGGGAATTTTAAGGTAAAGATGGCCCACACTGGTCATCAAATGGAAGCCATACGCGAATAATGGGATAGTTGTGTCCTATACAAAAGACTCTAAGCTTTGTACTGATAAACCCGCACCCCCTATGTCCACGTCAAACAAGAGAGAAGCGACTTACTGCGTCGGCGGACGGTCGTTCCACGCCTGCCTCTGGAGATTGTTGGCGCTGAGGGACTCCATATCGGCGTCCTCGCGGATCAGCCGCTGCGGTGAGGTGATTACTGGCGAGGCGTCGCGCACAGTCTTGGCCGATGTCGTCCGCACCGACGACATGGAGATGGTGGTCGCGGCGCCCGACGCCCCAGCCGCAGAAGTGATGGACTCCAGCGACGGCGTCTTGGCGTGGTGGGCCACGCCTCTGCCCACGGCGGTGGCCGATTGGACTAGCAAAAACAATTAAATTGATTGGTAGACGTCCAGGGTGCGACACCCGTATCGATTAGAACATTAAGGAATGCAGGAATGAAATTATATAAATATGGATTTCAGAAAAAGTCAGATTTCGTTCAAACTAGTTCAAGGCCCAATTCGCCTCACAAACATGACAGACGACAGCATGCCATGGCCATAACTTGATTCAACATATCTCATTCACGCTAACGGCTATGGTATTGCGTTTCCCCCTTAACTTTGTTTACCTATCTTTGACGTACCGTTAGGACGAATAATATCACTGGTCGCTTCCTCTTCGGGCAATTCCGCTTCCGACGCCAACAGCATCTCCGCCGCTTCCGTTACCTCGGCGCGAATCACCCCGACGGCTCTGTTGGAGGTGACCGACGCCTTGCTCGCCGATGTCACGATTTGCGATGACGCGTCCCTCGCGATGGACTGCGCCTCTCTAACCTCAACGGCCGGCGTGACGCTCGGCGGTGGTGAGACCAGCAGCGTCATCGACGTCGACTGTGCGACCATCTCGTTGAGATTATCCGTCTTGTGGGGTACCGAGGCGACGACACGCGTCGCAGCGACGGCCGTAGACAGGCTGGATGTGAGGCTGCCCGGCAGGGTCGTCGTAAGGCTGGTAACCGACGCCGCGCGTTCCATTAGCGACGTCGCGACGTCCTCGACGGACACTCTGGTAGGGCGTGTTGGCGTCGGCGGGGTAATCGACGAAACCGTGCTCGTCACGGGCGTCGTTGTCTGAGGGACGCTTGTTGTGGTCGGCGACGGCGCTGGTGTCGGTTTCGGTACCGGTTGCGACGGCCCCGGCGACGCCATCATCGGCAATGCATACACGACGACGTCCAGCGGAAGACGTGGCCGGAGTCGCGTCTTTTGCACCACGGGCGTTTCAACTGTGACCTTGATTTGCTCCTCCAAGGGGCTCGGGCAGTACTCGGCCTTCTCTGGCGCTTTGGTCTTCAGGATTCTTGGGTTGGGTTTCGGCGTTTTTGGCGCAATGGGGGGTTTTCCGACAGGTCCCTGGGGGGTTCCCGGAGGGTAGAGTCCGCCGGGAGAAATGCCTCTCTTCCTTTGGTGGACTGGAATGCGCGACGGGGACGTGACGATTGTTGGCGATTGGCTCCTAGACGGAGGAACCGCGTCCATGATTATGTCCTCGGAGTAGACTTTCCCTCGAGGAGGCAGCGGGTTCATGTTGTTCTGTCGCTTGAGTATCGGGGACCGTCCGTGCGGCCGAGACTGATGAGTGCTAACTCTTTTTGGCGACGCCGGCCCCTTTGGCGGTTGCAGGATGGCGGCATGGCGAGGCGACGTCGGCGCCGACGGCTGAGGAGATGTGTAGCTGGGCCGACGCCGTGGAGAGGTCGGCGTCGGTCGCGGTTTTGACGGCGTTGGGGTGTACGCGCTTTGGTGTGACACCTTACGCGGCGATGTCGGAACGATCGGCTGGTGCCCAATGGAAGAAGTTCGTCGTGGCGACGACACGGAGGTTTTGGCAGCAGGCGTCCGCTGTGGACTCATCGGTGGGCGCCCGGGAGAGACGGACGCGCGACGCCCATGGGTTGGGGCGACACGCTTTGGGCTGCTGGAAGGCGAGATAGGAATGCGAGACGGCTGGACGCTCTTGGCCACCGACGCCTTCTTCGCGCTGTATGTCGCATTGTTGGTTTTCTTCGGCGAAGGCGACGGGTCTCGCGAAGGCGGTTGCGACGGGGGCTTGAACCCACGTCCTCTGAACGGACTGACCCTGCCCGAAGGCGATGGCGATCGCGACCCGTGTGGCGAAGACCCGTTACCCGCGTTCTCGGCCAGAATCACGAAGGATGTCTTCTTTATCCTTGGAGCCGCGACGCGATACGGCGTCGGGGCGGAAGGAGGCGGTGGTGGAGGCTTCGTTGGGGGCAGCACGGTGAACGCGTCGGTAGAAGTCGCCGGGATGACGACGCTAATGCGTCGGGGAGGCTCCAAGGCGACGTCGACGCCGACACCGACGCCTCGAGCTTGGCTCGTGCGCCGTCGGTCAGGAGCGTTAGAAGCCTGCGACGACCGGCGGCTTTCCATCGTGTACTGAATGTGCTATTTAACACAGACTCTAGTACTTGAGTATAGGCACTTGCGAGATATCTCAGAATGTTCGAGATATCAAAATAACAATGTCATGTACAGTAAATGAAATGAATAAATGTAAATTGTCATACCTTTAACATTCTGTAGCTTGACAGACTGCAATGTAATCCATTTGAAATTGGTTTAAAATCACAACGGCCTCTGGTCTACAAAACTCTGCGCGAACTGACGCTAGTCCTAGAACAACTGTCGATGCACTTGCGTTGAAGTCACTAATGCGAACAGGTTCATCACCAGCACCGCGGCGTGTCTTCGTCGGTGGCGGCAGGTGTGGGTCGACGCCTGGCATCGCAGGGCCTGACCGCGGCGTAAGCACGCAGCATGATATCACGGGGAAGGTACCGTCGAGTGCCCCCTACCGTCAAGGGCAAGTGCGTGCGATAAATAATGCATGATCCGAAAAGCTCCTCTTCTGTGACGAGTTGATTGCCTCCGTGTTGTCTTGCCGGCGAGAGAGCCCTCTTCGAGTCCCGCCTGCCGAGCGGGAGAAACGTCGGAAAAGAAATCAGTGTGTCGTCTAGCGGAGGTGTTACGAGCAATCACACGCCTAATTACCAGCCTTGCAGTTAACACCGTGTGTGGGGTAAGCTGAGCGAAATAAACAATGTGTGAAAAGAATCTTCACCGCAGGTGAAGATGTCAATTCTTGTCATATGAAATTGACTTTCATGTGAATGAGAATGAAAATAATGACGGTTTCTGATTGTTCAACTCGTCTTGCTTAACAGGGCATGGCTTTAAAAGTCACAAAGCTGCAGGGAATCTTGAAAAGCGCTTCGAAAGAATAACACTCCATATTCATATTCATAACGGAACATTTAAAAGAAGTAACATTTTTAAAATTGAAATGCGTTATACCTAAAAGTTAAAGTTACAGTTATGGTTCCTAAACGCAGCCATGTAGAACTTTCGCTATATATGATAATTGAGTCGAATTTTAAGAAAAAGAATATAGATTGGCTATAAATGTCAATAATATCTAGAGCAAAGCTTATTGAAGACACCGTTGAGAAACAACAAAGCACGTTCCCTGAAAAACAAGTCTCGCTCTTGGCGTGCAAGATATTTACTAGTCGGCTGGGCCTGGCGATGGCTATCTTGAGTCCTACGGGACGTTGTTTCGATATTTATTTGCTACATGTAGCTTCCAAACAGCAATACATGTTTTTGAATAGAAACACTCACCTAGGATGTAGTCAGAATGTTCGGGCTCAAATTCGACTAAACACATCCGACTTCTGTAATTCTGATATTTTCATCACCGAACACAAACGGTGAAAAACGAACCGATTTTCACATTTCATTGTCAAACTTGGCACCTTAATTTACACGCAAAGAAACACGTCTCAACTCACTTGACGGACGTCACGTTCTAGACTAGAATCAAGTAAATTAAATCCGCAATCGCATCGCTAACAAGCAGAGGTATTTCAATAACAAAAGTAAATCTGAGCAATTTCCACGCCACACTCACTTACTTTCAGTTTTCCGACGCGTTTTCCCGGCGGTCGGAAAAGTGGACGCGCGTCAGGGCCGCCGGTCCGTTGGCGCCGCGACGCTGGAATCTCTCCGCTGGCCACTGGCCACTGGCTAGGTATGAAGCAATTCCCCCGCCCGCCGCCGACGCCGTCGCCCGCGCCCCAAGACCAGCCCCTCGCTTGCCTTTCCAGATTATACGGCGTTGTTGAGTCGTCCATCTCACCTGTGGCCTCCTTGGGGATCGATCCCGGGCCCATTTGCATGCTAGAAATTCTAATCACCACGCGCTACATTCTTTGCCACCCTTTGCGTTAGGCTGCCTTTCACATAGGTATAGCATGCCAATTGCTACTAATTCTTATGCAATACCCCAACGTTTTAATAACAACTTCTTGTCCGTTTTCGAAGGTATTTGCATTTAGCCGATTTTGGAATATGAAATACTTTTCTTGATGCATTGCGAATCAGAACATAATTGATGCAAAACTAAATTCAAATTAAATTATGTATGATCTCTGATGTCGTATTAATTTAGCCAAAACTCAACGTAGATGGCAGGTGCTTTAAAACTGATCAAAGATCATCAACTGCATATATACCTTGAAGAAAGGAAAATTCAATTACTCATTGCACAGGAGCGCATATTACAGTGGTATTTCCATGGTTGTTTTGCGGACTGAAATACGCGTTTTGACGCAACAACTGGTGAAACCTGATAAGGTGTTACGTGTTCGCGTATTTCGATTCGAATCGAGTTGAGCCCTCCTGTGTCGCGAGATTCGAAGAGAACAATTTTTTCAAACTATTTGTACGATTTTCAGATAGAAATGTAACACGCAGCTAACGAAACACGTAACAACAGGATATTTTTAGTTCGGTAAGAAAGGCTTGTGCAAGTTTTTCAACTCGGATTCGGTCGCAAGCCGCATATTGCGTGGAGCTGGGGATCTTTTCAATTGATATTTTCCGAAATTGAAATCAGACGTTATCACAGCATCAGAGTAGGTAGCACTTGCAATCCACTAGCAATCCACAGTATGAAAGTAAAACTTAGAGTGGACCAATCAGACATGAAATTTGGGATTCACTCTTTACAACCACATCAAACGGCCGTATAAAAGGTGTAGCTCAGAAATGTCCACCAAATCGTTATTAATACTTGTTCGCTGGGCCGGAATCAAGGAGATCGGCATTAGTCGGTCGGCGTTGTATCAAAATGCTCTTAATAATGAATATAGAGGACAAAAATTAGGCAATCAAGTATAAGAAAATCTCGTGTAGAAATAAAATATATCAATTCCATTTAACCTTTTCGTGTTTGTTAGACTTCCACGACAGCAAATTCAATGTCAAATTGCAATTAGAATAAATCGACGGGCGTTAAGCCCCGTGCACGTACCTACAAAAGAAACTATGTAAGAAAGTGTTCCATTGTGTGCAGCCGCTAGTGAATAATGAGACAATGGTTACATTATTCAAAGATGGCTGCCCAATCGGAAATCGCGTGTATGCAAACTTTGGCGTGATAATCTCACAATATTGCCAGAGATCAGAGCCGAAGCGTGGGCCGCGTTGGACAACGCATAGCCGATTCGGTCACTTACGACGTTTCGTCGATCGATGTGCTCGCGTTTAGGTTAACGGAGCATCGATAATTCGGAACACTTTTGATTAAATTTGATGTGTTTTAGTCGCATTTCATCAAGGAGATCGCTAGCTCTTTTTTTTTGCTGCAATCCCTAATGGATATTAAAGCATGTGTCGATCGCAGAGATATATTGGTAAAGGCACTTAGCCGAGGGACGTCGGGCTAATTGTTATCGAGCATGTCATTTCACCTTGTCCACACAGGTAATAATAAACAAGGGTCACACGCGAGCGATCGAGAACTTGCATTGATGCTCACGGAGGCATACGCACTGCAGGTCATGCGTTAGGATTTTTGGCAAACAGCATGCAAGTTATGCGAAATGTTATTCGTGCACCATTCCAAACAATATGTAGACACAACGCCACAATCAGATAAGTCTAGAAAGAAGTCTATGTCTAAGGTAATTATAGAGTGGAACCATGATATTTACCGTCCGAGACCTATGTTATTTAAACCATTGATTTGACCACTTTAAAATGTATACATCAATGAAGTACTGTAGGTACAATTTTATCACCGCATCACTCCCAGAAACAAGTACAAATATTATAAAAAAAATTGGGGCAGTAGTGAATATTTGCTCTATAGGAATAAATACTTGGCACCAATCTGCAGTCGTTTCACTTTTTCTTCGATCGCTCCAATTTTTCACCGATTTAATTAATTTAGGATAGAACACATGGGTACGAATATGTTCGGGTGGATTGGAGTTTGCTCCGTCAAAATACCACCCAAATTCTCATACGACCTACATCCTGATGGCCACCTATTTATTCACATCAACTGTATGAGATTGGAGAAGCTTCTTGCCGAAGTCTTTATTGACCATTAATCAATCCGTATCGCGATTAGCTGGTGTGATCTATAGCTTTTTACTAATATCGGGGGCACGCCCAAAGGAAATCTGACTAATTTGCCCTGCACCAAGACACGGTCTCTACGCCGGCGACGTTGACGTCGATGTCCATGCCGCAATTGCGAATTTCGCCCGGGCCGTATCAGCGGAAAGCTCTTTGAAGGTTCACGATGAACGATCAGAAATATCTGGAAGCACAGCAAAGAAAAGCAAAGCAAAGTAAAGCGAAGCAAAGCAAAGCAAAGCAAAGCAAAGCAAAGCAAAGCAAAGCAAAGCAAAGCAAAGCAAAGCAAAGCAAAGCAAAGCAAAGCAAAGCAAAGCAAAGCAAAGCAAAGCAAAGCAAAGCAAAGCAAAGCAAAGCAAAGCAAAGCAAAGCAAAGCAAAGCAAAGCAAAGCAAAGCAAAACAAAGCAAAGCAAAACAAAGCAAAGCAAAGCGAAGCAAAGCAATGCAAAGTAAAGGAGTTTTAAATGATCAATGACAGTTTGGTAATTATTCCGCACCTCTTTCAACCCGCCTCGGTGATCCTTGCTTATATTTGATTTATTGTCTGCTAGCTGCTGTCGTTATCACTATATTTGTATTTCTAATTTTAGCCCATGTTATTAACGTTGGTGCATTGGCGCATTCTTGATTCACTTTTTGTGGTATCAATGTGAAGCCGAAGCTAATCGTTTGAAGAGTGTAACTCTTAAAAAACAGCTTCCTTTGAGAGATACAAAAATGTGAGCAAAAATACAAATGAAGCATAAAAAAGATGTTGACCATCTGTCAAAAGCTCTGCAGCAGAGTAGACAGCATAGATATTAGTCTAAGATTATCCACGTTTCAATATTTTTAGGTAAATGTTTGTTAACTTGCAATATGATCACCGATAAGACAATTTCGTTGGGACTGCGAGAGAATCCAGGTCCAATTACCTACGTTTATTACCGATTACTGAAAATAGCCAGCTCGCGGCTCGCCTAATGTATGTGTTTGTTACGCAGCTAACCGTTTGTGTAAGAACACGTTTAAGGATATGCTAAAGGCTGTTCTCTGGGAAGCTAGAGCACAGACAGATAAGAAACAAAACAAATATTTCTGGGGCGAACTTTTCATGTGTTGTGCTACAATTAATTATTTGTAGTGTTTAACGACGCACTGTTTTGACATCTGGCCATGCGGCACTGGTCTAATGGCGTCGGTGAATGAGTGGATGATGATGAGGATGATAATGAACCTAACCTAGCATGGAAAGGAGGAGGGGAAACCCGGTGCCGGCACGTAGCCTACTCCTGTCGAAGAGCACCAAGGGGACCACCGGCTTAACGTCCCTTCCGAAGGACGGTACAACTCGAACAGCAGGATTCCTCCACAAATCCATGCTGTCGAGAGGTTGATAAGCAAGGCGAATGAAGTTGCTGTACTAACTTTCATCCCTCTAACCTTCCTCCCAAACAGAACTGGTCATGCGTATGATGGTCATCCATCCAAAACCTGACTCAGCGCAATGTTGCTTCACATTCATCCCTCCAACCTCTCTCCCGCCAAGAGTGCCAAAGTGCCAAAGTGCAAAGTGCCAAGGGTTTTGATTAAAACGTATTCCTTAGGGTCAGTATCAATCCATATTCCAAATCAAACTAAAAACTCGACTCACATTGGCGGTCACGTTTCCTTCAGACAAATACCCGAGGGTCTACGGATTTAGGCGGTGGCTGTTCTGCTTAAATAGATGTCGGGGGGGGGGGGGGGGGGGGGGGGGGGGGGGGGGAGTATGTTCTGAAATTTGAATAACATATTTTTGCAATTATGTGTTCTTACTTACCTATCGAAAAAGGGCCGAATAATAACCTCATCGTGTCTATGCTGCGACTGGTTCGAATGCCGAGTTTGTAGCATGTGTTTGTAGCAAGGCCAAGGAAGGCGAATTTATCAGGAAGTTCATACGTTAATAACTTACCTCTAGGTCTAGCGAACAGGACCCACTCCCTTGCTGGCAAGAAAGGAGCTTTTCAACTATGGTCACCGTAGAAGCCCACTACACGTATGTACTATTTTTAAAACTGGGTCCATAACAAGGTTATATACAAGTAGTCTAAGCTAGTGGCGTTATGGTAGGTATCTTTGGTCTATAATGTCATCTCCCCCATAAATATAAGCCAGCGTGGCCTTGCAAGGAAAAGTTTCTGCCTGCGACGGCTACAACAGCTGATTGCAATCGTCCATCAAATCAAATTTTTATTTATAATGTAACTTAGAAATAAGGAATGGTGTTTTAAGATTTAACCAACCAACTTGAATAAAACACGTTAAATTGCATCTGTAGTCCCGAATATGTCACTTTAATATAATAAACACGGCGTAACTAATATAATATAGGCCAACGACATATAGGTTATTACCCAAGTTTGCGTATGTTTTTATGTTAGGTATATAACTTGTGTGGATTCACCAGGAGCCATGGCCCAACGATCGCGAGCACTGGTCAGCTTGTAAGCTGAATAAAACTGTGAAATAACCTTAACACACGTCTTCACAGTATTTTTCAAGTTTCCTCAGAAATCCTGAAGAAAACTGCATCACACGTTTTGACAGTTCGTATCCACGGTACACACGTGGCTGGTGTGCCGTGCACATCCTTGAGAAGCAGGTACCTACCAGCTGAATATTAAAGGTTGAGCTATAATCATTATTATATGGTTCAACCTGCGGTCGTTCAACGTTGTTTTACAAGATGACCAATCGAGCTGCATAAAATCAGCTCAAGTAATTAGTGACAGGTCCTTGACATTTACATCGCCTCTCTATTCCAGCTGATATCTTGTTCCTTTTTATCCACAGATGAATGGACTTGATGTTATAACTGCCAGGCTTGGAATCAAACTCGGAATCAATTGATTACATTTATTTGTTGTCTAGTCGTACAGTTTATATCCTAAGCATGTAGCGTTGGTAAGATGAAATTCAAAAATAATTTCTAATGTAGGAATTACATAATTTGGCTCAAATCCACAAATGATTAAAATTTCCTATAGGACCAAGTGCCAAAAAGTGTGAACGGCAGGCCCCAGGGTGCAAGAAACATAAATAATCTAGTAAAAAACTATCATACAGGAAGAAATTAAGAACATCCATTGTACATCGGTTTAATTGGTAGAATAGCGAATTGGTAGCTGCAGCAATTTAATAGACATTTTGATGCCATATTGCCAACAACAATTTAGTTTTGAGCATGGATTAAACACTCAACATTACATTTTCTATTAAAAAAAAAATCTTTTGTTCCATGTACATAGATGAACATATAATTATGCATGTGTTGCATCATATTACAATTAGATTCTTGATTGGTCTTCATTGCTGGTTACTTGAAAATGCACTGTGTCAAGGAAATATGCCACCTTCCTTTAACCCCAATGCATAACATAATACAATACTTAGCTCAACCAGACCATTCAAACACATAGATAAAATATGAACAAGGAATCATTTTACGAGGCCTAGTTTCTTGGCTTCGATCTCGTAGATTAGGAGTCTCCACATCTTGACAACGAAAACTTCAGCTTCTTCATCCAAGACCTACAACATTCGTACAATTACAACATTGTTTCAATTGCAAGAGTCATTAGTGAGATCCAAGGGCTCTGGGCAAGGGTGGCTTACCATCTGAACGTCATCTAGTATTCCCTGAGGAGCGCTACCGGCTAGCACTTTCGAGCAAATGAAGTCCACAAGCGTTGGCTCGGGCTCACCGATGTACTCTATGATCTTTTTGTTGATCCACGGCCGAATTCGCCTCTCCATTAGTTGCTGCAATGCAAGAGTTTTTTTCTTTTAATGCACGCTATTTCATGATCCATGCACAGAGATAATACATTGAAGCGTATTTAAGAATCAGATTAATAAAATCGAAAAGTATATTTGACCTGCATATGAGCCGATGTCACAAAAAGTATTCAAGCATGCTTATAAACTTTAAATGCATTACATCAATGACAAAATAATGTTGAAAAATAAAGGAATTTTAAAATTGTTTGAATTTAAACATTTTGAAGAATGAAGAAACATAATGAATAACCTTGCAAAAAATAGCAAAAGGCTCATGATGTGCATATTGGAGAAAAATTGGAAAATATCTTTTGGATGAAAAATTGCTTTTAGTCCAAGCACAAGCCTACCAAATACTATGTGAACTCACGTTATCAACTGCAGACCAGTCGAGCGTGAAGGCAAACAGTGCCGTCTTGTCGGTGGGAATCTTGTCGATAAGTGTCTTGATGTGCTTGCGCTTCTCCTCTTGCGACTTGCCGGAAGCTGCAGCCTCCTCCTTGAGTCTCTTCTTCTCGTCCGGCCCGTAGTCAAGCGGTACAAGTTTGCGTTTCTTGCCAGCGCCCAAGCTGTTGTCGTCGTCATCGTCCATGTTGAAGACCTGGTTGCAAATACATGGCTGGGTTTAAGGCACTTAATTACAATAGCTACCCCTAAAGCAAAACACCTGTGAAATGGTCTCAAAACCACTTTGCTGAGCCCTCCAATGAACAATAACAATTTAATCACAAGAGTGATTTGGAATTGGAAGACAAATAAAAGAGTTAACCAAAGTGTTTCTTGCAATGACAGGCATTGGCTGAAATGTTCAACGGAAATGTGATTTTTTATATGACTACATTTCCTATGAGTTACACTATCGTTACTTTTTCACAAATTTGCGTATCCAGTCTGCAGCCACCCTTGCAACACAACCGTAGTTATTTAATTGCATAGAAATATTTTTGTACCATCTTATAATTTTAAGATTTGTAATGGGATGGTTTAGTTGTATTAATGTATTGTATTTGGTTGGAAACTTGAGCCTAGTAACTGGACAGAGTCCACAACACACCTCTTTCATGTCAAGCTTCTTTTTCTTTGCAACTGGAGCAGCAGCTCCGCTTGAGACAGTCTGGTGTTGCTGCTGCTGAGGTGAGTTCCAATTGATCACCACACCTGCTGTTAAACCACAAAGGCATATGGTTAGAGAACATCAGAGACAGCTACCTAGACTAGCAAGTAGGTATGGTCAAAGCTCTAAGCATTTCCAAAGTTTTCAATGATGAGTTCATTCAAGCTTACACTAAAGTGGTAAATTTATTTCTCTTTAGCAGGAACTAATGAGCCCTTGCTTACTGTTGATTGTTGGTAGACTATACTGCCAGCCATTATCATCAAGGAAGGTGATAGCAAAGGAAATACTAGAATCTAAAACCTGGCTTATCAATATCAGGCAGCTAATTGGTAATTGGTGTGATAGCAGCGTAAGGCTCAAAGTTAAAACAAGTCTATCACCAGAAAATAAATAATTCTTAACAAAAAATAAAGTTCAATAGAAGACATTTAAAATCTAAATTATTTTAGAATAATCCATTGACCATTATACTTCAAAATATCCAGTGTATATAAAGGATTTTATTATAAAAGATGTTTCACCTAGCTTTAACTTGAGTCCAATGCACCTTAAGGGTACTGTTCTGTTTATTAAAGTAATGAGCAAATTACTAACCTTCCCGTTTGTCGTTGTCCACCCCGCTAGAAGTGATTGACGACTGACTAGTCTCGTCTTCGAAGGGGGGCGGTGGCGGCGGAGGACTGGGCGATCGATGATCATCCTCATCCTCTTCGCTCTCAATCATTTCGGTCTGCGGCAGTGGGGCTTCGCGTTCAGCACGGTCCTCCTCGCTGCGGTCACGTGAGATAGACCGCCGCCTCTGCAGCTCTTCCTCCGCCGCCTCCATCTCCTCTTGCCGCTGCTTGGCCAAAGCTTCCTCCTCCTCCTCTCGGCGGATCTCCTCAGTAAGTCGCTCGCGTTCCCGCTCTCGTTCCCGTTGCCGGGACTGCTCGTGCGTAATGCTGATCAGGATCTTGGGCTTGTACTGGTCTTCAACTTCTTTTCGTAACTGAAAAAAAAAGTGAAAAATTGTAGCTCGGTAGCTTAGCTAGATCGGGGCTGCCTTGCTTTTGAGGTTCCCAGCTCTCCTGGTTGTGGTTTTCCAAAACATATTGTAACCCTGCCAGGCCAATTCTGGGATGGTTCTCGAAGTTTATCTGGACCGTTTCTCTGGTTTTATAGTGTAAGGTAAGTTATATTGCTTAGTTGCTGAGTATGAAGGTTATAATTAGAGAGAATTCACTAATGCTAAACTGTCTGCGCGAAAGAAGGCCGCCAAACTTAGGTACATTTTATGTCTAACCCACTACAACCATTGAGTGTGCAGGTTATAGGTAGAGGCAGAACGTTAGTGTTGGGTGAAATATGTCCGCCAAATGACTACTTTACCGACAAAAATGCAGAGTACCGGAACACCCCGTTAAGTGGAGCCTCTGTCGTATGAAATTTTATTTCGATATTTCTCGTAGGTTTACTCGCTTATGAGACTTTTCATGCTCAAAAGATCTCCATCAATTTATACCTCAACGATTGATATACACCTAACAATATTTAAAAGCGAGTAACCTACGAGAAATATCGGAATCAAATTTCATACGACAGTGGCTCTACTTGACGGGGTGTTCCGGTACTCTGCATTTTTGTCGGTTAAGTAGTCATTTGGCGGCCATCTTTCACCCAACACTAACGTTCTGCCTCTACCTATAACCTGCAGACTCGAAGTGCTGACAACCAAAGTGGCTACTCTATTATACAACAGTGCTGGTGGCTTACCCTCTCATATTCTAAGTCAGGATCATGGTGGTCTTCTGCAAATATCTTGGTTTTGAGTTCTTCCAGTTCTTCTTTCTCCTTTTGGCGGTCTCGTGCATCAAGTTCAACTTCTTTCTTTCGCTCAACCAGCCGGCGTTGAAGTTCTCGCCCCCTGAAACACGTGAACAACAGAAATATTTAACATCCAATATTACATGATTATCTGGAACAGATGTTACTTTTATGCTGGGTTTTGCTTGATCAATCAAAATTGTGCTAATTAATTTTTTTTAAAAGATCACTGAGCTTGTTTGTAAAGCCACAATGAACGAACTTTGCAATATGATAGCCATCCTCTATGATTTTCCTTGCATATCATTTAGAGACACATGGCCTTTGTAAAAATATGTGGCAAGATTCTTACTTGTAATATTTAGAATCGTCCCGCTCATCGTCGTAATCTTCCAAAAACTCTTTAAGCCTCTTTGCTTCTCTCTCTCTTTCCTCTTCCTTCGCCTTTTCTCGCTCTTTTTCTTTTTCAGCATCTTTGTGTTTTCTCCTCTCTCTCGTCTCCCAGTTTCGGAGTCGTTCCTGGTACGCTGCCTCTTTCTCCTTCGCTTTGCGGTCTGCTTTCTTTTTCTCTTTCCCCTCCTCCTCCATTTCTTTCTCCTTGTGCACTTCACGCTCTGTTTTCTTTGCAGCATCTTCACGCTCGCGATCTCGGTCTCTTTCGCGCTCCCTATCTCGGTCTCTATCTCTCTCCCGTTCCCTCTCCCGCTCTCGGTGGCTCTCTCGTTCACGGTCCCGCTGGGCATCTCGCTCTCGTTCCCTGCACAAGCAAGGAAAGAAAAAGGTATCAGTTAGAATATCATTCCACATTAAGAACCGATTAAAAATGGGGGATAAATTTCTAAGTGTTAGGTGGTAGTTACTGCTAAACTAAGGGGCCCAGGACAAGATTTGTAGCTCTGATACTGGATGTTAATGATTAAAAAATTACTCTGGTAATAAAATAAAATATCTAATTATAAAAATAATTTCGTCAAATGGATTCATTACAAAGCCCAGATAGACGATCACTCCTTTGACTACTCACGGACGTGCAGCAAACTTAACCTATCCACTCTCTCATAGCGTAGGGGACCGTCCTCACATTCCTACACAAACTTCTCAACAACAATAATGACACCCCTAGACTGCTATCTAAAATCTGCTTCGAAATACCATCCAGCCAAACTCATAATTACCATCCTGTTAGGCCACCACAGAGTAGGATTGATATCCACAAGCACAGGTGCATCAATAGACCAATGACTACTACCTACAATAGAATAACAACAACCTGCCCTGACATTGACATCCATTCAGAATCCTTCATGACTTACAAATCCCGACTTGAACTCGTGATAACTTGAAAACTTGTAAATGTATTAATTACCAACTACATTATCTATTATCTCATTATATTATCTCATTATCTACATTACCAACTACATACATTAGCTTAAGTTTGTAAAATGTCATGTTTTTAACCATTCATGTTTCTATGTAGGGGAAGGTGGTACATAGTGGGACATGGTATATAGTGGGACGTTTGGTATTCCTGCTTAATGGCGGGAAAAAAAAATGGTTTGTGAGTGAATATATTGCCTGCTCGCCAAGATTCTCCTACTAGACATAATTTAAAGGTAAGTTTGTATTTGAAATATTTGAGATACACCACTTGTCATACCAGTTTTGCTCAATGTGAAAATTTTGTGATTATAATGTTTGCAATAACTTTTTTCACACATTTATTTTTGTGAATGTTAAAGTATGGTTATGATCTGTAATGAAATGAGCATGAAGTAGGTTCCTAGATTTGTGATTTTCATGCAGACACTCTATAGAAAAAAATCCCCAACTCAAGTCAGCAAATGGTTCATACTGGGACAAAACATTTGGTACATAGTGGGACAGGCCTGTACATTATACCATTAGACTAAATGTCTGCATATTGAACTTTTATCTTTCAAAAAATGTGTTAATGACTTGATAGATTGTCTTGCTAATTTCCAAAATGTAACATTTGACCATAAAATAATTGTTTGTTATTATTGCCTTAGAAAAGATGCCAAAATTTCCAAGATCTAAGTGTACCGCCCATTATGAAGAAAGTGGACTTGCGAAGATAGCGAGAGAGATGGCAATGAAGGATGCTGTTTTGAAGGTGATTGATGACAAAATGTCTCTTCGAGCTGCCGCAGAGTTATTTGATGTTAGCAAGTCAGCACTTCAGCGGAAGCTGAAAACATTTCAAAATTTGTCGGACGATGAAAAGGCATCATTCACCTTTGGAAGGCGGTTTGGCTTCAACAGCATTTTCAATGAAGTGGATGAAGGGTTGCTTAGCAAGTATTTCTTGCAAGCAGCCGATATTTGCTATGGCTTGACCGAAATGGAAGCTTGCGAAGTTGCATACGAATTTGCAGCAGCAAACAATAAGGAGGTCCCAGCCTCTTGGCATCGAAACAAAGCAGCAGGCCTCGAATGGCTTAGGGGTTTTTTGTACCGGCACCCGATCATTAGCATTCGCAAACCTGAACCAACAAGCCTCTCCAGAATGACAAGCTTCAACAAACACAACGTAGGAATATTTTACGCTAACTTGGAAAAAGTTCTTGTAAAGGAGAAATTCACTGCTTCGCAAATATATAACGTGGATGAGACTGGGACTACAACCGTACAAAAGTCTGCCAGAATACTGGCCAGGAGAGGTCAGAAACAGGTGGGAAAGGCCGTTTCAGGGGAGAGGGGCACCCTTGTGACCACTTGTGCCACAATCTGTGCCGATGGCACATTTATTCCACCAGTTATGGTTTTTCCCAGGAAAAGATACCAACAGCGAATGGTGACTGAAGCACCTCCTGGGACGCTAGGGCTAGTTTCGCCGAAAGGCTGGATGCAGCGGGAAAACTTTGACGAATATATGAAACACTTTATTAAGTGCACAGGTGCTTCAAAGGAGAAGAAAGTCCTGCTGATTTTGGACAACCACGGGAGCCATCTCAGCATTCCAGCGATTCGATTGGCAAAGGAGAATGGTGTTATTATTTTAACTCTACCTCCTCACTGCAGCCATAGAATGCAGCCTCTGGATGTAGGGTGTTATGGGCCGTTCAAAACCTATTACAACAAGGCTGCTGACATTTGGATGATTAACAATCCAGGTGCCACACTCACCATCTATGATATTCCATTCCTCGTTAAAGCGGCATATCCTAAATCCTTTTCTCCATCCAACATCTTGAATAGTTTCAAGAAGACAGGCATTTGGCCTTATAATCCAGACAGTTTCACAGATCGAGATTTCTTGTGCTCTTACGTTACGGATCGGGCTCACGAAGATGTAGTTCCAGGGCCTTTAAGCGCCAATGACGATAACGTGATTGCTGCTATCCCAGGACCCTTAAGCACACGACAGATTGTATCACCAGAAGATGTGAGACCTTTTGCCAAAGCTGGCCCGAGGAAACTTCCAAAAAAAAATGGAAGAAAGAAAACCACGTCGGAGCTCATCACTGACACGCCTGTAAAAAATCGGTTGGAACTAGAGAACGAACAGAAGGCTCAAAAAGCAAAGGAAAAGGTTACCAAGGCCAAAGCAACTCTAACAAAAAGGGCAAACAGAATGCTATTTCAACAAAAGAGAAAAATCAAGCTAGAAAAAGGAAATACGCCAAAGAGGAAGGTTTCTGAAACAGAATCGGAAGACGACGAAAACTTAGACTCCATTCTAACAATTTCTGGCTCGGAAGACGAAGACGCAAATAGAGCCATGACTGCAACTGTTGGCGACTTTGTAATCGTGCGTTACAGCACCAAACGCAGCGTACAGCACTTTGTTGGCTGCATAGTTTCCATAAGTGGCATCATGGAAATGGAAGCAGCCTGTACAGTTTCTTTCCTAAAACGAGGACATTCTTGGAAATTTTCTTATCCAGAACAAGAAGATATCGACGCAGTGCCCTTGGAAGACATAATCAAAAGGCTACCGAAGCCAGCCGAAATTAAAGGGACTGCTCGGGCAGCCCTTCAAATCGATTTCAATTTTGATTTTTCAACCTACAAGTTGGCGTGAATCTCTCCAATTTCATGATTGTCAGAGCCGACTTAAATTTTCAATTTTCATGTTTCAATCCAATTAATTTTAATAATCAATACTGATGTGTTTAGTGTGTCTATTTAATAAAAAAACATTTTTTCATTTGAATTAAACCTGTTTTCCATTCAAATTACATTCATTTTCTCTCACAACAGACCCTGTCCCAGTATGTACCAGCAGTGTCCCAGTATGGACCACAAAATGGTCTACAGTGGGGCAATGGTACATAGTGGTCCAGTCCTGTTATATTCTCTTCCACAAACACAAAAATTTCAGAAAAATAGCAGACATATTCTGCTTAATAGTGAGCAGATTCTGGCAGTTCCAGATCCAAAAAAATATTCACAATGATCAAAATATGACCAAAAAAAGAAATCCGTCCCACTATGTACCACTCTCCCCTACTATTTTTCTACTATATCACACTTGTGGACTTGCCTCCGTTGTTGATCAATAAATAAATAAACAATAGTTTGTAATTGCATTAAAGAAAGAAACCAAAAGTTCCCATTCAGTTAATCAATTGCTTAAGAATTGTAGGTTTTAACTTTCAATTCCATTCTGTCTGTTTAAAATTATCTTTGATCCGCAAAGAGCGATTTGTTTTCTGGCTACTGGCTTGACCATTCATTACGTTGCTTTCATGTCGGCTACCATACCTCGAGTATGACCTGCGAGGTCGGTGCCCCTTGGTCCGGATCTTGTTGGTGTAGAGACTGTCGTGGGATGGGCTGCGTGATCCCTCTTTGGAGCGCGTTGGACTGCCAGTTGACTGTGGGGATCTCGCGCGAGTTGTTGCGCTCGCGTCATGCTCACGTTCCTTACGTCGTCGCTCCACCTCTTTCTCCTCCTCCTGCTTCTGCGGGTAGAAAAACAGAATGGGCGTCAGACCTGTTCAGAGAGGGGGGAGCGATAGTTATCAGCCTGCAATTCGGATAGACAAATGCCACACTTTTAAGTATCCATCACGACAGCCAACTGTAAATCAACCGTCGTGTCTGAAGAACCAATTCACCAACGCTGACGAGATATGACTGGAAATAGTTTCAGAGAAAAGAAGCTACATTAAAAAAATGTCTTACTTGAACAAATAAATCGCAAAAAAATGTACCCAACTTTATCTTATTGGCATGATCAATTTAATGGATGACCCTGGTAACATTTTACTGATTAAGAGCAAAAAAAAAAAATAATAATCTGATATAATTTTTCAGCTGGAATCAAACGACTAGATTGAAGTGTGGACACAAAGAATTGCTGGATGTAAATATTACAGCATATCCAATGCATGCCACGATGTGAAATCATAAAGTAAGGCAGCCTAATAAATAAATGCAACTCCTATGGTTCGAGATGATGATTGTTACTTACAGCCGAGAAGTTTAGGAAAGTGGAAAGAACGAAAATTATCGGCAGCATTGGGAATTCTTGACAATACTATAAAAAAGAAACAGTTTAGAAGCAGGTAGCTGGAAATGGAAAAAAAAGAAGCACAAAATACCTTCACAAAACACTCAAAGAACAGTGTCTTAATGAAATCATCCAGGCTCACTTACATAAAATGTTAACTGCCAGACAGTCGGCTGAAAGGTAACACAGGTACAAATTAAGCCGTTGGACTAAAACTAGCATTGAATGACAGCCACGTTATGTCGTCACGAGTGAATCTCGCTGGTGACGACGTAATGCGGCTGTCATTGCAGATACGAACGAGATGTTGCTGTCATTCTTACCTACGAAGAACAGTCGAGTGTCGGCCTACTCGATAGTCGATTGTCATATGACATCGACGACTGAAACCAATGGACCTTACAATATATATTGTGGACAAGTGTTGATGTCTACGTCTATAAATTCAAAAACATTTAAGATTGCATTGTTGATGATCTTACCGCCCAGCGCCTGGCTATGCCCTCCGACCGAAAGATCTTCGCTCCCTCTCCTACCCAAGTCTGATTCGATTCATCCCGCTCACTCATAGATTGGGCCACTCTGCACAATGTAATTACGGAAAAGGACAACAATTCCATAGAAGGAATTCAACACACTGAATCAATTAGTAGCTAGCCAAATTTGATCAAGTTAATGGAAAAATTTAATTTGTTCAAGCATGGAACTCCTTCTGAAAATCAGCCCACTGATATGCACAATAAAACCTTAGATTAAATTTCTACAGCAAAAAGTTGTTTCTAAAAGGAAGACTTGGTGAGCTTGAAATAATGTTAGACAAAAAAAAGAAAGCTCGGCTGTCTATTTGATTCAAAAGGTATAATAGTACGTGGACATGCAGACTTTTAATTTAGAGGTCTTGACCAATAGCCCGAAACTATTATCACCTCTTTAACAATTCAAATTTCAAACATTTCTATCTATTCGGTAATTTCTCGTCTCCTCATTTACCGCGACTATCATGCGTCAAAAACGAAACAAACCAAACCAGTTTGCATTAAAACTACTATTGAACTCAAATTTGAAAACTTTCCGGTCAAGCCCCTTAAGAAAAAGTCGACAGAATCGCTACGCCATGTACATGTGGTCGCTCGGATACTCACCAAGCCACCTGGCGTAAAGTTACGTGTGTCGGACACTAAACAAGGCTACGCGTCCCGTCGCCAAAGCCGCCAGCCGCAATGCCTACGGTCGAGTGGAGGAAGGTACCACACATCACGTCACTGAACTAGCTTGCCGTATGCGGCTGTAACGGTTAACCTCTAGCCAGCATGCAGTATTTCATCGTCATCGGCTGCTCCAGGGTGGGATCACAGTAATTGCCAGGCAAAAGAGGGTGGGATCGTTTAACAATACGCCGATACGCCCACACGTTTAAGTACCTATCTACATTTAATCTGACCCTGGCAAGCGGTCCATCATGTAACGTTTTGTTAAATGTAAATCTTAGATCAGAAAAATTGTTAAGATAGCAGAGCTGAAAGATAATTAAATTTTTCTTTTTCCTCTCTAAAAATGAAATATTTACAAAAATGTCTAGCTTGATTGGTCGCATATTTGAAAAACTGTCTTTCTGATTTGATGCACTAACTTCATGCGAATAATAGGTACTTATTTTCGCAAACGATAAGATGTTAGGTTAGTGTCGGCACGCAATGGCTTCTAGCGTTGCAAAAGATGAGGCTATCAGCGGCAGAGATACATCAAGAAAATAATTAGCGTAGCTTGTATTAACCATTTACCTTCATGATTTCACGGAATTTGCCAATTTCCCTTGTGATCAGGTCCCGCTTTCCTTCTTCAATGTCTACGTCATCTAGAATCTGCAGCAAAACGTAGTGCACAAGTTAGCTTAGATACCCTTTTAATGTTAAATAAAATAGATGGTAATTGAGATTTATTTTTTAGCTGAAAGTAGGAAACTTACCAAGTCATTTGGGCCCCCTTCACCTTGACTAAGCCTCAACAATTTTTCTTGCGTGCGAGACATCTTCCGATCCTTGCTCTCGGCTGAAATAAATGATAAAATGAGGTTCAAAAATTCTTATGTAATATGTTTAGGTACCTGAGAAGGTAATAGCAAGTTGCTTTTAGAGCTCAGTGTGAATGTGATTTGATCGAACAAAGAAATTTGGCAAAGGGGAATCCTTTGTTCCTACTATGTACACTTTTTAATGCCAGTGTTATTACTGCCTAAAAAATACGTTTGGCTAGTATCAATAAGAACTACACACACAAGAAACACAAGGTTGTTACAGTACTCACAGCTCTTGTTGCGCTCGGACTTGGAGACGGTCTCGACAAAGTTGTTCATGTCCACCTCGTAATCCTCCAGCACGGCAAGGATGCGCTCTAGAGTGTGGGCATCAGCCTGCTTCATCCCCTCGTCCATGTAGTCGTCCTCGTCGGGATTCTCATCCTGCAGTGGTGACTGCCCGCTCTGCTTTTTCCGCCGCTCGGCTGCCACAACAAATTGAAAGTGAGTCACGTTGGTTCCCTGGTTAATTTTTCATGAAGGAATAGCGCTAGGTATAGAATGACAAACCTTTGTATTCATCCAGTACAGTCTTCGTCTTGGCATCGACTTTAGCTACCAGTTTCTTGCCTCCTAATTCCATGTCATGTAGAAGACGGATTGCCCGCAGCCCGGAATCGGGACTGCCGAATTCACAGAAACCAAACGCTGAAAAGATAAAAGCCATTAAAATAAATCTTCCCGAGCCATTGTTAAGGTAGGGTGACCAGTAGTGCCTAGACGCAGCACAAAGCATTTTTTTTTACTAACAACCCCTTGTAAAAAAACCCCTTGTAGAAAATTTTATTGACCTTAATTTAGAGTGAAAAATAATAATAAAGAATGTGTACGCTTCAATTACGTCATTTAAGAATTAAATGAAAAGTTGCCCGCCGATCCTGTTTTTTCCAGTCATTCTAGTCCAATATTTTTAAGGCGCTGGTCCATTTTATTTATTTTTTAATTATTTGGTGGATACGCCGTGAAAATTTTTGGTCTCATTATCTGGTGTTGATTAGCCTAATACGCTCCGGTCAGCAGTATTTGGAACTGTGTCTATCGTCATTAGAGAGAAACGATGCTCACCCCTAACTGCACTACCCTTGTGGGAGCAAGTACCTACTCAAGAAGTGACAATGAATGGAGCTAAAAAAAAATCAAGCTCCGGCGTGTTTCGAGTCGAGGGAATGACAGTGTCTGTTTGAAGATTCTGTAAAAACCGAATCGAGAGATAAAAATAGTCTTTGTCCATGGTAATGTTTGGTCCATGGTAACATATGGCAATAACATTCTTTCACATCCGGTACTTCCAATTATGTAATGGTTTATCTCTCCATTGCCATACATACATTAACCATCCTCTCATTTGAAGTTGATCAGTGTTAATTGATCTAATTATCATCCGTTGCCTACAACTTACTCAACAAATGTGGGCAAGACATGCTTCAGTATAGTTTACATGCAAATTGCATTCCACCGGGCATAGGTATAACGTTTGCCTGAGTTATCATAATATGCTTAAAAAATGAATATGCAATCAAATCTCAGTGATGAACATTCGGTTATAAACATTATAAAAACGCTTGGGGTTTATAATTGTCAATCTATTGAACTGTTACATTATTTATTGTTTATTAGCTCTCGATATTAGACGTAAATACACATAACCATTAACAGAGTATCGAGTTCGTTCATTCTATTGCAGCCAGGGATATCTTGTTGTTGCCAATCAGTCAGGATCAGGTATTTGGCCGGCTCAAGGCAGACGCAGGTACTCTGGCTGGTAAATGGGTGGGTGCGAGGAGGGTAGAGGGTCATCGGAGACGTTTCTAAAGAAGCTCGTGGTAAACATCTGGCCAAAGTCCAAATTTTTAAATAGCTGGCTGTAAAAGCGGACCCGCATTAGGTCGATGCTTCTACACAACCTATCCTGACCAAGTATCTGACTCAGCCGAGGAATAAAATTGCGAATTTACCGTTACAACTTAACCCCCACCCATAGTTGGGGAAGATCGTTTTGAGATCAATCTTTTTTAAAAGATCAAGATTATCGTCAAAAAACGATTGCGATCGAAGATCGAAGTTCGCGATCGTTTTTTTTAAAGATCAAATTCAAATTCGTTTTGATAAACGATCAAGTTCATTTAAAAGATCGTTTTCGAAAAAGAATCATGTGATTTCTGAAAAAAAAACGTGTTTTTTAGCACCTATAGGTGCTGGGAAATGCAATATTAATAAAGAGATAGTAGGAACACAATGCGACGAGGACTACGACTTGAAGTATAATACACGAAGATAATTAACAGCCTGTTAACACTTAACAGGAACAAAAATGCCTTGCACGTTGTCTACAACGAACAGTGGTCAGTGGAACATGGCAGAAAGTGGGCCTCGAATCTCGATGACCCAATTTGAGAAAAGCTGTGGTCGTGGACAGGCACGGCGGACATACTAGGCTGCATTTCCACGCAATAATAAAACTCATAAAAGTAAAACTAATGACCATTTGGAATCCTGGAAACGCTTTCAAGTCTTTGAAGGAAACTGGAAGCTATGAAAAATATTTCCAATTGTCACATTAAAGTTTCAATTGTCAAGTGTTGTACTACAACAAACACCAAAAAAAGAAACGACTGTGCAAACGATCTTGATCTTTTAAAAAGATCGTGGACAATCTGATCGCGATCGAATTAAAAGATTGTGAGATAAAAAAATGATCCCGATCAGATCGAAGATCACTGAAAAGATCTTTTTAAAAGATCCTTCCCCAACTATGCCCCCACCCTTAATCAATATTGGAAACAGAATACAACTTAAGGTAAGACTGACTGTTCAACTGAACATTTCATAACTCTTTGCAGGGGTCATGTAAGACATATAATACAAATAGGTAGGTTTTAGAAGACTCATCTAGAGCACTGTTTCCCAAACTTTCAGCATCTGTGTACCCCCTCTACAAGTGTCTTATCACTAAGTAACCCTATCAAAAAAACACACACACACACACACACAATGGAAAATGGGTCTTTCATGTCTAATCAACACACAACAAATGTAAGCCCGACAAAATTTAAAAATTTAAAACAGTAAGCAAATCAGAAAAAAAATCTAAATTTATCTTGCACTGTTCATGTGCAGTAGCTTTCCGAACTTGGCACTTTGTCTGTTATATCAGGCATCTTCCACATCTTTTGGACTTCCAGCTAATGACCTGGTTTAGATAATGAAAAAATAATAACCCCAATAGAAAGCTGCGAAAATTTGGTTTAGTTACCGGCGGCAAGTATACATGAATACAAACAATTTAATTCGTGGGGTTGTCCATGCTTAAAATTCAAAAAATCTATTTAAGAAATGTGACCAGCTCTCCAGAAAAGTGCAGCACATACCGCACTTAACTCTTCCTGTTCCCCCGGTGCGTACCACACTTTGGGAATCATTAATCAAGAGGAATAATTGAATAACCACAAACCTTGGACACGTTTCCATGATACGACGTTCCCGCAGGCTGCGAGAATGTGACGTATCATGGCGTCAGGTGCCCTCTCCGTGATGTTGCCCACGAACACAGTGACAGGTGGCCCGTTGGGCTCCGCCACTGGCGGCCGCTTTGGGAAGGAGTTAATACGCATCGGCGGTGCATGATGTTGCCGATATCGGATTGGCGGTGCTGACATTGCTGGCATTGGTGGCGCTTGAATCATCTGGGAAATGGTCGGTTGCGATTAGTAACGAGTGTTGTTCTTCATAATTGACATGGAAAACTTAAACATGTAAAAAAAAGGGTAACTTACATGATGTGGAGGCATAGGCATTTGCATAGCTTGCATAAGAGGTGGAGGAGCTGAAACACAAACGGGCAATACATTATTGGATGTTACGGGAAGACATATTTTTTTCGATTAGAAGGGGAAGGGGAGCTAGACTGAAAAATGTGCGACCGAACCGGGATTCAAACCCCGGACCTCCCAATTGCCTCCCAGATGCTCTACCCGACTTACCCGATTGTACGAGACTCTACCCGATTATTTTATGATTACTATGCAGTCAAGCAAAAAGCAGAGGGACAGCCGACCAATAAATCTGGTAACTTTCAAACCCACTCCTCAATCGTGGTTGTTAACTCCATTGATTTTCTCCCAAGAGATTTTAGTGCCCCAAGTAGTTTACAATAAAATAAAACCCTGTAGGATGCTTAGATTGAGAAACGACGTAGTGTGATTATTTTCTTTGGGAATAAATTCTGGAGAAGATATATGACTCCTGTTGAGAATAGTATGGGCTCTATTCTTTTCAGGTGCAATAGTGATCTAGCTACTAGCTACATTTATAAATGATAGGATCCATGAATTTGGCAATGAGGGAAGCAAACTCGATGGCTATAAGGACATGCGTAAAATTATGCAGGAAATGTGACCATGACGATAATAAGAATAAATTGATCGTATGCAAGCACAACTTAAGAACATGCCAGTAACATAGTCCAGTTGTGACATATAATTGCAGATAAAATTTACACAGAAATTCCATTCTGGGTTAAAATCTCCAAGTGAAACCTTGGGGCAGATGAGCCCCTCAACGCTTTAGGGCATTCCGCTTACCCACAAGCTGAAATAGAAACGAACTCTCACGATAGATTGCTTTTGCCGTCTTTAAAGGGGCATTTACCCTTCAAAATTATTTTTTACCATCGATTTGGAAGATTAATAATGGCATTTGGACTATAAAAAAAACTCCTGTGTCCACAGCTGTTCGTGCAGAAATTGCCAAAGTCCGCGTTTTTCGGCTTGGGTGCTTAGAAAAAATACTCCCATAAGAAGTAACCAGTAGGGCTTTTTCGACCCCTAGCACTTAGACAAACCTCTCATCAGATAAAATAAAAATAATTTGAGCATAGTCCTCCATCCTTCCTGTGTTAAAATAATTTGGCTTTATGATACAATTATTTGTTTAGCTACAGTAAGCGAATTACCGCAGGTATGTAATTAGCATGTTGCATATTTTCGTGCAGTATCGCTCTGAGCTTGCCGTGGCCGAGCCGTAGCGGCAGCGCTCGGAAAAAAGAATCGGTAAGGAGGGGATGGACTTTTGGCGACTTTGGTCAACAGAGCGGCCGCAGGGAAAGACAGTATTCTAGAAGAGAATCGTACTCAACTCGCAGATCGCGCCGTGCGAAAATCCAAAACTCTTAGATTATTAATTGCAGATCCATTTTTTCTGAAAATTCTTTTAAGTAGGTCAATTTCAATTCATACTTAAGTTATGAATCTATGGTGTGGTGCAGAAGGAAAGAGACGGGGAGAGCAGCTTACCGGCAGCTTTACTATTTCCATGATTAGCTTATTCTTGTTTATTTTTTTTTTAATAAGTAGACTGTATTCTAGAGTTTACTTTTTGATTTTGATCCCAGTAATTTATCAAGACTGATAACAGCATGTGCACGATTGGAGTAGCTTGTCGTAATGATAATGTGCTCTAGTGACAAAGGTCTACACTTCTAGCAGGGATACCATAAGCAAGGCAAATCTGTGTAAACTATATCTGCAATTTACGTAATACTTATGCTTCTAGGACTATCGATGGCTGGATTTAATACCTCCTAATTGCATGTACGGCATTGGCATCGCTGGCGGCATTCCTTGCATGGGACCCATTGGAGGACGCCCAGGATACGACATCACCATGAAACCAACACTGGAAGTCAAATAATTACATTTAAAATTGTGAAAATGTATTAACAGTGGGTAGAATTAGAATGTTATAATACATATCTTATGAATCTAAATACAGCTTTAACATTTTGATGAATGTGACAAAACTACTTAACCTACCCGCCAGAAGAAGTAGTAGGAATGTAGGTGCCGCCCTGCCCTGTCTCGTACAACGTAGACCCCGCTTGAATCAATTCACTCGGATCAATTGACATCTGAAAAATTACAATAAAAATAAGCATCGTTAGAATGTTTACTTTTTTGAAATTCATATGTTGACTACTTATTGAGAGTGGGTTTATAATCAATGGCTTTAAGAGAGTTACTGCTACACCATCATATAGATCCTTGCAGTAAGATGGAAAAAGACAAGCGCATTTCACTTCTCGGTGCGGATTTTTCAGAAGAATACAAAAGTGACATAATCACTTACTTGAAGCTAATGTTGTTTGGTTTGTAGACGTGAATACAGAAGAGAAATGCATTAATAACACAATAGACTCCCTAACTCGGTCTAATAAAACCTCTAAAATGGCTACCCTTGAAGTGTAGAATGGAGCTTCGCCCGGTCCATTCATCAATATCACTATTCACACGTCCAGTTATCACAGTCAAGTTTCAGGCTACCGGTTGAAGTTACAAAAAAATCCAAAAAAGGACCAAATATTATTGATCAATAGGAAAATTATTTTCAGAACTTGATTTTGCAAAACTCTGTAAACTATGAGTTTGCTCTTAGCATATGCGAACCGTTTGCTTACTGATCGTGTGGTCGTTGGTCGCGTAGTCTTTGATCGCGAAGGTTGGTTGTGTGAGTAGTCACAGACTTTTGTCCCGCCGTTGTCATGATCGTTATTTTGACAGTTTGGCACATGTGCAACACTACTCGGTGGCCTTGGCTCGAATCTGGTTCAGTGTCATTTCTTCTGAAGTGTATTTTGCAATGCTGATTTTGACACGTTGATTATTTACATGTTTGCAAACACTTAATTTTTCTGTCAATATCATAGCTCTTGAAAACATATTTTATTTTTACGCTTTGTGCTTTTCAGTCCAGATCAAGATATCTTAAAGTTTCTCAGCTGGAGTTTGGGACAGTCATGAATTTCACTTGGGGTGTAGGGGATAACATCCCCTATCCACTGATTTTATCCAATCGTTTATAACGATATTTAGGAAAGGGCAGTTTATTTCAGAAGGTTGTCACTGTATTTTTGTATACTGTTTATAACTGTGAGTAGGTACGAGACCAAGGTTTTTCCATCAGTGTTGACCATCTGGGCCTAATGAACTTTATTGCAAAATTCTGACCTAATGACAAATAGAAATTATAAAGTATCAGTTCCCAACTCTACTTCGTATATATTTTCTATGGTGTTAATTATTTTGTATAATGGCTTTTCCTATAAAACATACAACATGCAAGGTAAGAGTACTCCGGCATTTCAATTTTTGGTAGTAAGTTGATGGTTTGTCCTAGGAATTACGTTAATCTGTGTATAGGATTGCGGATGGCAGTGCAAGAGCTGTGAGGATAAGTCGGGACTTCACCTACACGTCGAAATTGAAAATCTGAAACAACGCTTACTGGAACGTGAACATCACATTGTCAGTATGGAAACAAACTTTCTTAATGAAGCCGAGAAATTTCCAAATGGAGAGTTTTCTGCTCTCAATGAAGAACTGCTTAATTGGCAGGAGAAATATTCGAGGTGTGTGTGATGTCAAAAGTCAGTTTGTTAATTGTTGCAAGGAAAAAAAGGAACACAACTTTCCGAGGTAAAAATGTTGATTGCAAAAGGCAGAAGCCAAAACCAATTAGTACCTCTCTTTATATTTTGCAAACAGCCATTGATATCTCAGTAAGTTGTGTTCCCTTCTTTCCTCATGCCAAATTAAAGTTGCAGACTTTTGATACCTATTCTTAACTTTTTAATAGTCAGTTCCTTTGGTCAGTTCTATAATGATGTACTTCTTTTTTAAGCTTCTTTGTTTGTGACATTTATTTTGCACATTATTTCACTAAAAGTTTCTTTTACCATACATGATCTTATTTAAGGCTCTATGAATCCCACAAACGAGTTCAAAAGGTTAACCAAGGACTAGAAGACAAGCTTCTGCGAATAGTAGATAAGTTTGAAACAGAAAAGAACTCCCTGACTCGTGATTTGGGAAATGTTACACACCGACTTGTGGAGGCCAGAAGTAAAATTAAGCAACTTGAGGATGAAAATGTAAGTTAAAATTAAAAAAAAATATAGTTTTTAAATAAGTTGTTATAAATGAAGCCACTAACACTGTTCATCAATCAATCAATCAATCATGGGTACCTAACAAACACCACGACCCATTTTCTTCATGTGGACTCAGACTAGCATGACTTTTTAAATGCATTTTTCCTATATTTACACAAGACATACCTTTTTCAGGAGCGATATCGCTTGGATGTGAATCTTGCCATTCAACTCTTGCAGTGCAAACCAACAAACTTTGTGTCTCAAAAAATAGATGGGGTGAGTACCGAATCAATATTAGTGAAGTTGAAGTTTTAGCGAAGTTAGTAAGTGAAGTTGCCAATCCATCGTATTTAACAGCTAGACATTTTGGTCTCTTGGGCAATGTAAACATGGTTCATAATCTCATGCCTATCAATTTCAGCTTTCTCCCGAACTACAGCAGCATGTCCGCCTGTACCTAAACAGCAAAAGACCGGAGGGCAATGGTAGCCAAACACCCAAGCCAGAACCAAAGATCATTAAAGTGCCGATCCCAACGTTTCCACCAACGGCTATGGTCTACTCGTTAAACAAAACCGTTCCTGGAGTCAGTGGTGAGTTATTGGCATTACCAATAAGTTGGCATAACTAGCAGTTAGCATGCAGTGCATAGTAGGCACAATCCAACCCAGTGTCTTGGCCAAATTTCTTTCTAGTTTCATGCTCTATTGCTCAAGTATAGATAATCGATAATATTCCAAAAGACAAACTGGAGTCGTAAAATTGTCAGGCTTTAAAATCTTACCACAAATAAGCTGACTTAACTTTAACATCGTATTTAAGAAAGTTCACAGCAGATGCAAAATGAATATGATTTTTTAATTGCAACTCATAAAACCCATAAGTTGGAACATTTACTAAAAAATGTATTTAAATTTAAACACAAAATCAAGCTAGAACTAACATTGTTTGAGTAGAAGCTACTCAGTAAAATCACTCTTAATGTGGATCTCTCATCTTGATTACATTCCATGATTGTTCTTCCAGAGAGGGAGGAGTCGTGTGGAACAGGGCGGCCAGTGGACATGGTGTCTGCGGCCATCATGGCCAAGGTCCTCGAAGAACGGGCACGGGAACGGCTACTGGCCAAGCACTGCCAGACGTGCACATGTTCTACCCATCCCCATCACGGCACCGACGTAGCCACGCAAACCATTGTCGAAACTCTACAACAAGCGCTTCCTCACGGTCTAATTGCCAACCACGGTAACCAGGGTCTTGTCAGGTACACTGACGTGGTTACGACAAGAAATAGTAACGAATTTATTAGAAATAACTTAGCAGTAGAAAGGAATGTGTATGGTGGACAAGAATCTCAAATGAGTGGCTCAAGATCAATGAGGAATATTAGAACTGTTTCGGATGGTGTTTCAAATGTGTCCAACAGTGGAACTGCAACAAGAAATATTGAAAGCATGAAGCTAAGTGATCCAGTACTTGAGCAAAGTAATGGGAATGGTAATGGAA
Organism: Protonemura montana; assembly: GCA_947568835.1. Classification (NCBI taxonomy): domain Eukaryota; kingdom Metazoa; phylum Arthropoda; class Insecta; order Plecoptera; family Nemouridae; genus Protonemura; species Protonemura montana. The sequence continues at coordinate 26,118,445 of OX387602.1, read as the reverse complement.
AGAAATATGGTAATGATGGTGCAACCAGCAACAGTGATATTATTAAAAGCCAAACCGTAAAACACAGTGACACTTCGAGCTTAGGAAAGAATTCCGTGAAAACTTCAAAGAGAGCGGGAGAGATGATTTCCAGTACGAAACAGACCAAAGGCACAGTGAGCATTGAAGGTCTAGATGATGTTCTTTGGAGCAGCCTAAACAACAGCGAGAGCATGTTTCCGCCTTCGAATCAAGTACCAATCGACATAGAGAGTGATCCCTTTATCACAGCCACGGCTCGTAAGAGAGATGTGCTCTACAGTAAACTGGAGGATCAACGTTTACAATCTGTTTTCAACAAAAGCGAAATACCACGGACTCGGAGCCACGAGAGCCGAACGTTCCTTAGCGACGACCTGAACAATGAGTTATTGAGACCGAGTCCACACAGGCTGAGCGCTAGGGATTCGGGGCCTGAGAGCAGGCCTCGTAAGGGGCGGGAGGCAGCAGGTCCACGGGCATGCTCGTTGCGGGTGCAGGCAGGCTCGGGTAATATTCTGTTGGAGAATGCGACATGCTACACTCCTGTGCTGTATACAAGCAGGCCGGACGTTCAAGTGCATTCAACAAGATCCTCCCTGGCTCCCCATGTAGAGCATACAGGCCGGTAGGCACTCTACGCTCTACTTTGAATGCTTACTAGTTGTCATTTTGTTAACAGCCAAGTCATTAAAGCCATTCAGAAAGTTCGATTACTAGCAAATAATTCAAGGATGCACGTTTCATTTGTATAGCATACATTTTCACCATGGAGATTTTTTCCTTTTTATTTAACATAGCATGCGTTTTGGATTTGTGGTAGCTAAATGTGTATCAACTTAACATGGGTACTTTTACAGAAACTTTAATACTGCATCTGTATCTTCTTGGATAATAATTTATTTATACCAAAGTTTACTTTAATAGTTAAGTTTATATATGGGTAATTATTATAAAGACAAATAAAGATAGAATGATAGTTGGCATTAAAGAGAGGCAAAATAAAAATAGCATGCTCACATATCCATCGGTGTTGAATATCGAAATTCAAACACATAACAATAGTTTGTAGATGTGTGTCAGTCAAGTAAGTCTTATGAAATAGGTAAAGTGTCAACAAATCCATTTGCTGCAGTTTCAACAAAGACAAAAATTTAAAGAATTTTGTTGCAACTTTCTGCAATGTTGTTAGCCAGTGTTCATTCCAAACACACCCAAGGATGACAGTGTGCATTCCCTTTTCTCCCACCATCGTTTGGATTTCATCGTTGTGCTAGGTTGTAGGTTTGACCGATGACTTGTGAGGCCATGGGGGAATGACCCATGGTAACAAAAAGTTCTATGCACACACAAATTTGGCTCAGTGTGGAGAGTCAATCAGATCATTCCAGCAAATCTTGAATTTGGCGTGCTAAGCGAGCCAGACAGTTTAAGAATTTCCTGAACATGTCAATGACAGCAAAAGCTGAAATCATCTGTACTGTTAGGAAAGACACGTAGCTTGAGATTTTTTTTTCGATCTAATTGAATTATAAATATTTAAGCTATGGAAGATAATATATATGAGGCAATGGGCCTACCAAGACTCATGATGAGTGTCTAAAGTAAACTCGCTATCATCAATATCCTCCTCTTTACCTATGTGATTTTATAGAATGATAAGTGAAAGCATAGCCAATAGTTTTCCATTTTGATAAATGGTAGCTGTAGAAAGGTAGTGGATACATACCTGAAATCCATGTGGTATCTTCCCTCTACTAAAGACTGACATGTTGAATATTAATTTGTGGGCCAGAAAATCACTGGTTGAATCAAACTTGGCAAAGTTTGATTACATTTAGCTGAGATGGATTCAATTCCAGGTGATCCTTGTTAACGATGCTTCATCATCTGATAAAGACTCGTTCTCATCACATTGGATAGCGCGAGTTTTATTCGAATATGATCGCTTAATCAGCCGCGGATCAACTTTCGATGATTTTCAGATCAAATCAATTTAATTTCATGGAAAATATGAAAGTAGTTTGTTGAGCACTCGAAAAATTAACACACTTTAATATGTTAACAGTATTGTTGAAAACCTCACTTTTGACTTGTAGGTACCTGTACCTTAGAGAAATGAAATTTCCTTGCTGTGAGCCTATTGACCCTACCCATTATTTTCTCTAAGCCCTTACCTTGCATTATAAATTGCTATTTCATTGGTATCTCTAAATTTAAATATTATTCTGTTCACTGACTGTTCAAAGAAATTGTGCTTATAAAAGCGATGGTTGTACTTTGATATTATTTGGATGTTTAGCTGCTCATAATTTGATGTTTTCTGCACAGTATAACATTGTATCATGATTCAAGTAATACCTGAAAAAAACTTGAAAAAGTTACTGGTACATTCCAATAAAACACACCAAATTCAATTAACTCTTTTTCATTTTTTCCTATTCAATGGATAGAATCTAGTCCTATAGTTTCCATCCAAGCAAAGCCAAACTCATTGATTGATTTTAGCGAATCTGATATGCATATGCATTGATCTATCAACCCCACTGAAAATGTGATATTAATAGTAAGGAAAGGTTAACCAGCAATTAGAGACAGTTTGCAGAGAAGCAGTTTGACATAAGCAAATCCATGAAATAATACTAGGTTTTGTCAGATCCTCCTTTTTTTCGGAATGTTATTTATTCAGAGTGATACAATCTATTTGGTGGGCACGACATTTAAGTGACCAGCACATTTGCTAGAATTACATGACATTACCAGAACAGATAGTAAATGGAGAGTGAGTCCCTAGCACCTAGCAATTTATAGTAGAACTACAAGTAAGCTACGGATTACTCGTGGCCATTGATGCGTCATGTAAACACCAGTCTATTTGCATGCATCAAACAACACAAGCAAATTACATCAAGGGCGTAAGATACACCAGGTCTTAAGTGTAAACAAGGAAAGATCCAAATTGAGACTCAGCCACGTCAACTATTTGGATAGATTGTTTGATGCATGTTAGGAGATGGTATGATCTTTCACGCTCGCGGCGTTCACCCATTCACTTGCCCAACTATCTCGTGCAAGCCACTTTCGCACAGATAAATTTTACAGGCCACAGTACAACACAACCACATAATATTATTACAACAATTATTTTCAATGCACAGATCAACCGCCCATTACTCATTTGAGTTAAGTGATCGCTGACAAGAGATTCAGCCAATACAATGCGCACGGTGTTCCATTCATTAGCAAAACTCACAAATTCGTATTGTTATAAGGGGATGTAATATGAAGTTATATTTCATAATAGGCTATATTACATATTTTTTAAATACTAGTTAAATTTAGTCAGTTATCAATTATCAAATACAAATACCATTCTTGATTATAATTTATAATAGCATGTTTTAATAAACTTTACATTTATAACTTTTTTTTCAGACTGCTTGATTACAATAATTAATAATGAACAGAGAACATAAAATTTCATAATATGTGATGTTCAATTTGGATAGGTAGGTAGGTACATAGGATGGTAGGATCACTACTGACAAGTGACGTAATTCTCTAAATTATTTGAACCTCAATTGAACTGTTATACATACTAAGTAGTAGTAATTATCCTACTATTGCGTATATTCCCAGTCAATAATGTAAACACAGGCAAAATGGAGTGTGTCAAGAAATGTTGATGCTTCCAACTCGAAAATGATGGCCTTAGAAGTCTTCTGATGATTACAATTTTGGTAAGATATCGCACAAATTTATGTGAATTTTAAGTCAGTAAAATTGAGAAATATAAATCTATCAAAGCACAATTCAGTTGGGATTGATTTGACTAGGTCTCATGTGTGTAGAATGCCAATTAGGGCACAGTCAGTGTAGACTCGAGTTTTGAAAACCATGCACGTTATGTACTTCTCACCTAAACCTACAAGCAACAATAATTAATAGTAAATACAATAGTACTAGCAATCCATTACATCAGATGTATTTACAAATACAATGCAGAGTGCCAACACTGCAAGCTAAAACAATATCAAAATGTGAAAAATAATAAGTATGATATCGATGGATAGTGAATAACAATATGTAACAAACAGGCTTATCCACGTAGTTGGACAGATTCGATCGGTCTGGCAATTTGCTAGTCTGCTCCTCAAAACTAACTGCCAATACTGAGCTAAGTATTTCGCTGACCAATCGCTGTAGGGTCAGCCTTATGTTCCCCTGTGAACGACTTAAGCCGTGGATAGAATATGTCAATTTGTTTTAGATGCTCCGAAATACTATTTATAGCTACAAGTAGAAACGAAAAGTATTGAAACGAAAATTAAACTCAGCTGATCGGTTAGCAAAAATTGATTCACTGTAGTATCTGTCATTAATGAAATTTTTTTTTATTATTCACTCTGGTACAACTAGGCGTAATATTTTGAAGCATAAACTTGGACTTATCAGTTCATACATAGTTCTTCCATAGATTCCACTATGAATAAATTGTCCAAAATTTGTTTTGTTGGGTAAATTAGACTAATTCAATTCAATGGAGGTTATTACCCTCTGAATACAGAAATGTCATTACCCAGGCAGTTTTAATTAGTCACTGGGTATTGAAGGTAGCAGGCAGTTTATTCAAAATATAGTTCACTTTTCATGAAACAAATTAACAAAATCCATTTTTAACGCTTTTAGCCACTTAAGTGAAGCCAACCATTTCCACCAACAAATTGCCGAGGGAAAAGTTGATCATTCGGCTGAAATTTCCATTGGGAAACCGATAAAGAGATGTCTCAAACTCACTGCTCTGGTCCCACGTGTATCCTAGTGCTCTGCTTTGCCTTGGGTGAAATAATTATTAATTGGATAGAGTAAGACTGTTCATAATGTACAATATTTACCTACTTGGTATAAAGTGAAAAAGACCTGCCGATATTATTGAACGGAGTTACGGCCAGTGAATAAGAAAGTTGGGAAGAATCACAATTTTGAATTTCTGGTAACCACTGCAATGTTTTTTTTTCTGTCCTGCAAGAAGGTACCAATGCTATTTAGAAAAGCTACTAGGCTGGAGTAGTTTACCCAACTTAATGAATTACTGAACCCACTTCACTTCATAATCATCGATTAAATCCCAAGCATCAATGTAACTGGGACGGTGACCAAACTACCAGCAGACACAGACAATTAAAAACAATATACGAGTTTACCCGAAACTTGTTCCCAACTTGCTGATCCGGGGGCGGTAGCGGCGTGGAGATTTCACCGTGAGTTGTCGTGTGTATCACAAGGCTGGGCCGGGCGGCCAGGCACCTAGCACGAGCAGCTGTCTTTGGTGGCCTGCTGGTCATTAACCAGCGTGTTTCGCCCGGGTGTAGACGGTTTGTGTTGGACTCCCGACTCTGCAGCATTCAGGTCAAGCCGTCCATCTTGGATGCTCTGATAAATCTTCTTGGCAGTCTCCAGGAATGCCTCTTCTACATTTTCTCCCCTAAAAACAAGTATTTATTTTGTAAAGTAGATAAAAATCAAAAGCTATTTTAACACAACTTGTAACTTTTTATTTCCTTGTGGTTGAGTATTGATTGAAAAGACTTCACCCTTGATTTTAGAATAAAAAAAACCATAAAGATTACTCTGGTTAAAAGCTATATTTTACAAACTTCATGAGTTTCAAATTAACTTACGTTTTAGCGCTGGCCTCCACAAACATAAGACCATTTTCATCAGCAAATTGTTTTGCCTCTTCGTAAGTAACGTCTCGTTGTGCATCGAGATCACACTTGTTTCCAATGAGAAATATAACAGTGCTAGGGTTGGTAAGATTTCTCGTGTCTGTAAGCCACGAGCTGAGATGGTTGTATGTTGATCGACGCGTAATGTCGTAGACCATGAGAGCCCCTGCTGCTCCTCGGTAGTATGACCTGGTGACAGCTCGGAATCTCTCCTGTCCAGCTGTGTCCCAGATCTGTAGTTTGATCTTTTGTCCAGAGACCTCGATGATCCTCGTTCCAAACTCAACACCAATTGTGTGAGGGCAGTCAGCCATGACTGCACATATAACAATAATATAATGAAACAAAGCAAATTGTATTTTAATCTTTAATAACATCAGTTATTTTCTAAGATGGGAGCAACTTCTTGTTGAGGGACACTTTTTTGAGAGACATTTGAAATATTGCTATGCATTTAGTTGGATCCAATAATTTAAAATTCCTGTTACCTATGGATTAAAAACGGTCTGTTTTAAGTGTAAGAAATAATGGAGGAATATGGTAGGTGAGTATTTACATTTTTTCTCAGTGAACTGATGAAGTAGGCATGACTTTCCAACACCCATGTCTCCGATGATTATATATTTAAATATATAGGAATAATTATAAGGTCCTGCAGACATCTTGATTTCTGAAAGAATAACAGGCAATTCATTAGGAAAAACAACATTAAAAATACATTGTGAAATGGATCTGCCTGGTTTTAGAACTAGCAAGGGACGTGTTGTGTAGATATAGGTAATGAAAACAATCTTGTGATTTCAAAAAGAACAAAGCAACCAGTAGGTGCCTAGCACATTGGTGAATTTGTATTGGAACAAAAGTTACAAAATTCAGTCAAGCGATCTTGAAATTGATAAATATTGCCTCGAAACTGTGTAAAACAGCCGAAAATTGTTATCTATCCCAATTACGAGTATTTAGTCGTGCTTTACACAATGACCTTACACCAAAATTTGACAGAAGGCTTTAACTGTGTATAACCTGTAAAAGGGGTGTATACCGTTGCGGGATTTCGCAGCAGCCTGTTATGTCTACTGGTCTAGCGAGCAAGGCTCTCCCACAAAACATTTACTAGACTAACTTGAAATTACTGCTTGTAACACGATTCTAGCCTGAGGCAAAAACGTCGATCCATTTATACGATAATAATATTCTGCTAATGTTTGGGATGATACGTCACTCAACAGGCAAGGCCCCAATTATTCTACGTAACAGGCCTGAAAGACCACAAATAAAATCCGAATTACCTCAGAATTACCGTGAGTAAGGTCAAGATGTGATAGTTCTTCTGTATGCGTTATCACAAGAAGTACACGAAGAACTATTATGGGCTAATATGAATAATCCACTAGCCCTAAATGATAATTTGACGAGACAATATGGCCGAAGACGAGGACAAGGCCATTGAGGGCTGACAGAGGTACGGGGTTCGAGACTCATTGCAACATGCTGCGCACGCAAATAACGTTATTGCTGCCAAACTTTAAACATGCTTGCTCTAGAAATATTCGAAATTCTAGAATGATTGTCTGTATTCTGTTCCTATGGCATGATACTTTTGTGTTTTGGATAATGAAAAGCAAAGAAATTACCTGATGATTAATTGATGAAAACCAACTTATTTACTGCTAGGTGAAAAAAAAAATTGACTAACTCCCAATCTTATAGAAAATAATTATTTAAACATTCAGGGCAAGGCTTTTCCCAGCTGATGAAAAATGAGCGCGACCAACAGGCAGTGTGAATTGGCAACCGCAGTGGTGATCAAGAGGAATGGAAAGGCAGTGGATCTCTATCAGACTGGGATTAAAGATATCCATTTGTCCAAACCAGTCATTCATGGAACATATTGATTTAATTTAAGTTGGTCATCTGTACAAGAAACAATAAACTTCTCAAACGTTCGAGGACTTGGGTGCATCGTGTTAGTATAAACACGACATAAGTGACTCTAAATATGTTCGTAAATCAATCAATACTCAATTCATTAATACTTATAATTTTGCACGGAAACAGCCATTTAGTCTGCCATGCGTGCCAGACATTGAAAAAAAAACTTTATAGGAATGACAAAATAGTACAAAGGAATGCACATCAGACATATTAACCAGCAATGAAAATAAAATTCTAGGTATTAGGCACACATTTTACTCAAAAGTGCTTGCGTTCTTGCACAGAGGCCAATACAAATCTAAATATGGGAGACAATTGGGTAGTTGAAATTTAAATCTTGCATGAATTCAACCCAGCCTTGTACTGGTATTATTTATTTACACAGTTCATGAAAGGACTGGAATGAAAGCTTAGCATGAATTTGAAGTGATCCTGTGACCATTGCAACGAAAATGCTGCAACTTAAGAGGCGTGTGCGAGTCAACCAAATAACAATCAGTTTTGTTCGAGGTTAGAAAAAGTATTTTCATTTCCAATTAAGTTATGCAGGTTCAGACCGTGATTGAAGAATACAAACCATCACACTACTACCTACACATTAAAAAATACACAATACCTTTGCACAAGACCCCAATACAAGACAGATGAGGATCTATTTGTCACATTAATAAAAAAGTTTATACTTCAATGCAGAAACAGATGTGCAAACTTTTACAATAATTAAATATTAACAACTCGATAATCAACACAATCTATCCAATAAAATCACTCAATTCAATTAAATTACTCACTTAAGCTTTGATTCTCTTAAAGATCCCTCACCAAGAAGCCACATACACACTCGGTCAACAATATACGACAAGACAAAGTCTGCCACGAGGACTTGTACCAGGATGAGCCTGAAGTCTGAGGGGAAGTCGTAGATCTCAAACTGGTATGCCATGTCTGGTAGGAGGCCCATCGCAAGAGCCAGAATTGCCAGAGCAGAGCCTACGATACTGTACAACAGTGCCTTGTTTTCAGTCAGGCTCTCCATGTATGGGTGGCCCTGCAATCAAACCAGAAATAATTTAAATTTAATTCACTGCAGTAAGTGGACGAGCTTGTATATGTAATGGGTAGATTAAAAAAATACTCACTCTATAGTTAATAGCAAATGTTGAAACTTGCAATGCCATGGAAATGATATAGACTGTAGAATTTAGTAAGCTTGGAGCAAACTCTTCTACTTCTTCTTCATCATCAGGCAGCACAGTTTTCTCTTCCCTGGAAAGTTGAAACAGAACGTACGGTAAGCACAATGGTTGCAGGCATCTTTTAAAAGTGTTTAATACAAATATTACCCATGTATTAAGAAAAACTATTTGAACTGGGTTTTGAATGCTAAGTAAAGGGCTACTAAATTTCCCGACGTTTCGCAACATATACTAGTTACTTCTTCAGAGGTTTGAGCAGTCCTGCTCCTGCTTACTTAGCATTCAAAACCCACTTCAAATGGTTTTTCTTAAAACTTGTGCTAAGGATAAATCAAGTAGACATGAGTCTAAAATCCATCATTACCCAGGTAATTACAAACTAATTGGTAATTAGATTGTTTTGAATTCTTTTTAAATATTTCTTAGGCTCCTTTGCTCCCTAGTTGCCTTGTGATGTGTACATTCACTGCTATCTCCTTTAAAATAAAAATTCTTGCAATGTGCAGAATATTTTCTTAAAAGGAACACCAATAACCTCTTAAAAATTGGTGCCCAACCAGAGACTCTAACCCCAATCTCCATCCTTCACGGGGATTGCTCGACTTGCATTTAGGATTCCTGGTATAGTGGGCCACAAAAATAAGCGACGCTCCTCCGCCCCCTTTCCCTCCATTCACCAAGAATACCATCCTTGTCAACCTCATGAACACATTTTCAATTTTATCTCTTTTCTTTGGAGCAAAGGATTATATTTCCCCCCAATAGATTTCCCGTTCCTCTTACCACTCCCCTTTCAAATCTGTTGTTCTTCAAAAATCAAACGGCAGGCCTTGGATACTAGTTTATAATCCTTTCCATGAACAACCCCATCCGAACACTATTAATCAAATGGATATAAAAGCGAGCTATCAAGCAAAGCTAGCAAAAGATATGGATTCGATAGCACAAATTCCTTCTGAATTTGTGACCGTTTCTTTGATAGAACTTGGACAGAGACATGGAAGTTGTACCGAGGCTTTGTGAATAGTCTATGTATGATCTGTATGTTAACAAACAACCGAACGGTTTGGCATGTGGGAAACACCGGTTCTCACTGAAGTTAAGCAACACTGCGCTGAGTCAGGTATTGGATGGGTGACCATCATACACATGACCAGTTCTGTTTGGGAGGGAGGTTAGAAGGATGAAAATTAGTACAGCAACTTCATTCGCCTTGCTTATCAACCTCTCGACAGCATGGAATTGTGGAGGAATCCTGCTGTTCGAGTTGTGCCGTCCTTCGGAAGGGACGTTAAGCTGGTGGTCCCCTTGGCGCTCTTCGACAGGAGTAGGCTTCGTGCTGGCACCGGGTTTTCCCTCCTCCCTTTCTAGGCTAGGTTAGGCTCATCATCATCCACTCATTCACCAACGCCATTAGACCAGTGCCGCATGGCCAGATGTCAAAACAGTGCGTCGTTAAACACCACAAATAAATAAATAAAATAAAATGTATGTAAACACAACCATTTCCAGCTTGATGTGATATGAACATATGAGAGCAAGGACAGCACTTACTTGGGAGGGGAGCGGGCTGTCGCTTCCTGTACAAGGTAGACCAGGCAAAGGAAGTGAACGGCAAATTGAAGCAGAACTGTTAGGATAGTGTACAGGTTGAATATGTTTGGGAGCGGCCGCTGTTTCGACAAAGTCTTCATCGGCTTCGATCTCGAGATGAAGAGGAAGCAGGCAGCAAGCAGCAGGCCCTTAATGAGTAATCATATATTAGATGGACAATAAGCTACTGGTTTGTTGAATTAAGCAGTTAAAAACACTGGACTATATACAATATTTTATATCTGAGGACTTACCTGGAATGTAGCTTGCATATCAGAAAATTTGATACCATCCAAGTAAAGCACCGACTGGCTGTATGCAAGGATGAGTGCATTTAAGGCTAATATCTTGAACATCTGTAGTGTGGTCACCAATGTGCATCGCCCTTGCTTGATTACGTGACAAACTGAAATGCAAAACACATTCTTAATGCTTTTTCATTTTCCAATCTTTTTAGGTAGAGATTTATAGAGTTTGTTAACTAACTGCACAATATCGACGAGAGTTTTGATGTAAATGGAGCGGCAATGCTCGCATCTCCAAGTTTAACAACCGTTTGTTCCATTTCTTCCATCTCTTTTAGTAATTTTTGTAGCTGGGTGTTGGCTGCAGCAGCATTCTGGAAAATAAAAAGCATACAGTCAGGTGTTGAATAATAGAGTGAGTAGCTGGAAAATATATCACACTTTTGTGTATCACATTTTACGCAAACGCAACAATAATTTGTGAAGAGAAATTACCTGTTGTGCGTTATTACTCAGGGTACCAGCATTGGCACTTGCAATTATTCTACTTCGCTCTTTTTCAAAACGTTTGTGAGTTTTTTTCTTGTCAGGCATTTTTTCAGGTGCATTTGAGAGTATTGCAACACCTGAAAATTAACAGGAAAGAAGAAAATTAGTAAAATAAACATTAAATTCATGGCAACAGTAGGCATACAGACACAAGGTGATCAGAAGATCGACGATTATATAAACCCTACTATTCATTCAAAGTATGCATTTAAAACTAGACCATCAATTTCAATCTTAAAGGGGCATTTACCCTTCAAAATTAATTTTTACCATCGATTTGGAAGATTTAATAATGGCATTTGGACTATAAAAAAAACTCCTGTGTCCACGGCTGTCCGTGCAGAAATTGCCAAAGTTCACATTTTTCGGCTTGGGTGCTTAGAAAAAATACGCCCATAAGAAATAACCCGTGGTGCTTTTTCGACCCCTAGCACTTAGACAAACCTCTCATCAGATAAAATAAAAATAATTTGAGCATAGTCCTCCATCCTTCCTGTGTTAAAATAATTTGGCTTTATGATACAATTATTTGTTTAGCTACAGTAAGCGAATTACCGCAGGTATGTAATTAGCATGTTGCATATTTTCGTGCAGTACCGCTCTGAGCGAGCCGCGGCCGAGCCGTAGCGGCAGCGTTCGGAAAAAAGAATCGGTAGGGAGGGGATAGACTTTTGGCGACTTTGGCCAACGGAGCGGCCGCAGCGAAAGACAGTGCCCTACAAGAGAATCGTTTAAAGCTAACCAGACCAAAGCCAGCCTAGCAATCAACGCACCAACATCGGCATGCTTCAAAGCGCCCACGTCGTTGGTGCCGTCCCCACACATCAACGTCGTGTACCCCAACGCCTTCAGTGTGACGATCACAAACTCCTTCTGCTTGGGCGCAACACGCGCAAACACTGCCACATGCGGCAAGATGTCGTAGAAGAGCTGACGGTGGCTCTCCTCGAGGAACGTCAGGCCCTCTCCAGTAACACATAGGTCGTGCTTGGCAACCAGCTCCCGCCTGTCGGACGAGCCGACAGAGAGCCGTAGCGACTGGTCGATGCTCTCCCACATCCAGGTCTTTTCAGCAATTTCCGTCAGGATCAGAGTAGGCTTGTGTGTGAAACGTAGCTCTTTTGCAACGTGGCATGCTGTCAGCGGATTGTCTCCTGTGATCATCACCACCTGTGCAAGAAAAAAAAAACTATTTTGAAGCACTATTCACATTTGAAGTTAACACAGTGTCTAGATTTTTTTATTTTTTTATTTCTCTGTTTGTTGTTTACATTTTTTGGTTCACACTGTTCAAAATATCAACGTTCAAATGCAAATAACTATCTGCAGGTTTAAGTATTTCCTATATGCCTTGAAGAGCATTACAGAAAGTGGCCAGTGCTGTAACCAGAGTGCTATGCTGAACTACTGGCAATTAATTAGGTTAAATTAAAGCCCAAATTACTATGCACTTGTCAAGAGCTGAAATAAATAAAAAAAAGAAAAATTATCATATATAATAGAAACGAGCTATCAAGCAATACCAGCCAACACCCGTTTTAAATTAATTTCACTTACCAGATGCGAAGCGTTGAGTATCTCTTTGATGACGGCCTTTGAGTCGGCCTTCAGGGGACACGAGATGATGACGAAGCCGGCAAACTTAAGATCCTTCTCGAGGTCTTCGCGTGTTAGGTCACGCAGCTGCTGTGGAGAGAGCCGGCCGATCTCCTTCAGCCCCAGCGCCAGAACACGGGCACCACGTCGAGAGAGAGCCAGGTAAACCGCATTGTAGTTGGCCGGCACGCTTGCAAACTGGAAGAATCAGGGAGGAATCCGAAGTCAAGTAAGCAATTTAAGGGTGAAAACAAAATCCTCTAGTTGGCTACCTAGACAATTATTAATGAACACAATGTTTTGCTTGGGTACAAAATGAGTCAAAATGTTGCAAAAGCTTTGTTTGCCAACTATGAACCAGTTCATGAACCATTTTATTGGTGCAGTGGTCAGTTCTGCCATCTATTATCTAGTGTGGACACCGGGTCACACTTTTCACAAGAACTCCAGAGCCAGCGTAAGTTAGAACTATAGTTGGAATGGGCTAGGCTAGGTGTAAATGAGCCCCAGACCCACTGACCATGTGTTTAAGTGTCTCGGGCGCACCCTTCGCAGTGGCCACGTAAGTCGTCTCTGCTGTTCCCGGCAAAGTGTAGCCGGCGACGACGCTCATCCGCTTGAGCGCTGACGAGAAGTGGTGGCGATGGAAGATCTTCATGCCTGGCAGCTTGCCGCGCTTGGGGATAACGGCGTCGCCCTTGGTCAGCGTCCAGTCAACGGCAGTCAGCGTAGCCTTCTCCAGCGGGTCGCCCACAAGACCTTCGTCAAGTTGAGCCAACGAGTGGCAAGTCGCCAGCACTTGGATGCTCTCGCCTGCCGCCTCCGAGAGCGGCACTACCTCTGCACTTCCACTGCAAACAGTTCAAATGTGACATTAACAAAGGTGATTAGGTTTTTACAGGCCCAAGAGTCCTATCCAGGATTCCTATTTTTTTTGCATCATTGTTGTATTATGATGCTTTTTAAAGGACATTTGCACCAAGTTTGAACTCAACACTTATTTTTCAATTAAATTGATCAGTTTCCTCCAAATATTGGAAATAACTGGTATGAAATTACACACACGTTGCACCATAATACAAGAAGTCTTATTGGAAGAAAGATGCTCTATTCAGCATACTTCAAAGTTGAGTGTAGTTTAGCATCGACTGTTACCTACCCAAGTCCAGCGATGCCCTCAACCACCAGGTTGTCGCTGGTGAGTGTTCCCGTTTTGTCAAAACAGCAGATCTCGACCTTGCCGGCGAACGGGATGCGGAATGGCTCCGTGCAGAACACGGCGAGCTTGGACAGCGAGAGCAGCGACGTGTTGACAGCAAGCGACAGCTCGATGGGCAGCTCAGGGGGCACCACCTGGCACGAGTCACAACAAAATTGGTACAATAATGCCGTACTCCGAGAACCACATAATTTAAAAATAAGTTTTCTTTAGTTTCATATGTTGGTCCATCTTCAAGTAAGAGGTAGAGTATCAAGTGGACATTTGGAGTGTTGTTTGATTCTCGATGATCTTGACAGGTGTCAACATTTGAACCCGTCTAGACTCAACCATCTAAATTGTGTTGCTAACTCACTTACCTACCCCTACTCTTTCACAACAGGTGATCACCAGAAACAGATTTGCAATTCATGCCCTCAGTAGAAAATAAACTAGACAACAGCAAAATCAATCAATTCTGACAATTACCATGTCTCCGATGTAAGTATTGAATCCTATAAATGCACGAGCTAAGAGGCTCATTACTACGAGAGTGAGTTCAGAACTCCCTACACTTCAAACTAGGAGATAAACCATATCCAGGTAGCAAAATCTAACCAGGTATTTAAAAACCTACCTAGCGATCCAGCTTATCGTCAAACCAGAAGCATACAAAGTTGTTAGTTACACACCGATGTCAGGATGAGTGCGCACTCGAGGAAGAGCTTGTAGCGGTTGCGAAGTGGATCAGCCGATCCGCGCACCCACACGTATGCCGCTGCAGCCACCGCGAAGATCAGTAGGAACAAGATGAAGCCAAATGTCTCCATGTTGTTAGCTGTCACACGCTTCACGCCAAACAGAATTGTGCGAAGCAGTTTGCCTTGCGATGTGTTGAAGCCTGTGCGGAGTACGTAGGCCACACAGCCGTTGTCATGAGCTGAAATAGGAAGCGACGGCGGTCAAGATCGCGCCGGTTGAGGTGCAATAGAGGGCCGAGTAGTGCAGTTGGCAATAAAAGCAGGGCTTTGCAGTTTTTTTGGAAAAATGGACCACTACATGAGTTTAAGCTGTAAGTTGGGGATTTCTAGTGTTCAGTACATTGCGCTTGGACAGAAAGGATACTATTTCTTATTTTGAAAAACATGCTGGCCAGCCAACACAAAGTTTTAATAAAAACTCCTAGCTATGGCATATATATAGCATCTACAAATAATCCAAGCTGTGTTATGTGAATTTGCATTTATTGTGACTTGTGAATGGTGTTGTAATAAAGTTCATTCAGAACTGTTATTTCCAAGTCAGAGAAAGTATTAATATTGCTTTAAGATGCATATCACAGGAAATCCCCCCTTATACCAACATATTGGTATAACTTACCTCGCAAACCACTCGAAGTCTTGCTAGGTGGCGTGTGCTGAACTACTTTGGTCCCTCCAAATAGAATGTGCAGCTTTCCGTCCCCTTCAACCTCCAGGTAATGTTTGGGATCAAAATTCTCAATTGGCTCTTTCATCTGAGGAACGGACTCTCCTGTAAATGATATAACCCAGTGCCATTATTGTCTGGGTAATTATTAATATTAATAAGATATATGTGCGTGTCAAGAAAATTAGTAAGCAATTACAGAAACAACACATCATATGAGCTGTGTTTAGGATATTTCATTTCATGCCCAGTCAGTTTTTGACAATCATATCAGCACTGTTTGGTGGTTTCAATCTAACCTCACCACAATCTTAACATTTTTCAACAAGAGTAAAAACTCACCGGTAAGCATGCTCTCGTCGACAATGCACGGACCTCGCAAAAGCAATAGGTCGCAAGGCACAAAGTTGTCATTTTGAGATCGGGCAATTGATACAATGTCACCTGGGACAAGCTGGTCCGTGAGTATTGGTCGCCAGCGACGACTTCGATACACCTAGCGAAAAATAGACTAATATGTTTCTATCGAAACTCCAAGATATCACAATTGAGCTGGAAGAGCTTATGTAGTTGACACTCAACTAGTGATGGTTAGCAGTAACTTAGCAGGCACCAATATATTTGAATCAAGCATGCTTCTGTTTTTAGTAGGACAAAACCTTCACTGTTAGCTTCTTTACAATAATTTTAAGCCTTAACGAAGCATGCAATTACTTTACAGCTATTCTCACATAAAATCATACTTGTGAATATTGTTTACCTGTATCATATATGGTTTGGTGCCCATCTTTCTGATTTCTGCCATGTTTCGCAGTTGCTGTTGGACGAGGGTGCATTCAAACATGACTAGCATAACCAGTGTAAAGATCGAGTAGTACCAGTACTTGTCTAGGCACCATAATGCCACACAAAATACTTGGAACACAAAGAATGGGGCAGTAGCACGCTCCTTGAACAGCTCCATGAACTCTGGGATTGCCATGTCAAGGCTGAAAAGAATGGCAGACAATAGTTGGTTAGGCAGTCTTTGTGTTAAGGGATTAGCTGTACATTCATCCCAAGGTCTAAAATGGAGGCAACTGCAATACAGAGTAAGATTATCCCTGCATTCATTTGTGGAGGGACTCGAAATATTTATGAAAAGTCACATAACTTAACTGTTGTAAAAATTAAAGCTTAGAAATGTGTAAACAGCAAATTTAAAAATTTGATATGGATTTAGGTCACAAATAGTTCAAAAAAGTATCTTACTAGTTTCGGCCATATTTTAAGTCGGCTTGCTGCAAGTCATTGTCTTCCTGGTAGCCCTTCCAATCCATGTAGAGACCAAAAGAGTTATCCACTGGAAACTGCAATCCTTCAAATCGCCTCTTATCTTCATTCCAAAGATACTTTGTCTTTTGGAACACAAACCATAGACTGATTGATTCGTCTGTTTTGTTCTTGTGTTGATACACAGGAACAAGCTCTGTTGAGCCATTATTTGACGTTGGTACAACTTTGGCGACTTTAGCTGTCAAATTATCGGCAGTCTGGAAATCCAAAATAAGTTAATTAATTTGACTGTCGCTTCAACAGTATCCAGAATATTAAAGCCAGAATAGGTAACGACCAGGCAAGATTGCCACTGTTACAATCAATATTCCAAATTCTATAGTGAAACGTGAGGTGAGAAGTAGATTAATTAATTGGAGGAACAATTGATCCCCAATGCCAAAACAAACGAAAAAATATATACAAAAAGCGATTTGTCAATCTGAGAAAAAATCTGCAACTGTGTGTTGGTAGTATTCTCGTTGGGTTCAGTTAAAATCTCTAAAATCCCTATACTCACATTACTACATGTCAAAAAACATTGCACGTGGACCGACCAATGGCAGCAAAGACAACTCAAAATTTGCAAACAGCCGATCACTGCTACTCCAATAAATCCAGCTTCATAGTAATCGTCCAGCCCGTAGATGAAAAGCCAAGTATAAATCCAACTTCCATACAATATCAGAAATGGTAATATATACCCATGGAGAATAAGTGGACGTGGAATATGAAGTGAAACTGACTGAACCAGCTCGTCTACATTCGCACCGGCAGCCATTTCCACTTTTAGTACTAATTTGCAAAAAGTTGGTACCACTTCTTCATATAATTTCTGCGATAGCTTTTTAATATGGTAGAAAATAAGATACAAATGTGGATGGAAATCAGATCACTTATCTTGAATTTGAGATAAAAAAAATATCGTTCGCATACTTGCTCAATTTCTACATATTTTCATTTGGCCTAGCCTATTCGCACGGTAGCCGTGCCTCCAAATCGCAAAAATATATAACCATATTTGGGCAGTAGTCATCCCTTAAAGGTGAGCTACAAGCCGAACCTATTTGTATTGTGGGTTGCGTACCTGTGCATGGCAGGCGCAGAAGTACTACGTTCGCAGCAAAGATTATCGTGTTGAAATCACATTTCTCGCTTTGTTCGGTAATTTATTGGGGATCAATTTAAAAAACGACCCATCACGATAAAACTTCGTTGAAAAAATATTTGGAACAAAGAAAATGCTCATTAAGCGTTGGAATGAAGCTGCTTTTCCTCACCAATGTTAACACATTTTGGGGACTGCTCTAATCACATCATCAAAAAGAAACGAACCCAATCGCTCTTTTCCCTTCTGCTTGGTTGGAACAACAGCTCGATATCGAGCCCGAAGAAAGTTGCAACTAACAAAGGGATTGCTAAAAGAAGCCACCATATCCTGGAATTTCTCATTTAGTCAGGAGACGCAATATATTTTAGAAAAACTATGAGTTTGTATTTTGCACCTGAGCTTACAAAGTACATGTTCTTGCCAAAAAAATTCTGCAAAATAACTGAAAAAAATTAAAAATTTGTAAATATTAAAAGTCTAATTAAAAATTGCATTAGGTTATATTGTAAAAGGTACACATGTTTAGATAATTCTGCGAATTCGACGCAATTACGTCTGTTTCGTAAGGCTGCAAAAGCACATAAATATTCCACCCTTAATAACGTATGAAAGCAAATAGTAACAACATTGAAATTTTCACAGATGAAAGAGTACGTGATGGACTTTCGATCTGTGATGGTCTAAATTTTTGGCCCAGCCCTGGACAGAAATGAGAACAATCCTACAAAACTCATAAGCGCGAGCCTTCAAAAATACGTGATGTACTGAACGAAACAGACTAACAATAAAAAAAATTTGGTTTTCATTTATTTGCGAGAAAATGAAGGGGGGCTACTCCATTGAAATTTCCACAGATGATAGAGTACGTGATGGGCTTTCGATCCGTGAAGGTCTAAATTTTTGGCCCAGCCTTGGACAAAAAAAGGCTAACTTTTACAAAATTTGTGTTATCAATTATTTGCGAGAAAATGAAGGGGGGCTTCTCCCTTAAAATTTCCACAGATGATAGAGTACGTGATAAGCTTTCGATCCGTGAAGGTCTCAATTTTTGGCCCAGCCCTGGACAAAAATGAGAACAAGCCTACAAAACTCATAAGCGCTAGTCTTCAAAAATACGTGATGTACTGAACGAGACAGGCTGACAATAAAAAAATTTGGTTTTCATTTATTTGCGACAAAATTAAGGGGGGCTACTCCCTTCATAATTAAAAATCAAATTTTGGTAAAAGTGAGCTATGTAAAAGTGATAAAGCTTACAAATAATGTTAATTTTACAACCATTTCTAGTTGTTTCCAATCAATTTTCGCAATCTCTATTTGGGGTGTCGATTTCCAAGTGAATTTCGCGGAAGAGCCAGGCCACTTACCGATGTACTTACATACCGACAACCCTTCTTACATGAAATTACACAGTTTTCACATTTTGTTTGGCTTTCTTGGTTTTATCTTTCGACGAGCTAAAATCCTGTACACTGCTGATTCACGATCTAATCACGAATTAAGCTTTAAATAACTTTGACCGCTTTCAATCACTTTTGACATATTGGCATACCTCTCTGCGGAGAGGGTCACATTTTTCTCAGCGAATTTTTACCACACAAAGGACAGGTATGTGATTAGGTAATAGATGGGGTACGCAATGACCGTTGTTCAGCTATTTATAGAAAATAACTGCCTCGTTTAGGTAGACCTATTGTCCATGTATATATCTACCAATTCTGTAGGCCGTCGATATCAAAGTTTTATGCAAACTAACAAAATGCTACACGATCAAATAAATCCACTAGAATAGGAATGTGAGCAAGAAAACTCAACAAATATTCACTTATCTTAGGCTTCGAGCCTTTTTCAGAGCTACCAAATGTATTTTGAGAAAAAGGAATTCCTAATTTTCATATTTTTTTCTTAAATAATAATTTTAAAGACCGTTGACAATGACATTGCACACTACGATTCTAATAAAATCTAGCGCTATGCTCTTGTAATTATAAAGATGAACCGCATAAAACACTGCTATTATAACGCCATCATTTATGTGCCTAGCGAGCTATCCATCTATGCATGCAACTGGGTAAGTAGCTAGGGTACACACTACAAGCTATATTTTTTTATGTGAAATTGTACGGTTTATAAATTTGTTTCGTGCGTGCAAGGAAAATTGCGCCGAGGAATATGTTTTCTCTTGAATGTGTTCATATTTTCCGAGCAGTTCGGCTAGGTACCACTGCATGCAGCCAGGTGGCGTCGTTCAATTAGCAGGTAGTTCACTTCCCGCCATAACGCTCCAACCGTTTACTGGGTGTTTTTAGCGGAGTTTGGTCATTCGCTTCTGAACTCTCCGACGAGAACGTTGTGCTGTCTTCTCGTCTCTTGGCCAAGAGAACTCTGTGGAAGATCAACTTGCTTGCTGTTGGCTCAAAATGTCTCTCAAATTATTTCGGTAAGTTGACATTTTACGTTTTTTACAATTCAACTAAATAATTCAACCGTCGCAGCTCGACTCTCGGTCGCCACATTTATGTTATTAGTATAAATTAGAATTTACCCGAGGTCATTTAACCCAGCCTTTTTTATTATAAATAATCTATTTGGCTTGAAATTATAATAGCAGAGAAATACGGGTACTCAATATCCGAGGCGCTATTACAATCATTATTAGATTTACTGCTATCGTTTATTTCAATATCCACTTCATTTTGACATTATTTTTGCAATTAACTTCAAAACGCTGTTGTAGCTTTGCTGAACGAATGGCGTACAACTGCACTTGTTGCAGGCAACGAGGAGTCGTGGTTAGAATGTGTTTGATTGTCTAATAATGGCGTGTGTTTTTCAGACATGGGACGCCTTCAACCCAAGAGCAGCAACATGGACGAACATTTCCCGCCCATGAAAGACAAGATGGAGTCGTCGCTTCATTGTTTGGGTGAGTCTTTCAATGCTTTGTCATTCCTCTTCATTTCGCAAAACCTGCTACAAATATTGGTTGTATATTCCTCGCGTGTTGGCTAGTTTATTTAATTTCTGGTTACCTGCGTTTCTTTCTTTAGAAGATTAGACCTTTGGACAATCATTTAGTCAATCCGATCTCCACCTGTCGCGGGTGCTGCTCTAACCAATTGAGCTACTTGGACTCCGATCTCCACCTGTCGCGGGTGTTGCTCTAACCAATTGAGCTACTTGAACCCCGATCTCCACCTGTCACTTGTGTTGCTCTAACCAATTGAGCTACTTGGACCCCGATCTCTACCTGTCGCGGGTGTTGCTCTAACAAATTGAGCTACTTGAACCCCGATCTTCACCTGTCGCGGGTGTTGCTCTAACCAATTGAGCTACTTGGACCCCGATCTCCACCTGTCGCGGGTGTTGCTCTAACCAATTGAGCTACTTGAACCCCGATCTCCACCTGTCGCGGGTGTTGCTCTAACCAATTGAGCTACTTGGACTCCGATCTCCACCTGTCGCGGGTGTTGCTCTAACCAATTGAGCTACTTGGACCCTGATCTCCACCTGTCGCGGGTGTTGCTCTAACCAATTGAGCTACTTGGGCACTGGCTTTTTGAGAGGATTTCAATGTTTTTGATGAGAATGACAGTTCTCCATGGAGTAGAACCAAGAGGCTGTGAATACTCACAGTCACTCTGATTTTAGTGACGCTATATCATGTCACAACCTGTCAAACTCAAATAACTCCAATTTGACGTTGGACGCGTTTTATTTAGTTAAAATATTATTTAACTTGCATCAATTTTGAGACTGTTATAGTGTTCATAATAATAAAAAAGCGTTTTTTTGCTTCATAAAGACCCTCCCTTGCCGTGAAGTCTTTCCTCGAGTTACTTGTTTTTGAGAGTGCAAACGTTCCATTTGTTCGGATGCTTTGTTTTAAAGAACAACAATTCGTCACGTCCTACCAAACTTCCGAAGTATCACCCCGGGTTCCAACAGATTTGATTTCTTATTTCAATTGAACACACGACCTTGTATCTTTCACCATCGTAAGGAAACATAGCACCACTTGTAGCCAAGACTTGGATCCTAATTTTGGAAAGGGTTTTTTCAATTGAGAACTCTCGTTCCACGAATGGAGATTCCATCATCCTTCATCACCTGTTGCCTTGCTCTCCAGTACTTTGCCAGTCTCCTCCCCTGTTTGTATCGTTGAAGTAGTCTGAGACACAGCGTGCTTTTTTGTCCTCATTTAGGCTCATTTCAATTCCTGGGGGTGCCCCAATCGACTACCGAATTTAACAAAATTTAAATTGTGTTTTCTCCTTTCATATTGCCGAACAAAATTTAACGATGACATATGTTTTATTATTAGAAACACAAAAAACCTCTCAGAAATTGGTGATCTTGGTTTTACTCCTTGGAGATTCGTCGTTCTCATCAAATTCACTAAAATCCTCTCCAAAGTAAGTCTTCTGTCCAAGTAGCTCAATTAGTTAGAGGAACACCCGTGACAGGTGGAGATCGAGATTCCAGTCCCCGTTGGATCATCCATTTTTTAGAGGTTATTAGTGTTCTTAATAAAAAAATACTTTGCCCATTGCAAGCATTGAGTCACCGAGCTTGAATGGATGTGGATAGAATCAGAGTGACTGTGACCATGCACGGTCTCTTGGTCATTCACCCGTCATTCGTATTCGACGCATTAAAATCCTCTTGAAAAGCTCTTGTCCTATTAGCTCAGTTGGATGTTTGAGCAACACCAAGACTAGACGGACTGGGTTCGAGACTTCGACCAGCCACTAATTTATGTTGGGTTAATTATGTTCCTAACAATAAACTACCCCGGGGACCAATTGCGAGCAATTGCATCAATTTTGAATTCCACAATCAAATTAAAACTGAAGCTGGTTATTGATTCGAGTGCATCTCTGTTCGTTGCAGGCCCCGCCGAGATTGAGTCTACTTCGACGCCGAGACTTCGACGCCGAGACTTCGACGCCGAGACTCCGACGCCGAGACTCGCCCGCGTTTCTCGTCGCTATCGGAATCGGGACACGGGCGCGTAATCCGTTATCTCGGTCAGCCGGGTCGTTTGCGTTCAACGTCAGCTAAGTGGTCTAGGGTTAGCGCTACAAGGCCTCACACAAACAAACACATACACACACACAACCAGTTAGGCAACAGGTATCTACAGGTAGCAGTCATCCACGAGCCAACGGGTCCACGAGCCGACGAGTCTTCATCTTCTGCATGGTATGTGGGCACCGCATGATTGCATGGCATGGGGGCATGGCATGGGGACTCAGCTAAAGGGTGGGAGCGCTAGGTTAGGGCGTCGTGTTTTCTTAATGGTGGGTCGTATGCAGGGGATAAGTAAGGGAAAGCCCAAGTAGATCCCCTGTTCCATCGCGACGAGTGGGGTAACTGGCCTACGGGTGGGAGTAGGAAACTTAGCTCGGCAGGAGGCCTGCTGGTGGGGTTAGGGCAGGTGGAGGATATCGGGGATCCCGGGGCCCAACAGTTATAAATGGGAGGGTTTTTGTTAGGAGTAGGGCGTCGTGGGAGGCATTGCGGCGGTCGGGAATAGCCCAGTAGTATACCGTCCCTCTACGACGAGGAGGGTTTGCTGGCCTCAGGGTGGGTTAGGCCGTCGAGTCCACGAGTCTGCGAGTCTTCGAGCATCCATCAACGCCGTTCTCTACTCTAGGTCCCGAGGGTCAATGGCTTGCCTTCCCTCTTGGGTTTTCTCGGGAGGGTTTCGTACTAGGGAGGGTCGTGCTCGAACGTGTCCTGGAGGCAAGGGGGGATGATTGACGTCAAGCGATCCTCTTGCCTAATCACTCAGACACGATGGAGGGGAACAGGACCATCAGATGGTCAACAATGGGTTGGTGGGTAGCTACTTTAGCCGGTATGCAGAAGGTCTGCTCCGGCCAGCGTAGGGTGGGGTAACATTACGGCTTGGGGTAGTTTTACAGCTAAGTCCGCGCCTTCGAGCTTCCAGCTTCGAGCACCTATCGCCAACTACGAGATTCGCCAAAGTTACTTTTCAGCCTTTCAGGTCAGCGATCGCCTCTACGAGCACGCCGGAGGGAGAAGCAGGAGGAGCCGGAGGGAGATCGGAAGAAGATAGCTCACACATACACATACACACTCACACTAGAAGCGCTAATCCTATGACCTTTTTTCTCAGCGCTCATTACGATCTCGCTTCGGTACCGTGATAAGTCTTGCGTTATTTTCTGCGTTATTTCTGCGTTATTTTCTGCGTTATTTCTGCGTTATTTCTGCGTTATTTCTGCGTTATTTCTGCGTTAATTTTGCGTTATTTTTGCGTTATTACTGCGTTATTTCTGCGTTTATTGCTGGCGTAATGTACCGCGGTCCGAATTGTAGCGGGCACGATCCGAACTGGAAGAAACGTGGAGCGAACGAGAGTTTGGAATCAGGAACTAGTGTGCTTGTCAAGTGTGTGAATGTGGGAGACTGTTGTTCCTTTACATGTTAATGTTTTTGTTAATGTTTTTGTTAATGTTTGTGTTAATGTTTGTGTTAATGTTTGTGTTAATGTTTGTGTTAATGTTTGTGTTAATGTTTGTGTCAATGTTTATAAATGTACCTGTTTGCGAATATGTTTTGATTTTGTACCTGACTGTACTAATTGCGTTTGATGTTATTTCTACTTGCTTTTCTCTATCACTAACTTATGTTCTTTTAATCCACGTCACAGGAACCTAATGACGGACACCTTCATCTTTCAGCGTCTAATAATCAAATGCCAGGCAATAACACAGTTTTTATTTTGATTTCATTGTTGCGAACGTAAAGTCCGCAGTCTGACAGCGGCGTCTTCAAGTTGCAACGTGAACAATGCTACCAACTCGACTGGCCAATTGTTGCATCAACTCCATGGCTACCAACTTGATCATCATCTCGGCAACAAAGATGGAACGCAGTTTAGAAGAGGGTTCTGGTTCGACTCCCAGTACCTGGCCAGTCGCCGTGGCAACAAAGATGGAACGCAGTTTAGAAGAGGGTTCTGGTTCGACTCCCAGTACCTGGCCAGTCGCCGTGGCAACAAAGGTGAGCAAACAAATAAATATTCCAAATTATTTAACAATGTTGGCTAGATTTCCATAATAACCGTTCTGATTGGGATGAAATCTGATTTAAATTGCAAACGCTTGCAATGCGCGGGGTATTTTATTATTAGCAACACTATAACCGTCTTAAAAATTGATGCCCAAACGCGGACTCGAACCCCGATCTCCACCTATCGCGGGTGTTGCTCTAACCAATTGAGCTACTTGGACCCCGATCTCCACCTGTCGCGGGTGTTGCTCTAACCAATTGAGCTACTTGGACCCCGATCTCCACCTGTCGCGGGTGTTGCTCTAAACCATTGAGCTACTTGGACCCCGATCTCCACCTGTCGCGGGTGTTGCTCTGACCAATTGAGCTACTCGAACCCCGATCTCCACCTGTCACGGGTGTTGCTCTAACCAATTGAGCTACTCGAACCCCGATCTACACCTGTCACGGGTGGTGCTCTGAACCATTGAGCTACTTGGACACTGGCTTTTTGAGACGATTCTAGTGTATTTGATGAGAATGACAGTTCTCCTAGGAGTTTTGAAAAGCTTCGGGAAAATTTTGAAACTCGATGCAACTCTGCACGGTGAGATTTGTCCGCCTAACGTTTGTTTTATTTTTGTCCTTCGATTCCCAGCTGACCTCGAGGCTCCACAATCAGCGCCCGTAACTCTTCGTCTCCCGAGACTCTGGTGAAGAAGGAAGATTGACACACTGCTCGACTAACCAATGGTAAGCCACGATTCTATCAGCATTTTCCACAATAAATCCCCTGCAAGAATCGATTCTTCTAACTTTCCTTGCACCAAACAAGTCTGTCCATTAGGATGAAATCTGATTTAAATTGCAAACGCTTGCAAGGAGCGGGGTATTTTATTATTAACAACACTATAACCGTCTCAAAAATTGATGCCCAAACGCGGACTCGAACCCCGATCTCCACCTGGGTGTTGCTCTGAATTATTGAGCCATTACACTAAAATCGTCTCAAAAAGACAGTGCCCAAATAACTCCATGGTTCAGAGCAACACCCGCGACAGGTGGAGATCGGGGTCCAAGTAGCTCAATTGGTTAGAGCAACATCCACGACAGGTGGAGATCGGGGTTCAAGTAGCTCAATTGGTTAGAGCAACATCCACGACAGGTGGAGATCGGGGTTCAAGTAGCTCAATTGGTTAAAGCAACACCCACGACAGGTGGAGGTCGGGGTTCGAGTCCGCGTTTGGGCATCAATTTTTGAGACGGTTATAGTAGAATAATAGTAGTAGTAGAATAATTAAAAAAACGAGTCTGTCCATTGTTATTTTCTTGTTTAAATTTCGCATCTGCCCGTCCCAGTGGCGTTGCAAACTGCTGGTACTCGTGACTAACGTATTTTTTGTTTTATCTACAGTCTGCAGTTTTTGGTCGCGATCAAGGAAAGTGACCGTGAAGACTTCGAGGAACCAAAGCGATACGACTTCCCTCAGACAAGAGACTTACGATGGAATGTGCCGGACCACAAAACTAGAGGTACGCTTTTTACCATCTTACTTTAGCACTGCATGGATGTCAAGCTCCCTGCACCAAACCAAAGCATAACTACCCTCCTGAGAATTTGTTCCCATTCGTGGAATCGACCCCCAGCGTCGAACTTACGTGGCACATACTTGGGACCGAACGGTTTGGCGTGTTGGAAACACCGGTTCTTGTTAGATCACCGAAGTTAAGCAACACTGCGCTGAGTCAGGTATTGAATGGGTGACCATCATACACATGACCAGTTTTGTTCGGGAGAGAGGTTGGAGAGATGAAAGTTAAGCAACACTGCGCTGGGTCAGGTATTGGATGGGTGACCATCATACACATTACCAGTTCTGTTCGGGAGAGAGGTTGGAGGGATGAAAGTTAAGCAACACTGCGCTGGGTCAGGTATTGCATGGGTGACCATCATACACATGACCAGTTCTGTTTGGGAGAGAGGTTAGAGGGATGAAAGTTAAGCAACACTGCGCTAGGTCAGGTATCGGATGGGTGACCATCATACACATGACCAGTTCTGTTCGGGAGAGAGGTTGGAGGGATGAAAGTTAGTACAGCGACTTCACTCGCCTTGCTTATCAACCTCTCGACAGCATGGATTTGTGGAGGAATCCTGTTGTTCGCGTTGTACCGTCCTTCGGAAGGGACGTTAAGCCGGTGGTCCCCTTGGTCTTCGACAGAAGTAGGCTACGTGCCGGCACCGGGTTTACCCTTCTCCCTTCTAGACTAGGTTAGGTTCATCATCATCATCCACTCATTCACCGACGCCATTAGACCAGTGCCGCATGGCCAGTTGTCAAAACAGTGCGTCGTTAAACACCACAAATAATAATAAGTGGCACATACTTGGAATTGACCTCGAAAAGTTGTCGCTAGCGACCGTCTAGCGGAAACTAATAGAATGTGTCGACTAATCCGCGGCCTTCCTTTTCACGCAGGTTTCTACTCAGCCTTGGTTTACATGGAACGTTGTCCGCGATCCGATTGCTGGTCGCGGTGGGACAGAATCCAATCTCCTACCTGCGTCATCGAGACGTCGCTACTGCAGCGTCGATAGATGTAAGTTGGCACGAGCCTTCACATACATCTGATAATATATGACTGATACACTTACCGCAATGGTAAACGCACTCTATTGACAGATCCCAACAATGCTGGCACAAATATATTATGTTAATCCTTCGTTCCCAACAATGAAATATCAGCGCAAGCTTTATCCAAGTTCTCAAGTCCACAAGAAAATAGTTCTTTGTTTGCCAGTTCTTCACTTTTTCCACACATTTTCCACATTCAATGAAGCAGTGCAATGTTAGCAAAAACTAGTTCTTGATCTCCACAACAGTTCGTTTGCATTTTGCACTGACTTTCGACCCGTCGTGAACACTAGAAAACAGCTGACAAAACTAAACCCAATCAAAGGTTCATGACAAGTAAAAAAATCTAGTGTTTCATTTCGTCCAAGCTGGATTTGCACTTTTCCCCGAGTAAACGTAGCTGTCCGGAGCATGTTTTACTGAGTGCAAGAGTCGTCATGTACCTGGCAATGAGTCTAATGTCACTTTATTCTGTTGTCTTCAGGTGAACTCCACGAGCCGCTGCTGGAAGCCGATGCATCTTGGCTTCCTCCGACGAGACCTTGCTTCAAGCCCTGGAAATTGTAGCGAGGACGCTCTGTGAGAGTTTTATCGGGGCTCTGAGGAAACATGGGGCAACTTTTGTTAGTTAGATAACATATTTAATTGCTTGCTTTGTGGGGCTTAACGTCACGTCAGTTCAGAGGCTGTTTGCGTCTCGAGTTCGGGAAATATTCATAATTCTTGATTCATTTGTGTGACATGAGAGAAGTCGAGAAAAATTTGGGGACAAGGCCATTGTTGTTAGACTTCCTGTCCAAGTTTTGGATTGTTGTAGGTTCTTGCTAGAGGTTATTCCGTTCTTCACAGTTAGATAGGTTCGGTACCGAACCGTAGTAGGTTTGTTAGGTTTGTTAGGTTTGTTAGGTTTGTTCGGTTTGTTCGGTTTTGGTGTCGAATGGTTGTTTCTTTGTCGCTTTGTCCATCGTTGAGGGTCGCTGGAATTAGGTTAATTTGATCTTCTAGTTTTCATGTCCAATTTTTTTTCTCTTCTCTCATGTTGCGTTTTTTTCTCTTAGCTTGCCTTACGCCTAGAATATGTAATATTGGGTCAATTAAGTTAACGTAAAATCATAGCAGATCGAGTCATAAGGGAGAGTAGAGTTTCCTCAGATGCTTTGAGATTCATGTGACCAAATTTACAAGCCATAGGACTTTATCGCTCGCCTGCATAATGTTCCTGTTTGCACCCGTGAGGCCCGCCTCGGACGTTCGTTTTTCATGGTTTTCGCGCGTCTTAAGTTAAGCTAATGCTGGGCGATTGATTATAATCTCCACAAATCACAGATTATAATCGGCCATGACCACTGACCTCACGGAACAAACGCTTGGAAATATCAAATGAATCACTCTCACAGTCAGCAAGATTTACGTAAACACAAACACGTAAATAGTAATTCAGATATTGTTAAAGCATTTGAATTGTATTTGATGGCGATGTTAATGTCATTCTATATATTGTGTTGTGATATAAAAATTTACAACCCTATAGCCTTTTGATTGCGATCCCTGGATGAAAAGAAATTTCACGAATTTGCGGGGCTTGTAAATCTGGAATTCCTGTAACTTCCACTTCCAAATTTTCCTTCCGCCTAAAGGTACCTCAGTATATTCTTATTATTGTACACATTAAGTTACTCGAATTGCCTTAAATTACATGGTGACGGTGTATGAGCGGATGATTATGAGGATGATGATTAATCTAACCTAGCCTAGAAGGGAGGCGGGGAAACCCGGTGACTGCACGTACCCTACTTCTGTTGAAAAGCTTGGACCACCGGCTTAACGTCCCTTCCGAAGGACGGTATAACGCGAACAACAGGATTTCTCCATAAATCCATGCTGTCGAGAGGTTGATAAGCAAGGCGAGTGAAGTTCCTATATTAACTTTCATCCCTCCAACCTCTCTCCCGAACAGAACAGGTCATGTGTGTGATGGTCACCCATCCAATACCTGACTCAGCGCAGTGTTGCTTAACTTTCATCTCTCCAACCTCTCTCCCGAACAGAACTGGTCATGTGTATGTTGGTCACCCATCCAATACCTGACCCAGCGCAGTGTTGCGTAACTTTGATCCCTCCAACCTCTCTCCCGAACAGAACTGGTCATGTGTATGATTGTCACCCATCCAATACCTGACTCAGCGCAGTGTTGCTTAACTTTCATCCCTCCAACCTCTCTCCCAAACAGAACTGGTCATGTGTATGATGGTCACCCATCCAATACCTGACCCAGCGCAGTGTTGCTTAACTTTCATCTCTCTAACCTCTCTCCCGAACAGAACTGGTCATGTGTATGATGGTCACCCATCCAATACCTGACCCAGCGCAGTGTTGCTTAACTTCGGTGATTTAACGAGAACTGGTGTTTCCAACACGCCAAACAGGTAATACCCCCCCTTCATTTTCTCGCTAATAAATGTTAACAAAAATTTTGTAAAAGTTAGCCTTTTTTTGTCCAGGGCTGGGCCAAAAATTTAGACCATCACGGATCGAAAGCCCATAACGTACTCTATCATCTGTAAAAATTTCAAGGGAGAAGCCCCCCTTCATTCTCGCAAATAAATGAAAACCAAATTTTTTTATTGTTAGCCTGTCTCGTTCAGTACATCACGTATTTTTTAAGGCTAGCGCTTATGAGTTTTGTAGGCTGTTTTCTCGTTGCGCCATGTTGAGTTGGTGCCTTTAGATGGCGTTTTAGATTTTGCGAGCTAAGTATCCACTAGTGGATGTGAAGCCCATGCGTGTAAACAGATAGTTTCTGAAATGGCATCTTGCATTACTAGTTTCTTAGGTCCTATAACTCTATTTGCTGTTACATATCATATTAGTTCTCATGCTTATACATGAACCATGCAAACGCCAAAAGTAATGAAATACTAATACAAAAACAAGGGGGGCACAGCGTGTTGGAAGCAACGAGTTCTGTCTTCTGAGATCACCGACTTTAAGCAACACATCGCTGGGTCAGGTATTGGATGGGTGAAACGTGTTTAAAAGCATTCGCGCAGTCCCATTAGTATTCAAACAATGCCACATTACTTGTTGGGAATTTTAGTTGGCAGCCGAGCGAATGGCTTATTACAGGTGGCGGGCCTTTCTCGTGAATGAATTCGTGCGAATAGTGTTTCAGCACAGCGATCGTTTATCTGGCAGTGCAAATAGTAACTCTGTTTTCTTTTTCACTTTTACGGTTGGTACTCGTTGCTCTCCAACAAGTGCAGCCAGAAAGCTGTCAACATTTGTGTCAGTTCAGATTAAATGCACGAAATTGCTAATTTACACGCTTAACTAGCTCAAATTTAGTCCCTTAATACCAAAATATCAAACACGCCTTCTGTATTTTAAATAATACTTGATTAAAATGTTTATTAAAATAGTATTTCTCCCATTTCTCCTGACGGATCACAATATGTCACTGTCATTCATATGTAAATCTTACTTTTAAGTGATATAGAAAAGTTTAAATTCAGTACCTACAATTTCATTCAAAAATAAAAATTCTCTGAAGAATGGCATATTCAAATTCTAAAATGATAGCTGTAAGGGACAGTTTTGATGACGAGGATGTAAGCGACGAAATTGAAGACGAAGTTTTTATTCGTGATGGCAGAAATAGTTCGAAGATGGATGAGGAAAGAGGTGTGAAACGGCCACTTATGGCTCCAAGAAGAAAGCACAAATCAAACCAGCCTCATGGTGAAGTAATTAAAACCGCATCTTGCCGTGGACTTTGCATCCCATGTTGTTATGGGATAATTGCTATTTCATTAGCTATAGGTAAGTAAAAGGGATTTAAAAAAAAAATGGTTTCTTATGGTCTTTATGGTTACTTATGCTACTAGATTGAGAAAAATAATAACATTTTTCTTTCCAGGGTTTATCACTCTAGTGGTTATCCTCTTCCTATGGTTACCAAGTACAGTGAATCGATTATCATTTTGGAAAATTGGCCAACAAGGGCCCACCTCCCAAAATGAACTAATTCCATGCACTGACATATTTACAAAGGACATTTGGACAAAGTCATTACCCAAGCTAACGATAGAATCTAGTATTTTTTTGAATGATATCAATCATGATGGAAATGAAGATATTGTCATTGGATATGGAACAGGTAAGTTCTCACACTTACTAATGCCTACTCAAGATAAATGCTATTCTAATGCAAAAATTAATATTTTACCAAATTCAGCCATGTTATAAAAAGGCGTATTCGTTTCATTTTGATTTTATTTATTTTCAGATGTTTTTCGTTTTCTCGTTTTTGCATTGCTTATTTTTTCTTTCGCAAGTGTTTGTAAGTATTTTATAATTTTTTTGCTTATAATTTATGATAATTAACCAACTGTCCAAGCAGTCACTGACCTTTATCTGACACACAACTGAAAGAATGACTGGCTTGCTAAGATAGAGACTTCCCTTGCCTTTAACAGGAGCGGATGAGCAGAACGTACCGCCCGTCGTGTGCCGAGTGTACCTTGACCGAGCAGCGCCGTGTCTGGGAGGGGTGCTGGCCCTTGATGGCAAGACAGGCGATGTGGTTTGGCAACACTGGATGCCGCACACAGTCTATTGGCTTGACTGTAGCGCAGATCTCACAGGGGATACTGTCAAAGACTGCCTTGCCACTGGCAAGGTAAGCTTGGTCTAAAATGTTAACACTTTTTTAAAGATGATGCTTCTTGTTCAAATGTAAAGATATTGCATACATGCATGCCCATGCCTTATTCATTTAAATAGTACAGATACATAGCCATAAGCTTTGTCCTTATGTTTTAGTATTCGTAGATTAAATATTGTATTTGTTACGTGGTATATATATTTAGATAAATGACTGTTCATGTCCAATGAATGACGATGACACTGATGTTTGCCGATCAGGGTGGAGCCATGAGGGTGATCAACGGGCATGATGGCAGCTTGCTGTGGAAGTACCGTCCTCTGGAACAGCAAGAGAAAACATTTGACGTATATGCCGGAAGGTTTTTACAAGACGTGGACGGTGACGGTGTCCTCGACATCTTAGCTGCGCACACAGAAGATGCCTTAACGGGTGAATGTTTATTTTAAATAAAGGGCCTGCTAATTTGCAGCTTCTAATTACAAAAATGATAACACTGTACGTAGGTCAAATGTCTGGTATGTCACATATTTGATAAATGCACCTGGGAGGTCGACTTTTGAGTCAAAGCTAGTATAAAGCTGAATTTGCTAGGGCAGGGTAGTATGACTAGAGTATTATGGTTGTAAAAAGTGTGGTTTACTTCATAAAAGAGCAGTTGACTGTTTTATTCTACAAAAGCCTTTTTTTTTATTCTATACAAGCCTTTCTCTCTCTTTACAACTTCTTCAAAATATTCTAAATACTTAAATTTCCAAAATACTCACAAAAAAAATACAAACAAAGTATGTACATTTCAGGTGACGGATTCCTGGGACACATGGTGCTGGTGAGCGGGGCTTCGGGCCGGCTGCTACGCCAGCTGGACATGCCGGGCGGAGAGGAGACGTACTACGCTCCGCAGACCGTGGTCCAGCCGGACAGCCAGACCATTGTGTTGTTTGGCACGGGTGGGCAGGCTGCACCAGGAGGTCTCTATGCGATCACGTTGGATGCACTGGTTGCCGGGGACATGACAGGGGTAGGGTGCTTTGGATAGTCTGGAGGTAAAGATCTGGCTTGATGATACCTTGGTTTTTCAAATTTCCTTTTTCTGATTGCAGCTGAAGACAATCTACCATGATGAGGCAAAAGGAGTTATGTCTGCACCAGTTCTAGTCGACATCAACAGCGACGGATACGAAGATATCGTAGTTTCGTTGTTCAGTTCTCAAGTACTGGCATTTGATGGTCTGACATTCCAACGCTTATGGAACTACAGCACTCCTTCGTCAGAAACATTTAGGTAACTATAAGTGTGTTTCTTGACATACAATGGCATTTGAATTCTCTTTACCTGTCATATTTTCTGATAATACCGTTGTTTCAGCTCTCCAATTCCTGCATACTTCAATGAAGATGATGTACCAGACTTCCTTGTCAAATATCAGACAGGTCCTGGATTTCCTGTGTACTACTATTCACAGGTTTGTTAATTTAATCAAATCTATAAACAGGACATGTAGTTGGTTTTTGCTGTGCAAATTGTCTTTGATAAACATAAAATAAAAATGTATTGTGTCTTTCTAGGCTACTCTTTTGGATGGAAAGAGTGGGACCACGATACAAAAGCCTCTAACAGACTCGCTGGCTTCTCAGTCTGCTGGTCTGAGCATCAGTATGGACGGACCGGGCAATGACCTTTTGCTCTACTGGTCAGCATACTGCGTTGGTCACGATGACTCTACAAGCCCCTTCAGCTATGACATTGGTAATGCATCTCTAATGGATAAAGCTGCACTCTATGCTGTGTCATTAAAATAATGTTAAATTTTGACAAGTCCCTTTATTTTTTCAGGTAAATCAAGTCAGACTCAAAATAAAGTTGACTGGTGCAAAATAAGGTTCAACTCAACTCAAACATACAAGCTGTGGGTGCTGAATCAGCACATACCTCCTCCTGGGGTTGCAGTGTACAGTTCTGGTAAAATAACAAACAATACTTGTCAAACTGTATTAAATCGATGGGTTATTTTCTCCATTTGTGCAGCTGTCCTAACTATTATTTTCCTTGACGGTTTTTAGACTCTCGCGAAGAGCTTGAATACAACAATTCAATGAATACATATCTGGAAGCCCAACAGTACATGAAGACACATCCTGACTTCAGAGAATCATATATGCGCCTGGTAACCAATCCTGTAGCCGAGTCTCCTCAGGCCGCTAGAAAGGATGCCGTGCCTCCCGAGCCTAACGAAGCGATCTTCCGCCACAAGGAAAACCAGCCACTTCTTGTTGGCAAAGGGCATCATCATGCGAACTCCGCGCACAGACCCGGGGATTACCGAGGAGAAGAGGAAGAGGTGATATCCGGGTATCTAAACGACCACGCAAAATATCCCAATGTGAGGAAACACGGAGATAGGCTTGCAAACCATCCTCACAACCCCCAGCAGTGGCAGCGACAATGGCAGGAAAAAAATGAACCGGCAACCTATCAAGAGCTCAGCGAAGGGAACATTCCTGATAGGACTTTCGAGGGACAACTTTCTGGCCGAGATATGGACTATGAATCACAGTACGATCCTCGCTTGGTGGATGGTTATGATAGGCAGAGAGATGAAAGAAGCCGGAGACGGGAGAAGTTATATAATCAATTAACCGAGGCAAGAGGTACTGGGAAGCAGGAGGACAGCCTTCCATCTAGTGGAGGTGACCAGAACGTTGTAACGAGCAACACTGACTCTGGACAAGCGGAGGTCAA
The DNA here is from genome assembly GCA_947568835.1 of Protonemura montana. NCBI lineage: Eukaryota > Metazoa > Arthropoda > Insecta > Plecoptera > Nemouridae > Protonemura > Protonemura montana. Next base: position 26,083,468 of record OX387602.1, on the reverse strand, counting down.
AGATCGCGAATCAGAGATAAGCGAGGAAAAAAGAGAAAAGATGAGCTTTTTGCCAAAAATCAGAGACAGCTATATGCTACAGGGAGATGAGAGGAGCAAGACCATGAGAGGTGTTAGAAAGCATTTAGAAAAGAGGGAAGCTACGAACATACGGATGCAAGTCAATGGGATTCAGCGACTGTCATCAACAGGTTAGTCTAATTTCACTACCTTGTCATCCAATTAATTAAATCTGATTTAATCAAAAAATGGAAATTTAATAATATTGGGTTGATATTATTTTTGCCTGTCTGACAGGATCGTTGGTACCATCTCTGGATGGAAGCAAGGACAGCATAGACGTTGTGTTCGCCACATACTGGTTGCCAGCGGTAACGGAACCGCAAGGTGGTGCTTCATTCCGAGAATGCGTCCAGCAAAAGCTAGCCGAGGCACGCCGAGATTCCAGTGAGTTTCATTTCAGTTATTCATCTAGGTATTGAGGCAATCATAATTGCAATGAAATTACCGCGTTACATTTCGTAGGCAAGTTCTTGGGGATGGATGCAGCCGCAATCGAGTCTTCTGTCACCGCTGACTGCGTGGTGCCTGGATCTTCCGCCAGGGAGCAGGCCAAACAAGCTTCATTCGACTCTGTCAACATGCCGCTTGGCCAGATGACGGTGTACCGGATTCGAGTGACCTGCCGCTGCGTCAATCTTGCATTCAACGAACGCTGCTCCACCGTCCTGCCATTCAACAAGCAAAGTTGGCCGGGTTATCTGGGGTGGAATGGGAAAGGATACTTCAGATCAAGATGCAAGTAATAAGCTTTTGCCGAGGCTTTTGTTTTGTGAAATATATTTTATTTATGTGCGTAGTAGCAAAGTGTGGTGTGTGTTTTATTTTTAAACATGTAAGTCATGGCATAAAGAACTGTGTGAAGAAATTTTACAAAGAATGCTTTCTTTTGACTAGAGTTGAAAAAATATATTGTTCAATGTGTTCTGTATTGATTGTAAGAAGCAACCCAGAAGGGTTTGTACCTACTGAAATATTTATATTCTTGAATGAGCTCCATACCTTGACTTTCAGTATCTTATTTTTATTAGCATACATTTGGAGGATCCCTTGATCAACAATCTCAAATCAACAATCTCAAATCAACAATCAATCAATCATTTCTCTATCTATATATAGTCTAGTATTAATTTCTCCATTATTAAATTAGTTATAATTATACCGACTACTTTTTTAAACCCTTTCACAACTAAAGAACCCTATCCATTTCCTACTCTCTCTGCATCCGCAACCATGTCCTACGTTTTGTCAGATGGTAGTGGTTCCAATTAACGGACACATCTTTACACATTCATGGTTCTCGTCAGTAATTTCTACCTTATTGTTGATGGGAACATCATACGCTTTGAATCCGGCTCTCTTCCCTCTTCATTTGAGTGCTGGTGTCAATCTTGAGACCCAGAGCTCAGAGTTTAATTTACAATGCACGTTTCTATACCCTTGCTACTGCAAAACTTATGCCATAACAAAAGATGCTAGGAGTTGCTAATAGGTACTTACTAGCATAGAATAATGCTAACCTGTCATTATTCTATGGTACTAGCATGTACTAGTAGGTGCTAGGTACCTACTATGAGTGGCTGTGTTATATCGCCTATAATTATGAATAAATATTATTTTGGTCACATTTATTCCAGAACTATTAGGAGAGTTTTCTCTAACTCTTATTTCTGTAAAAATTGGCAAGAATTTTTCAATTTCGGTTATAGTACAGCACCAAATTAAAATTTCGCACGTAAAAAGTTTCTTGATACCTTCTAGAATTTTTTTTCATGCACGTTCCTGACTCAGGCTACAGAAAAGGATTGGTTCGTTTCCGAGAAAAGTATAATTGGAAAGCGCCGCAAATCAAGAACCGCACAAATCGAGAAGCATACAAATGATTGAAAAGATTACCTCAATGTTCCATGTTTAGAATGTAAACTCATTTCCCATCGAATGTGTAATGTTCTAGTGATGCGCTTTGCTTCTAAATTTAAAGTAGGTATTCCTGTCATGAGAGACAATGCTCGCGTGAATCAATTCTGAATCCATGCCAGACATCGATATAAGTATATCAATCAATCCTTAATCCATGATAGATTTCAATAACCCAGCCAAACATCAATCCATCACATTGGGAGTTTCCTGTGATAGACCGGATGGTTATGCGTTATCAATTGTGTGGATGATGTCGACATTGTGATTATTGCAACAGGTTGATCATTGATCACATATGACGCAACTATACAGCGCTGGGGAGGATTATGATCAGTAATTGTCTGGTATGTAGGTATACCAGCCACTATTAATTAGACATTCACAGATTATTATATAGTCATGGCAGCTGCCCTCCCTGTCCTCAATCATCAACTTAGAATTGACTTCCAGCTTGAAAGGTGATTAGATGGGATATTAACACCCAAAACCTAACAGGATAACTACTTATGCATCTAAAGCGGCAACACAATTCCCATATACACTTACAATATTCGGTGCGATGGCCGAGTTAGTTCAGATTTTCACCTGCAGTTTACCGGCATAGACTGGGTATTTGCACAGGTAGCGTTGACGAGGCGGTTGTCGCGAAGGCCCCTCATTAGTTAAAAGAGATCGGTGAGTTCTAGCGTAAAGTGCAAATGTAAATCCGTGTCTAAGTGTGACACCATACTTAGGGTGATCTAAAAGCTAAGTGCTGCATTACTTACCTGCCAATGAAATTACTGGTAACCTTCGGCGAGAGCTACATGAGACATTCTCAATATGAAGTAAGTTTGAAGGAACCCTGTGTCATGTATTATTTATACTGCTAAATAACTAAACTCCACAGTAATAACAGCATATGTCACGTTAACTAGACATCAATTTCGACCATTGTAACGCAATAAACATTTTGTATTGATATAATAGGCGGAGTAAGCTCACTATAAATTTATATTGCTCGAAAAGTAAAAAATACAGCAGACATAATTAAAAAATATATACGCTTTATGACAGCATTTGCAAATGTGCACATTGCATACAAAATCGAGCACAACAATCGAGCACAGAAACAAGAAGGGATGTAAATTCAGTGATCATTTGGTTAAATATGTAAGAACAAGTTGGATGAGTTGATGTTAAGCAATACATGCCCTGGTCAGGCGTTGGTTGGGCGATCGGCATCCATTTGTAGCTTATTCCATTTTTTAGATCTGGCTAGTTTTTCTTTGTCAAAAATAGATTTCCAGTCGTGCAGAATTGTGAAACGTAAACTTACATTATTCGTATTGAGTTGAGCACTCAATACTACCCAGCAATAATACCGATCTCCCAAAGAATAGAGTGTCCAACAAAAGCACTAAAATTAGACAAATACAGCTGTTAGCTTTCCTGAAATAGCAATTATTTTATCTTTTTTATAACGACCATTTAGTGATGCGTTTGAATTTGAAAGCCAGTAAGTTTAAATTCAAAACATAGTTGAACAAAATTACATGGTAGACCCTACTTGAAAAACACAAGCTCGATGGGTATAACCACTTACAAAGATAATAAAACAGAAAGTGCTTCGAATTAATTTGCCAGTACGCGCTGCAAAAATGCGATGATACCAGTGGACAGGCATATCACACGCATGGTGGATTCTCAGGTTGAGACAGCAAATGTTTGCAAGCTCTTGGAAAATGAAAATGAACTCTAACTCTGACAACGCTTTTCCTCAGGTTGAACAACAAAAGCACTATGTGTTGCTTTGCTCGCATTGTAACATAACATATTTACACATATATGGTGGGGTATGGTCGCGTAACGCGGCCAAGTATCTAACTGTCACCTTCTCCGCGCAGGTGTGGTGGAAGGATTAGTTGGTGACCGAGGTTAATTAGGTGCCGGGGTTACTCCTTGTTAGCTCATAGAGAATAATTAATTTCATTTTGATGCCGGATACGAGTATGTGGTTTTTGCGTGACATTTCCCCAAGAATTGTTTCTGTTCCCTTTCAGTTCAGTTTCTTTTCTTGAAGATGTGCGTCTTGAAACTTTGTTGTTGCTCTTTCGATGTTTGTCATGTTGGAGTAATGAATCCTCTGTGAATGTCTTGGAAGAAGATCCATAAAGAGCGTCAATTCTGCGTGCCAGCGAAACAGCCATGTTCCATTTCAGAAATTGCGATTTCTGGTATTTACCCATTCACATACATTTTTATTTTAAGTGCTTGTTTATCTTTCAAATTCATTCTTTCTCTCATATTCTTTCCGCCTTTCTCATTTTTATTTATTGTTTATTTTCATTTAAAGTCGCGACTTTTTCAAATCGTTGTAAAATGTTGTAAGATTTGCGTAACGAATGCACAATAAGAACACTCTTCTCTGGTATGTTTCTTATACCGTTTTAAAATGAGATCAGACACTGCCGCGCGGCGCACCAAGATTTTCTATCACCACAACAGCGCCAAGTTTTATGAATGTTTCCTCTCGGTTTGCGGAGAACAATATTGGATCGGCTTATCGAGGTCTTGCAGGATCTGCGCAACGAGGTGAAACAGCAACCGGCGCGTCCCGGCCCGCCGCGACCAACGAGACAACGAATCGGACGCGCGACAACAGTCAATTTCTAGTTCACATCGACACTTTTTGCGTCGCGGCCCGCGACAAATTATTGCGAAAAATTGGTCTTATCTCAGGGGGACGGAAAGAAAAGTTTCGTTATGGGACATGACCGCTGTGCGACTCGCTGCCAGCTGAAATCGTGCAACTTTTCGAGGGATTCTCTTCTATTGTCTGGTGTCTGGACAATAATTCCTCCGCTCTCGTTCATAAACTCGCCAGCCGGGTCCATAGCCCCTTGCCAAGCCAAGGGGATATCTTAACACCGTTTCGAGGTTGGTCCACTGCAGCAACGACTTTAATTTTACCCCTTATCGCATTTCACTCTTATGGAAAATTCCTATAAAAACCACGGAGGATACACAAAAGACATAATTTAAAGGCATTTTGTGAGCATTTTCCTGAACTCGTTTTTTTAGCAACTAGTCATAGTCTGAAATAACTCGCCAGTAAAATCTATAGTGCACTTTATACGTACCATACAACAACACTGAACAATGGTAATGAAAATAACAATTGCCCATTGTTGCATTCGCGAAATGTCTGAAGAATAGGGCGGTGGCAATCGATTAGCGACAGCGGCGGCGTTGTCGATGCATCCTCGTAACGTCTTGCACGCGAGGCGTCGTGTCGGGCGCAGGCGCCGCGACGGACGTCGGATGGAGGCGACGCCGGCCGACGCTTCGCGGCGCTCTAGTATAAGCATGGGGCGGCAGCACGCGCGCACACCTATCTCAATGTGGCCGTGGTGAGAGAGCGATCGCCTTGTATCGTCTCGCCAGTAGACCATCAGCAGTCGTCTTCCAATCTGCCCTCAGCATCCGTCTGTCACCACCGGTGAGTGATTACTGAGTAATCAGCCGAGGGTAATCTAATGTCACAGGGTTAGTTAACCTGTCTAGGGATTATTTAGCAAGTGAGTTAATTTTAGAGTTATTTTTTATACAAAGAAAGTCGAAGCGAATTGAATTTAGAACCCAACGTAAACATCGCTGTCATTCGGTTTTTCTTGTGTATTTTGATTTTATATACTGGTGCACATGTATTTCTTAATTTCGGAATGTAGCAGTTAAAACTATTTTAATAAATCTTTCCACGTAGATATTAGACATAATTGGCCATAACCTTAATTTACGGGATAAACTTTCATTCGGAATCGTCAATAACTTCCATTATGATAATAATGAGTACAGACAAACTTTACGTATAACGGTCTCGAATAAACTAGCAAGCCAGTAAACTATATTATCGAGCACTTACTGAAAGCTTGCCACAAAATTTGACTCGCCATTCTAGAAGTTCTATTAAAAACTTGAAAGCTTTTAAAAGTTTGCTGTCTCCAACTTTCTCATCCTCATAATTATCTTCCTTGGGTTTGCTGCCGAAATAAATACATGCTCTATAACGGCATAGAGCAAGTATTTGAAATAATATTATAATATTTTATAATTAGATACCAAAAGCCAAAAAAATTGCGGATATTTCGTTTGGCATTAGAGCGGATTTTGGATGTCGCCGACGGCTCAATCGCAGTCATGTGCAATTCACTTTCATTTTCGTTGTCAAAAGAAAAAGCGATGTCGTCATTTTTGCAGCAAATACTAATAACGACCCCTTTTGATGACGACCCCTCACTGTACGCGACCTCAGTATATTTCCCGGGCATTTTCCAATATCAATTTAGTTTCACGAAACGGTGCCAGCACAAAGATTTACTCTGGCGTCCTCGGCGGCGGCCAGCATCTGAAAGAAGTTCTCGTGGAGCGAGACGCCAAATGTATGATCGTCGGCGGTCGGTTGGGGTGGTACTTTACGTTCCATTCATGTCATGTCTTGCCAATCCGGCTCGGCCGAAGTACGCACGCGGCTAGAGAAATCGGCCGCGATGCGCGGATACAGTTTCCTTTTCAGTTTCCGGGGGTGCAATAAAATTTATCGGTTCTTTGACATTCCTAGCTGGGATTTTTTTATCTCATTCGGAAAGCATTTCGATTTTGCTGTCCTGGATTAAGCTAACTTTAAGATTTATTTCTTCTCTTTTACCTGATTTGAACCGGATTTCTTCTCATCGTTTCCAACTAATTACTGTGCTTACTCTCTCGCCCACTCGTCTTGTCTTCGCATTAACACCAGAAGCAAATCTCAGAGACCGGACCTTTTGACACAGCAATAATGATTATTTCTATAACATTTCACCTCCAACTTGGGCTCTCACCTAACGTATCCTCTGTAATTCAATAGGCGTCCTGTAAATGTCCTACAGGCTCGCGCGAGGCTTACAACAGACTTTTGCGCCTCGCAACTCTCTTAGCCGTATAAGCCTTGCCAAGACCAAAGCCAAGACGGCATGGGGCTCGAAATTAAACTCAGCCCTTCGCGCGCCGTGTGACTCGCTTTATCTCCCTTATCTCGTATGATTAACTTCCGAGGCGTGACCGAGGCCTAGGGACTAAGAGCACACCGCACAGCTAGGGGCCACACGGGTACTGTTAAGAAGGGGTGAAATGGCAGTGCCAAGATTTAAAATGTGCTCAATGTGTCTGTTTGGTGTCAAATTTCTTCTCGGGAGCTCGGAAGTGGCGTTTTCGTGCATTTATTTTTGACTGTAATTGGTGAGTGGAACAAATTGTTCTTAGCGAGCGACTTCTTGCCGCTTGTTCCGTGCTAACTAGCGCTGGTAGCGCGCTCGATGTTCGTGGGGCTGACAGTCTTGGTTAGAAACAAGAAAAGACGCGACCAGCCAGCGTCGGGATGCACTGCAGTGTTGTCGGAGACAATGCGGTCCAGATTGAGGTTGAACGAGTTTCACGTCTGTGCATTTGGCGTGTATGCTGTGCACCGTAACCGTATGCATTGCTCTTCAAGGTCGAGTCAAGACGGAGGCGTCTCGTGAACTGTACACTTCAATTTCATATTTAGCTGCATGAGACCGACGACAAAAAGGAGCTAGCTACCCAAAGCAACCTCTTGAAAGTTGCTCGTGAATTAGAAATCCTTAGCTCAAGAATTCCGCATGTTCGTTCAAATTTGGATGCCAAAATCAACAGAAACCTATTGACATGCCTCGAAAGTTGACTAACAAATCACGGTCGTACTCCAGTTCCTACTTTGGGCAAGGAGGTCTCGCTCAAGAAGTGCCCTCAGAGACGCGGTCCACCGGCAGATGACAATTTCAAGCGCGTGTGATCTGTGTGGGGGTGGCAAGTGGGGGTGGAGGGTGGTGTTCTATTGACAAAACTCAGAGAAACTTGCTCGGAAAACAGTTTCTTATGTTTCTCATGCTAATTGGGGTAGAATTAATTGGCAAGGATATGCATCGCATGTCGTGTAGTCAAAATTCGACTACCTATACTTCTAGCTAGCTTAGTACACATACCTACTTCCGGCGCGTCTCTCCTCCTCCTAATGACTGTAAGATGGAAGACCTAATTAAACCAGAGATTTACTTTTGCTTTTATTAGTTTTACCAAACTATAATCTCGATGAGATTGCAATTTACATCGCAGCATATGCAGTTGACACGCGAGACTCGGCTAGGAATAATAATTGAAGATTCGATACCACTTCCGATGTTAGACTCAACATTTAAACTGTATTTCACATGCCGAAGGAGCGCAGCACCGCATGCTGCGTGCAAGAAACCCCATCGTTGTCGCTTTACAATTCACTCATCAACGCGATCTGTTTACACAAAAATCAGGTCATCCACGTCGAGACTGTGGACACAAACTCGCTGAAGAATCTCATTGGAGCTTTGCACTTAGCGGCCGGGCGCATAAGAATTATAATTAGAGATTGATTTGATTGCGTGGCGTGGCGTTGGAAAACAATGGGGCGGGGAGTGATGCCTTTAATTGCTTTCCGCGGCCCGGGACTTGAGCTTGAGCGTCGTCCATGGGCGGAAGTTACGCAAATCCAATTACGCAGCGAATCAACTCGAGATCACTCCTCCAAAATAGTCGGGTGCCGATCACTGCTATGCGAACTTAGCGTAGTAGCTTTGTCGGGGCTGCTACGTTTGTCAAATGTGCATTTTCTTACACTTTTGGAGGCACTTATCTATAGATGTTTTTTTTTTCAGGATAAAAACCCCCAGTAAAAATTGGCGATCATACAAGCTTCTCGCAACATTAACCCAAAAGAAAAAGGCAATAGGTTACTGGTGAATCCTGAAAAAACGTTTAAATTTTAAAATAGGCGTTGCTTTACTGTTGTAAGAAAAAAAAAACTACAGTCGGATAAAGGACAACTTTTAGAAACATGAGTCTGTAACAAGAAATAGTAAACGAACGACGTAGTAACTTTCCATTTTTGAAAATTCGATGTAGTCGGTTGAAAAGCATTTATTGAAATACCTAAACGTGGATGTGGTCGATATTTCCGCGTGGGTTCGTTGATTCGTTGTAACCTCGTCGAGCGGGGTTTTGCGTCGCCATCCTGCAGGTACCTTCCTTGCTCCGGCGGTCCCACAGGATTCGCGACCGTTTCGATCATATTTGGGTCAACCTCTTATTATTTACAGTTCGCCCAAACGGCTAGCGAAACTTTCCCATTTTCATTCACAACACTTTCCTTATACTGCAGTGTCTCGCCAGAAAGAGAAAGATTATCCTGCGCGCGAGTTGTAGGTCGTTGCAGTTCTACATACCGCGCATGCAATTGATAGAATCCTGAGAGCAACAGCGGACGGCCGCCAAACGGCCCATGCGAAGCAAATGTGAAATGAAATGGCAGAATTCCAGACAACACTTAAATCGTCCATCACGAGTTTTAATGTGTTCTGTCTGGCTTTCGTGTTCGGCTTTGCTTCACCTCATCTTAACGCGTAGAGGTACCGTCAAGAGAAGTGTGAGGAACATATCTCAGACGCGTTCTTTTGATTTGTGCAAGAAGACGAAATTAGTTTGGTAATTATTGCAATAATGGCTCTTGAAAACATTCATACATCTGCTCTGCAATTAAATTGTTTTTAAAATCACACATTTTTCTCTACCAGATATCACCCACATGGTTTTGCAAAAGATAAAACCACCGCGACATATGTTCATAAAAAGAATTCTCTTGGATATTCTTGATTCCCACGTATCACAAGGTCCTTTGACCACCACACTTCGTTCTCCCCGTCCACGATAATGCTCTAATTGTATGGGGTTGCCATGTTGTGGTGGACAATAGGCCTCAGTCCTAACGAACCGAATGTGTAACTTCACTCCCCGCAATTGTAACGCTTGATTGGCAAATACATCACGGCCAGTGCGTAACCCGTTTACCGACGGGGTCATAGTGGTGGCGATTCTCCCTCGGCCTCGTCGGCGTCGTCGGCTTCGGCGTCGCGTCGACCTCACAGTACGCCGAACTGCTCGTTTGGTCATGCTTTACGCGGCCGCTATTATTTGCAGCCGGAGAAATGCTTTGAAAACTGAATTAAGGAGGATGTGAACGCGGTTTGCTCCTGGCTGGTTGAATGCGAGTGCTACCTTTCAAAAGGATGCTTTACTGGGGTGAAGCAACGCTACTGCAATGTCTGGAAGTGAGCTTCAGCTGTGCTGAATTATTTTTATTGAGATAAATACGTTGCATACTGAACTTCCCCGTGGTGCAGAGGTTGTCCGCTAGGAAGTAGAAACTATGCCAAACTTTCTGGTTACACGTTACACGTTTGTCTCGGAAAGTTTATTCGTCTTTCCTCCAAGCCGTCCCTCAATGGTACTTGACAGAAATGACAACTTTTATTTACTATGGTGCAGTACATTCATGAAAATGTTTGCGTTTGTCGATTCATCATGTTATTATTCTCTTCGAGCATATTTACCTTGTCATGTCAATTATTTCGTAATATTATAATAGGCAATTAATTCATTGGCAAGATATTTCCAATGAGAATTCATTGGAAATATTCACATGCATTTTGTTACGATAACAAAGTTTAATTCAGGTATCCTATCTCTACATTTATAGTAGGTACCAAAAGCATACATTGGAGAGCATGGAGCGTGATTTATTCCCCATTGTGCCGCAAGCTGTTCTTGTTTTGTGCGGCGATATTTCATGCGGTATGGCCATGGATTTACTTTTTGTACAAGAAACAATGCAGCGGTAAATCACCGATGCGATGCTGCTTTCAATTTCGCACATTTTAACTCATGGTTGCGACCAGCCAAGTGGCGAGCTGCGCTTTACGCAGTATCTACCCGCTAGATGCTATGACCTGTCCACTATCCTAGTTGCTATGACCTGTCCACTATCCTAGTTGCTATGACCTGTCCACTATCCTAGTTGCTATGACCCGTCCACTATCCTAGTTGATATGACCTCTCCACTATCCTAGTTGATATGACTTGTACGAAATCCTAGTTGCTTTCTTTTGCCCACTATCCATGTACTTTGACGACCTAGCTACTCATTTAGTGGCTAAATCCTGACAAATCATATTAATTGAAGGTTGTCCACGCTCAAAGCCAAACACCAAGAACCAATGGACGCTTAGCGACAGTCAGATGAGAAATGGGGAAAATTATTGTCGAACAGGTCCACGCGTTGGATTTCGATTTTATATCTGGAACGGGAATCAATACATTTACCTATCTGTTGCATTGATTTCGTTGCGATAAAGGATCTGGATGACGAAATTGGAAATAGACAAAACCCGTAAATGCGTTATCAACTGTTTCTAAATCTGATCTGATTTCGGCTGTCAATTCTATGATTTATGAATGTGCAAGTCGTCTATACTTTCGAATTGTGATGCATAATTACAGCAATGAATACACAAATTCGTGCTTAATTCATCCACAAACGATGCTCTGGATATTTGTGAAATTCAATCCGCTACAAGTATAGCTGTTAATCCATTGTGTAAGTAGATCTATTATCTGTTATGCATTTGTATATTTTATAGAAGTAACTATTTATTGATGTGACCTATATGCATTGTCACATTTGAGACTTTACTTCGTCGTACATCTGGTTATCATTATATAGTTAGTTGTGAGCCATCAATAATCACGGGTCAAATATTACAGCATTTTCTATCACTATTATCTTATATGTTCGTAAAACGTGGGATGTAGGAGCAATATCGTGTTTCAATCTGAGAATAAGTGGGCAAACATTTCGAAAAAAAAATGCACTTACTTTTTTTTTGTATTTTGATAACTTGCGAAATATGATTTAAATTGCAAATGCTTGCAATGGGCAAAGTATTTTATTGTTAGAAACTCTAATAACCTCCAAAATTTTCTTCAAATGCACTAAAATCTTCTAAAAAATGACATGTTCATGTAGCTCTAATGGTTAGAGCAACACCCGCGACAGGTGGAGATCGAAGCTCGAGTCCCCTATTAGTTTTCCTAATAATAAAATTTTGATCATTTATTTAGGAGTGACTTGATAATTGGTTTGCGTGCATCCAACCAATTCTGAAATTGACACTAACTTTTTTTAATCGTAAATCGATAATTGATAATCATTATAATAGTAATGAATGTACGATATTAATGTCAATTGAAATTAGTAATAAAAGCATCGATTGCTCGCCATATTTTATGAGAAAAAAATGAAAAATGAATAATATTTCAGCAATGCAATATTAATATAAAAGATATGCATGGGGCTAGAGGCAAAACTATTCAACGATGTTTTTATTCAATGATAGTCTATGAAATTGAATTGAATCACTTAGCAATGTTATTTTAAAGTAGCAGCTGAATGGATGCAAAAACTTGACGCCAAACGCAACGCAAAGCTACTCAATGCTGATTTTATCAGACATTTTACGATTTGAACATCTATTGAGCTGCCAATTCTGACTCATCCTCATTTCCTTACAGTTTGATTTTTGTTTGTACTGCTAAATTTTTTGATTCGTCGAAGATGAAAATTCAAAATCCTTAAAACTAAGCAATCATACTTTCGTTTCGAACAAAAACTTGCAGTAAATGACCACGAATTGAATATAACACTAATATCCAGCACAACAATGCTACACAAAATCACAGTGACGCATTTATATGATAGGCCACAAATCTGAGTAAACAAGATCAACTCTAGTCTTGCAGAGTTTCTTGCAGCTCGAAGAATAACACAGTCTCATTGATTAATAATTACTTCCACATTCGAGTGCATGCACCCAGCACAAGTTCATCGCATGGCAAAGCGTCAAACGCGTCTGAAATCTTCATAGTCTACCGATTCTGTTACGACATCGAAGCTCTATACGGCGAACTACGACGAGCACAATGTACCTAGCGTCATGAAACGAAAAGGAGCGACAGCCTCGTTGTTTTCATCAGATCTTCAGCTTCGAATCGGACGCCGACGCCGACGCCGACGTAGACGCCGAGAGGGTGAGGCAGCCAGACGTGCCCGCAGTCTCTCTGACTAGGCGAAGCGTTAATCACGGAAAGTGCACGAACACTCAATAGTTCTGACGGCGAGCAAAGTGCGCGGCATCGACCTTTCATTTCAATATTCCTTCAATGTAACAATGACAGATACTCGGTCGCGTTCACAAGAAATGATTTTCTTCCCGAGCCAAATTCTGCAAAGTTTCTTCTGCAGCGATGGCGTCTTTACGCTTTTATAAAGTTCATAGCTTCTTGGTTATAACTTATTAGTCTTTTAGTAATTTGTCCACAAACCATTTGGAAAGAAAACAGATGAAACTAGAGCAACGTTTTTCCGGTCGAGGAGTTCTGGTTGAAATTTTAAGATAGTTGTGCCATAGTAACGCTGTCCCGTGCGCTGTTTAGAAATAACCCTTTATCGAGTTGGAACGTTCATTATTTGTTCGGCAGCTCTATTGCAAAAAACCTGTTGCACGAAATAAATTTCCCGCTTCTCTTGGGCTGGGTTAATTCTGGGTGTTTAAAGCATCAACCGCTGCTGCCACTCAAATCTAGTCTTGGTGATACATTTCAAAGCAATTCGTTCAAACAGACACGAGCTACTTTTTTATTTCACCAAGGCAAACCTTTTAGCCTCTTTCCGAAGCCGCTAAACAAGATAATCCATCGGGCGAGAACTCGAAAAGATTGCTTTTTCAAAGTAATGGTCTAAACGATGACATCTAGATACTTCCACAGGACCACAACATGATTAACACTCTTTTTCCCGCTTCAAAAAAGCTGCAAATAAAATAACGGCAATCACAATTTCCCCGCCGTTTTATTTGCAGTGGCGAAAGAAAGCCGCGTTCGCTAGCAGCACTAAGAAAGAAATCCAAGCGATGGTGCCTGAGCTTCCAACTAATTTTGCCCGTTGTAAACTTGTCATCTGGACCACGCGCGCGATCGGCGCGTTTTCCCGCTGATCCATGCCAAGAAACCAATCCCCGGGCTAAAAGTTTACTTTGGCACGCTGGTAGTTGTTTGTCAAATGAAATAGTCTTAACATTCCGTAGCTGAAATATTAGATAGTCGAAGCATATTGCTCTTAGAAGCGGGTGATTCAAGAGCTGCAGTTTCTATGGTGCGAATTACACAACTGTCTTTTTTGACGGATCACTTCCAAATGATTGTTTGGGTGAATCCAACACCTCCACGCTAGAAAAGTAAGCCAATTTGAACCGGATATATCTGCAACTGCTTTAGGGAATACAAAAGGTATTAAAAGAAGTGTTTTTCTTTGTTCAACTCGGTATGTTTCGATCAAGAGATGTCAATTTTGAAAGTAGCAAAGTGAACACCCTTCATGCCATTTGAACTTACACAACTTTGATCGAAAATCAATCGTGTACTGCTAAAAGTCTCGTTTCACACCGATTTCGAAATGCTTACTCAAGTTTTTATAACAACGAAGAAGTTTTTTCTTTATGCGAGCGTTAACGAAATGCGAGCGAAAACGTTAGTAATAGAACAGACCACTGCCATCCTATTCCGCCGCACAAGTTGACGCTAAATTCGCCGTTGATATTTCTCAAGACTCGGGCAGCCTCTGATCGTGGAAGGTGATGAATGTGTACGGCGGCTGTTAATACTTGAAGTGAAATTCTAAAGAAATGTTGCATTGTGAATCGAAAGAGAGAATTAGAGGATTATAATCAAATGAATCCCTAAAGAGTTTTTAAAAGCAAAGTTCATGGTTTGCCACAAACAGAACAATCATAAAATCACCGAATAAACTCTTGATTGAGCCAGCTAGACCATTACTTTCTTCCACTCCATGCGCCGACCAGCTCTGTTTACTCATCTTGGATAAAATTTTAAACAGCCTCCAGAGAATTCCTATTGAAACTTTGTTTTCCGTCAATTTTATTTCTTGTTTTCTCGTAACAAACAAGCAAGTTTTTGCCTGGCGCGAGCGATGTCGATACCACTAACAATGCTTTTTATCTTATCTACGAGAGGCAAGGCTCGTGCATAATCTTTTCAATGTTTCATGATGTGCATGCAATTATGTATTCACCATGGGGCATATGTAGTGCGATCATAACAACTCCGTGCGGGTGAACTTAATGAAGGAAACTCGGTGATTTCCTTGGGGTATGCGACACACTCGACTCAATCTGTCCGAGTTACTCAACGGATAGACAAGCTCATTGAATCTTTAAAATAATGTAGAGCTAAAATAGATTATATGGGTTTTTTGATATCCCAAGAATTATAGCAAAAGTACTGATGGCACCAATTCAATAAAATTATATGCGACGGGTCTACGCTCGTTACAGATGGGCGTAATAATTTATTCAGCCGAACAGTCATTTGCTTGCCGGTAAATCAATCAGATCTAAGCGATAGAAGACAAAATGAAACCATGAGCGTCTTCACAATTGACGCCCATGGAAAGGTAAATGAGGGTAATCGAGCTGGTGTATTTATTTTAAAGAGAAGACAGGTTCATCTCAAAATACTCTCTTGATTAAAACGGTGCAATCGCAGGAAGCAATTTCATTTCAACCAATTAATCTACTTCGCCGCGAGAAGCAAAATTCATCCTCGAGGAACGGCAAATTTTACCTGCGAAATTGCGTTCTCTGCAAAGCTGAGCGGCCTCAAACTGTTTTTTTATGTTTAAAGCAATCGCGAGTCATCAGCGCTGGGAGGAAATTGGACCGCGGTGGTTCCGACAAGCGTAGAGGCTGAGGTGGGGCAGCTATTCAAACAGTTGGTACGCCTGCAGAGAGGCAGGTGCAGCCCCAGGCGTTCGTAGGGTGAGGTAGTCTTAGCCTGAAGAAGTTGCATGGTAAAGGTTGACAGGGTACAGTTGAGTGAAGACCCCCCCCCCCCCCTCCCAGCACCCCATACTTACTTCTGGACTAAATAGTGGTATGTCACAATATTTCATTTCACGTTTTATTGTAACTAAAACTTGGTGTACTGAACAAAAACGACCTCAATATTATTATCATTCCGATTTAATTTGAATGTTACTTCCAGGGGCTACAGTTTACAGGATTACGCAATTAGGGAGATAAGCACAAACCGTTTCTAGTCTTTTCTAAAAAAAAAACTTCAAACAATATTTTAATCCAATTTCATCCATATTCCCTTTCATTGCTTTATCCATCATTATACAGTAATTAATTTCAACTCCCAGTGGAATCGCTTATATAATCCTGCTTTATGAGATTATTGATACCCCTGGTTAACTACCTGAATTGGGTATTCCAATAAACTATTTTTCTGGCAGACCCGATTTATTAGGATACTGTATTTAAACTGATATTAAATAGTATGCATTAAAACGGTTGTTTATTGAATTCGATAGCAGCATCGGATGCACCAACAAAATCCTGCCGTCTGTTGGTTTGGTGAAATAAAGGGTTTATTATTCGGGGGCATCAGAAAGGAGTCGAGCGATTCCCATGCGAGGCGCGTTGCTCGGTCTCGAAAGAGAGTGAGTGGTAACCAGGCGTCGTCTGCCTTAATGCTCCATCAATAAAACCAATTGAGAGTACCCCCCAGAAAGCTGGGTCGTTACTTTTATTTGCAAAGCATTGAGCTACACTGGACCTGTTAATACGCCCAGCAGGGATGTCAGGCTAGCCAATATTTTCTGCTGTCGGACTATATAAACGTCGTAATACAAACATACGCGAGCACGGTAAAACTAAAAGTACGCCATCCAATGCTGAGCCGAAATAAGATTGAGGTGGGCTGTACTGATTAAGTACCTATAATATTTTGCCAGTAACTTTATGAAGAGTCGTTTGGTACAAATGATCAAGGCAAGGGTTAAATATCAAGGGTATTCTTACGAGTTCATGCTTTTTATTTACATGGCATTTAGGGGAGGTAGGCACGTAGTCGAGGTTAGTTTTATTCTCTTCTTCTTTCGTGCGATTTTAAAGCAGATTTTGGGTCCAGGCTGATCTGAACTTGAAACACAACGAATAAGATAGTATTTACCAAAATATTTTGTAATCAGTATTGCATGTTTCGTTGATAAAGCGTTCACAAGTTGCTGCAATCTTCACCGCAGATGTCTTGTTTTGAGTAGTAACTTTATGGATAGATACTCACCCCTCAATAAAATTCAAATATTTAATTGAATCAACCATCTACCTCAAGTGAACCGTAAACTCTACTTGAAGCAACATTGCGTGAAGAGGCTATGCAATATAATAAGAATGACGTTGATGGCCAATTTATAAATCAAGCACCCAAACAATGGTCATTTGTGCACCAAAACCTGTCGTCAGTTTTTGCCTGACTAGAAACATGATCCTGGTTAATGTCAAGAGTGGTTGTTCAGTGCCAAGGATGGAAATAGATAGTAATATTTTTGGTTTTTTTACTACAGCTTGTAGTGGCGCTAAGCTCCATCATAATTACTGAATTTACTGCACAGCATTGCGCAGTGCAGCGCTTCATTGAATATATTTGCTGTGTTACTTGGGCAATCTGCTTAACCGAACAAAACACCAGCTCCATTTGTTTTTGTCGAGTGGTTGTGGAAAATGGTGGAAAACAGAGAAAACCGAAAGCAGACAATTGTCAACAAGCTTTGGTGTTGTTATACGCATTCAACGAGAATGCTGTACAAATTTAGCTAACACCATGGTTTATTTAATGTATTTCAACTTTGAATTCTGTGCTCGTTGATAATTTCTACAATTCCAACGATAAATCCATCACTTGTGAGACGATCAGGGTCGTTACAACCCACGGAACGTTCCGATTAATAAACAATTGGGAAACGGAAATTTTCCGAATACGAGAATAGACCGAGGTCTGGACCATCTTGTATAATTTTAATTAGTGTACACCCACTTATGTCTAGCTGGTAAGTATTGGTACTCAACAACGTGGATAATGCATTTATTCTCAAGGTTAAACAAGGTTCTCAAGGTTCTCACGATTCTCAAGGCATAAACACTTAAAATAGATTTTAAGCAAGAACAGTTTGGCAAAAGGTTAAATCATAAATCTAGTTTAGTTGAATTTGATAGAAAACGACTTTGAGAAGAGTTAATAGAAGCCCAACTTATGTCTACCAAAATCTAGAAACACATGATTATCGGGTTACCACTTTAAACTCCCGGGAAATGCACCTGAGCAGGATGCTTCCTGTAGTTGTTCAGCACAATGCAAACAAGAGGAGTGGCAAACATAGTGGTTGGCATGCCAATGAGAAAACCAGCAAACAGAGGGTGATGATTCGACAAAGCACGTGTTGTTCTAGAAGTACTTTGGGTATTTACAATCAACTGTATTTTTAACATCCCAGAAGCCGACAGGGCATAGCAAAAACGTCCTTAACTTAAATGACTGCAATAAAGGAGTTCCACAAATTGGAGACTAATATCGGTGGAATAAAATGGCCAACAAAGATGGCTTTTAACTCTATTGCAACAACAGTACCTCGCTGAAACCAGGAGTGCAGTGAAAGAAATTCAGGACGGGTGAAATGAATGCGCGGGAAGTGGTAACGCTTAGCTCAAGACTGTGGAGTCATGGGGGTTTGCCGCGAAGTGGCTAAGGCTAGAAATTGACTGTCCAGTGGCACTGGAACTCTGCATATTTTCGGAACGACATAACAACAATGACAAGTACCTCACCAGACTAGGCCACCCTACGGACGAGTTGAGTAAATGCGTTACGAGTGCCGGCGTCATGCGATCTACTGGAGGTGGTGGCCATTTTGATAACGTTCGTAGAAACGGCGAAAGGAATAATCGGCAAAGGGATTGAATATACCTTCCGTTGACGATTCCAAAGTCGCTGATAAAATGTGTTACGTGGAGATCGTCAAGCATATTACATGGTAATCGATGAAGCTCATCCCTTGAAGGCACTCTTTCTAGTACAAGCTTGGAGGGTGCGTGTCTGTTTCAGCCTATTACATGCGCGAAACGTTTACAAGAAGAGGACATTGATTCCCGGATTATTGTTTTAGCACACGAAAGTTCAATATATACCTACCTATCACCAATGTAGGCATGTCTGGTATTTTAAACGCACGAATCACGTCGAAGCAAATACAGTAGACCTTGCAATGAGTGCGTTGTATTTCAGGTCGATATGGCTGGCACGTATCAGCAGCACATTTCTATGCTTGCAATTTATATCAGGGCAGGAAAATGAGTGCAGATGAGTCCATACATATTTATCTCACGTCCGCATATTTTTCTAAATAACGCAAAGCACCCCCCCCCCCCCCCCCCCCCCCCCACCCCGTAATATGGGCTGACCGATTCAATCGTCATGCAGCTTCTTTCAGATGGATTTGTTGGCTGAGACGCGGTCAAATAAAAAAAATATTTTTGAAAGGAGGAAATCGCATGACACGTTATGGCTTTTCTTTGTTAATTAATTTCACAGCGAAGAATATATTATTGTAGGGCAAGTGAGTGGAGGTCATAACTAGCAGACAGTAGAGATGATTACAGTGCAAATGTGCCCGAATCTGAGGGCAGCTTTCCTCTTAATTTTCAAATGAGTGTTGACCATTTAACTTCCTAATACAATTTCCGATTGAGCTATGAATCTATCATTGCAGTTTATTTCATGTTTGAATGAAATAACCCCTAGATAAACTGTTATGAAATGTGAACATTTTCCTTTTATTTATGAAAAATAACCATCATGTTCTAGTCAAATTACTTAATTAAATAGTAAACTGACGCTCGACTCAATTAGGAACATCACCTCCAATTTCTTGTCAAGTTTTCTTTCTAGAACTCGTCTCTGAGCGATTTCTTTGCTGACGATTCGTCCTGTTGACGCTGTTGACTGAGAACCACAAATTTATCTTCGTCAATGTCACTCATTTCTGCCATGTGGAGAAAACACCGAGATCCCCAGCTCTACCTTCTCGCAGATTTCGCCAGAAATATTTATGACACGATTTGGACTGATCGTTGACAGTTTTTGTCATCTTGCCTCACTCGGACTGCAGTTCTAGGTCATGTAGCACTCTACCAATCATTAAACATCCATTGCGTTGTTCGCTAGATATCACCCCCAGCCCTAAAAAATTGGCCTTATAGTTTGTTTTGGCTTATTGAGTTTTTTTGAAAATAAATTGCAGACATGACTAGCTAAATTGTAATTTAACTTTTGTGGCGGTGGTGGTTACATCGTCTGACCCAAATAATTGGAAACCTCGCTTTATATAATGAATAAAATTAAAAAAATTGAATGCCAGCAATGTCGATAAGAAAAATGGCAACCAAATTGTTTGTTTTTCCCCAAAAGCTACGTGTCTGTTTAGCTCATGGGTATTTGATCACCCCAAGGACTTATTTTTCGATTTGTAGGAGACCCCCCACTGTTTTCCCTGATTTCCTGGTTTTAGGTCACCAAAGCTCTCCTAGACATATGCTACCGGCGTGACTCTGCACTGCACTGGTAAAACACCCGGTGCAGGATCCAACGTTTAGCATCGTCCGCATGTTGTAAAATAGCAAAGTCAATGCAGTTAAATTAAGTCTTCCCTAAAGCACGAAAATTTTCCAAGTATCATAAAATACTTGTGGAAACACCAATCCCCTGTGATGGTAGAAATTTGAAATTGGAACCGCATGCGCCCGCCTGCCGTCGTCTCTAACGCTGAATAATGAATGGAAATTATGTGCCCAACTTTATTCCGCGCTTTGAAAACAAGACAAAGACGCAGGATGTAGCATGACAACGTGGCAACGACAACGTCAGTTTAACAAAGCAACATTTTCCGTTGCTGTGGCAACTGTCAAAAGTACGCGTTCGGCACCTCCACCGGCCACACCGTTTGCACAGTTGATAAAGATGCTTTTGCAAAACATTTCAGAAATTAATCTACCAAAGATTTGTTGGTTAATAAGTAAATACTCAGCGTGACATAATAGGATTCGCATGCTAAATATGACGAATTAATTCAAGTAATTTTCCGCTTATTTAAAACTCACAATGTTACGCTTGCCAGTTTGTTGAGCAAGCTCAAGACAAGTATTCGTTGCTATAGCAGAACAGAGCAGCCAAACAATGGAGCAACTCGATGTGGAAATAAGTATTCGCGGTGTTATTCAACAAAGGACAAGCAATGTGCTTGCTGTTTTCGAACTCAGCAGAAAATCCCTGATCGGCCCACGGCATAAAACCATTAAAAAGGTGATGTAGCGCTGAAAATATTTAATTTTGTTACTAAATTTAGATTTTCAATTGGAATGAATTAAAAATAACCCTTTCGTCGATATACAACTTTTCCATTGGTGCTACGCAACTGCCTGTGTTTCGGGGCACCGTTTTGATGGGCGAATTTACTCGACCTCTGATTTTTGCGGCGTTAGCCACAGCGACACAAAGTAAACCGCGTTGGTGATGTTGGTGAAAGGGAGGAGGAGGGGGGGGGGGGGGGATGTGGTCAATGGCGTCAGCATCGTGGGGCCTAGGGGTCCCTTGTGGTGCGCCAAACTTGCAGGACACTCCGTGATATGCGTGAATTCCGTTCTCAAATGGAGCTTGGTTTCCCACGGAAAAGTCATCCTTGAGGGAGTATAAACGTTGTAAAGGCCTAATCGTTTGTTAGATTTATTGGAAAAACTTTTAACAACCCCGCCGTTCAAACAGACATACATTTTAAGGGAACATTTCTATTTTCGTGGGGAGTTGGAATACACTGTTGGATGTCGGGTCTCAAAAATGGTTATGTGCCTATTTTATTACGCAGTTGAGAGAATAAGACAATGCAAAACAAAATACATTATGCATGTGCATTTAAATAAGAAATCTGAGCATCTTTAGTAGCTTGTTGAAACTTATATTTAATGCTTTCTTCTCATCTACAAGTTGGTTTCAATCAATCATCGCGTAATCCTTGTTTCCTCAATCAACTCAGCTCTATCTTTCGGTTCGATGTTGCAAATGATGTGGTTGATTGAATGGCAATCAATCAATGTTTGGTTTCATGAATTAAGTTCCTGTTGAAATGCGCAGCATGCATGCAGTCCTCGGTTTGCTCCATGTTATTTCAGCGCTGGGTAATGCACAGGTGGAGTTAATTAACATGACACGCGTGTTTACTTGTAGCTTTTTGCGGCCTTATCTCTCTGTGAGTTGTGAATAGGTAAATTACAAGTTGCTCGTGCCATAGTGAATCCTCTGACGCAATCTGACTCGGGTTTACCTGTGGGAACAGTTGAACAATTCAAGAAAATCCGAGAGAAAAGAAAACAATTTCTTAATGTTTACGGAATGTCGTTGTTCGAATTCTTTTTCAACACCGTCGCCTAAAACGAGACACAATTCAAATGCAGTTGATGCACCAAAAATATCGTTGTTAAGATACAAAAAGATGTGTTCACAAAAGCAAAGTTTTAAATTAATAAGTGGTAACAAGTGAAAAGTTTCGACAACTTTTTCCGATGTAAGTGGAATAAATTTAAAAATGACTCAAGGAAGATGGAAAATTATCCCGGGGTCGGAAAATGCAACGAAGGTGCAACTATATTACAATGTAAAGTGGCGAGGCCACGGGTAGGTAATGCTGCCAATAAATCAACAAAACTTGAAATAGCAACGCGTAGCTGAACTGGGTGTTTTAACACGCGCTTCACTGAGCCATAAGCGACCGAATAATTTTCTGCTTAAAATATAACCTGTTTTACAAAAAAAAAAGGAAAGAAAAAAAGGTATACCGCCAAGCGCTAGATGAAATGTGGGTGAAAAACACGCTTTGAAGTTTGCTGTCCATGATTCTACGTTGTGTACTTTTGTTTGTATTTCATTAGAAGGAGCCCTCTCTATATAATCTACAGATTTTCCGGTGCGGGTTTCATCCAAGAGATGAATAACGTACGCTATTTACCATCGAGGTTTGTTTTAGTTTCGAAAAGAGTGCTTCGTGAGTGACACAGGTCGGTGATCGGTGAAATAGTCTGATGTGGTTTCGATCATCACGACCGGAGGCTGACTGATGTGATGCAAGGCACATGAAAAATTAACACAGGAAGTGACGGGGGTTGCATTAAAATTAGCTTCTGCTCTAATCTTTCCTATTCCACTAACTTGCAGCTTTGCGGGAGGACTATGTTTACCTCGCAAATAAAGCGGCTTACA
Source organism: Protonemura montana (assembly GCA_947568835.1). NCBI lineage: Eukaryota > Metazoa > Arthropoda > Insecta > Plecoptera > Nemouridae > Protonemura > Protonemura montana. The sequence goes on along the minus strand of OX387602.1, from coordinate 26,060,368 downwards.
ATATTACCAGAGAGATGGTTTCCTCTTCACTTGCGATGACCCTTTACTATCGGAGAAAGTCCACGATGACGATGCCCTTGGCTCAGGCTTATAAAGGACGAGCGTAGGACGAACATTTCGAAGCGAATAGCTCGAAGTGGAATAGTGCACCAAGGGTTGTACGCGAGGAAGAGGAACAGAAACTGGATAACAAATAAAAACAAATCTGCCATTTGAACAGTGACTAGAATACACAAAAACCATGATTGCATAGAATTTCCATTTTCTTCATTGTTCGTAGTAACTTGAAAACACAAGAAATTATAAGATATTCAAGTCCATTAAATCCTTTTCATATCCGCGCTCTTGATTTGGTTTTTGCCCCGTGTTCCCCAATTACAATAAAGCGCTTTATTTTGCGTGGCCTTCACCTGAGTGTTTCCAGGCCCACCATCACTTTTCAGAGGTAAAACCACGAGAGCCTATCGGCTCTGTGCTAGTTCGTCTTTCAGATAATTCCAGGGACCAGTCATGTGCAATGGTCTGTACCGGCCGGGTTAGATCGAGCATGGCAGCGCTTATCTGCTATGGGAGAGCGAACTCACATACGAGGGATCAAGCCGATCAGAGACAGACAAGGTAGCGAGTAAATTTGCCTATACACCCAAGTTTCGCGTCGCCGTGAGTAAATATTGACGAGGGATGAGATGTGATGATAAAATCGATCGATCATGGAACCTGTTTTTAGACAAGCAACGCGTCTCAAGTTGAGGTTGAAGAGACCAGCTGCACAAATTACTAGCGTGCTTTTCAAAGCACAATTCATCGCGTGAATCGTGTTTTTCCTCTAAAAATGAATCGCGTTAGAAATGGAAGATTTTTTTCGGAGTGGGTTTCCTTTGTCTTGATAATCTCTACAGCTTGGTCTAGACATGGTCCGTTTTAAGTCGCTTTTATGACCGAAAGCACGGCTGAAGTTCACGAACTTTAATAATAAAAATTATTTTATACAATCAGGTAAAGACGCGTGAAAACTCTGGAAGATTTGTGTGCTAGACAGAGAAGAGATCGGATCAAAGTTAAGGACTTCAAAGCGTCTAGTTTCCATCGCTCTCTGTGATTGTACACCATTTGTCAAAACGAATTAAAAAAAAGGAATAAAATTGTTTGATTGAACTTTGCTTCACATTTTTAAGGTTTTGTAGTTTTGCAATCCATTGAGTTGTACGTGAAAGTTCTCGCCTGCCAACGAGTAGCACTCGAAAATTAACCCCCCTTTCCCTCCCCTGTTCAAAACGACGAAGCTGATACGGTCCTTCATCTGCATGTTGCGCCCGGGAAAACCAGATAACATTTTTCCTAATAACTTTTCCAATTATACGTGCGCGACTTGTAAAATTAAGAAGATTTCTGAAATAAAGCTGTGCAAAGTTACGCTGGCAACGGGAAGGAGAGGAATACAGCATGCGGAACGTTTCCAGCTTGCTGACAGAAGCCTCCGGATTGGTTTATTCATCTAAGCGACTTTATTTAATTTCCCAGATATACATTTGGGAGTTTACAGACCTGCCCGTCGTTCGATGGTGTTTTTGGAAGAGTCCCCTCCCCCGACCCCTCTTTCGGGACAACTTTTGCGCTGTGTTCCAGCGCACACGCTGCTTTTGACGTAGATTGTGGAAAAGTCTGCGAAATTAATTGACAAAGATAACATCGCAATTAGTTTTTATTTTTTTTTACACAAAAATAACGAAGAAAAAAAGAAACAATTTTACATTTTGCTATATCTGTAACTTGGCCAAATTGTAATTCATTAACTGTCTCTAGAAATAAAGAGAGGAAAAACAAAAGTTTCACTGTGAGTAGATCGATGTAAGTCTTGTGACATTGTAAGCTGATTTAAGAGTTTAAGGCCATTTATTTGTTTGTGTTTAAACACAACCCCCCATCCCACCCCATTTCACAACCCCTAGAAAAGGGGTGACATCTTCAGGCTTCGGTCCCGCTACTTATAGTTATCAAGTGCATGATTTATGAGAACGCAGGAGCGAAACGTGTTTTCAGCCTCTTACGTGGCATGGGTCTATTAATTTCACCTAGGATCTTAAAGGGGCCAGGTGGCGAAGACGAGCGAGCTGAGCCATAGGTGATTGATGCGTTGTAATAGACAAATTCCTAGTGATAAACAGTTCATTTTCAAACATTAGCAGTAAAATGTTACAAGAAAATAGATTTATGGGTCACTTTTTCCATTTTGCAAGTTTATAAAATGGAGTACAAAGAAAATAGTGTCTATTATGCCGAATAGGAACGAGTTAAAATTGATCGTCTCCCTTAACGGTGGCACGAACAGACATGTAAAAATAAAAACAAACATTTTTTGGATATGGGTAAAATTACTGCTAAGTGAAACAGTTTTCCCAAAGTTGCAAACAATTGTCTATTTTTACTTTCTCGAGGGTAAAATCTCGATTGAATTCAAAATCTGTAAAATGGCTTTTCTTCTAAATCTTTAATGCTAGTTTACAGAATAACAGCATCAGAACTGGATTTTTGACCGCAACTTTTCGTAACCAGTGATGATGCAGTTGGTTTAGTTTACTAATCACTTACGAAATAGTCAACCTTCAAATAGCATTTAAAACTCAGTTTGGCGCTAGCTTTTCTTGAAAACCTAAAGATGCTACGTGCCATTGAGTCATGGGACTGATTTTAGAAATACTTATAACTTGATAAAGCATGCGTTAAAACACAAGGAATATATTTCAAGCAGTCCCTGCCACGCGTTTCACAGCTCGGCATTATTTTCATTTCCCAGTCACTTTCATGTTGACACTTCTGCCAATCGCAAATGCGAGTCAACAATTGCAGAACTCAGTTAACAGGCTCGGCGACTATAAGCTTCAATTATTTTCGTGATCAGAGAGAAAAAAAGATGTCCCTGCTAATTACAAATCTCGTTTGTCATCATTAGCTCTGTGCAGTAATTAGTCTCGTGGATATTTTTCGATGGAACTTGACAGCTCTCGCTAATTGGCCTTTGTGTAGCTCTGAAATCTATACTTATCTTTGATCAAAGTTTCGTTAGTAATTCATTTCTTAATTAAATGTGAACTTTTGATCTCTATTAGGTCACTCAGTAATTGAAAAATTCATAATTCTGCTTGTACTGGTACATTTTTGACATACAATTTTATCTGGTTTGTAACGGAATTCATTTCAATCTACTGAAAAAATATTTCTAGATTAGCTAATGGTAACAAACTCACTATTAAGCATACACAATTTAAAGGTCATGTTAAATCCGTTAGATTTTGATTCAGCTTACAAAGTCAAGTAGAAAATTTTCTTTTCTCTAACTTTCCTATTTTTCCAATAGATTAAATCGTGTACTTTGAAATTGTAGGATACACTTTGCAAACTAGAATCATGAAGCCAATAGTCACAGCCCTTCGCAAGGAAGTAATCTACGTTTCACACATCAGTCGGCAGCATGATAAAATCACCCGGTTGAACGCCGCAAGGCTTTCGACAGAAGAAACAGTGAGCAGCTGAGATGATCTTCCGAGGGAGTGCTCTGGGTGGTTATTTCACTCCACTCGAAACTTGGGGATCCAGTCAAACTAAAACTTATTAAAAGGCTCGACGCCACCTTGGGGCGTTCGTTGTGATAATGCGGTGTGGTGTGGCTTGCTGCCTGTTGAATGGAGTAGAAGACACTCATTAGGTTAGAGCACCCTCTGTTCCCCATACTTTAGAAGTTGCACACCTTTTAAAATGTCCCAGCCAATAAAGATGGCAGACAATGTAATTATTTTTAATGGATTAGTCACATCCTTTTAGTGCGGATTGGAAGCTAGTCTAGGTTTGAATATAATTTTTTTGCATCTTATTGGCTGTCTGGGCAGTTTTCACGAGAGGTGCCAATTGGCGTAGGTGTGAAATCGTTTTGCATTTCGACTAAAAATATTGATTTTCACTGAGCTTCATCAAAGTCCATCGAATATGTTTTATTCTTTCAAGCCGAAGAGAAAGTTCTAATTACTCTGCCTAATTATTATTTTAGTGCACAGTGGGTAATTTACTTCACCGTTTGAGACTTAAGATTAATTTGTTCTGAAAATACATTATTTTTAAACGGTCTTTCAGCAAATTGGGTTTGCAAAGATTTCTAGGCGAGCAAATACTTCGTTCAAAATGGTGAGCCGCGAAGTGAATTTAACGTTGAATCAGATTTCCTCCACAGCCATATAACTGGCTCAAAAGTACTTCAGCAATATGTTTACCTTCTCAATCAAATTTTTATGCCCGTCGTTCTTTTCAGGGGCACCTTACTTTCCTCTTTCGCTCACAGACTTTCAAGGACCAATAGAGATGATGTAGCTTCAAGTTTGAGAGTGATATCTGACAATTGCGAGATTTCACCGTGGCAACCCGCGGGTACAAACGGCACTCGGTGCAAATTTCAAGTGCACTCCTTCAGTGCAATATTTCCAGACGCTCCCTCAACACAAGTGTTTAATCAGCTGTTTGCGCGGGTTCTCGTCCCATCCTCCTTCTCTTTGACGCTCTGTGCCAGACTCAGAATGCAGCTTGCACATCGGCAAAGTACATCCCGGTCATTACACGGTCTCGCGACTTCTTTGAAGGTCTTGCAGTGGCGTGATTAATTGAAAGCATTTCATTCGATCTGACTTTGATGCAATTTATTTTTCTTATGCGCTATTTTAGAGATAATCTCCGTCAGAGCTGCGCTCTTTCGAACGTGGCGTATTTTTAGGTTTCGTGTTTGAAATCATGCACCTCTTTTAACCTTCACGCTTTTGATATTTCCTTTGCTACAGATTTCAAAACCATTTCGTGTGAAATGTAAAAAACATTCAAAACAATTGCGGCATTCTCAATAAAAATATTTCCAATGCAGAGTTATTTGAAATATTAAATAAACAATGTCAGCACCCTTGTGAAACAGTAAATTCAGATTCACAACACTTTTAAAAGAATAATCAGCCCGCAAAAACAAGGGGTGAAAGATTCACAATATTTGTGATGCTTCCTGAAATTATTTTACTGTAATAAAGCTTGCCATGAGAAATGGATGCAAGGGTGTGAAAATTCTAAGCATTTCGTTGCCGGTCGCCGGTATGAGAAGATCTTTGGAGTCGACCAAGCAATAAAATGTACAGAAGGTTGCTGGCCGCGAGCATATGGTACCGACCGCTAGGGGATCCGAAAGATGCGGCGTGAAAATGGAATCGCTCGGCTCATTTCATTCTTTATAGCAAAAGTTAAGAAAATAGTTTTGGAGATAAGTAATAATCGATACACCGTATCGGTATACAATAACTCATGGAGTAGACGACGTCTCAGATTTGTGCAGAAGAAGAAAAACCGTGACCCTAGATATTTATGCTGTATTTCGAACCAGCAATGTCACCAGCTGAGACTCTGCGCGATGAAATTAAAGTTAAGTTGTAATGAAAAGGAAATTAAAGTTAGCGCCCAGAAGCATGCGGTCGAAAGGAACCGAGTAAAACAGTTGTTCCTTACACGTGCCTTTGCACACGTTTCGCGACTTCTTTTTACAGACGTCACGAGCCGTCGTCTGCTCGTAAAGCAACGCTTTTATCGCCGCGATTAAGAAGCAGAGAAATCGGGGAAACATGTGGGAGTTCGCTTCCACAAGAAGTGGGAGCAAATAATGTCGTGTACCCAGAGAAGCGCGTTCTGGTTTCGTCTCCGAGAATCTCCTCAGTTTGGTACAATAAAAGCAATAACGGTATGTTATTTTACAACCCTTATCAATCTATCCTTAATCAATACCTCAGAGAATTGATTTAAACTAAAAACAAACAGAACGACGACAACTCATTCTTGAGCAAACTTGAAACCAACTGATATGCCAATCTTGATTGACACAAGAAGAAGAACACAACCCAGAGGTTGTTTTTCCGAGTGAAATGTGTGTCTGTTTTTCCCGTTGAGATTGTCTACATGGTTGTTTTTTCCAGAACTGTTGATCAAATACTACGGCCGTAACGTAATTTTTAGTCGTAAAACTTCCTACCGAGGAGGTCTATCACGCAATTCGATTTCGTCTTTCTCGACTACCACAGTCACCGAAGCGAACCTGCAAACTTGGTTAGAGGAGCGCCGCACATGTAGGACCGGGTGGGATCAGGCGCCCTAACCTCACCCATCTGTGAAACCAACGGTGAAACGCTTGTGTCGTGCCGTCTGCCATTGCCGTTGACGTGGACTTTGGAACCCTGGCCCCGAGAACAAAGATTTGGCATCTTCTCAAGACGGTAATAATCTGTTTTGCCGTCGTTGCGGTCGATCCTTTCTATTCCCTGCGCTCCGTTCTGACTATTTCCCAATCTTGCTTCAACGATAAGCTTTCCGCGTGCCTGTCAAAGCATTCCACTTCATTCTCTTCATCATAACCTCATTGTAAGTCTGTTAGAGCTCGCTAATTCACACCGCGCGTTGCCAACACGCACCCTCTGGAACTATCAGGCGCTAGTCTGATAAACCAAACTCCAGTTTTAAAGTACCATACCAAACAGTAATCTAGCAGAGTGTAGGGAGTCTGACTCTGACCTAAGAGACGCTATCGAGATTGGCGGAAGTCCAAAAAAAGGCCAGACTTCTTAGCATGGAGTAGAGTACCCACAACATGGTCTGGTTCCGCCGTTTCATTTAATATTTCCCCATCGTATGTCGTGGTTTGGGGAAACTTGCGTCGCAGACAAGCTTTGTTCATGGACCACTCTGTGTGTAACAACTTGCTGGCTTCTGCTGCTGCTAAAAGGATGGAGGCTAATTTGGTTGCTATAGAAAAATTTCCGTCAATAAAATATCAACTTGAAATGAAAATGTGTCACGCCTTTCGATTAATGTATGTGTCGAGCGGTAAATAGAGCTGAACTTGGTTGTGCTGTGCTTTAAATAATTCTGGATTTAAAGACGGTTTGAATGCGACGAATGTACATACTATCTGTTTTCACTGCTTCTTTAAGAATGTATCTAGGCGAAATAATAGAAAAAAAAGACTATAACTGGGGATGTAGTTCGGAAAACTTATTTCTTATTCAGTAGGTATAAAAATATTGCCCTGGACCTTATTCCAACCAAGCAAAGAAAATCACTCTTTGAGATCTATTTTATGATTTCGTAGCACTTGATTCTCTTGTGGTGCACTAGCAGAGGCGGAAAGTATTCGTACCGAGCGCCCGTATTATGGTAATTTGTGATACCATTCGCTTGAATCATTCAAGTTGTAAACGCAGTTGGTTTTTATTTGCCCTCGGCACTAGTTCCGCCGCTGCCGGCGAAACCGTTAGGTTGCGAAACAGCTAATGCATTTACTATGCAATAGATGGAATGCATTATTGAAAATGTCGGCAAACTTTATATTCGCAGTGTCAGGAAAGACACGTTGCACCGACCGAACCGAGCGCGATAAGTGCCAGTTGTTTCCTGATAATGCTGCACATACTTCCTCGGAATCAGGATAATGTGTTTCGTTAGATACACTATCTACGAGAAAACATAAAACACAAACGGCGTTCTTACCTTCTCGAGAAGTTTTATTGTCACTACATCTTACATCCGTATAGATACCTTTATCTGTGAACCCATTGTACACAATGTAGCACGGTCAGGCAATAAACTTGCACCTCAATTTAGGATACGAGAAGTAGGAAACATGTTTAGTGGGTTTTCGTTTGATCAAAGTTTGTAAATCGTTTCAAAATATGTTTCAACTAAAAAGTTGCGTGATCAAATTGAATCCAGCTAGACGCTTATCTACAAAGCGTGTCTAATTGATATTTATTTGCGTTAAATAAAAGTCCAGCCTACCAACCTATCATGATAACTTCTGATTATGCTAAAATATTAAGCTTAAAGTGTTTTAAAATAAAAAAAAACACGAAACCTTTCTGGTTCTGACAGTCCAATAAGGCTCATTTTTTCCCAAGAGCTGTATTCAATCTCACCGATGGAAATGAGTCCGTTTCGAAACAGACAGTGGGGCGTTGCAGTAGATAGTGGCTACTTTGCTCCACGAGCTCACAATCTGTTCTCGCGGCGTCGGCGTCGGCGTCGGCGGATAGATTTATGCTGTGAGATTGTCGTCAATGACCGGCTAAACGGTTTCCCTGTACAATGCACCCTGACCCTATTTTCCATCATGCAGTTAACTATATCTGCCATCTAAATCCGGTCATTTCCGAGACATCTTACAAGCTACAACCTTACCCCTCCCCCCCCCCCCCCCACCCCTTCAGCCTTAGCCGTTGAACTGAAATGCGTTTAACTACCACCACGTTTTAATGTCACTCTTCTGAAGATATAAAATCTACATTCGCTTGTGTATGTCTTTGGCGACGGCTCAACGTTCGGATGGTTTAAGTATATATTTTTTTATTTCTGTACGCCATTTCAGAACTTCGATTACATCTTTATGAGGAGGAAAAAATATAAAAATACAGCTGAAAAAACAACATTTACGCTTTCAATGGATAAAATTAGTGAAATGGTGAATCAGTTTTTACAGAAATTAGTATTACATCTCCAAAAATACACAAATAATAAATTAAATGAGCATCTAGTTACTCGCCATCCGTCTACGTTGCAATTAATTCCATCATGGTCCCGAATATTCTCGAAAAACCACGCATAATTTAAAGCGAACCATAGAAATGCTATCATGTAATCAATAACTATGTGGCCCAGTTCTAGATGTTAACCTGCTGTTTCCACATGTGCCAGCTATCGCCATGATTCCTAACGAGGTGTGAACGTACATCGATTTAGCCCACTAACCAGCATGACTCGTCGACTGCGTTCAATGGGGGGTCTGTGCGATATTTAGTGGGTGGGCGATGTTTGATAATGTGGGGTCGGAGGGCGTCTCGGTCGGGTGGCACTGTGTATGACGATGCAATGGAAGTAAACAACCTCACGTCTTCCTCTCCGAACAAGAAACCACTTTGAGAATCATCGTTTCGGAACGTCTAGACTTCGCTCCTAGAGATAACATTTTGCTGTTGAGAAATTACGTTTTTTTTTGTACATGTGGTGATGACTATACAGTGAAGATTCAAAAGTGCGCTTTTAACAACTTAAAGAAACAGTTTCCTGCTATTTTGCTGGAATCATTTCACATCTTTTAAACTGTCGGAAAGTACATCTTGCGTATACCATTTATAGAAAATGACAGTGCATTTGCAATCTGATAAATTTCACAGTTTGCTAAACTTATTATCAACGGAGCGATGAAATTAGTTTTCATCTGATTGTATATATTTTGTATTTCGTTTTCTGAAATATTTCTAGCTTGTTTTCTGTTTGAGTTACCCAAAATATATTGTAGAGGTTACAAGCCATATGAGAATGGTGTTTTCTGATCTGCCCCAAACGAACCTCTATTGTGCATTCTATTTCGCTGGGAAAACGAAGTCTGTAGCACAGAAATACATCGACATCCACAATCAAGGACTGGGGTAACTATTAAACTTGCACGGTAAAAACGAGCAGAGCGAGATCTCTTCACACAGGTCTGAATCCAATTTTACACTCCCTTGCAATTTGTGTTAGCTTTGGAACTTTTCAAAAGAATTCTCGCTGAACTCTGTAATCAGCTTTAAAACGGTCGATTTTAGCTTTAGAATAATTCAGCAAGCAAAAAGTCTCAACTTTATCTACACAATGTGAGTATCAGGACCACGGCCACCCAACCTTGCAGAATCTTGATGTTCTATGAATGTCTAACTCACGACGACGACGACGACACAATATGTGGAACACAGCTATTCTCTTTTTTGTTCGCTTATATGAAATAGAGATCCACCCACACAATTCAGTTTCGCACAACTTCAGTAATTGCAAACGGATGTTGCAAATGCCAACTATAAATAAAGTTATGACAAATAGGTCACCACAGCAACACAAAACAACAAACGGGAGGCAACAATGCGAATGCTCATATAAAAATAATTGACAACCAACTTAGTTTTGATAACTATTAATAGACGTACGAGCTGTTGTACGTGTTGCAATGGCCTCGACGCACACAGACGCCGCCGCGGTGGTTAGTTGGTAGCAATAACGCAAGGATTAGTTGCATGAAGTGTCAACATCGGTTCTGCGTCGAGCAATTACCCGCCTAACCCAGGAGCGAGTAGGTGCCGACACGTAGGCGATCAACTGGCTTGGTATCTCCCCACCTCTCTGCACCCCACGAATTAAAACGAAATGCGCGATGCGTGCAGGAGCTTGATTCGGCGGCTCGGCGAGAACTGCTTGCTAAACCTTGACAAGAACATGGATAAGGACGTCACTTCAATTTTCTTGAGCGTTAGCGTGAGCTCTCAGAAAGACGATTGAAATCAACCACGCTGGAAAATCAGTTGATGTCACTAGGAATTAAATCTACAATTGTAAATTGTGGAAATGCGTCACAAAATTATATTTTAAATTCGAATATAAAATTATCTACTTTCACGAATCCGTGGGAGTTTGCGCTTAAAGGATATGTGTTTAGGGCAAATATTAATTTGTATAATGAGTGTGTGTATAAATCTACAGCTGTTAATACACAGCTAGAGAAGTCCTGACTTTCAACCAACAATTAGCGAGTTATGACGTTACCTCCTAGACGCAGCCCGCAGAGCAAACTTGGCTCCTCCACTGAACTAATCGCACAGGGTTGCAGCGGGATATATTCACTGTATAACAAAACCAAAAATAAGAATTGTATCAAATATTAAACTTATTGACATGAAATTACCAGAAATAACTGATTTACACGACAATCTCCTAGACGCAGCCCGCAGAGCAAACTTGGCTTCTCCACCAAGCTAATGAAAAACAGTTATTGGGGGAGGGGGGGGGGGGGGGGGGGGGGGGGGTATTTTTACACGGCCATAACATGGTCATGAATTTCAAAGATATGCCAATCAATAAACCTCATTTGTGAACTTCTAAGTCCATAGAGAAAAAACGCCACGAGACATGTATATCAACTTTTAGGAGAATAAATTTCGAGTAAGTTAAGTTTGGATGTGATCGTTTGTCAAACATGATTTACTGCGGGTGGAACGGTTTGGAAAAAAAAAACTCATTAATGCAGGTCGCAGCGCAAGCCATGCCCGACCCACTAAACAAATTCGTAGCGTAACAAAATGTGTGCATAAAACGTTATCCGTCTATCGTACGTTGTAATTTACTTTCAAAACAGACTTCTTACCTGGAATGCTAAATGCTTTTTTTTTTAGAAGTCTGTTTTAAATTTTGGTGATTTTTAGAATTTTTTACGAAAAAATAAGAGGCATAATTGAAGTCCTCTTAGATCTTGATTTAAAAAAAAAAAGGTATTTGTGTAAAAGTAAAATTGACTACATTATGAAAGCAGTGATTGCTTAGACACCACCATACAAGTGTTAGATCCTCGCTAAACGCGTCTTTCTTGTTGTAAGAAAACACAAATTTACCATTAATTTTATAAACATGGCTTATCGCATGTGCTGCCAACTTCATGAATGCAGTACGATGTTATCTTACAACATTTTTTCAAGAAACTCAATTTCCTTGAAAACATTCTGAAAGCAGTGAGCACTTTTCAAAAAACGTCTTTTACTTGACGTCGTCTCGACCCACCGGACTGGAAACAACATCAAAGACGCTGAATTTCTTTTGGTTTTACCATAATTTCACGTGGTTTACCAGTCATTTAAGACCTATTTAGCCATGCCTTCTGACAGCTCTTAGATTCGAGCGTTCGCTAAACCAAGTCAACTAACTCCAGTCCGCGGAATGCTTGTGCATTCCGCCGGTCCTTGTACCGATTTTAAAATAGCCTCATTGGTTATTCTTGTGCGATGTTTTGCTTATTCCTGTAATAACAATTTAATGTTTAATGTACAGCGGCTTCGGTTATTTTAACAGTTTCGCAATGCTGTACGAAGACCTGAGACGTATTTTAGTGAGCGAATTGCTGGCTGTTCATACATTAGGAGGCAATTTCAAGCGATACTGACAGCAAGAAAAATATTATTACTTGCATCACAAAACGGATCCTAACATATTTCCTGTTCGTATAACTATAGTAGCTCAGTTGTCCGTATTCCAAAGGTTGTGCTATTCGTCTCAGCTATTCCAATGTCATACATTTTTATGTGCATGCTATTTATACCTTTATGGGTAACTTAGATACAGATGTATGTAAAATATTGCCGTAATTATTATTATCAATTAACAAAAATACGTAAATGTGTTGACAAAAACTATTTGAACTGGGTTTTGTCAAAACTAGCGCTGAGGTTACCTCGAGTAGACACGAGTCTACTAACAAACATAAATGTGTATGCGTTAGTGATAATAATTTATAATTATTAGGTAGAGGCAAAGATAAAATAAAGTTAATTTGGATATGTGGAACAAATATCATGTCCAAGGACAAGGAGACATCTGTTTAAGGGGTGATTTTCCTTTTTGCAGATGAAGGAAGATTTGAGTTCGACCCTAGAATGTTCAACAATCTGACCACAGGTCATGTTCTGCATAATACCGAGTCGAACGCCAGCTGTGGTACATCAATCATTCGAAGCTGGTGAGTGTTTTACACGGTAGAAATCATGGTTTACACATGTCGCCGATCACGTTTGGCAAAGATACTTCTCCAATGAATCCGAGGAGATTCATCAACGAAGTCTATTGTATAAAAAGAGAGACAAGAAAGCTAAGTGCCTTCGATGCATTGTCGGGAAATTGGAAAGGAGGGAATTTGTCTCCGACATAGCAAATAAGTATTACCAGCTCGCCTCGGCACTATTCAATAAAGTTTATGATTTTATGAATGAAGACGACAAAATGCGGCCAGTGAATCTCATCCAATATCGACATGTACAACGCATTTCATCTTTTTGTATTCACATTCACATCAGAGATATGAAAGAAAAATATTTTTACTAAGGTTGTAAAATAACTTTTTCATGTTTGAGTTCTGCTCGATACTAATTTTCTTTACTATGTAATAGTTAGCAATTTTGTGGTGTTCAAAACTTTTATATAGCCACAGGAAAGAACAAAACGTGACGTTGAACTTTAGAAGCTAATAAAGGTATCTACTAAAAACAAATTAAACTTTGAGGCATCGACAATTAACGTCGGCACAGCAAGTTTAGCTTAGGACTGTTAAAGTAACAATGAAATTCGACACATAAAACGTTCGGCTTGGAACAATATTTTACCAGGGGCTGCTGGACTGAAACATAGTAACCATTAACCTCAATACATGCGGTGGCAACGTATTTTGTGGACTCAGCCAGGGTGATATTGCTTCAAGCTGGAGTTGGAAGGCGCCGGAGCAGGAAGTTAAGGTCCTGACTAAAGCTTGTATTATATGCGCCTGAAACGAATAGTTAGCGGGCGATGCAAATTAACCAGTCGCCGAAGTACTATGTTGAGGTCATAGCGACGATTTTGCTTACCTTGAATAGTGTTGACCGTTGCCTTGATTTTCCTCAAAACCAACGTTAACGGTATTATCCCGGCAAAATGCAGTGTGGCTCTTTCCTATCTAGATTTGGGGACCAGAATGCTAAGCGAGTATGTTGTGAAAACTAATTATAACCATTTTCGTCTTGTCTATTGCTATTCAATTTGTTTAAAATGTCACAAAACGGATCTTCTTCCTTCACATGCTAGTTTTCTTCGTCTTACATTCAAAACTCTTTCGAGTCGTTATGCAATTTGAATGCGAATAACTGCCATCCCTTTACGTTTTATGCTCAACCTTGTCCAAGACTCACAAGATTATGCCGTGTTTGCTTTGCCGTGATCATAATAACTTCATAAAAACTCGTATCAAAATGAATATTGATGAGACAACATTCCAGCTCCACTTGCAAAGACAACTCTCGGTTTATTGGAATTTGCCAAGGGGATAAGAGTCCTCTCTCAATCTTATTCTGAATTCTCAACTGATAATATAGATTTATTATTGCAGCCACGTAGAGACGATAGGATTGGTTTAAATTTCGGAGAGGGGCACTGGATATTTTGACTGAACAAGTTTTTAGATTTTACGAATACTTTGCTGCATCTGGTGGACCTTTACTTTCTAGCAAAGCGAGCAAAAGGCGGTTGAAAATGCATTAGGGATATTAGGTGCACGAAAACGTGGTGACGGTGAACAAAGTTTGTTTTCGTAATAAAATGATGGTCGCGGTCGGCTGACGGCCTTTCGAAGATGGTAACTTTCTTTCCAACTTACCTTTCAATCGACCGTCTTGTCTGTCTTACATAGTGAAGCCATTAGGATTTGTGAGTTCAAAAGTTCACTATTCTAATTGCTAAAGTCTTCAATTTGCTTTTGTGATATGGGTTTTCTAAAACGAAAAATGAACCCAGTCTGAAGCTATGCTACGTCGGCCAGAAGAAATAAAGAAATATAAATCCTTTGACGCCGCTTCGCTTGACATTTCTGACTTTAATGCGCTGCATTATTGCTAATATTTAGGTTAACAGTTTCTAAAGACGCATGTAAAATTTTAACGCAATTTCTACTTTTCAATGAGTTCATAATTCTGAAATTCGTTTAGACCTTCGATGATCTCGTTTTCATGAGAAACGTTGTTCTCGTTTCTTTTCCCCCGCGGGGTGCAGGGAAGAGCTCCATATCCACTTTATCCATTACGACTTTTCCCAGCGTTCCTCCTGCATTATTGAGTTTTCTCACGGATTGCCGAAGATAACGTTCATTCGACTCAATTCTGATTCGATTACGGATATAAGAAAATTTGTGTTTTTCGATATCTCCGAAGCGTTAGTGAACGTTCCTGTAGAACTCAGCTATTTACTGGTCTGGTTTCCGTTCCTCTAATAACCAAATAACGCTATAAATACCGCAAGCCAGATGAAAATTCTTCATTTCACAGTTGACGTTATTTGTATTTTAATAATCAAATTCATGAATTCTATCTCCACGAATCAGTCGACAAATTGTATTGTAAGTACTACCCAAATCTAAATATTGACAGAAGAGATGGGAAATTTTCGAGCTCAATTAACTATAAGTATTTAAATCGACGATTAAAGCATAATAAATGCAATTTACAGAGGATGAGTCCAATTTTTAAAGAGCACAGTTTAAATGTTGAACGACCAAACCCCCCCATTCCAAGACGCTGTGAAAGATGTCGTCGTACGACACAGTTATAGGTTGCAGCAAATGACCCATCCCAGGGCTTTAAATCGCGGTTCGTTGTGATTACTCTCCCTGCAGGCCTCCCACATGGTCCATCAACGCTTCCCACGATTTGGACGCTATTAATTACAGCCAGAGACTGATTGACTAGTTTATCCCAGAGTTAATTGGATCGGATGGATGCTTCTAGTCTAGAAATGCTGCTAGTTTGATTCTAATTAATGATTTTCACGGCTCGATACGCGTTGACCCTCAACGGGTTTCATTGGGTTCGACTCTGTGTGCGTGATTCGAGGGATGCCGATGTTGCGATGGGCTAGAGAATGCTTCTGGCGTAGAATGAGGGTCGTAGGGTGTTGCTGGATAGCGGGTTATATGTTTTAAGTTTTGCTTAGCGCGAACCGGAGCACGCTGAGTTGGGTGGTTATTAAATGAAAAAAAACGAAATCACAAACAATTTAGTCTAGCTATGATATATTTTGAGGAGTTGCACTGCATTACTTTACGACACATACTCGTATCTGATTTTTCAGACATGAGATTTAAATTGTTAAATAGAAAAAGATGAGAACGCTCTCTTTAAAAAATAGGGGAGAAAATAAGAAATAACCACCAACAGGCTACATCGGATAAAAATCAAATTTGAACTCTTTGCACCTCCAACAGCGGTGACCACATAAGGGAAAAGCGTGGAAAGAGTGGAAAGCGCCGGCATATGTGCGAGTGCGTGGAAAGTTCATTCTTCGGTCGTAAGTGAGTTCTTACCCAGAGCACCGTAATCGAGTGGAGAGCAAAGTTAATAATCGCACGACTATACAACACCATTTCCATTTAAGTTAATTGAGTTTTTGATATAGCAAGATGTTCGTGGAAGGGGTGCACGTCGGGGGTAAGTGTTGGGGCGGTAGGAAAGGGTTGGTTGACGACGCCGTTGACTCGTCGCGACGCCGGCGAGCATGTCGTCGAAGCGTCGGGCGCCGGGCGGCGGTAATTGCACGCGGAAGTGGTTCTTTGATCAATTTCCCGACGTACCTACGCTTGACGCGTGTAATACGTACTGGAGCGTTGTTATCACTAGGGATTCGTACCTAACAGAATCCGATAACCGAAAACAGGAAAGTCCTTAATGTTAAGTGTTCCGGCAGATTTTTTTCGGTTCATTTCGTGCTTTTTGGTTCACTTAATAGGTTGTTTTTCCTTTTCGTGTCTGCACTCTGCACGTACTCAAGGGTATGCCCTTCAAGCCAGGGTGAGCGTTAAGAAAATAACAATGAGGTCAGTTGTTTGACCCGTGGTTGTAAACAGAAAAAGGACATCAAAGAAGGGTCAAATCTTAAAAAAAACAACCACTTATTCTTCTTAGCGATCACATATATTCCTCAATTCTACCATTCATCCTCATCTAATCTATTGTCAGTTTCTACCCTTTGTTTTTATTTCGGAGGCATAAACAATTTCTTGTCTACATACTAAAAGAAAATAATGTCGGCATTTAAGGTCATTTATATCCCAAGGCAAGTGTCATAAGACAAACAAAAACGCGTCGAGAGAAGCGGAAGAAAACGGTGGCCTAGAATGACTTTTCTGATACTTTTTTCTGAACGGTGGCCGTCGAACAAATTGCACCCGCGTCATTTGCGCGCGCCTATCGTTCTTCACCCTCCGACACTCCCACCTTTCTTTCGGCGTCGGCATCTTTATTGTGCAACTCAAGTAAACATATAACTCAGCGTCCCTTTGTGTCGACTGCCACCCAACCCCCACCCAACCCCCACCCCGATCTGATTAATAACGCCCTACGCTTAATTAGAGTGTGAAAAAAATGTCTTCCAAAGCCATTAAAAGCTCGAAAAAGAAGTTCAAGTGTCTTGCCAGGCCGCTGATGATCTTGGCGGCGGTGGAGATGGAACAAAGTCATTGTCATGCGACAAACTTTGTCTTTCGAATTGTGTTTGACGCTGTTTGCTCAATGTAAGCAAATCTAATAACCTTATTTTTGTCGGGGATGTTTTTTTTTTCGGCAAAAATCGGATAGGTCCGCAGTCACGAGCCATTGGAATTGTAAATCTTTAAGGATCTAAATAACTCTACGAATCATTCTGCTTCATTTGCATGACAAAGCAAAGTTATGATTACTTTCAAGCTAAGTGTAGTATAAGTCGGACAGAAGTTTTGTATGAATTTAAATTATTTTGTGTAATTAATTAAACCTTCTTCAGTTGACGAACGTGGGAGTACATTCCAAGTATTTCCAACACTGTTTTCATCGTTTTGATTTTACAGAAACACTCAGAACACCAGTTTGTCGCATGAAACCCGAATGAGTAACTTGACTAACGAGAACGGGTAGCACTTCATAAGCAACTGCTTTCTATTCGATGCTACCCATCCGTTAAAACCTTCCAGACACAAATGCAGGATCACATTTTTTCATAGCTATACGTACAGAAAACGATGAATTTCCCTGTGCCTAACGAACTGAGGATATATTCTAGTGCCACTCAAGAGATCCAACCATATAATCATAGCAGCATCCGTCAGCGGGCGCGTCAGAGCACGCTGTATCCGATTACCGCTGAGCAAGTCACTGACTCCACGTCGGTACATGTATAATGCACGACGCATACGAATGTCGCGTTGTGGGTGCTTGTATTTCAATGGTGGTAGCTGCAGCCTGCATTTTAGAGTGTACTTAAAAATGAAAAATCGATTGAATTGTGGTGGTAAATTCGTCAGCGTTTTGTAGAATTGATACCGAGAGTGATTTGCATAAAGCGAATTGAATGAAGAGCGGACTGGTTCATGGCTTTGTCCACGTCGTTGCATTTGGTGTTTGTTACTATAACTTGCCAAGTGGCGGCTAAGCGCGGTGGGTGTAAAAGTTTCAGACAAATAGGAACGTTTTAACTTAACGCAATATGGAATAATTACAGTCGTAAAACATAAGTAAGGAGCAAAGTTTATTCTCTTGGCTCGGAAAGAAAAAAGAAAATTAATATAAAGGGAATTGCGGAGAGCACTCCTGTCTCTCGAAGTCGCTGTCTTGAGTATCTAATGTAGTTGAATCTGGAAGAAACTACAAGTGAAATTTTGAATCGTTCCCCAATGCAAACTTTGCCATTTTGTGGGGCGAAATTAATGAAATATTTCACCTCATTACTTCAAAGTGAGAATTCTGCGTAGCGTGTAATAAAACGTGAAGTAATTATGCTCGCAGCCCACGAGCCATTTAAATGACAGGTAAATACGAACATTAAAATGCAATTCACGTGTGCTCTTATAACCCTGCCGTAAGACACTCATTACAGATCTTTACGCTGAACAGAATTTTGAATTTTGCGACATTTTTCACTTCATTCAACGACATTTATTACTATTTTTCTTCAGCGCACTTGTCAGGTGCGAATATCTCATAAAGATTGATGCGTTATAAAAATCCCAATCAATCTCTTCTTGCAACATTTGAAAGACAATTTGTCTTTGTCTGATGCTTCGGCCTGGATGCTGCCATGTAGGTTCGCGATATCATCGGTCTCGTTACACTATTGAGTTACCATGCAATTGCAAGCATCATTTGTCATTAGACCTCTGCATATACGAGCGCAATCTACCTTGAAAATTGATTCTCGATGCAACCATCTCCATCTCTTATTACACAGCATGAGCACCGGTCGTCATTATTGCTGTCGCTCCCGAGTCAATTTCCAGAATGCAGATCGATAGGTGCAGCGGGGTCACCCACACACACACACAACAAGAGTGAAGCACAGTTGGTGTCTACTTCTTAATTTATCTTAATATCGCGCAATGTCGGTTTCTTTAGATGGTTCCATTACTCAATTGCGGCGAGCACCATCATGAAATTGAAGCAAAACATACTGCCGCCTCGAGCTAAATGGCCTTCTGTTACTTGATTTCACACACAAATACATTAGTATTAAAATTAATGTCGTATTTGTATTGTGATAGCGAACGTAATCTTTACTAATGGATATTTGAATAATGAATCTAATTACAATTTAGCGAGAGTGCCATACGTGTTGATTAATTGTTTCGGTAAACGAAACCAACAGTTTTTGCAAATGTGAGACGGAAATTGCAGAGTTTAGTTCGTGCTCATTCTATCTTTGAGCGACGCATAGCCTGTGGTTAGCGTGCGTAAATGCTGGACAATTTCTGCTTTCAAATTATGAATGACCAATTAAATTTTACCCCCAGTTGCCAATCTTTCCCTTGAAAAGTTGT
This sequence comes from Protonemura montana, assembly GCA_947568835.1. Taxonomy (NCBI): domain Eukaryota; kingdom Metazoa; phylum Arthropoda; class Insecta; order Plecoptera; family Nemouridae; genus Protonemura; species Protonemura montana. The sequence continues at coordinate 26,040,930 of OX387602.1, read as the reverse complement.
TCAGAGTTAGAGGTGATAAGAGTCACAGGAAAAAAGGACAACATCGTAACAGAGCAGAGAGTGGAGCAAAAGTAATTGCTGCTTCAACGTGTCAAGGCACATAGAAAGAAATGCGGCATAGAAGGAGTGGTGCATGACTTAAAAAAAGTGAGTTCAAAGTTCAAACTGTCTAAGAATTTGCCAGCGGTTGGGAAATCTACTAAAAAAAAATAGATAAAATATATTGAAGGTGAAAACACAAAATGATCTCTAGATAGGGACACTACTCAGCTCAACTTTGTGTGTCTCAGATGCGAAATTTAAGACTCTTGGCCGTAAGCAAAAAAGGTGACTTGGCTTGTTTTGTGAGTCGCCCCTCGTGTGAATGTGTTGCATGAATAATTCAGCAGTAGACAATGATGATAAAACGGTGTCATTTATCATAAACCTATTACCTAGAGCGCCACCTAAGCTACCGACAAAACTCATAAAACACATTTATGAAAATACACCGATAAAAGTAGTACGTTATCATTATCATGCACGTGATGCTAGATGGCGTGCGTTGAACGTTGTGCGAGCTGGCTGCCTCCACGTCACGGGAAGGCACGTTCTGTTAACACGCACGAGCGCGCGCACAAACGCAATGGCGTCTCGGAGAGGCGTCGAGAGGCGTCGGCGTCCATTTGCATGCTAACATGGCAGTGACTGGCACCAAGTAGATAGTCAGTGAGTGGCCATCTCTGGGCATGGTCGCCATTTTTACTAGCGTTCGTTACTTTGAAACACACTTTTCAGTACCAGTTTTTACCTGTCTGTTATTATTCTGATTGTCTTCTTATTTTGTCTAAAGTTGCTGTTCAACAGTATAATAATTTACCGAAACTAGTACTTAACACTTGTTGGAAACTCTAGTAAAGTTCTGGAGGCCATTGTAAGATTTGGCCGCTCTCAGACTCGTGAAGGACCTATCAGCCTTTTGAGGATGTTGTGCACAGAGGAGGTGTCACAATGGGGTATTGAGAACTGATATTTGGGGGGCGCGTGTAGAGGTATGCGCTCACAATGGACGTTTGAGCCTGGAAAAGTGTGCTGGCGGAAAATATACGATAGTCTGCAGGCTGAACGTGAATGATTGCGGAGTCGTTCATGTGAAATTTGTTTTGTTGTCCTCCATGCAAGGAAGGAACTCCTTGACACGTCGAAGATTAAAATATGTTAAGCGATGTGCGATCCCTGTTCCATCGCCCTTCAACGACGAAAAATCTCTTCGATATTTTCAGTTTCGAGTTTGTAATAAGAAGAACTGGCACCCATTTCCAATATTGTAAATGCAACCGGATATATTGGAAGTTTTGTAGAGCAAATGATTTTGTCGCAGTTTGTGGGCTGCTTATATCTTGTAAGAAGCAACATTTGGACAGTTTTCGTCTTCATGGCCAATTGTTACATGTTTTTTTGTGAAATATGCTGGGCTCGCCGGAATCATTCCAAGTCTACTAAATTAGTAACGATCGTGCCGTGTATTCGATATTCCCAAGAGCGTCGATAACGGTTGATTGGCTAAACCCTTGTAGTAGCAGTTCGTTACTTGGCTGGAAAACATGCTGCAAGGGTACACGCATACCATTCTTGTCTCGACCCACTTCATCCACCTCGAATATACGCATGGTGCTTAGCAACAAGTTGGTAATCATCTTATCTAGTGTCTTAGGCATCACTGGGTGTGCATGGCTTTCGAGCGTCTGTCGCAATGTATTGAGACGCAATTAATGATTGGCTACTGCAACGAACTCAAAGGTTCACGATAAGCAAGATCAGAAAAAAATGAGGGGCGAGTGTTATAATTTATATCTCATTATTGGCGGACTAATTGAGCTTTAAGAGTTTTGTTCCTCGGTGGTGGTGCCATTCACGGGAAAAGAAGCATTAAAACATACCACTCGTTTATTGGCAGTAAATAACTTTTCCCCGAGACAGCGGAGAAAACAAAAAAAAATCACTATCCATTCAGCTGATAAATATTTTGAAATTCCAAATGGGTTTCTTTTGTAATCCCCCCGGAAAAACAATGATGTGAAACATTGGGTTCTGGTAAGAGAGCGTCAACTCGTTGCGCTCGGCAGACGTAAGAGGATTATAAATTATTTCCACTCGACGGCTAAGCCGCTGCACGCCCCCGACGCCGCGTGGGAAATTCCCGCGATTTGTACGGAAATTGCTGGAAAATACTGGAAAATTAGCCTAGCCACAGACCATGACTTTGTCACTTTAGGTACGAACAAAAAACTGTGTGACATTTTATAAGTTGCTGGCGGTATTAATGAATGGCAATGTCACTTTCCGACGCAAGAGAAAGCTTTTTAAAGAAAACTGATACAGAGGAAGTTTTGCGCGTGTGCAAAAGCAAGATAGGAAATTTAATCCGAGGACAGGCTTACAGATTATTTCTACCTTTACCCTGTCATCAATTACAAATTTCCTACTCGTGTAGAGATTGCGAACCCAAGGGTTAGATCGAGGGATAAATCCATTATCCTTGCTGGGAAGTTGTTGTAAAAGCTGGCTAGTTTCTCCGGGACTTTAGCCACAAGGCATTTGCTTGACACGACCTCCCGCCACAAGCTTTCTTTGCTGATGAGGAGCGGCAACTTTGGCCAGCAAGGAAACGGGAGGTTGGTTTCAACTATTCATGAATAGATCGCAGAGCATTCGAGATTTAATTAAAAAATCAGTTTAGTAGTACCTTCCAATAACTGTTCGTGCCGATTGTGTGATCACATCCACAAATACTGGAAAATGTGTTGTATCACGATATCTCGTAATTTCGGGTGTTTGAACTCTAACCTAAAGACGCCGTAGCCAGATGCGCTCGACGCTCTGCCAACTTACTAATGGCATCCTTCGTTTTGCCAGCCAATCCTGAGTCCTGACTTCTGATTGGCGCATTTTTCGAAGCACGGTATACAATTCGCGAATTTGGCTATCCGGCCAGTGAGCCTTCAGCATTCACAGATTTTCCAAACAGTTTGACTCATACTTAGAATTCTGCCTTCAGCTTATAAGCATTTCTCGTTTCGAGAATGAAGAACTTTATTGAAAATACAGATCTTAACGACGTGATAGAAATATGCTCGAACCTCAACTTCCTTAGCTTCTTCGCGGAAGTCTCCAGACGAAATTCGCTACAGAACTTTTATAAGAGTGTGATATAATATCAAATTTGAGTGCTACAATTGGGTTGGAGGTTTGAAAGGTGTATGCACATGGTAACAAAGCACAATGGAATCTGTAGAACCCTCTAAAATGCTCAATAGCTTGCCGTAAGTCTTGCAAATGCAGAACATGTTTGGAGCTTGCAATTGAGGCTGTATGGATACTTGGCTTGCATATTGTAGTATCGTCAAAGCTGGCACAATGGACGTGCTTCTTCGGAATAGTGCGGTTCCAATCGTTTGTCGAGACAGCATACTTCGTATTTTTTTGCAGTGTATGAAAATGTCGGTTTATTCGTTACAATCGTGTGACCTTTGAGAACAAACATGATATCGTAAATTTGGTCCAATTTCGGATATTTACTCGAGATGTCTTGGTTTGTAGTTGAGTAGATAAATCTATCACATGGACACGGGGATTGCGATCTTGTCTCCAGTTGATTGCTGATTGGAACATGGCACAGCATTTCAGAAAAGCGGCCATCAGAGATAGAACTCTGATCAAGAAGTTCTCAACAGTGAGCTAAAAGCATTGAAAGTATAAATTGAGTGGTTGGCGTGGCAATTTTCTTGTAAGGTAACAGCAGCTTGACTTTCTGTCACCTGATTATCGTGGCTTGATAGAGGCAATGCCCCAAGATGGGAATTATTTCGCCATTAAATCTTAAATTTGGTTCACTTTATTTCTTATTCTTGCGACATACGCAAAAACTTTAGAAACTTTTTCAATTCTACTTCGGTGAATTTTTTCGTTGAATCCAATTCAACTGAATTCAATTGATCACGTTTTCATATGACCGAGCAATAAAGAGGAATTGCATTATTAAAATATTGCACGTGAATTGGTTTTTATAAGAGTTCGCCGTAAGGCATTTGTGAGACAATGTTTTATCGTGTATTATGAAACATGTCGCACTTTCGTCTGCTCTGTGACACCCAATATTTCTAACGTGCATTTTCCGGTCTAGACAGCTGGAAACTCGCGGTCGGGAATTTGATAGCACGAAGGCTGCAAGCGCCAATCGAGACAGGAAATACGGCAAATATGAGAAAATGAATATGCGTCCTTGCTTCAAACTGTACATTTCCGTATCTAACCATGCAGAGAATTATTTCACAAATCAGCTTTAAGTCGATTATTGTCACTGTAAGCTTACTTCACAATGTAAGCTTCACCAAAAGCAAATAATGTACTACGGGTTGGTGACCTCTGATAGAATAAACCAGAGACCTGAGGCCTTATATGACTGTTGCCAATGTGTATTTGTTGCCAAAGTACCACACGAAGAATCCAAGAGAAAACCTCAAAAAAAGTTTTGGTATTATTCACATTTTACATTTTACATTATTCACTCTCTCTCTCTTTGCTTACCATGAAAAAAATTGCAGGATAGCGTTTTTTGGGACATAATTTCTCTGACAATTGAAAACTAGAAACTCTCGGTTACTTCTCGTACAAAAAGTAAAAACCCGCAAACGCCATGCGGTATTTTAAAGCAACGTGTTTTTTCGTTTGGGCGTATTCTTCATTCATTCTAACTTTTTGATAATTTATCGCAGAAAGTTGTCAACACTCGCTACGCAGACACACACTCAACAGAGTGGCTTCTGTCGTTGTCAGCCAAAGTTATTTCCTGCACACATACACACACATATGTTACGTTTCATATTTTAATGTTTTATTTTTGTGAGATATGGTTGAATGTTGGTAACAGTGACGAAGGTGGCAACATTTTCGGTCGTGATACAACAATCTCGTATATGTTTTGCTCGTTTCCGTCGGAAATCACCAGGTACTGTATGTGGATGCTGGTTGGGAGTTGCTAGGCATCGTTCAACAGACCACTGCGTCTTTTCTCAAGTTTTCATATTATTCTGAAAAGGATACTTGATGAGAAATGACGCCAATCAATTTCCAAACACAATTGGCTTCGCTCAAGGACTTTGTTAAAATATTGCACCAGTCAATCTCTGAAAATAGTTGGCGGCAGGAATGCATTTATCGTACGTGATTCATTCTCCTGGCACATGACCACATGCAACTTGTTAAATTGATTCATTTAACGGCCCTGAATTTGCGCAACTTTGCAAACACATAATGTTTAGCTAATATTGTTGTCATTCATGTCTTTTCAAGGCGCTACTGTTGTCGGTAATTTATCTACATGCATTTCAGAAAACAAATCACTGCGCCTACTTCTGGCTGGTGATACCGTGTCCTTGTCGAGGCACAAGGCGCCGAAACGTACTCAGACCCAGCGTCGGCCAACGGAATGTCTTTTTGATCGATTGACTGATGCACCACCTTTAAAGGTGGCCACATGTATTCCATCGTGAGGGGATGAGATTCGTTCGCGCTATCAATTCTCCATGTAGATTTGTCACCAAACCTTTACACTGCTACATAAAATATCGCACTACTGCCTCAAGTTGATTAAAATCCTCGACATACCTACCCACGGGAAAGGTCCATCGATCGTTACAGACCTATAATTATAATTATAGGCCTATAATTACAGACCTATAATTACAGGCCTATAATTATAGACGAGGAAATAGTTTAATAACCAAAATCAATTTATATTTCATGTTGGAGACAATAAGTTACTGGTGTATTATATTTGTAAATAACAAGTGTACCCGACCCGCAATAACGCTCGGGCCATGATATCGGGTTTACACATTTTCACATCAGGGCTTACCCGCCACAATAGACACGTGATTGTGGAACGCCTCCCGTCTCCCCACACCACACATGGCACCAATGTAATGAGCACGGCGCGGGTGTAGCATGCCTCGGCGAGGATAAACACCGCGCTCGCATACATATACGCGATTGTCGTTGATCTATGGACAACTGGGATTTGATGCACACCCTCTCTCACATGCATAGCAAACCAACACAGTGTTCTGTGTCCATACAACGCTGACTAACAATATCTGATAAAGCTAGGAGGTCGGTGGTACAACCGTATGATTGGTGATACTGGAAAAAAGAGAACATAGTCAACATGAGAAGAAGGGACTTAATGCACATGTTGTAGACTTTATTGACGTTGAAAACAATGCGGTTCAAGTTTGCTCAACAAATTTCGCTGGTGCATATAGACCATACGGGATTAAAACATGAAAATTGCGTATCTTTCGACTGGGAGAAACGGCAGAAAAATGGTAATTTGCCTGTGTATTTCCCTTGCTTTAGGGCGAAGTTGGAAGATATAACTTTTAAAGTCTGTTATCCGAAAATAATTTTTAACTTTTAATCGTTGATAACTGACATTAAAAATGTATAATGACAGTTTTTAAGTGTTTCAACCGAACATTTTAGTTCCCTTATAACGGTTATTCGCGTGTTATCACTTGTTTCACCCTCAATAGCCATCATTACGAGTGCCATAATGAGCGGGGTGCGATGCTATCAGCACACACTGCACTCGTTATCTGATCGATTTGCATAAAGTGCGACCGGCCGAGTCGAGCCAGTGCCGTCGTCGCAAGCGGGTGCACCCGGAACTTGCTTTACATTTTCGTGACGCAAGGCGTCGTTCGTCAAAATGACGCCGCTTTTTCCGCTGGATCAAATGCACATGCACGCGACACATCTTTTGCAGTTGCGCAATGTAAACTAATCAACTGGCAGAATGCATGTTCAATCAAATGCATTCACATCAATCACAATTCACACGCCATGATTTGCAAAGCCACAGCTATATTTTCAAAAGGAAAAATTGTGTTTAATTTAACTCGTTTTCTGTCCATTCTTTGGTAGCAAGCCTGACTGACATTCTAATCAAGCTAGTACTACAAGAAACATCGCTCTTTTTAACGCAAATAGATGAATGAAAAGGCAGATTTTTTTTTTTAGTTTTCCATTTGAATGTGGTGCATTTCTTTGCCTCACGCCAGCAGCATCTTCGTAACGCGGTTTCCCGACGCTGTCCTCATTAACAACGGCATTGATGATGGATGCGCCGGCGGAATGAGCCAAAACAAAGAAATTTGTTTCTCCTCTAGCCGCGTTCGTTATGATAAATTATTCGCGGCAACCGGCTGTTTACGTGCGACTATTACAATGGCGTCAAAAAACTGAAAAAGAGAAATTATTCTTTTCCCCGCTGGGCTGAGCAGAAGCCGGTGTCCACGCAAATCGTTCTGAAGCCTAGAAACGTAACACTTGTAAATTATGGTCATCAGTCATTGCAAATCTGAATGGATTAAAAGATCTGCCATTTTCCAGGTGCGATGGCTGAGCATGACATATTTTAATTAAGAAAACGGATTCCAGGACCAGGAATATTCAGAATGTTTCATCCAAGATTAATGCCATGTGGTGTTTCTCTAACTTTTGGTGTGCAAAAGAGCGTTAAAGCACAACAATGAATGCTATTCAAAGTGAAAATGAGAGATCTGTGAGATACCTATAGTGGTATTTGCTAAGTAACGTTCAGTTTTCATCAAGGTGACAATAGCACGATTCAATTGTGTCTCTGCAGATGACGAGTTGTAGTACAACCTGATTTGCATTTAAGATTGATGGAAACATGTGGCTGCAATGCATTCGTTGCTGGTATGTGAGCTTCATTCAATGCAATACGTGGAGAGGTGTTTACACGTAATGTCAAGCTAAAACAATTACATCGAACGTAATGCAAAACCTCTGAGTCTGTTCTCTATGTACAAGTAGCAAATACATCTCATAAGCAAACCTACACACTTTACTACAACATATATATGCAGGATTGATTGCTTTCATGAGTCAAAGTCACATTTCCGCGTGTCAAATTCTACCAGATGCAATAGTCTGGCAGACTCGCTGTAGTATTTTGGTTTGGTTAATCGCCAAAATGCTTGAAATTGCAGCTTTAAAGCGATTTAGAGCTTTGTTGAACGTTTGTTTGTCGACCCTCCAGCACCTCATGAATTTGCACGAAACTTTTGGCAAATAAACCGTTGTAGGACTAATTCACAAATTACAAAAATTGATGTTAGCTTTCTGTCTAAATGCTTACAAGTTACACAATTATTCTTCAAATAATTTTTCCCCGTTGGTTTGTAACTTGTGCAGTGCCATAACAAAATCCCTGAGAAAGTTGCGAATTTTGAAAACACCTGTTACAAGTTTTTTTATTTAAATTCTTTAAATAAGAAGATATGAAGAGATATTAAAGCTGTCGCGTATTTTTGTTAAAAAGGTAAAAAACTGCTTGATAAACTTTTCAGGAAAGTTCCTGATCAACTGGCCACCATCGGCTTATTGAGACGAGTGTTTATTTTGATCGTGGTTCCACATCTCGTAATCGGATTGCCAGATCTGCTACTATCTTACAAGATCCTCCTTTTGCCCGGACTCCCACGTCTGCTAGACTCAATTATATTCGAGATTGATCTGATTCATTCCTATACAATCTAAGAACTCTAAGAACTGAATTGGTTTCAGAATTGAGTTTTTACTGTGTATTGTTATGCGTTAGAAAATATTTGAAATTCTATTTGTTTTCATTTTCTTATAAAGGAAAAACAAACAAGAAACTATTTTCTTGGAACACAGTTTCTTGCGCAATCAATGGTATGACAAAGAATGTACACGAAATCTTTTGTATCTCAATTCAATCGACCATTACTGCTTAAATTGCGTAAACGTTAAGAATACCAATGATATTGTTCATGACTATAAGCAGCTGCCACTTAAAATGACTACCAGTGCTAGATAATAGTTGGGATTGGAATTGTGTACGCAATTTTGCCAGCAAAACGAATGTAAGTGCGGGGACACTAAACTAGCATTACCTTTGAGACTTGGTCAAAACATTTTCCAATCTGTTTGCCAGTGTGTTTCGCGTACTTGTGTTATAAAAGAAGAATAAATCGTACCCACAGGTGTTAGCAAAAATTTGCTTTAAAAGTAATCTCATTTTTTCCTTCTCAAAGACCCTCACAAGTTCCTAGAGGCCTAGGTTCAGTATAGGATGGACCAAATGTAACAAATCTCTTGTGGGATCCGTAAGTTTCATCTGATCTTGGAGCTACCATTTCACTTCTATCTTGGGAATTCTGGATTTCATTGCGAAATAATAAAGTTATTGTGTTTGCCATACATGTATATTATACGTTATTTCAGCAACACTATATCAAATTTAAATCTACCCATGTTCTTGACTTCTTTCTGCCTCACAAGGCTCGATTCGGAGAAAATGGAAAAGCTATGAGTTATTGACAGGAAAATGACAAAAGTTTCTAGTTTTGCTAAGAATATTTAGTATGTAGCCAAAATAAGGATTCCGGCTGCTGTTTTAATGCCGTTCACTAGATGAATCATGCGACTTTTTTGACTCGGTACATCGAGAACGCAATGGTACGGACTAAACCATAGAAAACAACTTTACACAAGACAAAGTATTGACACATTTTCCTGCAGTTTGATTGATATTGGAATTGATCGGGAAACCAATTTCCTCGCTGTCTGCCATATTCTGCCTTCGTAAACTCATGGAGCCTCATTATAAATCTATTCGAGGTTACACCCAGAAACGTGGTAGACCACGAACACGGTGGAAGATTACCACTAAAGCATTATTTCCTGCCAACGTATTTCAAATGCCAACGCAACACATAATTTAACCACATGCTCCACTAAGATACAGTACACCTTATAAGCTCAGTGTTTTTTTCCTTTGGTTTTCTGATAAACAGCTTGAATTAAAGCTGTAAATAATGCAGTTGTATGGTGGGTAATTTTCTTACACAATTACACCCTGTCTCCATTTGTCAGTTCGAATATAATAAAAATGATGTACGCAATTCAATGCAATCTATCCAACAGTGGACTTAGATTTATTACTCGCTTTAAACGACGCTATACTGAAATTTATTCACCAAAGAAATGCTTGGTATTTCGCCGTACAATGCTCACACGCGAATCCGGACTTCGGTATTAAATTTAACAATGAGCTCGAAATATCGTGTCACTGGAGAGCCAATTAAAATATCTAGAATTTTGGTTTATTTCAAACGTCAAAAGCGCTTTATATCGAAAGGTCTGAGAAAGGTGTCTGAGGCAAATTAGTTTTTGAAGAAAACCCATTTTGCTATTTTCTATCTCAGGACTGAAGATACTATCTTGTGATGGGAAACATGTTAATATCAAAGATGAAAAGAAAAGTCTGGTGGAGGGTTTCTGCCCACCAATTGAAGCTATGTATATTTTGTTTTGTATGTTTTATTCATCTGAGACTATAAGTCGGAAGCCAAGAATTTTCATTTGTGTTCTTTCTCGGATATTTTATTAGAAACTTAAATTTAAAACGGCGCTGGAAAAATCTTTTCCGCGACTGCCTCTCGATCTAAAATTGTTCTGAAAACATTCCAGCAACACACATTCATCTCCGCTAGTACCTGGAAAACGTACATACTCTTGCTTCCCTCTTGGTTAGAAATAAGCCACTTTTATTATTTCCTTTATAAGTGCTTCATAAAAAAAACATATGGTAACCCGGGGGAGTATTAGTTGGACTGGAATCCCTTTGCAACCCTCAAGTCAAAAGTGAACAGGCAAATTATTAATAATCTTACTCTCTGAACTCCAGTGATGACAACCGGAAATGTTGTGGTTGGCCTTCCATGATGGGATCTTACCGCATTGCCACCAGCGTAATGGGAATTGGTGCCGGTGCTCGTGTGGAAATTGATTCGGCTGGTGAATTCGTGTAATGATTCCGCCCCAGTTCTGTGACAGTTTCTATGCCGTCTGTCAAACACACTTCAAGTGCAATGAATCACCCCAGGGGTAAGAGGATTTACTGCATTTAGCGGTGTAAATGCAACGTGCATCGCGTTTTACTCTAGAAACACCCTGAAGATTGCGAGTGCCAGCAGGAGATTTTAGCTGTCTTTCTTTTCGATGATGGTTATTAGTCGCTTCTTCTCAGCTCAATCCAATGAAGATTTGTTTCTGTTCAAGTGGATAACCACAAAAATATTAATTTGACTTTTAATATCATAATACTGATAAAAGTGTCGCAGTTCCTGCGCATTTGATTAAAAACTGCCGAGAGCCTTACACAGTATTTTGTTTTAAAATAAGATTTGAGATTACAGTTTTAAAACAGTTATGTAATGCTTGTTGACATGTCACCAATTTGTTTCAATCGACGTGCTTAAAATAGTCTGTGCAAGTCTTTTTTAGTTTTATTTGAAAAACTGTACTTTCAGTTAAGTCTTAAACCTTTTTGGTCATACTTTACCACCGCTGCTACCTTCCTAAAGCGAAACGCGAAATCACATCGACCACACATTCTGCCAGAAGCATTCAAGAACATTTAACAACAACTCACGTTCGCCGCGAACTGAAACCCTCCTGAGATCAACTTTACATCAGACTTTTATCATGCCACTCACTACCACGTCCTTTTTTCTTATCGGGAATACATTCAAAAGTTTGAATCAAATTCTCTCTAATGTGTATCAATGTATCCCAAGAGCGTTGATGATTCCCACTCCAGCGCAAGCACTGCGATACCATGGCAGCAATATGATTCTGCTATCCGCCCCCATGCCTCCCTCATGCCGCCCCCGGCCGCCCCCGGCCACCCACGGCGCCGTGACAGATGTGGGCCTCTGGCGTATACCTGCAGCCGACGGTACGTGACGTTGATAGGTAGGCACTAGGCACAAGCCAGAAATGTGCGGGCCAGCCGCATGGCTGGCTTCCCCGACAGGGAAATGAAGTTTTATGGGCTCAGCACGTTCCCATTCTAATGTCTCCTTGGGATGAAAAACTTTCTCGTTGTAGATTTCTGATCACAGTAAAAAAGAGACGGCGCTTATTAACTGTGAGTATTGTTTTTTTTCGCTGATCTTATTCAATGTCAAGCTGTCATATAGATTCCGATGTTCAATTGATGATGCATTATTCGAGTAAGTTATTTTAAGATAATCGGTAAAACCATTTGCAATTTTAAGACTTTCACCGAACCAAATTCAAATATTTGTTTTCATTTTCAATGTCTATCACTGCAATGTTTTCAAAGAATTCTTTGCCTGACATCTTTTTGTTTAGTTTCTGAAAAGCGTCGCTCTTGTGAAATGTCTCGCGGTGTGTTTTCCATCTCGTGAAAGCAAGAACTTCTTCTGAAGGAGTTCCCGATTCAGTCTCAGATTGATTTCTTTGGGTCAGAACTTGACAAACGTCGGAAATAAACCAATAGCATGGGCGACGAAAACATCGAAACGGATGCCAAGTCAAGAGGTTTGAATTTCGCAGCCGGACTTTGACATCAAAACCAAAGATTCTCGCTCGAATGTCGAGGTGGAACAGAATCGGAAGCTGCAAATGAAGGTGCCGTGTCTTACCAGCGATGCGAGTCTTTTCCATCAACGACGAAAATTTATGTGAGTGCTCAGAACGATATCAAAGTGACAAACGTGGTTACAACATGAAACGAACACAATCCAGAAGCCTGCCAATAAGTTGATCTGTTTGCTATGGAATGGCTAGTAAATTATTCACCCGAATTGACAGACCTTCTAAGGTATCGAGAGAAAATCTCTGCTTTGATCTTGGAGAACGCCATTTGGATAGACAGAATGTGAAGCAGAGCAAGTCAATCGATAGTCAATTATTTTATAGTTAGCTTTGATCGAAATTCTCCTGCGTGTGTCGATTTACAAATATACCCTTACAAGGTTTGTAAGGGTGCATTGCGCACAGGCAATCCCAAAAGACTTTCGGGATATGTTCCTACAGCATTCCACAAATCAGAGATCAGAATCTCTTTTGAGTTGACTGGTAACCTTGAACATGGACCTTTAATAAGTTGCACCAGGGAAGGTTCAGGAGCTAAGAAGCTGTAAAAATCATAAAGATAGTAGAGTGCAAGCTGCAGCTGACCTACAAAGAGCACCGTGTGGTGTTCCTTTCAATCCTTTCTGATATTACAATCGTTCCTTTGCGGCAGGACGTGTTGCCAAAGGAGGAGGGGACGTGTCTTTTCCCGGGAAAATATTGGTTTTCGTTGTTTACCCTTTGCCGTCACGTGAAGCAGCCTACCTTTCTCGCTCGTCTTGCGTTACACGAGGTTGTGACAGCATTGCCACTATCAACATGTGAAGCCATTCTTTTTGTGTTAAAACGTATTTTGTTCGTGCTGTTGATGGAATGATTGACTTGGAATGTTCTTCTGTAGTAAAAGTTTTCATGAAAATATATGTTATTTTAGTTCACAATGTCCCTGCTTTATTTGACAGACATGCTATTTTTAGGGGCTCTTTTAACTGTTATGTCTATTCCGACGCATTTTCGGCACTGGTGGCACTTGTGGTTTAATGGAAAATACATTTACCTTCACCCATATTCCATCAAGTGAATCATGAACATTTTTACTTTAGAATGTGCAGCTTTTAAAAAAATATATATATACCTTTGGGCGCTTTCATAATATTCGTTCCTGCAGGCCACGTCACAGTTAAAAGAGCTATAGCGAAAGTGCTCGGTAGCACTTCGTGTAGATTTCATTAACCTCCCCCCCGCCCCCTACCCAATGCACCCGATCTCTCTTCTTCTCATTTCTGATTTAACATCATTTAGGAAAATATAAAAGCAACGAAAAAAGAATTTTTTCCAGCCTAATGTTGATAAGTCAAATTACCAACGATAATATAATAATACAGCTTGGTTTCCACATCATTTTATTAGCGGAAAATATCTTGAGAAAATTGATGAAGGTTTCGTCGGTTGTGCTTGCGAGGTTTTATTTTTCGGCTCCACCAGGACCGGAGTACCTGCTTTTAGTTACCAACTGTAATTACGGGCAGTAGCAGAAATAATTGGAAAGGTAATACAAAACCCTGGCGTAATTGCTGAGAATTTCTGAATTTATAATTTGTTGAGATTAATACTAAAGAAACCTAACGTACACTGACGTATAAGTACCACTATCTAACGAAGATATTAGTTGTAATGAGCAAGTAACGTTTCATAATCTAAGTGACTTTGTTTAGTGTGTGTTTGACGTATAACAAGAACACTGAGCATTTTGGGATAGTAAAATATTATAAGCAAAACAACTAGAAAATTCTATGAAAGCAATTTACACCGAGTCTCCAAGTAAGCTTAATAATGAAATAAAAAATTTGAAGTCCACAGTGTTTACTAATTGTCGTGAAAATCAAGGATCAACCCAGAAAATAACCGAAATCAGCGCTAAGCTTCGATATCAAATTAAGACAACGATTGCTGTATCAAATTTCAACTGACCAAATTTCCTCGAAAATGTATTCAACTCCCTTTAGATCTCGCTTTTCTGTTTTGATTTCACCTCATGGGTGCATATAATATGATGCTGCCCGCTTAACACATTGGCTTAATCACAATACCCGGGGGCTTAGAATGAAAGCCACGAAACGCTAGATGATGGACCCGGCAACACACGAGACAGAACAGCTACTGTTTGTCGTGAAGGGCGGGACCGGGAGGAACTTGCTCAAGAGCGGGACAAGCTTCCAGAGATCAAAGCAATCTAGAAACTTTGTGTGCCAGCAAGCAGGGAGTCGATTCACGTGGAGAAGATAACAAAAAGTCGACAAGTTTGTTATTTCTTCTTTTGTTTACATCATCATTTACTTTTGTCGGTTTCGATTGGAGTGGAACAAACAATCGAAGAAGAAGCAAATTCCAATTGAAACAAATTAAGAGTGAAATTTTCAATTGGTCGTCTAACAAATGATTCTGAAAGCGTGCGAGTACTGATTATTTTTTTTTCTTTCCCCAGATTGAGGCATACCTACCTTCACTTGCGAGGAAAGAGCTGAGAGAAAGTGTAAGTAGCTGCTCGACGCTCCTTTATTTAGAAATAAGCAGTAAATAGAGACGGGAAGACGATAGCTAGACGTCAGAAACCGGCAACAAGCTGTGAAGCACGCTGGAACGGAGGTTGCCGGGATGGGAACTGGAGACCCGCTGTGTCCGCCTTGCGTTCCATCGGTCGGCTAATCGTTGTTACGCATCGGGAGGGCTTCGTGTACAGGGGCGTCCCGACGTCGTCTGGCTCCTTGGACGCCATGACCTCGGCAGCAAGCCTCCCAAATGCCTCTGGCCTTCTTATGGATATCAATAGCATATATCCCAATCGAGACGAAATTAATTACTAATCTGCCACAGCATTAGCGATTGCCTCTCACTTGCACTTCTAGTTCGTGCCTCATGTTCTCAAGATTTGAAGTGTTTGGCTCTGCGCGAGACATTATGCTCTCACAGAAAATGATTCCGTGGGACAAATGGAATGGCTCTAATAAAGATCTAAACGGTGATGATAGGAAGATGAAGAGTGCGCGGGTGCGCACGGCAACACGATTACATTGTTCACAGATGGGAATAAGAACGTAAATTTCAAAGTAGTAAAAGCCAGAGATCTTTTATTCGAATGGAAAAGAATTGCAGTAATAATAAAAAAGCGTTGAAGTGGGGTGGTTTTTTTTGCAGAGTGCTGGTGCTTTCTTTCTCTCTATCTATCTCTACTTATGCACTATGGAAAGGGAGCTAGGCTGGAAATATATGCAAGGGAACCGGGATACGAACCCGGGACCTCCCAATTGCCGGTCGGGTGCTCTAGTCTGCACGCGGGTCCTTTGAATTAGCATTCTCGGGGTGATAAATACTCGTACGAGTCGCCTTCGTCTCTACCACCCTGCAAACTGGAATCTGTGTGCCCAGATAGCGCAGTTGGTTGGGCAACCAACCGGAAATTGGGAGGTCCCCGAGTTCGTACCCCGGTTAGGTTGTACATTTTTCCAGATTACCCCCTTCCATCCAACGCGTGCTGGTTCAAGATCCTGAGGGGGGGGGGGGGGTCTTTGGTACCTATATTTTTGCCGCTTTAGGATTATTTTTGGAAAAAATCTAAGCGTTCTTGGTAAACATGAAGGTGTCGAGAAACGTTCGTGATTGGCGGGAAGCATGTGGCAACGCTAAAAAAAAACCTATCAGTTCATCGAATTGCTACACAAATTAAAATAAATCACTTCAAATGCCAATATTTATATTTAATGAGTCGTAATATTAATCTGAGCTGAACTACATATTTCTTTGGCGCACCCCGGTTTTTAAGTCGCGACTTTCTAAGAAGACGTCAAGCACAAAAAGCAATATCCTATTGAAAATAGTTTTCAAAGTTAATTATAATTCTATAGAATCACAAGACTGCTCGCTGCACGTTGCAGGCTCACTAAGGTAGACCAGTTTTCAGATTTTCCCGTGTGAAATCAGTGCAAACGATGTTCGCTTCATCATTATTAACTGTAGTTCCGATGCAGAACCAATTAGTTGCCCGACTTTGATGTGAATTTGCAAAAGGAACATGCAAGTGGTTTTCGTTCTGCAGGTGTAGATGTTTGGTATAAGGTTATACTTTAGCTAGGAAAGCCAATAAAGGCAGGTTCGCATCCAGTCAAGGGATGTGTATTGTTGTTCCTGCTTCAGATATTGGCTACACGAGACGACGCTGGTTGCGATGGGAAAGCGAATAGGCAGACACACGCGTGAGAAGAATGAACAAAAGACTTCTAAAAACAATAGTCTGGCTGGATATCGGATTAGGTCGGGACTCTGATGAGATTACTTGGCTTTATTCGGCAGGTATGCAAGACATGATAGGACAAGACGCAAACTTACAACTCACTCTCAGCTAACAAGATGGTGTTTGCAAAAACAAAATGTAGCGAAAGTAGCCATTAGAAGCCCGCCGGTCGATTTCCAGGGTATTTTTTGGCACATTATGCACATTTTTGATGAAAAATTACTCGTTATTTACTCGAATCTGCGTGTAAAGGTCAGAAGGGCACAACGGTCCTGGTTTGGTGTCAAAGGTTACTTGGAAAATGAAGGAATAGTGTCAATTGTTTTATACCATTTTGCAGGATTTTGTAACATTGTTACGTCTGTGTAGGTATATGTCGTACTAATTTAAACTTTCTGAAAATGTCGACGGGGTTGTTGCCTTTCTCGAAGATTTTCTTTAGCTTGCGTAGTTGTGTTAAGTTTCCTTCAAAGTTAATTTTTTCTAAACAATCTTACTAATGAAACAGCGTTAAAACTAACTATTTTACAAGCAGGTAACTTGTCGGTTCTTGCGTCCTTACTTGCAAGGACACGATAGAAGCCAGACAACTATCTTAGACGCCTTTGAAGGCAATTTCCAGGAAAACTGTTGAAAATAACTTAGGAATAAAATAAAATATCACGAATATATGTACCCGACATTACCAATCCTTTGTTTTCTCGCTTTGTTTGAATTGCGTGTCAGCAGCAGAAGCAGAGGCCACAGTTAGCTATTGAAAATGAGCGCATCATTTTGCGAAAACAGGGGAAAATAATCCGTCATTATCCTGACTCTCGCCCACCTACAAAAACACACATTTGCGTGCATGCATGCTTTTTAGTTTTTGTTACACCCAGTCGTATGGTTTTTATTCAATTTTTTCCGCTCGACATCGAATATAGGTCAACTCTCTTCCCAATCAATGATAAATCCAACGTATCAATACTGACCGCGAATAATGCTCATTGCAGAGATAGGGTTAATTAAAAGTGTTACGCGTTCTGCAATCAGTTTTATCTTCGTCGAAGCACACGCAGTGCGTAGAGTTGGTTCATTTGCAAGAGCAAATCACGTTGCACTTCGACTGCCAGTTTGCAAAATCCAAAGTTGCAAAAAATCGCTCTTCATATTGGTAACAAAACCGCGTAGAGGCCAAGTTTACAACCCCAGCGTTTCCTGTTCCTGCGCTAACTATGTTACACAAAATTTCAAAAAAGGATTAACGATCAAAAATGCCTGGAGGTGAGAGATGAACTGGATATATAGATAAACTGTGATCATGGGAATGAAATCAATTTAATTCATTTCCAACATTTAATGAGCACTTTCAGATCAGTGCGTTTCATTCTTGTTTAATCAACAGCGGAAATAATTTGCTAAGACGATGCTATTGTTTTGCGTGACATGTACCTACAATAAAGTTATTTTCCTTATTTTTAGGCGAAAAGTGAACTTTAAATTTTTTTTTCCAGACAGGGGTTCCAGACAGTTTTCACGATTTTTAACAAAGTTTCCATCTCTACTTATCATCTTTATTGTTATTTTGCTGGCAACTCACCACTTTGATATCCACCGTGTCAGATGCCCTATTTGTGAGTTGTGTTAAATTATATAGACGAGTATTAAATTCCTATCAATACGAATTCTTGGATCATCTTTGATCCAGCAATCTTATAAAATGCTGGCTCCTTTCAAGTTTCAATCTTAACTTGGTATCAGGGAGACGACATTGCAGAGAATTACATGCATTGTGACGAATATTGGTAAGCATAAATGATACTGTTATGTTGTTTGTTTCTAGGCACTCAATGCGCCTTGTAATATTGCCTTTTTACCCTACTAAAAACGGTGTTTGGATTGAGAACTTTGCTGGTGAGAAATATACGGTGGCCGGTTTCCATATGTTGGGTTTCATAGATAAACTGTGTTACGGTAATTTATCAAACATTTCACAATTTACATTGAACTAAAAAATTATTTAAATTTACAGTTCAAAGTTACGTATCAAGTTTTCACAAATTGGGGAAAACTCGGAATTTTTGTTTCACACAATAGTGACTTTTATCTTCAAAGGACTTGCAATTCAAAGCCTCAAACGAAACACTTGATAATTGGGTTTCTTTGCTGTTAGAAAATCAGCGCGCGAACAAAAGATGAAAGACAGCTTCTTAAATACTTATTTAGACAGCTGAAAAATACATTTTGAACTGTTTCAGAATCCAGGTATTGACACACAAAAAAAAAATACATATGACCAAAACCTCCCTAAAATTAAGACGTTAACATTCGTGTACCATTGCGATAATGCATGAAGACCATTTTCATCTTTTCAATTTCTCACCGTTTTGAGCAAAGAAGAAAATTGAGTTTTCCGAGCTAGCGATCCGCAATTTTGATACCGAGCGCAAGAGCGATCAGTTGCGATTGTGGAGGTGCAAAGCGTGTGAAATACAAATATGATATTTGAAAATTTGAATTTTGATATGTCTCCAATGTGTTTTCGGTGATCTTTCTTGATCCCAACGGGAAACATGTTTTATGTCGATTTGATGACGTACTCCGCATCTTTCCACTCGACGCCGACGCCGACGCCCACTCGACGTCGCGCAAAATCACCGCTCCGTGATATTATTGGCATATGTCACGTCCCTCGTTCCGCACCTGTTTTTTTTAATTGACACTTTTTTGACGAGCTGAATTTCGAATGATGATGCCTGGAAAATTGAATCTCTAGTACTACACGTGCGTATACAAAAATTGATAAGCTATTTGTATGGAAAATTCAATGATAAACGCTCCTGCTTAAATGTGATTTATTGCTTTTAAAAATGAGCGTGGTAGGCACTGCAAGCGTCTGTAAACAGTCTTTTTTTCAGAGAACTCCATGTGTATGAGTTTTTGATGCCTCTGGTTATGCACGTAATCAAATAACATCAATTATTTATTTGATATGTGTAATTGGTTTTAATATTGGCTCGTCCAAAAATTAAGTATGTAAAAACCATTTGGGGTTTACTAAAAACAGAAATCACTGTCATTTCAATGTTTTGAAATCATAATATCAAAAATCAAATAATTTCGGTCTATAAATATCATTGGCACAAGCTTGGCAATTATTGCACTGCAGCATACCAGCTTCAGCGAATCGCAAGTTAAACGTCGACTGCAGGAAATCAGAAAGAGTAGCATTTCGTTTCCGCACCACCGATTTGAATATCAACATTGATCAACATCAAACATCATCGAGATAATGAATGACATTCCGAACTACGCCGAGCCCGTAAGTTTCCGGTCTTTTTTTACTACCGTTAGACAAAAACGGTCGTATAATTAAACAGAAGCGCAAATAACGCACGAGGCACTTGCATTATTCAATATTATTGCGGTCATAAAAGACGACATGCCTTTAATTCTGGTAATTATAAACCTTAATTATAAAAATCCAATTACAAACTGTGATGGCATTTTTTTTTGTAATTCAACGTGAAAACCATTGAACAGTGTCATTCTCAATCTAATTACACGTCCACGTCAATGAAACATTGAAAACCATTTCAGCATTTCTCACCAGCGAGTGAAATTATTGAATAGAAAACGGAAACTAGGTCCCATGTTTCTTCATTGTTCGCTTGTGTGCAAGCAAGGCCGTGATTTTCCACCATCAACAACGCCTACGCCGTCCTAGTGGTCCTTTCATGAATCTCCATCGGAATTCTCGGTGACGTTCTGGTGCCTAATTATCGGGGTCGCAGGTGTCGTCACAATGTACGTTCATGTCAGCGGCAAGGATCTGTGCATTGGCTGGGAATAAGGAGCAATTGCTTCGTTCGCACATTGAGCCCTTGCAGGGTTGGGGCCTTGTGAAGTTGGGGCCCGTGTGAGGGTGGGGCCGTGTGAGGGTGGGTTCTAGGGGTACAGACCTTGTGACCTCTATGTAAGGGTGTCATTTCATTCTCATGTTTTCGTACCTAATGTAATTGCTTCATTGACGTGAAGCGTTCGTGACCACTTTGTGAGAATTAAAGCGGAACCTGGCACCTCCACTCTGACAAGTTGCAATGATACAACATGGTTGTATTTACGCAAGGGCGTGTTCCTGGGCGCAATGAAATGTCTCACAAATAAATCAGTAAATCTACGTCGCGTTGTAGAATAAGAATAACTACACAATGATGTTCAGAATTTACATGTTTATGTTTGCTTGCGTATTTGACCAACTTGATGTTGATCATTTAGATTGAAAAAATGTTGTCAACTATTTCGGTCTCATTTAACCACTTCAATTGTCCTGACCTTTACGCCGGATTCTGAACGAACCCGTTCAATTCGTTGAAGCCTTGTTTTTAAGTCCGTACCCTTGCCAGACCTGCAAAATGCTGTGCGTACGCTGGCCATGTCCACAGCGCAAAGTCACAAATTCCGCTGCTAACCGGATTTACCCACTAATTTCTGAACCAGTTAACGTCGACTCTTCCAAGCATGAGCTAATTGTCAATCATACAACGAGATGTCTAATTGAGATTACCCAAGTGAGGACGCAACGCCGATCGGTCTACGCGGTGTAGGCGTCGGCGTTGGCGTCGGCGACGGCGACGCTCGCGCATTATATGCTGATACGATATTGTCTGTGCTAATTATTAACATGAATAAGCCATCGACTACGTATTTGCATAACACCCTACAACGCGATCGAATCTAGGGGTGTAAATACGAATAAATAGAACGGCAGGATTTGTGGCTAGCGTTACTCCGTACGGGGTGACAATTTATTGAGAAATAAATGTCGAAATCAAAGTTTACGTGTATGATAAGCACTACTGTAAACTAGATTTCTAGTAATTATTTGAAATGAGTCAAGTCACGTAATTGTTTATCTGGGTTTGTGGTAGAAAATAACTGTTGTTTGACAATCAACAGTCCACTTTATTCTTTCTCGGCGTTATTATTTCGTGTGTCAATGCAATATGAGATAGAAATCACAAATGCTTTGTTCGCTCCTGAGTCACGAGACAGTGCATTTCCTTCCCCTGATATGCCTCGTTATATCTATTTTCATTTCTTTACGAATCGCAGACACAATGACGTTTATTTGACATTGTTTGGTAGATGTAATAATCGAGCTCGATATGTTTCTTTTTGAAATAATAAAAGGTAAATATTGCGTCTAACAAAATACCAAAAATATACTATAGGGAACTCTTTCAGAAAAGGAAACGTCCAAACGTCCCATCTCCCCCAAATAGGTTTGTTTTGAAGAAAATGCTGTTATCTTCTGACGGCATCCTGCAGGAGTAATAACGCGTTGTGTTTAGTCTGAAGTTCTGGATGTCAGACTCTTGTAAGACTTTAACGTCGTTCTCCCTACACAGAGTTTCCTTCTGCCTAAGATTTGGTGCTCTAAGGCCTTTTTGAAAACATTCAGAAGCGAGTTGCACAGAAAATAGGAGTCCGAATGCTTGCCTTGTCTCGCGAGAGAAACTTACGTTCGAAAGGAATCGTTTTAACTCAGAAAGTTTCATTTTTTAATGATTGTTTCAGAAAATGGTATCCGTAGAGGAAACTTCGGCGTCAGCTGGAACAGCTAAATAAGGTTGGTAGAATTGTCCGCTTCTGGCATTTCTTTAAATTGTAGTTAATAACGAGCTTATATTGGTAGTTTTGCTGCATTGGCACCGTGTTATCCGTGCCTACACTGCGATTTGCTCTCTATTTCGGAGTTGGTAGTCGACACATGTGTGAACTACGGCCGTGTGTAGCGCTGATTTTATAAAGTTTCTCGCCAAACTGGGCATTCGTGACTTCAGTTGATGTCTCTGTCAACATACCACATTGACAGTGATTCTGCCAACTGCCAATACCACAGAGACCTCGCACTTCTTACAAATATTGCATTCGTGTTGGAAATAATTTGATGGCAGAACGAAGAGCTGGCACCTCCACCAGAATTCAATGGATTTGTACAGAAATAAATAGATCCTTGGTAAAGCGAATTGGTTCTGAGCCGTGGGTTGTTGATGTTGCATATAACGGTTTTTCTGAGCATAGCAAAACCGTTAATTGCTCCAGGAAATATGTCCAATTGTTATACAGTTGCATAAGAAAATCGCATTTACTCATCTGCTCCAGAAGCGAGAGCAAGATAAGATCTAGTAACTAATTCGCTCTAACTAAGAAATAGTGGAAACTCTACTTTCTAAGTGGATCTTTGTTCAACGCCGTCAAAGTGTTTTAACTGTTTTACTTAAAGTTGGGACTAATTTACCTACACACAAAATGGGAGCATCGCGAAACGAGCATATGTAAACCTTACGATTTCCTTTAGAAATAAATAGGTCGCAAGTTGCATTACACTATTTTCATTCGCAACTCACGTATTCCTCAAACGTGCACGGTTTTCAATGAGGATCATTCGTCTTCTCTACTAATTATCTTAATTACGTATAACAGCATTGGCTAGAAGCAAGAAGGACCCGTCTTCTTGGGAGTAGTAAAGTGCCGAGCTTGGCATTGCTCGACGCGTGGATGCTGGAGCGTCTGGAGCAATTAATTAAGTAACCTCAGCTTAACGCTTCGAGATGGCTTAGCTCTGATTACTGATTAGCTGTTGCTGAGCCCCCGTGTTATGTCGCCCTGGTTACGATCCGTACATCCTGTATGTCTACATGAAATAAGAATATACCTGTTGGAGTGACACAGAACCTAATAAAGTTAAGCCTGATGTAGTCGATACACCAGTCAATATTATTGTAGTTTGTATAACATATAAATTCAATTTCCGGTGTTTTTTTCACCTCTATGTAATATAAAACTGGTAGTAGATGAATGTAGCCCCGAGAGCGACCTAAAAAACACTTAGCGACACGTTATTTTCCAAACAAGCACTAAAGAAAGTTGCACAAAACATGACATAAAGAAACAGTACCCGTGAGTTCAATTCAAATGGATGAAACAAAAATTTTTTTACCCTCTTTTTCCGAGCAATATTTGTGTCGACTTGAAGAAAGTTTGCGTGGCTTTCCTCCTCGCTTTCCGGCTTGTCTTCAGCTTGGAAGTGAGGTTTTTTTCGAGACCCCCTGCAGCCTGTCATAACTTTCCTGACCACGAACCTCGGACTCACGACTCGGCCGACGTATCACGGCAAATTAATGGGCCACTTACGCGGTGGGCTGTCTCATCAATTAGCGAAGAGAATCCAGTTCTAAACACATTGGACACGTGATTAATCCTTGATCGAAAACTGACGTCCAGCAGAAGGATAAAATTAACGATGGGTATTAGAAAGATACTTCACATTACTCACACTAATAATCAATTCAAGTCATACGAAATGTTGGCTATCTGTCGTACATTTTGTTCGTATAATTAAATGTTAATAAATTAATTGCTATTCGTGTGATTGTTTTTCGTGCAATTATTGTCGTTGTAATGATTTACAGAACGATAGCGCGCACCTGATTCGGAGAATAGGAATGTTTGATTTGCTGGCATCTGCATGTGGCTACTGACAGGTGGGGTGAGGAGGGGTTTCAACGATCAGGGGAACGCGATCTGACAGCCCGCGGAAGCGTTCCTGACATGTCAATCACATGCCTATTCTCGCTACGACTGCGTTTGATTTAACACGTACATATATATCACATGGACCAAACCCATTAAAACTAATAAAATGCAAATGAAAGTTTTCCTGATGAAAATTTTGAATAATTTTGTTCTTCTGTACTGATATATTGTCTGGGGCAACGAATGTGAATCATTTTCGTAGCGCAGAAAAAATATTTTTTCAGTGCCATATAAAACGAATTCCCACATTTTTGTCGATTATAACATGAAAAGTATTAATAATATCTCTATAGAAGCTGTAATGTCAAGAATGCCATCCATTCGTTTGTCGTGTCAATCGTGGAATTTCCAATATTTCCACCGCAAAAAAATGTCTGTCTAAGCGAACAAAATCGAAAACTGGAAGAATCCGAGCGATACCAAAATGAAACCTTGTTCGCGTCGTATCCCGGATAGGAACAAAACCAATCAAACGAGCAAAAATGTTTTAATAATTTTTACATCGAAGTCTTTCTTTTCGTTAACAGGATTAGTTTGTCCCATTGAAAATTAAGTGTCGTGAAAGTCCCAAAGCGACTTTCGCAGCGCAACGTACTTCGTTTTACTCTGGTATTTTTATATATTAAAAAAGAACTACCATTGACGCACGGCAGGAAAAAATTTCTTCAGCTTGCTATCAGGACGAGTCAGCCTTAGATGGCAAAACGGTATAAAGCGGAAATCGACTTTCGGTGGACACTTTCTGTCGCGTCTACAGGCCCACCATGAGAGGAATGAGCCCAGCTGGTCAGCAAGCAGGTCCCGAGGGAGCTCATAAAAAGGGCGGTAAGGGCTGCAAACGTGTGTCTCGAGTTAGCTCACTAAAGCAAACTGCAAGAACAAACTCTCGGGTGTGTTGATCTTTTGAGACGATTTCGTTTTCGTTCCTGACTTCGATGCAGCTCACTACCAACGAACTACTTGCTAAAAAGTTCGTTGCAGATAGTTAGGAAGGATATTTCCATTTAAAGTGTGCATTCCTTACATTTCTGTCACCAGTGGAAACAAGCAGAAAGTAGCCAAGAATACTGGAGATGAAAAATGAATAAAAAAGATTCACTCTAAGAGTGTCACTCTCACTTTGACACAATTTAGCAAACAAAGATGTTTGAAAAAGAAGACGTGATTTGCAGCTTTACGAGAGTCCACTTGTCTTCCCTTAATCCTGAGTTACACACAGGTACCACACAGGTTCCCTCGCTTGTCTGGAGAACTGAACCACTCTCTGATCCACGCTTTTTTAATTTGCTAATTTATAGTTCAACTTTGAGCTATTTTAGTTAGATGCGTTTAGGATGCTTGCACTAGGTAATTGTGTTCATTTTTTGTGGTTCTTTTGTTATCGGACAATTTTCATGACTGATTTAACCCTTGATAAAGTAACAGGTACAAGTTACGAAACGTTGGGAAATTTAGTTGTTCTTCACTTAGAAACTCAAAACCCAGTTCAAGTAGTTTTTGTCAACTTTTGAGCTACCTCATAATTTCTCAACCATTTTTATTGCTCATTATTAAATCGTTGTCCAGTATTTTTCCTTCTAGCAATAACTGAATTTGGTCTGTGAGGTAACATATTAATGTGATTTCTTATTGGTGGATCGCGAATCTCCTACAACATGTATATCAATTGTGTATACCATAAGTTATTTTGGAGTTATTAAATCAAATAACAAGGGGATGCACCTACCGCTAAAGCCAATCTTGTGTTCGGCGTCGTTTGTAATGAATGTAGAATATACCAATTCGGGTTTTTAAGAAATCTCTTCCACAACAGCTTCGAAACTATTGAAACTGTTTGGTTGACTCCATCAATCAAAGGGCCTAATAAACTGGTATTAGTGAAACGGGAAAACAGAATTTCTCTGAGCATTCAAATTAATTTAACTAGTGTGTAGAGTAGAAACATTAAACATTTTATCTTGCAGATAGCACAGTTACTAATAAGATACTTTATACAATTTGTCTTTGCCGATCCATTTATGTCTATTGAAAACCATTTGTTGTTCCTTTCAAAAGCGTAATTTTTAAAAAATGTAACCTAACCTATATTCATCGTCAAAACGATTTCCAAGCTCTGATAGAAACATTCCCACGCTATCAGTAGCAAAAAAAATCATGTGCTAACAAAAATTTCAGGCATAAATATTTGCAGTGCACTGTTTTTTGTTTTTGCCACAAAAAGTTATTTTCCATGCTGTCTGCTCGTTTTTTGACGTACTTTAAAAGCGTGGAGTGATTGACGAATGCAATGCGTGCTGGAAATTGAGGTCGTATGAGAAATGCTTGACAAATGTGCATCAGACGAAACGAGATTAGTCGAAAAAATAAAAATATACGGACAATAAATTGAGCTATCACATGGATAAATTATTACCACTCTCTTGCTATTCAATAGTTTTGCAAATGCATTCGACGATACTTAGCAATTTTGATGGAGTACCTTACGTAGCATCCACACTAGAATGGAAATGAAACGGGATAGTACATCCACAAAACTATCTCTTTTATGGACAGGAGGAACTTGTTGAGGTAAAGTTCTCCGAGTAGTTTACTCAACAAATTCTTGGTCTAAAATCTAAATCAAAACTAATCTTGTTCTATTCCCGTTCAACATTTTGTAAGGTTCTACAGTTGACAAATAGTTCGTTACCACCGGTAAAAAAAACCATTACTTCTTCGATTAGACCAGCAATTGAAACGAGTGCGAAGCGTTTATCGACAACATCGTTCAGAAGCTCCAATACAGAAACCTAATTCATTACTAGCTGTGCTATATCGCTCCAATAAGATTGCTACTATACTGCTTCTAATGCGGGTTACTAACAAAATTACGAGCTTCATGTTTTGTTGGCCAGGAGAAGGAAGCTGGCTAAAGCAATTACGGTAATTGTTTGCTGGCATGTTTATGCAGTGAACACTTTTTATACAGAACTACATTACATTAGGGCCAGGCGCAACTTCAATTGAAATGCTTTGGTAGGATACTGACCACGTCAATGCTACCCAACGCCTTAAACTAAGCTTTATGTGAAGCTGCTTTATTCTGCCTTTGTTATGGTAGTAACCACACCTGAAATTATGTAATCGGTTGATTTGTTACTCTGAAGACTATAATAGTTCATAAATTAGTGAAAATCGTCTGGAATACATCCCACCTTCTCTCTTACCCAATTACATTTTATTGAACACTATTAATTTTTGTTCAGTCAAATGCACTAGCTCCTTTGTGCGGAGAATGAGAGTACA
Organism: Protonemura montana; assembly: GCA_947568835.1. Classification (NCBI taxonomy): domain Eukaryota; kingdom Metazoa; phylum Arthropoda; class Insecta; order Plecoptera; family Nemouridae; genus Protonemura; species Protonemura montana. The sequence goes on along the minus strand of OX387602.1, from coordinate 26,013,302 downwards.
ATCGGCCTGGAGTGGCTCTTGATGTTCCTGTTGTCTCATTTTCCTATTCGCGCGTCTCTATGCTTGCATCCGACAGAATCCGCACAGTGTGCCGTGCCAAATGCCGGCCATGAGTTCGATCTATTCAAAGAAATCGCACTTGAGACTCTAGCTCAGGCCTCGGCGACAACAGAAAATGAAAGAACGCCATGGAACAAAACGTGGTTCAAAGAGCATTTTAAAAAACCTTTCCCTTGTCATCTCATATATATAAAGCTGCTTTGGAGGCATGCTTGAGATATCTCGACTTCGGTGGAAATTTATTTGCTCTCGTACCGTACCTACATTCTTTGACAGGCATTTTGAAAATGTCGCTCGCGATGTTTTATACGATCAGGGCGATTTTCGTATAGGATCGAATCAAGGCGAGATTGTCAAAGAAACGGAAATCGATTTTTATGCCAAACCATATTTTTGTCATTTCATCTCTTGTGCCAGATATACCTGACTAACTTTTCAGTTTTGGTTTGTGACGTGTCGTGAGAACCAGAGATTGATGCAATCATGTTCAGTCAATTTACCTTTGATTCACTAGTTTTTGAAAAGAATACATTGATCTCTAGATATTCAAACTGTTCAATTCTTCGTGAGAATCACAATTCAGACAACTTCCTTTTGATGTCCTGTATTGTGGACATAGAACGAGTATTTTAAAATGCACGATTTTGTCAGAACACCTGCTTCTTTCAACCGTTATTGAAAGTACTTGCTTTTCTGATCGAAGTGCGGACTTAACATGAATAATGATTAGCTTGTTTGACGCACAGTTCTCAAGAATCAAACGATCAATCAGGAATATTAATACATTTTATTTATTATCGAACAGTGTCGGTCGGATAGTCGAATCACGCCACATACTGGCACGTGGGAGTGGCCACATTTCGTCGACGTCCTGCGCAAAGTTAGTCCGCATTTCGCCTTGCGTTAGGTCACGTTCTGATCACTTGGTGCCCGAAGTCAGCGCGACGCCGACCATCGACGACGACTCCGACGCCTCTGACAACGAGTGTTCGGAGATTGGTGCATCATTAGGCTGTCGTACTCGAATTAACGCGAGGACTTTCCACCTGGTCAGTTTTCTGTTGTTTTTTTTTAGCTTTCTGCTTAACTTTTTTGCAAGTCTGCTACCAAATTATTGGTCTCGCACTTACTCTGTAGAGGTAAAATGTATTTCATTTGGTCAGAAAATAATGACGCACACCTCTGTCTGTCATCTATATTTTCCACGCAATTGTGATTTATTCTGGTGTTTACGCAATTGGGTATTTACTGTATAATCTTTGCACCCCATATGGTTCGTCGATGCATTCCAACAATTTATTATTTTAAGATGGTATATTGTCTAAAACAATTCATGGTGAAATTTATTTGCTGCAATTTTCACTGTCGTGCTGAAGCGGGTCTCGCAGATGCATCTCCCTACTGCATTAAAGTGCACTGTACCACATGCATCGCATAAACTAAATCATAAAAATATATATATTGTATATTATAGTTGATGGCCAATTTCTTTGCGAGTCTTCCTATAATGCAATCTTATCTGCAAACGCTGTAGCCATTTTTTAAATAACTCGCGTGCATTATTCTTCACCATGTTTACGATTTTACTCACAACTGATGACATTTTTGCTTTATTTACGATAGCCTGTACTTAGATAACAATAGGTATATCTACATTATAGTGTGCATGCCATAACGATAAAACATAAAGCAACTCGCTCGAGGATAGAATTCGCAGCTCTAGCGATCTCCGTCCACTTTAGCCAGGGGTGTTGCTTTACTTGTATGTTTAACGGCATCACGTGTTGCTACTTATCAAGGGCGTCGTGCATTGTCTGTGCAGTAACCTGCATTGCACCTCAGTATTCCCCTAAGACTGCAGCTTGTTCTCATGCTCAGTCTGATTCCACACCAATGGTACCTTGCGAATGAGGAGATACGGTTTCGTGTTATTTTAAAGTATATTCATTTGACTGCACCAGTCACAGCTTAAATATTTGCTTGTGGTGTTCTCCGTTGAAAGCCGTAATACTCATGTGAAATAGATTCAAATTAGCTTAATATGCTTCCATCTCTGCATTTTATTCTCTGCAGTATCACTAAATTTAGCGGGGCTGTAAACCAACTTTTAAATGCGCCACTTAATTACGCTTAATTTCCCTGGATACGTGTCTCTGTGCAAGCGCCGAAGGCAACTCGATATCTCGATTTTTCACGAGTCTCCTGCCAACTGGGCTGAAACCGAATCACGAGTCTGGCAATCCAAAACGGCCAGGATTGTCAACATTTCTGAATAATTCAGTGGCAGAAATTCATTGCTTTGAAGCAAATTTGATCAACTGTCCGGTTTAGCATCATGTTCAATAATTCCACCACTCTTGGCCTGGTAGGCCCGCGGTTAGTTCATTGACGGAGCACAAGCTCTTAGGTTGTACCAGGTGGTGGCTTGGCGCACTGACCTGCTTCATGCCGCAATTAGACCCATCATCGCTCCATACCATCTCGGAGCTCCTTCATCCCGCAGTTCACGTCTTCGTATCGAGCCGGTCGCTCGAAGATCGGCTCTCGCTCGTTTAAGTTGGTCTTAAGACGGGCCTTCTTCGCGGTCGTCTTCACGACACTGTGATGCCAGGGTGGCAAGGGAAATCTTGTGTTTATTAACATGTTTACAACATGAAATGTGATTTAGTGCCTACAGGCAGTGAGTTGAGTTTCTTGTTCATATTTTAGAAAGGTATTGAGCAATTTTGTGGCTTTTGATATTTCGGTAGTTGGCACTTTGTTTCTGTCGTGAGACAGCAACTCCAAACAAGTGAAATTATAGGGCTTCTTGTTCTCAAGGATTCAATATAGGTGCATTTTCTATCAGGCATGGAATTAGTAATTAATTTGTGTGGCTTTGGTTTTAGTAACATGTGGTGTGGAAAACGTACCGTAATTGTATTTTAGAAAATATTGTGTGTCCTCGTAATTTCCTCGAAAAAGGCACTTAGAAAGAAGTCTCATTAAATTAACTCATGCGAGAAACACTTCTTCGTTATTACGCATGTTGAAATTTACATACTTTATTTAAAACAAACATACCATGCGCGCGGTAATTGCAAAGTGCACTCAATGGCTTTTCTTAAACGCTTTAACGAGGTCGGTACGAAAATGTAAATGATTTTAAAATTGAAATATTGACCAGATGATTCGAGGAAGGATGCCGACATGTCTGCAATGTTTGTGCATTAGCCGCGCTCAGGTGCCGAGCGTTTGGAAGCACCTGTGTGACGTTAGCATGAGTGTCGTTAGACCGGAGCACATCATCATTATGTCACGTGTTCTGAAGGAGTTACCTAACCCTGCAGGCAGAATGCTGAAAAGAGGGCGTTCGATGTGGAACTTGACAAAATGCATGCCTATAAACTTACGAAATACGTTCAGTATGTGCATCTAACAAAAGTAAAGAAACGCTATTGAATGCACATTTTATAGTTTTGGTAAAAGAAATGTGTTCTCGGGAACAGAACACAAGAACACGTGATCCAATTCAGGCTAGTCGTTAACGAGCTTAAAGGGACTGCAAGGCTGTTTAGGTCTATTCGGTCTCTGCTGTTTAATAGCCCAAATAAATCTTAAATTTCCGGATAACACGAGGAAATCGATGAAAACAAACGACATTAAAGGTTGAAGTTACATCCTTCTTAAGACGAACGAAGCTTTTCCTTACGTGCGCTTTAATCTATGCCAATAGTGAAATATATCGACTCCCTCCCACTGTAAGGCTGGCGACCCGAGTCGTAGAAACTTTGCGGTTTGGGTGTTGGCATTTCGGGGACCGCGTTCGATCCTTGGCAGGATCTATCGAGAATAAATCGCCAGGCTATCTTACGAGTCGTCTTTAAATCCCAGTCTAGGCTCGGGACAAAAAAAGGGAGAGCGCCAATTCCCTGCAGCTTTAAGGTCGACGGTCCGCCAAATGCAAGCACCATTCTAGCAAAAACCAGCCGGATTCGGGTGCACTAAAGTGAAGTCGCAAATCTTAGAAGACACAGCGGTTATAAATGAGTTATAAATTGCACACTTGCGTGCCTTAGAGAACGATTAGTTAATTACTGGACTGAAGCTGACATGAGGATAGCATCATTGACATTCCTTTCGCAGACAAAATTATATACAATTTCCCTATTTTCCAGGAAGTTTGTGGAATGCTTAGCGGCATGTATCCGCACGTAAAAATATCGTCGAGTGTATGCCCTTGTGAGGGACTTCTCGGACAAAATTGCCCTTATATGTTGTTGCTCCGACCGCGTAGAGCTTGTGAACCTCATCAGCTGGACAGTCAACTAATGCGATTGTCTTATATCTCAATATTATAGATCGCCGGCTGCAGGCAGGAATAAACTGCATTGTGAGGTTTTTTAGTGGATTATTGAGTCTTGTTTTCAGCGTGAAACAGGCATGTCGCATGCATTCTAATTACACTATTTATTGCAACAGGGGCGTACAAATCGTGCGGTATGATGGTTTATGCGTTTGCTGTGAGCAGCCTTTCAGTTGTGTTTGAAGTTTCAGGTGAAAACGCCAGAGGGACAAAGCAGGTTTGCCTCTAGAGAGTTTATGCATTTAAATTTCGGATTTCTTTGTTTATTTTGTTTGTTTTTTCTAATTTCTTCTAAAACTTTATCAATCAATTAAGGTGCATATACTATAGTGAGAAACTGGGTCTCTAAGTTAGATTTAAGCTTTGAAAGTTTTCAATAGTTTGAGAAAAGTGCATAAGAAAGGCAATAAATGATCACGATTTGGCAGAAAAGTGAGTGATGATCATTCGCCTGCTACAAGGATCGAAACGGTGAAGTTCGAGTCAGCTAAGCACGCCAACGGACGTCTCACAGATTGCATTGATTTTAGTCTTGGGAGTTTTTTCACGTCTCAATCCCATCCTGATCGAGTCAGACAATGATAGGATCTTCTAGTCTAGTTTTCTTCGGTACTATCGTCTCCATGTTGGGCAAGAAACGATTTTCAGCAAAATAAGATATCAAACGAATTCGATCTCGTCTTTCTAGGTTGTTGTGGAGGTGCCATTATTTGATAAACTTGTACACTGTGGGACTCAATTCTCGGCAAATGCCATTTACTCCGGTGCTAACGGCTTTTACGACTTCCCTATGTAATTTGGTAAATGCCATCAGATTTTAATAGGGCAGTTTGGTAAAATCACTCGAAATTACATAGCCTGTCTTGAAAGCCTCAGCATGGACCAGCATAATGAGGAGGTAAGATTATGAGCGGATTTAGTTGCTATAATTGCGCTCAATGCACCCTCGGGAACGTTTTGGCCTGGCTCTGATCACATGGCATTAGTAAGACGGGACTGACCCAAATGTACAGCTCCATACGCATTTGCAGAGCATACACTCGAACCTAAAACGTGAAACCGAATTGGTTGGTAAGCTGGTTTTCCATGGCTTTTCACTTGTTAGCTAGATTAAAGAAAATTTAGAGTGGAGAAAAGCTTTTGCTTCCATTAGCTCCAAGGTACCTAATATGGAAATGCTTGTGATCATTGTGATTGAAAAAAGGAAGTAAATCGTCGAGTAACTAAGTGGAAAAACGTGATTAATTTTATCTGAACCTGGAAATGTCGAAGAGTCTGCAGCGATTCTCATGTGTTTTTTACTAAATTTGACAGTAATTAATGGCTGGTAATAAGTCAACGCATTTGTTATAGCAATTGATTTCTTTGAATGACAGATGAACAAAGCAAGACAGATATCCGAAGTTAAACTTGATAACGGCTGAGTTTTCTGCAGCTCGTTTGATCTAGATTCAAGTAGATTCTGTGCGTAAGACGCTACTATTGGAAGCAGCCTCCGTAAATGATGATGTCTTCGGCGGTCTGCGAGTGACCTGTCGATCGGTGACGACCGGCCGATGATTGAATTGGCATCGGTAGACTCGAGACTAGTTGTCGATCATAATATTACATGTTATATTACGACGTTGATGTAGTCCCGCCGCGGGCGCCGCGCATGCTCCACACTGGCTTGTGCAACGTTCGTATTCAGATCATGGGCGTCCCAGTGAAGCGACGTCGCTTGAGCAGGCGTGAATGAGAGCTGAACCACATAAGCATTTGAAATCGTGTCATCGCAGGCCAATCGCTTGTCTCATGAGGAAGAGAAAAAAGTTTCTTACATCACGCATTGTGTCTCTGAGGACGTATATTCTTACACGGCTCGCGAAATTACCTGCATAATCACTGTGCTGAGCGATGAAATAATTTGCACGCGAGGAAGGAAATACTTTTTATTTTGCATCTTAACTGTTATTACCCAATGACAATTCTGGGGAAGAATTTTTGAGAGTTACGACTCATAAAATGATCTGTCTTCTCAATTGTAGAGTTATGAAAATTGGGTATTAAATGCATGCAATAATGCAAATATCTATAGGTTTATGATTGTTGCAAACAATGGCATGACTCTTCGCTCGCTCTTTGTGACGAGTGCTTCTCGTTGTGCTGGATAATTGAGCTGGAAGCTAACATGCAATATGCATGTCCATGCCGTGGTCATCCGTCAGCAATGTGATTATAGAGCCCTTTGCCTAGCTTATTGAGTTTCCTTGCTGAATATACTCCACCCTCCTCGACCACAATCAGCACAGAATTAGAAATGTATGGCAAAGCAAAAAGTCACTCTCTACTTCTAGTTTCTAGCACCACTTCTACTTGTATTATGCCGTGGTATAGTATACAAATGCTGTGATATATGTTTTGCTTTGAGTGGTGTGGGTGCCTTTGAGAGGAGATTGCGATATTAATAATAACTTATGAATCTCCCTAACGAGCAGCCACTACTTACAAAAACACTTCTTCCATTGTCTTAATATAGTTAAATATTTTACAGGGGTCCAATTTTCTCAAGTAAGCTAATTTGGGAAAACAGCTTATTTGATTCATTCCGTTTGTAGTCACAGAAAATTGGGGGAAAGGGTTCAGAAGAAAATTCACCATCTTTCACCAACAAAGAATTTTCCCCAAAGAAATCATGGTGGAATTACATTTTCTCTCAAGCAACAGTGAAAACGTTTCAGGGGCTTTGTTGTTAATTTTCTTTTCATTGTCCTGCCGTGAGATTGCCATAACTGACATTTTGGAGTGAAGTTATTTGCTGTAAATATTACCGGTTTAACTGAAAAAAATATATATCCTGAAAATACACAAAGGTATAATTTTCTTCGAAATTCGAAAGCGCAAACACACAACCGGCCGCTATGGAAATCCTATTTATAGCCTGCGTTAAAGAATATTTCAATATGGTTCATATCAGTTTATACCCATACAGCACACGGACATTGTATGGACATACCATAAACATCCCGTCGGGACATAAGGGATATTCGTTTTATATAAATTGGACGTTGTAGGGATGTACGTGGCAAGTACTTATGTCTCACTTTTTTACATCCCCTGTACGTCCCAGGAATAATCCACCGGATGTCGCAGGTATATACCAGGGATTTTCTTATATATATGCCACGGACGTGCCTTGGAGGTTCCAAGGGATGTACCACATATATCGTCGGGATATTGTCTGCATATCGATTTTATGGGATTTAATGAGTTATTTAAAAAAAACTAAAAATTCTGTTGCATATTTATTATTGTATTGCAGTGTACAAAATTCGACCTACAGATTGGTCATAAAATGGGGTAATCAAGTGGATGCTATGCTAAACATCACGTTAGAGGCAACATGGAAAATCTCTTGTCTAGGCAATATAGTAACTAATGTTAATGATAAGATTCTCCTTAAGTTTCTAATTCTTCGTTCTGAAGATAAGGACATTTCACATAATAATATTGAAAGAAAATGGGAAGCAGCCACACACAAAATATCTTCCCTCATAGGCTCAAACCAATCACAGCCATCATCGGCATTGGTAACACATGTTTGGCAAAAATAATTATAATTGCTGTTTAAGCCAACGGTAGGTTGAAAAATGACATCTTTTCTGCCAACTAATATGTCTTTACGGAAAGATGATATGAAACAGATATACATACATTTTTCACGTCTTGATATTGATAGAATATCGGTATCTGACAACGGTTGATATCATCCACGCAAAGTCTTAATATTGAGAGAAAATTGAAAAACAGTATCTCTCGTACCTCACAGCCATCGTCGGTATTGGTAACTTCACACACCCAAGCATACAAAGAAAAATGAGTAACTCTCATCCCGGACTGGCATCAATGGCTTGATTAGCAACTAGTTACGATTCAGAACCAAAATAAAGTGAAAATAAAATCTCTCTTACCTAACTGCCATCATTGGCTTGATAATAATGGTTACGATACAAAACCAAATGTAGGTTGGAAAAGGAAATCTCTCCTTCCTCAACGCCATCATTAGCTTGGTAACTATGGTCATGAAATATAACTAATTTGCACTTGATCATTAATACTATCTTTGTCTACCACTGGGCAGATAATTGACGATCACAATAAAGATTTTTACAGAATATATGATCATTGGAAACTGTATCTAAGAAATATACTGCAAGAACTGCATTTATAAATACAACACTCGTAAAAGACAAAAATTTACAGGACACTTAAACTTGAGCTTAACTTAAATATGAGTGATGAAATTGTGTTGGCTGGTTGTGAAAGTTCAGTTTAATCCGTAATTTGGGAGTTTTCAGGCCTGAAAATGCATCACAAATAAATTACTGTTTTTGATAACTTATAACAACACCAAGCCATACATTATATACAAATATATTTACTTACAAAATATTAGTAGCACGCAAAAGCCGCTCCTTGGATCTAACCAACCAACATTGGATGGCCCCCTCTATCTCCTTCTCGCTGGCAGTTTCGTTGAGTTTTAGTACAGCTTCTGAAATTGGAGTAATTTATAAGCGGTTTTATTATTAATCGGGCCGATCATTCTGATGAGAATCCAAATGTAATAATTGAGCAAAGACCAATGCTTTTACATTATACATACGTTTGATGACTTTAGCAAGAGTCAGCTTGCTAAAAGAATTTTTCTTTTTCTTTCCTAGCCAACTGTAACTGACAGCTACATCTGATGTAACCACACGCTCCATAATGCGAGCAACGCTGTTCTTGACAGAACATCCCCCCACTCGAGAAAGCTCGTTTATCTAAAAAAAAAAATTATTTATTACAATTAATTTGGTATGTTGTTATTGAGTTTTTTTGCTTTGAAACAGTACTACACCACCAGTTCATTCAGATTTTTTACATACCAGGCCCAAAAAAATATCAATTTTCTCCAGTTTCTTTTCCAGGATGTCTAAACTATTCAGAGACTTGACAGGTAAAAGCAGCTCAACAAGTAGGTTTGTCCTAGCTGGTGCCTCAGTGTTGGCAGACTTGCTGCTAGCAGCCAATAGCAGATCAACGCCTGCTCGGAGCTGCTGAAGTTCGACCTTCTGCCGGGTCAGCAGACGAATTACTTCCGATTCAAAGCCTGCAAAAAAGGCATTAATAATAGTTCACAAAAAAAGAGATAGTAAACTTAAGCTGAGAAAAGGCTAATTTATTCAGCTTACATTCACGCCTGCGAGAAGGTGGAGAGTGAGGTGGCGGCCGGCTAGGTGTATCTCGATCACGTGTCGATGGAACAGTTCTGTCTTTACCAGACTGCGAATACGCTATTCTCCGGGGCTGCGACATAGAGATCTGTTTCCGAGGCTGCGTCGAGGGAGAATGTTCCTGCGGCTGTGCTACGGGGGAGTCTTGAGGCAGTGACATAGGGGAGAGCGGTGAAAAAGGGGGGAGATCTTGCAGCTGTGCTGTCAGCGATGATGCACCTTGCATTGTGGCTTTCTTATTTTTTTTCTTAGGTGGTGCTGGAAATTCATCATCGGAACTCATTTCACTGGAGTCACTGAAGTCTGTCGTCAGACGGGAATAGGTAGTTCCTTTTTCTGCTTTCAGCTGTGCAGTTGCCAAGTCAGCTAAAAAATGAGAGCAAAAATCACTTGTTTGTCGGCACCCTATGAATGTAACAAATTGCCATGCACATTTAAATTTAAATGTGGACATCAACCATGGCCAAATCAACAAAATGCATATGAAATTCACAAGTGTGAATCAACAAAAATGCCATGCAACGCGATACAACAAAATAAATCAGTTTACGTACCATACCTCCCCATAAGTTTAGCGGAATACATTGGCCAGTTCTTCTTGGGGAGGTCTTCATTCCTAATGGCTGCCAAAACTTTGGCAGTATCCACTGCTTTTGGCGGCCAGTAACATTGCTTGGTTTTCATAACAAACCATGACTGTGGTACCGCATCAACAAAAAGATTACCATTGTCGGTTATCGACACCACGCAGAAGGCCATTGTAGCAAACCTGAAACAAATATTGTGAGTTAATAAAAAGTAGTGGATCTTGGTTTTTTTTGCAAGATGCCCAGGCTACCAAGGAGAATGTACTTGGTGCTTCTCTGCTTCACCGTCAGAGCGTGAGAGAAGGGCAAGAGAAACCTAGTCTAGGGGCACCATAATTGTGTACACTATTACTGATCATAGCTTGAATTAGCTATCCATGTGGCTGTGACATAGGGGATGCTTTTACCTTAGCAATGCAGAAGAGGAAATACAACATCAGTGTTGCCTAAAGTAAACCGAACTAATTTGGCGCAAATCTTACTGATTGGCCAGAATTTTCGATTCGACAGCGTGTGCACTTTGTAAATGCCTAGCTCGGACGAGTGGATTGGCTTCTCGAAAAGATTTTCTCTGGCTTCAAACAACCTGCCAATTACAAACATTTGACCTTTTCTCGAACTCACTATGTTCTCGACAATAATAATGTCGTCCTCATCGCTAAGAACACAATTATTAGCCTGGTCAATGCGAAGAGAGAAGTTTTTGAAGTTGGCTCGTTTGTATTGGGGATCTCCAAAATCCTTCAGCAGAGGCCCATTGACATGTACAAACGAGAAAATTATTTTGCTTTCTGATTGACTGGCAGTAAATACGGATGATTGGTTCTTAATTTCTTCATAACGTCGGTGGAGCTGTTGCAGTGGCTTATCACACTTTCGGACAAGTTTCTTCAGTTCCTGCATGAAATTCTCGAAAGCAAATGCACTGAAGTTATCGAGTGCACCCAGTTTTGCAGCATCCTGCGCAATGTGGAGCAAACCATGAACATTGTGCGAAACTAACGCTTTCCCGTAAAGCTTTGCAAAGCGCTCAACAAAAAAATGCAGCAGTTCGTCAGCGTACACGTTGTGAGTGGCGCACATATCTGGTGATGCCAAAATTCTCACGGCGACATGGAGTGTCAGAAAATGGAGGAATAATTTTTTGGGCAATACTTGCAGCAACACAACCGGCCCACTGTAAAAGAGAAATTGGCGGAGCTCCGTAGCCTTCCACCGATCAATCGATTTTAAATCCCGAGGCTTTCTGGCAAATTCGACCGGAACACAGGTTTTTAACAGTAAGAGTTTCGCAGTAACTCGATTGACCTGCCCCATGGACAGCTTCGTTGGCAATTTTCCACGCATCCAAAGAAGAATAAGTTTTTTTGTCACTCCCAGGCAGATGAGGTGCATGTAGTCCAGTGGAAATTGGGACACATGTCCAAACCCTGGTATGGTTTCCAGTGGAGAAAGACCAACATGATGTTCTTCTTGGCGGTGCTGTTGGAATGACGCGTCCGTTCTCAGTTCGATATTTTTACTGTATGGAAAGCACACTCTATTTTCGATGTAGTTTCCACGTTGGGTGCACTTGGTACAGCTGTAAAAACCCGAGTGTCCCTTGGTACACGTCACAAAAGATTTAGCCGGGGCATCACATATAAACGATGTGGTCTTGAATTGCCTCACTTTGCCCTGGATTGAGATGCCATTGGATGTTAGGTTTACAGCCTCTTCTACAAATTCTCTCAAGAAATCATGTGGAGAATGTGGCTTTACATCCCCATGGTAGCACCCAATGAGAAATGGTTTGTTGGAAATTTCTCGCACCAGTCCTAAAATTGGCCACAGTTGGCTGCCCGAAGCTTTGGCAATTGGAAGACCATCTATTCCCACAACGAGTTTGATGGTTGTGGGTATTTGTCTTTGAGCAATACTAATTTTGCCTAGCAAATATTCAATGCCATTTTTTATCCCGTGGTGCCAGTATTTACCGGGATAAACGTTTTGAACGCCGGTGGAACGGGGAGTCCCAAGTAAAATGCGTGCATCTTTTGGAAGGTTGACATGGCATGGGTGTGAGTGTAGCACTGTTAGTAAATTGTTAACAACACTATGATGCACATTATCTTTCACTGCCCAGGAAGCCAGTAGGTCTTGGAACGACTTGTCAACTGAATCGAATCGCACATCTGGATCGCAAAACTCACTAGGCTCATACTGGTCGTTCAAAGGTCTTTCGATGGTCGAGGCTTGCTCATCAAAACTTGACTCTTCTGAAATATCAGAGCGTTGGTCTGATATCAAACTATCTACATCGGCGGCATAAATCGGGCTCTGGACAGGAGAAATCTCATGACTGGAAAAAAGCTGAGGGTCGTCACTGTCAATTTCTTCAGATGAAGATGCCTGATTAATATATTGAAGTGCTTGGCTCGTTTCCTGCGCTACAAGCCTGTCTCTCTGTCGGTGGGATTTTAATTTTGTGCCACTCATGGTTGTCTTTGAAAGAAGAGCTGGAAGTTCAAGTGTTTCTGTAGAAACATTCTCAGTAAGAGGCATCTCTAGCAATAAACCCAGAGGTAACTACAAAGTATTGCATATTAGCCGGCTAGGCCAAGGATGACTAAGCCACTACCCTAACAGAAGCATACAATATTGTAAACTCACCAATAAATAAATTGTAAGCCAGGAGCTCAGACCCTTGCTCTACAATACTGCTGTTAATATTAGGTTTTCCTCTCCACAAGAAAAATTAAGCTGAGCTGAAAACAGAAAAGTGAATAGATTTACAGGCTAGGTGTCATTTATTAAAGTAGCTTACGAACCAAGTAACTAGTAAGGTCCATGAGGCAAGGCAAGGCAAGATAACCTTACAAAGACGCTGTAAAAGTAATAGTATTATGATATCAAAATATATAATGATTAAGAATGCATCTTACCGTTGTATCCTCAGATTCTGTTGCTTCTTGATGCAAAAATCCACAAGGCAAAATCCACATAAAGCCCGAAATCAGAATTGTACTCAGAGATCGTAGCACTGCGAGTCGAGCAATCACTGAACAGGCAAGATGGCTTCTATGTTTACATCACGTGACAATATTGCGCTCAGTGATCGGCTTTGTTCGGTCGCTTCCGACTCCCCGTATTTTTATTTTTTGATTCGGTTTCACATTTAATTGTATTTAGATGAATTAATTAATTCGACAACCGATATGAAATCGAATCGATGATATTATATCTACGCAATCGATCCAATATTAACCACACCACCGAGCGTGGGAAAGATACGTCATAATGTGATCTAATCGTGTGGTCTGACGTCACACGAGATGAAAATAATATGTAAATGCTCTCAAATCACCGATATTTTGTTCTTAACGATCGAATGACACTTCGTGGCGCGATTCTGAAAGACGATCGAGATACAGCGTAAATTGTACGATGGGGTAGGTTGGTTTGATTCAGCTAATCGATTCAATCAACACTTTTAATAGTGTTGAAACGAGTCCCAGGCTGCGATGACAAGGGTACACCCACTTATGCTTGTTCAACCATAAAACATACACTCCTTTGCTCGTATAATCAATCAAATCAGGTAAACCAGAACATCAACACAACCGCGAAGACCCTGGCAAGCTTATCAGGACACTAACTTGCCAGATTTTAACCTTTGAGAGAGATAAACGACCAGAGTAGAAGGCTAAGTGTAGCTAAAAACTACGCTTTGACTCTTACAAGAGACTCTCACGCAAAGTAAAATGACCATAACGACTGTTTGATATAACATTCAGATACCTATTGATCTCGTCTACATTTTATATAGACGTTTCTTTCAGCATAGCTAGAAAACTGAGCGAGTAAATGACAAAAAACTTGGATCACCCAAAATTGTTTTTTTTGCAAAGTAAGAGATTCAGCCATGGTTTCATATTGTGAGCTCGAGAAATTTAACAAATTTGAAACGATCTTGAAACTTATTTTGTCGGAGGTTTCGTGAGTTGAAATTAACATAGATTACTCATTTTTCATCGCTGAATCGACTGATCAACACGGCATATCTATGCGTTCCAAATTGACGTAATAGTTTGTGAAATATTAGACAAAGTATGTTTGAAAAACTTACGAAGATAATATTGTGGTCCATTGCCGAATGTCCCCGGGATATCCCCACAATGACCAATTTTAACGTGTTTTCTGGCATGTCCCCGGGATATCCTCACAATGACCAAATAAAATGGGCTAGGGATGATCCATTTCAGCATGTACCCGGGACATCCCCACAACGTACCATTTTCATAGGATGTTTTTTGAACATTGCGTACGTCCTGTGGATATCCCAGGGATATCATGTGCTGTGTGGGTAGTTGCCATCACGGGCGGATGAGCACGCATTTACTTATTCCAATATTATTTATGATGCACATAAAGGTATGATAAATGCACGAAATCGACGTCAATATGGCATCATCAACCGCTGAACATCCTAAAGTGCCAGTTTCTTGCGGCAAACTCCGTCACACTAGTTTCCGCAGACTTTCAGCTTGAAGTTGATATCCTAACCTCACATCATCGGTTTCCCATCCATCACTTGCCTCATTCCCCACCGGTCGGCTCCGTGCTATTATCTCATTTACACACACAATTATGAATTACCATGCAATGTGCATATACAATGAAGAGTAATGTTGTTACGTCCTTGCTTATAAAGTAATTGTATTCAAGATTGGTGGCTCTCGGACCCTTGGGTATCTGTTAGTACCTACTAACTTGCAGGCGCTGAAATGATTTCAGTGTAGTGCTGTACGCATTTACTTAGTTCATTTTCTTTGATTACAGATTCTGCTGTGGTCCGTGGGCGAGTATGTTGAGGGCAGGCCAGTCGTCTGTGGATGGTGAGTGAAAACTAAGAACTGTCTGCCTCCACAGATTCTGTTTCGTTGTCAGAAAGTTTCAAAGCCGTCGTGACAACCTCGCCCACAACCCCTGCACCTTTTTGTGAGAAACCATCCACACGCACACCGCGCTAGCCTCGTCGTTAATTCGCGACCAACGACGCGAGATGCCCGCCCGTGAAAATCGGCGGCCATGGCATACAAGAGTTACTCTTGGACAAAAGATGGTGTTAGACCTGGCTCCGTTTTTGTCATTCAACGGTCAACCTACACAGTTGAAAAAATAACGTCTGTAAAAACTAGACAAATCTCACTTTTACGGCACTTATTTTTTTTAAACTCTACCACGTAGTGTTAATAGAGGGTACATATCGTGAACCTTCCCAATTACTAACTAACTACATGCGGACAACTGGAATACGCCCTCAACCGTAGTTTTTGAGCATGCTCTTTCACACACTACATTTTACTGCACCAAATTGAAACACAAAACCGCTGTGCGTTTGATTGTGCGCCTCCATGCGGCCATGGCAATTACCTCTACCATCACTGCAACTATAGAGTTGAAATAGTGGTAATGCTGGACAAAAGTAATTATACCTATCCTGTTGTCAGGAGCAATTTGGTCAAGGGAGATATGCGATGATAGAGTTATTGGACATATGGAACATTGTGGTGACTATTGTTTGTCATTGCGGTACCACAATCCGTGTTTTCAGAGGATGGTCTCCATAGTAATTTGGGTGAAACACCGATGGCTGATGGTATTTCATTAATTGCTAATAAAGAATCCTCATATCCCTTTATCAAACCCTTCTACCGCGTCAGAATATTGACAATCAAACCTTTTTGTTTGAAATTTCGAACATTTGATAGCGATAATTGAAGTTTCAAACTTTATAAGTGATCCACCAGAGTAAGGTGGGGTCGACTTATCCAAACTTCGAGCGGAAACCTCGTTGATGCTTTCTATATTTCGAAAATCGAGCTTACTCAAAAAGGCTCCTGGTGTATCTGTAACCTCATCTTGCCCAACTTTTTATCTCGCATGAAATCCATTTTACAGTTTTTGCAAGCATTTATACTTAGCCACCTCTCGGCTCTTGTTACTCGCATCCAGACGATCACCGTAATGCCTGAAGTTCGAATGGATATCGAAGTGGAATTTGGTAGGGAACGTACAACCAGTCTGCAGTGAAACTACTCTGAAAACACACCTCACCAAGCCAAATGCATTTCTACTCCACCAACATGTACCACTCGAAGTTGATGCTGTCTCTTTTTTTATCAAGAGCATAGATCTTTGTGGGATTTACCCTTCTTTCCATGTCGGTTGTTTTGCTACGTTTCACGCGACTTCGGCGACTTTGGGATTGTCAGCGCTAGAATGGGAAGGGTCGAGGAAAGCTTCCTCTCAGTTCCAGTCCTGGCCCAGCTCAGGTCACTTCCTCTCCTTTCTGACTTTATTTCCTCTAGCTCCAAGTACGCCAAGTAGGTACTTTAAATAACAAAGTTGTGCAAAGCATAAATCCACGAGCAAAAAAAAAAGGTGCCTCCTTGTTTTTTGTGACAACTGAACCAAAGGACAATTTGACAGAAACGGATTGTAATGTAAGTAGAGTGCATATGCTGTACGCAGATTATGGTTAGCTCGTTAGTTGAAATTATAAACGTATAATTAGCCACATCCGACATTCAGTTGATGAAAATTTAACCAGCACAAATTACGGTGCTAATCGAGATTCGTAATCGGGTTATGATTTGCCATCCGAGAATTGCGGTGCTATATAAGCACCAATCCAAGCGAAATTGAAACATTTATCGGTCTATATCCTCCACTAGTGTCAACTGTTTTACAATAATTGACTCCAATTTGCGAGAACAGAGTACGGTATTTATTTCGAAGACCGGTTGAAATCACAAGTACTATTGTCCTATTGTCTATATTACTATTGTAAACAAATACAGTTTCTTCTTCCTAAATATCCGAATGAATGTGTTCAAAGATGGGGTTTTTTGTGGGGTTGAGAGTTTTCATCACCATGCGTTGGAAAGCAACAGCACGTTGGTGTTCGAGCGGTGCCGATGAAAAGCGTGTGGCACTTTTCAGAGCACTCACGGACGTGTTGACATGGCAACGTTGACAGTGACAGGTGCCTGACTTGTAGCTTTTGATGGCCTAACCGGTGAACTAATCAAACAAACTATGGACAGAATACGGTAATGGAAACAAGAGTACATTGAATAACCAGTATGGATGTCATGCCGATGGTTCAAATCTGTATCTATTTCTACGAGCCGATTCAAATAAGCAAATAAAAGTGCTAAAAAACGTTGCATCAGAAGTGCATCTGTCTGACTTCCATTTTGATTTCTATAGTCCGAGAATGAATAAAACAGGCCAACACCACTAACACTTTGTAAGTCTAGAATATGGCTGGAATAACAGGCGACGAAATCACTTCTCACTTGAGTATAAAAATGCACAAGTTCCATAACAATAATGCTATATATGGCCGTGTGGAGCACTAGCGAGTGCACGTACACAAGCAGACAGTTTAATTCTTGGGACTTGGGAGGCATTAGAAGACGAACAACTGTCACGTGCGGTTTAAAGTTTCAACAAACTGGGGCAAAGTTTCTCAGTTGTGAGTTGTGACTAGTTTCTTCCTCCAGAGTGCAGTGCTGTCGCGGGGTCGTCACTGCACGTTAGCCAAGGAAAGATGACGGATAGCC
Organism: Protonemura montana; assembly: GCA_947568835.1. Taxonomy (NCBI): domain Eukaryota; kingdom Metazoa; phylum Arthropoda; class Insecta; order Plecoptera; family Nemouridae; genus Protonemura; species Protonemura montana. Next base: position 25,995,439 of record OX387602.1, on the reverse strand, counting down.
GCGACGTATTCAGCCGTCAGTGCCAGTACTTGTTTCGGTGGTACGCCTAGGCAAGGGAACTTCCCAGCTAATTGGGCATGTCTCACAGCTCGTATTTGCGATTCGCAAACCTTAGTTACTCTTGACAACTCAACTTTTAGCAATTCACGTTTCCAAAAGGTTGGAAAAGTGCTAGTTCCTTATGTTAGAATGTTTAAGACCTTCATAATAATCAATTCCCGGATGCCATCTCTGCATACTGATGTGAGCTCACGAGGATCAGGGGATGCAATTGGACAAGATGAAAAGTATAGTAGCTCTGTTCAATGAAGGTCGGGCCCCGAGAGATGTGAATTGTAGTACCTTGTAACAACCAGCTAAACTAACCCTAACAAGCTAGAAATAAAATATAACAAACATTAGTTGTTTTTTTCGTCTCTTTCTGACGAGCTTTTATAGGTGAAAAAAAAATAACAACTGGCGTCGTTTCAACAGAACGCTGTTTGATGAGAGACACGGAGATCTCACGAAAAAACGTCCCGAGTCGGAAATTGAAATTATTGTCCGTTTTGTGTTGGTGTCTGTGTGTGTTTCCTTAGCAGGTGAAAAAAAAAATCCGTTCACTTTGTGTGCTCCGCTTTTCTTTGTGCCGCCTTGCCACGTGCGATGTATACGAGGAAAGGAAGTGGAATTTGCGATGTCAGATGCATTATTTTAATTAAAATCTCACTTTAAGTGCTTGCAGCGCTGAGAAGTTCAATTAGTTTTGGTCTATATACGGGGCTCCATAACATTCGACGTACGTTCGCCGAACGAAGCAGTTTTCTGTTTGATTGAAAATAAAATGCAGTCTAATTTTATTTTTTTATATAAGGTGTATATAGCTACCATCGCATCATTTACAACCAGTATACAATAAGAAAAAAGTACTAAAGCATCTGTCGTTCGTGTTTTGAATTGCCTGTCGATTATCGATAATGATAAATTCTATCAGTGAAGCCATTAGATTCGATTAAAATCGTTCAATTTTGCTGCCCATTATTTCTCATCTTTAATTCGCTAGTGAAAGAGTAATCTTGTTACGATGGTTTTTCACATGCAAGTTCGTTTCAGATTGGCTGTTCAGATTGGGCAAGTTTTCAGATTGGTTTATAGTGGGTCTAACCACGGCCCGGTGCAAGAGGAGAGAGCAGCCCGATAAACAATTCAACATTTGGTTGAAACACTATAAAATTATTTGGCTTTAGCTACGTCGGGGGTGCAGCAATATGTCTCCCTAGTTGTTACTGTTTGCACTGCATAGCCAAATGCCACGATGCCACAGAACGATACAGCTGTGCGAAGTGGTTAGGGGGTTGGGAGGGCCTCTCCGCCCCCGTCTACCACAATGTGTTTAGGCTTGTATACCATTAGCTGACCACGAACGATGGCAGAACTCGCTCTTCTATATTTGCTTTTGTTTCGAGAATTCTGCTCTGCAAGAAATTCAAACTAACAATCGATATTTCCTCTCGAATCAATGGCCATGCGATTTCGATGCTTTGAGTGGACCCTTCGGCGAAGCACTCGGCGCCAATATCGTTGATTGGAACTGAATTTGTAATTCTCTTTCACGAGCACGCGTTTACAAGGTTTTATTTTAGAAGTGACTTCGTGTTTGGCAACACATTTTAAAGTAACTCTTGGCAGGAAAAACGAGGGTTTTCTGACGTTTCAGAAAATGCCTCAAGGTTCACATGTTTATAGGACCTATTCCTTTTTTTTCAAAGCTTACCTACAGGCCATATTCGTTCATTACCCCGTAGAGTCATAAGTTTCAGCACCGGGACCCATAATGTAAATGATAGGAAATACACGAAAGGTAAGTAGCTCGTACATCACTGTTATATGTGAATTGGATCATCGGGTCCACAGGAAAAATGACGCAATTTTTCCTCAAATATCAGAAAACAGGGTGTATGAATGAAAGACACACAAAACATCGGAATGATTTCCCTGAGGGTACCGAACCAGTAGGACCAAGTGCAGGCAGCATTTCACCCGATGCCAGCGCCGTGCAAAGGGCGAGTACGAAACGCGAAAATCTCAAAATCCTTTTTCACGCCAAAAGAATCCAGGCCTATGGTGGAACGTAGCGCACTGAGGGGGCGAAACATTTCGCATGTCACATTTTCAAACACTTTAATAGAGAAATTCAGAGGTTGGAATTGTCGAAAATATTATTTAAAAAAAATAAACGCGATAGTTAAATGTGAATTGAGAGCAGAAAATATGCAATAACAAGTTCTGGAAACGGTAAGGTTTCCTCGGTGAAAATTAGAAGACCATAAAACTTTAATGAATGTTTCCCAACGGTAAATGATTACTGAAAAGTCCGATTGACTGTGGTATTTAGTACATTCATTATAAGTAGGTAAAACTCAATGTGGGTGCATGCAACTGTATGCAATACTTACTCTTGTATCAAGCAGGAAAGGAATTCTGATTGCATGGGTAGATGGGGAAGCAGTTTAGAGAGGAATTCGATTACTGACCACAAAACACATTTATACGAGGTCTTCAGTCATCTGATAAAACGATGTCCCCCATCGCTCGTCCATAACGTATGTGCTTGCTGATGATATTACTTGTGTTATTTGCAGTACATGCACTTTATAGTTTACAAATTACAACCCTTTGTACACACCGCAGCAAAGTGCACTAGAATTGTTCAGAACGTATGACTCCAACCAAAAATAGTGCAGCGAGGTGTGCACATTTGGTGCACATTAAAATCGAATCAAGAAGACTCTTGTATCTTATTGTATGGCGAGCTCGGTGATCCACGATGAAACCACATTGCAGCGCAACGGTATTTCACCGCTGGCATTTCGGGCAATGAATATTCTCTGTGACAAATTGTGAGCAAGGATAATAATATGAACGACGACGTATGTATACACACACACACCTGCGGGCGACCACAAAGACGAACTCAAATTAGGATGCGCCTTTTCTGTTTCATATAGAACACAATTTCGATAAAAAAAAAAAAAACGGGACCATTGAAACGCGAAAAAATCCCGTACCCGGCCCAACACCAAACACTATGAAATGGATGGGGTTTATTTGATGACGCCTATAAAGCAACGAGGCGTTGTGCGTTCATTCATTACACCCTTGATGCTGGATGAGAATTACCTACCGGCTATGACTGGAAAAACGTTGGACGTGCTCGTTTCCCCTATTTCCATTCTGTTCCAGATGAAAGCTGTCGCCGGGTAGGTATTGAATTATTGCCAATACACAGCGTTCAGTGTGGCATTTGCATTTGGCCGGTTGTCGTACTTTTCCTAGTTCCATGGGACACTGCTCGAAAGTGTTACTATTCAACCGTGCTTTGAATATATTTCGCATAAAGTGGCTGGAATCAAGATGACCAGTGGTAAAAAAAAACTCTTGTTCGAAACTGAATATTGTCATCGATATGGGCATTTTTAAACCAGCTTTACTTCCAGTTTGCGATCGATTTTAAACATCATACCTGCATGTGTGTGAATTTTTTTCTTGAAGTTTGAACACTTTGTTGACTTAGATTTAAAATATTAGAGAACACTGCTCTGTCAACAGCAGACCAGTTGAACGAAATCAGAATCGAAATCGACTTCAAACCGATGAGTGCATACGAAACGGAACATACTTGCTCGATGATTTGTCCCCATGGATAATATACAATATTTTGTTGTACCATTAATTCTAAACCATAGGTTGCCAAAGTGTCATAGAGCAATGACACTCTAGTTTGAGTTCGTAACCTCAGTATCTATATGCTCAATACTAGCAAATACAGTTGACTTATGCTCATTTTTATTGGCAGTGTGTAAGCTAAACTACAAATAAGCACTAGAAATGTTTTAATTTCCTTACCTATTTTACTTATTCAAGATGTCGAGCAGAGCTGACGAGAGAAACTCTGAGGCGGTCAGTTCCATCGTTGAGTAAACGCACTTAACGGTTCCATGGTTCGTTGGCCGACGCGAATCCACCCTTTCCAGCTCACAAGTCCTTGAAATTTGATGAACTTTAGCTATGAACTATGCCATACCACAAAGCACGACCCTGCATCGAAATGTCAAACCTCCATAATGAGCTTCAACAGTTAAAACATAGAATACAACACAAATCAAAGCTCTACACATGTGCACAGACATTCATCGACGGCCGCCATGACGCTTTACTAACTATATGTCGACCGCTGTCACGTGACGTAATTTTGCGGAGCACTTTATACATGTGTACCAACCTCTACCTATTTACCATGAACTCTAGAGCACGGTGCTTTGAGCATAGAAATTCAAGAATACATTTATTTACCACTGAATTGAAGCAAATATTTCTTAAAGATCATTTTTTAAATCTCTTCATTCGATGTTTTCTTTTCTCTTCTTATATTTCCATATTTGTTCTTTTTTCAATTTCTCCCTCCAGCCAATTCGTGTATTTCCTAGGCGCTTTCCAGCTTATCTAGGTAAGGGCACACAGCACCTATAAGACCTATAAAACGAATTTACAAAAACTTGTGAAAACTCGAAGAAGGAGATATTCATTTTCTTGTAATCCGATTCAGGATTGACCCAAATAATGACACTAAAATAATATATAATGCTACTTTTGATATATGTGCGTCTCATAAAACACCTATTATGTTAATACCTATTGAATTATGAGTGGAAATCTGGAGACGCTACGAGCGTGGAAGAAAATCCTGGAATATCCTTCGCAGTTTGTTTCGGGAGGAGGGGGAATCCTGGAAGACCAGCAGTCATATTGCGGAATAAAATGGCATCATTCCGCTAAATATTACAGTCATTTAGAATGCATTTAACTGGAAATAAACGTTAGTCAGTTAGAAGGAGATATATTATTTAAATTCTCAGAGACGGTTGCCTCTCGTTGATATTCGCAACGCTTAGAGATGAGAGGCGGAGCTGAGAAAATAAGCATCATCTACATAAATTTCATTAAAATTATTATTAAAGTTTTTGTCATAAATCTGGTGTTTAAATGGGTTATGTTATCCATATATTACATGCATACATCCATAGTAAGCAGTAATTCTGAGACGTAACATTTTTATAGCTAATTTTTTTTTTTTTAGTGGCATTTAATAGCCACCGATATCATGTTCTCGGTGTGTGTTATGATTTCATTCTTCAGGCTCAGTGCAAGGAAAAATGTCTGTACATTCTCATGATTTTTTTCAAGCTCAAAAAGCCAGTTTCAAATATCAATATCTTTCGTTTCAATGGAGTAACTTGCATGGAAACCTGTTAACTGTCAACTTAACGGAAGGAACTATTTCAATTAGCAGTAATTTCGATCTATTTCTAGAAAAATGATCGAAAGAAGTAGCCTGTGAGGTAAAATATTCCTTGTTTCCATGCTTTCGTACTTCTGGCAGATGCCGCTGGTATGAAAGTAGCTAATTGAACAGAGCTTCTATTCATCCACCAATTGAATGGGAATTCAACGTTTATTCATCGTGTTATTTTATTATCAGAGTGCCAATTGGGTGCACACAGAGAACATGAAAATTTGGCAAAGCATACGATCAGCAAGAGAACGTTTTGAATTATTTCTGGAAAACAAAAGAAAGCAAAGAAAAAATAATGTCTTTGTGCGAACAAAATGGCAGACTGTAAATTTATTCAAATAAAAAAATAAAAAAAATATCTTCGCCGAGTGCCTTCTGCGTATAACTGAGCATTTTTTCATCATCCAGAACTTTTGAAAGGCGAATGCTGTTAAATTTGCAATACCATATGCACCTTCGTTGAAATTGTATTTACTTTGAAATAGAATAAGTATCGCCGTGTTTTCGTCTCACAATTTCAGAAAACTTTTATCTTAGGGGAGGCAAGAGACTTTGGAAATGTTAAAGGTAACACTTACATCTATGGTTTCATGTTGATGGCAACACCTATAACTGAACGTGGTATAAAAATAAAATGTAATACATTTCAGCTGCACCCGCGTGTGAATGCCTTGACAGAAAACCTGACACGTACAAGACTTCGGTCTAGCGAAAGAAATAAACCAAATGCTAGCTCCGGGCTTAAGAACGACATCACTCTCTCATTGCTGAATAATTTGTGATTTCAAGCTGGCACTAGGTTTTATGTCACCCGGCGAAATGTGTTCCCGCTCAGTAATCCACTCTAGCACCACGTCAACAATAATAGGTACACCCCGGACCCGGTCACTCCTCATTTCCACTGCACTGGGTCTACCAGGATTGTGTCAGCAAGTTGAGTCATGGACGGTTCCGCGACCATAACCAAGACAGTAAATTTGACCTCGGAGGCGACTGTGGTGCATTTAAGAGCCAGTAAAGTCGCACACCGCCGCTGTTTCGAGGTACAAGGATTGAGCTTTACGAGGCACACGGCGATTTAGAATCTTGCGAAACAGGAAACGTGCATGGAAAATCGACTGAAAAAAGTAACTCTCTTGAAGAAATGTTCATTAGGATCGCAGGGCAGGTCATTTATCTAGCATGTCAGTAATAGCGTTTCATGAAAAGCTTCATGAAGCTATTCGTTAGAATTAGAAGAAAGATAATCTTATAACGAAAACTCCACTTATTTAAGCGTGCTTCATTGACATATCCATTCACAATTTTCATATAAATATATATATTAACATATTTTGTTGATAGTTTTTGAAAAAAAAAAACACTAAAATGAGAAACACAGATGTTCGGAACAGGTTTATTAAACTGTAACATGTAAGCGCAATTTGTCAGCGCCATGCCTGAGACATGCCACTAGCTGTCAATCCGTAGCAATTTCTTGTCCGTCTTCGTCAATCAAGAGCACTTAACCGTACACTTGGCAACAAAAATTGCAGTGAGATTCAATTAGAGTCGCGTCGAAGGAGGCGTCTACGGCGTCGTCATCGTCGTCGTCGACGGAACCAATTGCCGCTAAACGAATTACTCGGCCGTGAGTCGAGGCGTCGGCGTCGGCGTCGGCGTCGCCAAGATGATCTTGCCTGCTAATGTTGCCATGACGTTCCGTCTCAATTTACAACTGGGCAGCGCAACATGAATGACTGAGGGAACTCTAGATGCTTTTTGAAAAGCGGGTGTAAAATAACCACTTTTGCACCGTTTACTTTCGATTTCAGTTTCTCTAGTCGTGAACACAAGCTAATAACCCTCGTTGGGTTAGACCAAGCAATAACAGTGATGGTCATTGCATATTAGATGGGCATTGCAACCGGAAAGAACCCCTGTCGCGGAAATTGATGCCACCCATAGCGGTCTTTTCTTGCTCGCAGATGAAAAGTGGCAGTGGATCAATCTCTCATTCATCGTAAATCAAGCATCTGCTTATTATCAGGATCACATGTCCAGCTTCTGGTCTAGTTAAATAATTACCTTCCATAGAAGACATGCAGCTGTAGATTAGCATGAACCAAATGAGCAATTCAATGGGCCATTACCTCGATAGCAACAAAGGCTAGTGCTTCGGAACATGCGCCATTGTGCGTTGTCATTATCATTATCAATCATCGTTCTCGGTAATCCATTATGGCGATCCTGTTCTAGAGGTAAACACCATGCGAGATGAAACTTTGGTAGTTTGCTAGAAACTGCCCCTCGCACTCCACAACGTGCTTCAACAATTCTCTGCTTCATACTGTAAACTTGTTGCTATAGAAATACTAACTTCGGCGTTGATCAATCACCTGCATCTTTTATTGATCGTAATCAGTGGTTTAGGTGTAGTTTATGTGGACAATGCAAAGCATTCATGCTGCAACTACTTATTGCAACAGGATCGTGCTGGTTGTGGCCTTGGAAATACGGGAAATGTCATGTACTGCTTTGAGGTGGAAAGCCAATATTATTGTTCATGATAATAACGAAAAAGCTACGTGCAAATATCGATATCTGATTGTGGGAGGATGGGGAAGGGAGGAGGCAGGGGAGATACCTTTGAAATTTTAAAATCAGACGTATCATTTACATGCACAAACAAAAATAGATTTTAATTTAGGTGTCGGAACTCGGGATGTTGCTGGAAACCCGGTACCTGACATTCGTTTACCTTGCTCTCTTTATTTTGTTTTATAATATAGCTCAAAAGAGGATTATTTTCGTATCAAAGTGCACAGACGGTGTTTGCCCTAAGAGAGGCTGTGTAAAAGTGTATTAAAAGTTGAGACAGCCAAGATAAAACAAAGCCTATTGTGGCCTCAGCCTGAAGTCACTACACACCATGTGCCACCTCCAACAAGACAGGAATCCCAATGAGAGGCAAATCTTGTCATAGATTCTCATTTCTCTAGATCTTGTTTTCTTTTCTTGTAGAAGCTTCGACGCGATGAGGAGAGATTCCGAGTCATCCCTTTGATCTCGTCAGGTAAGATCAGCTACTCGCCTTGGCGTGATTATCCTGAAAGAATGAGGATCTGTACGGGCGTGAGTTTTAATTTTCTTCACAAATATTTATGTCTCGCATTGTAAAAAGTCTCACATGAGCTCACGACATGTAAAACTGGCAGCGTTTTGCTCACTTCGTCAGTGTCGTTATATTTCTACTGTTTACTTGCGGTACAAACTAAAAACGAATTCTGAGTAACAAAGCGCGGTAATATTTTATCAGTAATTATGCGATTTTCAGATTTCTAAACGGGATTCTATTAGATTCAAAATGTAAAAAGTCGTCCTCGTGAATTGAAACTTGGCTGTTCAATTTAGTTATATTTCGTTGAGACTGAAGTGACTGAAGTGACTGAGTATGCGGGCAATAGCGGTCCGCCCACTCAAAATTCGCGAAACATTAACCCCCCCCCCCCCCCCCCTGCCCAAGCAGAACCTTTCAGCGCGCAATGTGCGAAATTCCTCTCAGTTTTCAACGCCAAGAAGTATTTAGCAAGCTGTAAAGTGATATTACTCTTTGTCCAAAGGTTATTATTCCTTGTGGAGTTACTTCGCTATAAATAATTAGTTTATGCACGTACATTATTTCAACAGTTAAATGAAATATAACATTACCGCAACAGGGAGAATTCACTTTTCATAGCACAGTAAAATTACAACCTCTCACAAAAATGGCACTGCTCTTGTGATTAGAACAAGTATGCGCATGCAGTAATTAGCTAAGCTTGCCCCTACCTTCTTTTTTTCACTTGTGTTCAGGGAATTTGTATGCTTGCATAATTACGCGGCCCGTGCAACAGTTGGCGATGGGAGCGAGCTGTTCCTGTATCGACCCGCGGTGTCCCCGCGATCCCATGGACGGCTCCCGATTCCCGTGTCCCGAAACAAGGGCCCAGGAGTCACTGATGCGATGCGAACGCTGAGAGTGAAGGAGGAACACTTTTTAGACATCTGGGAACGCACCATTTTCTCAAAGATTGCATGCTTTGCGTTGACAGACAGCTATTTGATCTTGACCTCATTTTTGATCATGACGCGTTGCTGTGATCCCTTCGCGTGTGATTTCAGCAAGCCAGTACGTTTTATTGGCGTTCAGGATATTCATTTTTCAAATTCTTAAGCTCTGTTGCTGCGAAATTTTTTTTACCGCAAGTGGAAAAGCAAACATACAACATGTATATATTGCAGTGGAATTCTCCTAAAACTTTACCCCAATAACTTTGATTTATTGTGTGTACATACATATATATATATATATTCCACGCACACCGTATATATCTCGTAATTTATAATTTGTTTTGAAGAAAAAAAGCCTATATAATCTAATCCACAACCCACAAACGTACATTTGGCACTGCGTCGAGTTCAAGGGAAGTAACTTTAGCTAGCGCGATACCCTACCGACTACCGAGTCACGTCACCTGTGGCACAGCCACATTCTAATTAACTTCTGCTAATAATATCACTGAAGGGAGGCTGGGGATTCGTAGCAAGATTCGTTAGTGGTTAAACACCTCGACTCGTTTGGAACAGTAAATGGTTTTGAATGTTGGAAAAATAAAGGCGTCGAATCGCACACAGAATTTCTACCGATGTGGTTGGCGAACATTTCAAGCGGGTGTCTTCCTCGGATCACAGTTTAAAAAAAGCATCGCACGAGTGTACAGTTTTTCTACTAGAGTCAACTTTGGCCTTTTAGTGTTACTGGCAATACACTCTTAATAACACAGAGTATGTGGAAGTGCTTATCCTCAAAGGATAACACGTTTATCCCAAGATTTAAATTCGCCTTTCTGCAACAAACATAAATTTACCTCGCCCCTTTGTAAACTCCCCTTCCATTCTCTGCACCTGACACTATAGTGTATATTCCTTCTAGACTTGGTTATACTAGTCTTTGTCTTTCATTTTCCTCAATTTTATTCTATATTTTCTCTCATTTGGCTTCTTCCGGTGCGCTGAAGGCGACTCGTTATTTCTGCGGAACTCTCGAGATCGAGTCTTGCCACACTTACATCCGGCCTAGCAGGGGGGAACCCTACCTGGCAGCTTTGTCTTGCTTCTGAATCCGATGGTTGAAATTGTCCCAGCAAAATTAATATGAGAATAGATGCTTTGTTGCCCTTGGGGATGTAATGAACAACAGCAGAAAATGGTCTCTGCTCCGCACCTTCTACAGGCCAATGATTTTCTATATCTGCACGTCCTGCCTTGTTCTTTTTAGCGGAAATAAACACACTCTTAATAATCTTTTCTGTCTCGAAAAAAATATAAGTACTAAGCGATTTTCACTCGCTAAAGCAGTTTCTTTGGAATGCAACAAAAGTCTTTCTGTCTCTCCTCGCTTCCACTCTAAATATAGATTAATAATTTTATCAGACCAGACTACAATTACTACCTAACAACTTCAGCTATATTCAAAACAAAAACTTTCATAAAATGCCGTAGTGAATACAGATGCGCTTGTAAATTGCATTTGAATTTGATCCGCTCCGCTAGTTTCAAATAAATCCCGGGCGTGGTAAATCTGTGAAATGATCCTCCTGTTTTCTTCACGCCGTTCAAAAAATTGCGCAGTGCACGACTATTACTGTGCTATTACGATCAATTAGGAGCCTCCACCTCCTCCCCTGGCGCGCGTTCCCAGAAGCGAACTGTCGAGAAAGAACAACAAACTGCGCGAATGGTCCTGACAGTCTTATCTGGCGCTGACATTGGCTGGGCGTCGCGACGCATTGTGTCGTCGTTCCCCTGGCGTCGCGGCGCCGCTATCATAGTTTGTATTCATGAGGAGCAGTCGAGCAGCCAACGATTGAGTGTATAATGAACGTGCTAATGCGCAACACCTTATTTCTCTGCACGTTCTCCACAGAGTCTCGGCTGACATTTCCCAGCTCATTTTCCGGCGCATTGCCCTTTCTTGATCATTTTCTTTTGGATTTGACTTAAAAATAAATAAGTGTAGACTTTAACTGAGTAGGCTGTACACCTATACCTGTATCTCATCTTGAATCAATACAGTTTCAATTTCTAGTGGTAATTATCAAAACCGAGTAGAAATACAATATCACAGAGAAGCTGGCAGAAGCGTTTCGAACGATCGGTTGGAAATTGACCGACAATAAGAAGCTGGTAATGAAAGAGTATTACTTGAAGCCAACGTTGTTGCACATGTGCAACAAGTGGCAACGAAGACTGCAGTTTAGAGCTGCGTCCGCTAAGTTGCACTTGCAGTAATGTCTACCAATCGTTGCAGTGGCGCTCTGGTGCAGTTTCGAGTTCGATTTCTCGTGGATGCATTTCGACGACTGGCCATTGTAACGCCCTCTATCGTGGCGCTTCCTCTGGCATGGCAAACAAAAGAGTCGTTTTTATTTCATGAATTTTGGAAACAAGTAACTTTATTTTAGCATCTCTTCCTCCTCGGATTCAATTAGAGAGGAAGTGCACGAACAGTTTATATTATCATGTGACGCTGTTTCATAAAAAATGCAAATTTTTTTTTTCATAAATCATTGTGCAAATAAAACCCACTGAAATACATTTCATGACAGACAAGCTTCCCGTTCCATCAAAAGCATTGCTTTTTAATCCAGTTTGCTCGCTTTTTATTTGTTGTTAGCAGCAAATTATTGATGGCGGTTTGCTCTGCGCCAACGGGCAGTGATTACACTCGTCGCACGTTAATGCCGAGTCGGCGTCGGCGTCGGCAGCGACGTGCGAACGTTTTTACGCGTGTGCTATAATGTGATAATGCGTGCAGAGAATTGATGTTCGTTAAGCGTACATTCATATTTCATATGACACGCGTGCAGCCGGAATTTCATTTCATCGAGAGCTGTCCGGCATGCGTACGTAAAGGCGCGGGGCTACGCACGATGCGTGATATTTGGCAGCGCTGGGTTTCCAATGCTTTTAGCAGCGTTATCGGTCAGGAATAATAAAGGGTATTGCGAACTGGGAGAGCAGCAGTCGCGTCTGTTGAGCGCGTTGAGAAAAGTGGTTTGCCTTTTTGTCGTTTCTTTTCCCAGCAGTGCCAAACGTGGAAGTCGCGAAGACGGCACTGGTAATATCCGACAAGCGGCTGCAATTAATAGCATTGATTTCTCCCCGATTAATTCTCTTTTTTTTTGGTTGCGCTTTCCTGAAATGGGGAGGATCCTCCAAAGGGGATTTGAAGATTCGGGATAGTTCGGATGATTAAAGCTTCTGAATTGATATCCTTGAACCAGTGGACCAAAAAAGAGTTGCAAGAATGCATCCTTTCTCTTCTTTTATAACAGAACCACTTTACCGGCGAATGTGAAATATATTTCGTGAACGTTCCAGCAAATATATAGGCAAAGCATGAAGCCAAAACAAATGTGAAAGGCAGCTTTGGAAGGCATTGCTCTAATTCAAGAGCAAACGGTGACAGCGTTGTCTCCTACGTCTCGTGTTTCGCGAGGGCACTTTTCACGCTGGGTTGAATTTAAAAATCTCTGCCCCGACGCTTGCTAAGCGGCTTTTATCTTGCTATGAGAAATTCATCAGAGGCTTGTCCGTAGCCCGAATCGTAAAACTGTGAGACGTAAACGGAAAGTTGTGTCGTTTCGCTTTCGTCGCTGATAAAAAAATGTTCCTTCCGAAAAGTCCTCCAATACTATTGCCATTCGATCCTTGATGGGTCATTTCAAATACGTCTTCTCGCATTTCTTTTTCTGAATAAAATATCCTAAAAGGAAGGAAGAAAAGTTTTATTAGATAAACAACCACTTCAATCATTGTGTCGGCTGGGAACACGAATAGGCTGGAGAAGACTCCCGTTGCCCGACAATATTTGTCAAATTATTAGTAACGGGAGATCATATTTCGAAAATTTAAATCTTTTGCACGTTTGAAGGCGGCGTTTTGCGTTTGCATTATTCACCAATTCACCAACTCCAACGAGACCACGCCGCCACCCTTTTCTCTCGGGATTGCGGTCGTTACTTTTTCGGTCTAGCTTACACCAGCCCGAGTAAGCGGCGAGTTGCGAACAGGGTCAAAGTTCATTCGTGTTAAGTGCACCATGCGGTTTCCATGGGAACGATGTCTGAAATCCGCTGCCAGATTAACCCACGCTTCCCGCGATGAGACGCCGCCGTGTTCCTGCCCAACGAAACGTATTCCGGGACATGCTGCTGGATTCCTCCTGGTTTGATGTGATCAGTCCCCGTTGTTGGCACACCCACCCCATATCCGATAGTAGCACTCGCTCGCTGCCCTTTTTTGTACGTTATTTTCGCGTATTCTTACTCTCGTCGTCTCACTCTCTCTCCCGTGGGTAGCCATTAGCCACTAGAACGGGTAGTCAACTGAATATTCAGTCCGTTGGATTGAGTTAACCACGGTGAAGCGGGCGAATGCCGCGACACACGGGAGACTTCTTCTGCCTGGGCGCACTTCACTACTGCAGAATAAAGGGTCTAAATTTTGTTGCGTCAGATAATATGATGCCGTTTAGAAGATAAACGTGTAGTTTAGAATTTTTGAAAGGAAATGAATGCAGGTTTCTACAACATTGTGATTCGTGATGCATCTCTGTTTCACTTTGAATGCGCACGGAAACAAACGATTTAAAACTGATTGAATACTTTATTTGAAAAATTCTAGGAACAATTCAGCTCTGTGTACTAAATGTTTGTCGGTGGGCTTGTGTGTCAGCAATAATCCGCGATGTACGATCGTCCGTCAGCGAAATGGTGCGCTTTATTTGCCAACAAGACCGATAAGTGCTGAGATCATCACCATTCTTCAGTCTTATTAAAGAAAGTGGCACTGGAGATCATCGGCTGCGGTGTCCGAGTGGTTAAGGAGTTGGACTTGAAATCCAATGGGTTCTACCCGCACAGGTTCGAACCCTGTCCGCAGCGAAATTTTGTTTTGAACGTCGCCAAGACCTTCTTGCATCAGCATCGATCTAAGTTTGATAAATAAGTTTAAATGTGGCAAGCTGTAAATAAGCTGCGGTGTCCGAGTGGTTAAGGAGTTGGACTTGAAATCCAATGGGTTCTACCCGCACAGGTTCGAACCCTGTCCGCAGCGGAATTTTGTTTTGAACGTCGCCAAGACCTGCTTGCATCAGCATCGATCTAAGTTTGATGAATAAGTTTAAATGTGGCAAAATGAACATAAGCTGCGGTGTCCGAGTGGTTAAGGAGTTGGACTTGAAATCCAATGGGTTCTACCCGCACAGGTTCGAACCCTGTCCGCAGCGAAATATTTTGTTTACGTCCACAAGGAGAGAGCGAAGAAATGTCCATGTATCCATAGTTTTCTGGGGGATGAATCTTTTCTTAGTTTCATATCAAGGACAAGAGGAAATGTGTTAATTTTTATAACTTATACTAGTTAGGGGTATCAGGCCGTTTTACCTAATTCCAATCTCCTCAAAAGCGTACTCGACCCTCGGCTCCTGTCCGCTTCGACATTCTTCATTCGTCGGCGAACAGGAATTTTCTAAGGTCTCTGCCCTCAAGTCTCGATATGTATTTTCTTGTATTTTCTCAGAAAAAGGGAAAATGGTAATAACGGTTGTATGTCTACCATGATGGGAGATTTTCATGATCTCGTTATTTGTATCCATACATTTGAACCAATGATGGCATGTTTCAATTGCGATTCCAAACATGCAATGCATCATTTATATTCGAACAAGATCGACAATTTATCAATTTTTGGTTGGTATTAAAGGGCATTTAGCAAGGGCACTTGAAGCTCGAACAATAAGAAAAAACATGGGAATTATTCTTCGTTCGATCAAATTGGGAATATAACACAAGATATGCAAAGCCTGAACCTGGTATTTATATATCGGTCGTTTCAATACTTCCAAAGATTATTAGCATTGTCTGGAAAGTGTTTTGATACCGCGAGGGAGAATATGGAATGATGCGATTATGAAGTATCTCTAGACAAAAAGTCATTCGACTTCCAGCTTCGTACGCAGCAATGCTTTCTAGATTCTCATTGGTCTAAAGTCGCTTTATTATCCCAGCTCTTCACTTTTTAATATCGTATCACTTATAATTGGCAAATAATAACTTGGCGTGGATAATCTTTTGAATTTTCATTAAAATTTGTTTTGATTGGATCATTTCTTAATCGTACTTTAGTTTCATTTGATAAGCTCTCTGGCATTGGGCCCATCAACGGGCGTCTTTCTAGCTTGTGGTATTTGACCTTCTAATCGATACCGAAACGTTGCAATTGTTATTGGCGATCCTCTTTGCACGTGAAGAAGAATGTGAAGAATTACAAAGAAGTCAAATTCTCCTATACTAACACAAAAAACCGTTAATTTTTTTCAGGTGAGTTGTTCGGACCAACAGCTCGAGGACTCCCAACGATTCTCCTTTGATACGACACACGGATTGGATGCAAGTAAGTACATTTGCAAAAGTAGAGAGTGTGAACTTTACAATATGTATACACCCTAATTAGTATGAATATTTTACGCCAGTTTCATGATGATTTGAATTTTAGGAAATTTAATTGAAAAGCAGTTAAGTTCCATATGTGAATTTGGAATTTGATTTGAATCCAAAATACGCTTTTTTAGCCACAAAAACGTTATTAATGAACGAGCGTTTGCTATTTTTGTCAACCAATACATGTGAAATGAATACGTCGCGATATTAAACCCTAGACTCTTCCACCAAAGTATCCCCATGTCAGCAACGTGTGATTACTGATTAATACTGTCATCTGTACGGGTTAATTGCTACCTATAATTAAACATTTCGATATCAGATCCATTTATAATGCGTATGAATTGGCTTCGAGACACTCCATTTAGTTTAGAGGAGAATGCCTAAAAGATGTGGTCAAATGTGCGATCAGTGCATTTATTCATCGGGGTCCGGGGAGGATCTTCCCAGTCGTTTTCCGATTCCAGCGGATTGGCCATGTCCAGTTCGAGTTTTCTATGAGATGGGTTGTAATTCCTCGCCGGGCATCTCCTCCCCCAGCGCCTCTAATGGCAGCTTGCGAAGTGCACCCGCCCACGCCACGATTCGGAAAACAGATTTCAAATTCCTTTGGATCCTGTTCTGAATAAAATTTCAGCCAGTTAATATCTTGAAGCGTTCCTTCATTCATAATATTCGTCTAATTGCACTACGTGACGCCTTTTAGGGCGAAAAACTAACGCGCGAAGAAAGTTCGCAATTTACGAGGAAACTCGCACTCACTGTGATTAAAGAACGCTCTATGTTCAAGATTGTATCCAATTATCTTTATTAAAAATTGTTTTCAAAACTTTTGCACAAATTTAAAAGTTTTCTTGTGTGTTCCATTATACTGAGATAATAATTTAGCAACGAATACAATAATTATAACTTCCGATAACGTTAAAGCCAAGCGGTGAAAGGCATTAGAATATTTACTGTAACAAGGATTATTTTCACGGCAATATCTATAAGTAGACATATAGGAACACGCACCTGAATGCATGAAAACTGCTTGTAACGCTGCCTCTGAACTGCTATGGTAACTAATTGAATGCGAATAATGTTCATTCACTTGCCCTCCAGAACATCTTGCAATTTGCTAGTGAACAGTCAGCCGCTGCAGTCGACCAATCCAGTCTGTCTTGTGTTCACAGCGTCCCTGGTAGCCGTTGACCAGCAACGGACGCAGAGCGTCCACTCCCACAGAGTCCATCTCCCGCCGCCGCCATGTCCGACGACAGGGCCAACTGCTCCAACACGGCGTACATCCTGCGCGTCAACGAGTCCAACCTCGACGTGAACGCGACGCCTTCCTTGAACAGCTCCAACTACCTCCCCGTCCACTACATCAACGTGACATGCGAACTGCCCATCCGGTACGCGCAGCCCATGTACGGCTACGTGATGCCCGCCCTACTAGTCATCACTATCATCGCCAATACACTCATCGTTGTCGTCCTGTCCAAGAAACACATGCGCACACCGACAAACACCGTGCTGATGGCGATGGCGCTATCGGACATGCTGACTTTGCTTTTCCCGGCACCCTGGCTCTTCTACATGTACACGTTCGGCAACCACTACAAGCCACTGACGCCTCTGGGCGCGTGCTACGCATGGAACGTGATGAACGAAGTGATCCCAGCCCTGTTCCACACGGCCAGCATCTGGCTGACGCTCGCGCTCGCTGTGCAGAGGTACATCTACGTGTGTCACGCTCCACTCGCGCGAACCTGGTGCACGATGCCCGTCGTCAAGAAGGGTGTCTTCCTGATCGGCGCCCTCGCCACGCTGCACCAGTCGACACGGCTCTTCGACAGGGTGTACATCCCGGTGCGGATCCCGTGGGGCGACCAGGAGGTGGTCGTCTGTCATCCAAGGCCCGCGGACTGGGTCGAATGGCTGAACATAGATCTGTACTACACGGCGTACTTCGGGTTTCGGGTCGTGTTCGTGCACGCGGTGCCGTGCATATCGCTGGTCGTGCTCAACGTCCTCCTGTTTCGCGCGATGCGTGCCGCTCATATAAACAGGAAGCGTCTCTTCAGCGAAAATCGCAACAACGAATGTAAACGTATGCGCGACTCTAATTGTACCACGCTCATGCTGATCGTCGTCGTCACCGTGTTCCTCCTCGTGGAAATCCCGTTGTTCGTAGTGACTGTGTTGCATATCATATCTAGCACGGTAACTGAAATTCTAGACTATACAATAGCGAACGTGTTAATTTTGTTCACAAACTTTTTCATAATCGTGAGCTACCCGATCAACTTTGCGATCTACTGCGGCATGTCGCGGCAGTTCCGCGAGACGTTCAAGGAACTGTTCGTGCGCGGCACTGTAGTGGCCCGGCGCAACGGCAGCACGTCAAGGTACTCGCTGGTGAACGGGCCTCGGACGTGCACGAATGAGACAGTACTCTGAGGGGGCGAGGGCATGAGCCACGTGTGAGACTGACGTCTTCGCCTGTCGTCCTCACGGGGCGACTTCGGAGTCAATGGGCGTCTTCGTACACTCCCGATCCAATGCTTGCGGAGGCTGCTTTTGATGATCTTTCGCCTGTCAATTTGTTACCCGTCTACTTATCTTCGGGACGAGACAGCTGTCACATTTTAGACCTACACACTCCCTCATAATAATTGGTTATTAGAAAAGGAGCGAGTGTATAGTGAATTACTTCGATTATGTGCGATGGCACGAGGCGACGAAGCGGAGAAGCCCACTGTCTGAATATCACGCCCGTTTGGTGAACGCTCTCACGTGGCTAGTTTCTATGAAGACTTTAAATTTAGTCCAGCACTAAAAAAAACTCTGCAGAGGCTAATTTTGCCACTTTTTTTTCGCAGTAATTTAGTTGTAGGTTTATTCGACAACCTAGCTACGTCTATGCCTTTTTACACGTTATGAACGAATTTTCAGTTTCAACTTTACATAGCTGAGTTTCCATAGGTGCTATTTCTTAGATAATGGTGTACACTTGACGGGATTGTTATAGTCAAAGCTTAATCAACCTCACCATGGTGTACTCTAAATTATTCATACTTCATGAATAGATTAGTTACTTATAGCTTGGTAGTACTAATATACACATCCTTGTTATTACGCCGATAAGCAAGGGAGATAGTAAATTATAACCGTGGTCAACGATCGCCAACAATGGACAGGACATTCGCCATAAATGTGGCTACTGGGATTACTGAAACAACCACCTATCTTGACCCCAACTTGCCATGTCAATCAAAGTCTCCCGTCTTTAGCTACGGAGCAATAGGAATAGGTCCCGACGCCTTGCCCGAGGCATACCGGTTCGATTCGGACGCCGAGGGCGTCTTCCTGCCGCCGCCAACGAACGTGGAGCACGAACTCTGAGCCCTGGACATGTGTTCCACGTTCCTTGGCCGGGCACCCCAAACAGCCCCGCCTTGCCCACGCTCTTCATTGTCACCCTACGGTTGTAAAATTTGTTGTTTTTATGAAACATGCATCACTCGTAAACAGTGGTATTCTTACGCTTATTAAATGTATACGCTTAATTGTATCGAATTAGGGAATAATTTAGGGTTACGTTTTTAAAACTCGGAAGTATTGTAAGAGGGAATCTTTTTGTAAAACGTGATATTGCATGATATTATGGGAAAAGCCAATCGTATCGACGTCGTTTTATTCGGTGCAGGTTTATTGTGGAGAGAATGTTGAATGACTATTTCGCCGTTTCATTCGATATTGTGTTCGATTCCAATTGGTGTTTTTAACGGTGTTCAGTGGTCGTTCTCTGCAGGTCGTCGTTTGTGTGTAGCCCATTATTTTCTAGATGAAACTATTATAATCATTGTTAAAATGAACTATCAAGCTGTCTTTATACTGCCAGCATTCCAAAGCTGACATGAAATGAGAGATGGGAAACAATTCTGCTCGGCGACTTTCAAGTGTAATTCATTTGTAATTAGTTGATATTTTGTGACATGATCTATGAACCTCCTCGTATGTCTGTACATGTCTGTGAATGCACACGAGAACGAATGGTGAAATATTCGACGGCAAGTGTTGTGTTTCCTTCAAATTACCGTTCTGCGAATATGGCTTGCATTACACGATAGTTTCTTGTTCAATTTGTTTGTGAGTGTAAATCTTGTACAGACGTAATAATTATCTCCAGAGTATGTAACTGTTATTACTGGTACTATTTTAGTGTAATTCACAACACAGATTGAATGTACCTACCGAAATAAATTCTACTGGACGTGTTACTTTCCTTGTTTTCGAGGTTGTGGCAGTGTTAACTGACTTGCCACCTCCACCGTGCGAAGCAGTTACACAGACAGGGTAATAAAATATGCTGCAAACGAGCAGTAACCTGGTAGGTTACAGGGTCAGTATAGTTGAGAGAAACTGGAGCGTCTCTATTACCCGAACCCTTTTTAGTGAACCCATTAGGGAAATAGCAATGGTACGAGTGGGCATATCTATTTTCTAACTTAATTTCAACATTTACTTTTACATTTATTTTATTAATTTTAATTGATATTTTTACAATTTTGGTGCCTTTGCACACTGACATTATCACTAATCTGTCATTTTCACTTCATAGTCGCTTAAGAAACTATTTTTATTTGACTAGAGTCGCTTTTGCGAATGAACTGATTGTAAAAAAACTTGACACGTTCAATAAAATTGAGATAAAACACATTCATTAGCCTAAAATATCACATATTTGCTTACACATACATAAACGTAACGAAAATAGTCGTCTATCGCAGTAATTGGCATTGAATTACGCAGGTTATAGTAGCTCTGCAACCCAATCGGCAACCGTCTTCTTTCAGACGTCGGCGTCGATGGTGTCGATGGCTAGTGTTGTGATTGTATGTGGCCCCTGATCCAGGGTACGTAGTCCGAGACACGGGTGTAGAGACCGGGCAGGCGGGGACGAGCACACCCGATGCCCGTCGATACGACTCCCACCACGGTCATCTGGCCGCCGGCAACCACCATTAACGGCCCACCGCTGTCAGCCTGCAACAGCACAACGTACTCAGCAATGACGTCATGTAGCCTGCAACGACCGCGATCAGCAAGCTGTCAGGATAGGACTTAATCTAGTGCCACGTGGGCAAATCCAGGTGAATACCAATCTCGTCATAGGGAATAAGGACATAGATTTGTTTGGGAAACCGTCTGCTATGAAAGATACAAAATATGGTGTTTTTGTGTTTATCTTCATAGTAACCTGTGAGTGATGGTGTTGCTATAGAGCTAGTTTTGCTCTGCATGATAGGCATATCTTCCTATTCACAACATGCTACTGTATACAGAAAGTAACTACTCAAGGAATTTTCGATCTGCTAACAAATAAGTCGCTCGAATAATAAAATACTCGCAGAAACTGCATTTTTTGCACACCGCGAGTGTCCCTTCCCTCCTCTTGCGATACAATTGCCCCTGACTTGCGCCGAGACGAGAAGGCAATACTCACCCAGCAAGAATCTCTGCCTCCGACCTCGTAGCCGGCGCACATCTGGGTGTCAAGGATCTTGATCTTCTTCCCCTGGGACTTGTACCAGTCTCGGCACTCGTCGTTGCCGACAACCTGCAGTTTAACCTTCTGCAGGACATCGGCGCGGCCCGCCTTCGACGAGGACTCATGCATCCACCCCCATCCTGTGACAGATTACTCAGTCAGTGGGTTAGTGTAAGTTGACGCAGGAGCGCCAGACTGGTTGCAATGTATGTATATGATTTCTCAATTCACTTCAACATGTGAGAAAAATATGGGTTCAGTATTTGGCTAGAACTCTGTTGTGTGCTGGACAGAAGTGGAAGTTCAGCTTTAAAATTTACCAGGATTTCGCTTTCGAGATCGCTTTATTCTTTCAAGTTCCACAGAATACTAACAAAGTGGAAAAGTGGAATGTCCATCCATTTTCGGGGCAGACCCGGAACAATCCCTGATAGAAGGTCTCTGAAAAGCCAGTCGTTAAAACGCCAACCACCTCCTAGCGAGAAATCTCCGCTAAGCAAAGCGACGACGTTGTCGTCTTACCAGCGACGGTGGCCTCCTCGGCGCTGTAACGCGGCGAGACGGCGTTGGGAATGCAGGCCGGCCAGACAGAGTCCGACCATTCAACGCCGAACGATAGCTCCAGCAGCGCCAGGTCGTTCTCAAAACGCTCGCATTGGTACTGTGGGTGCAGGATCGAGCGCAGCACCTTGATCTCGTGCGCAGTCGGCGTTTTGCTGCGGATATTGTGTGCTCCGACCGACACGCGCAGTTGCTCCACCGGGAGTGGGGTGGCACCACTGGACGGGAAACAAAATAGTATTATGAATAAGGTACCAATTTTCCCATCAGGCTTCTCCAGATGCACGAGATATCAAAGTAAATCGCTAAAATTTTCTCATGAATGGGAATATTACATATGCACATAGATTTTGGGTCTTCTGGGCATACTGCGATTGCCCCTAAATGCCGCCCGCAGATTTTGAAATAGAAGCTCTGGTTTCAACCTCTGGTCATAAGTCTGGTAAATGCCCGTTAAATGTTTTTTTAACCTTTTTACCATTTAACCAAAAAAAATGTGAGAATAATCAGTAATAACCCTTTAAAGAGGCTTCGCTAGGGAAGGAGAATTTTTTCTCTATTAAAATTACCAATGGCAGGACATGATAGTAACTCGTGCACGTTTGAATCATACTTTTTGACATTATCCAGATTGCCTTCAGTGCTTAATACATTGGTCTGAATCGTTCGTGCCTATAAGAGCAGTAGGTTCGTACATTCCACAGTATACCACTCTCCTCTCTTACTGTAGATGATGAACGAAGGAATTATGCCAAATCTAAAACGCTTCTCCAAGTCCGTGGTCTAGAGCTCGGTTCGTGTTGATTGATTACAACGTTGTCTCTTGTCTTACCTGCACATGCAATGCGCCGCTGTGACGACCCAGCGCTTATTGAGCAGAGTGCCCCCACAAAAGTGTCCCCCGCGCCTGGTGATGGACACCAGCCACGGGAACTCCCCGGGGTTTGCTTCTTCACCGCCCACGATGCGCCCGGCACGTGGCCAGTGGCGTCCACACTGCACGTCCGACACTGCGAAACAATCGACCGCAACACATTAGCACACTGCACGCCGGCGCTAATGCCTTCCGCCAACACGATCGCGCCACTTTCAAAGTCCCAATGCAAATGACACGAAAATGTCAGTTGCTTATGTAAGGAATTCGCAACGTCCTGTTATGTCAGAGAAAACAAACCAAAAATGTAAAAGCTATGGATTCCACCACAAACCTGTCCGCGAATACGACTAATAGTAGGCCAGTTTTATTACACCGTTTTGCATGTACTCTCTAAACATCTAGATGTTCTGGTTATTTTTACTCAATAAGAGGCAACCCGTTTCTTTTTATATAAACGCATAAGAAGGGGAATTCGGTACAGACAAATTGCATTACGTGTTAATCCCCTGTGCTCTTTTTCTGAATTGAAGCCAAACCCTGCATTGAACTCTCCGAAACAAATCTCGATGCCAGCGATGGGAAACCCCGGGGATCCTCGTTGTGGCTTGTTCCTCTGCCCTCTTCATTATTGCCAATATCTTAAAGCCAGTAATGGTCAAGTGCTCGTGTCAGAGTGCATTCGACCGATATGCACTCCAGCCCCCCCCCCCCCCCCCCTTGGCAAAAGTATTGACAAGAAAGCGAATTGTACCAAGACCAAAGACCAAGACCAAGACCAAGACCGAGAGATTGTATTTAATAATGACAAGCAAAGAAAAAAAAAACAAGACAACGAGGAATATTAATTTTCTACTCACAATTTTCAGCGAAACTCGAGTGGGTAAATGCAATGCCAACAATGCACGCGAGCATAGTTTTTAACTTCACCATTTTTCTTGTAATATACTTCATTCTAGCCAGTCTAAAACTTGATCACACACGACGTAAGAGCAGTCACTGAGAAGTGAAGCTATTGATGTAAGGCACCGCACACGACTGGATAGCTCCGTCTGATCGACAAACGATTTATTTAAATTGAGGAACCGCCAGCATTATCTCGCCTCTGCCTGACAATGTTTACATTCCCCTACCACCGGCGCGGTCGTCGAGTTCGCATCAGCCATTCAGGCGAACGAGCCTCCAAATGAAGGTGAAAGTATAATAGCAAATTTGCGCTCGGCTCGCGTCTTTCTAGGTCTAGTTCAGGCGCCCCGGTGCAGCCCGGTTTATGCAACACAGCCACAAGTGCAATGCTAACTCGCGCAATCGCGCGGTTTTAAGAACAGACTGCAATAATTACACACGTGTTGGTATACCTACGATGCAACGCCACTTACCACGCAGTTGACTGGATTCGATCTGAGATCTATTTTCTGATGCAATTCTATTAAAGAATGTCCTGCATTAGATGTGCGTAGTACCCCACATCAGCTAACCTTTACTGGCATAGCGGCGTACGTTTGATTATTAAATCTGAGAGACATTGCACCATAAATTTCCTGTGGAAGGTGGTACTGGTAGACGCTTCCTATTGCACTTCTCGGATGGTTCTTCCGGCGAAAGGTCGTCTCGCCTGTCAATCTCTTTTGCAAGGTTCACGCTCATCCATCAAGTTGCAAGGTCAATTTATATCCAAAATCGCGTGATTTTGATGGTCAGCTTCCTAAACCTTCTATGTCTGGTCGCCCTCATCTAGCTGATGCAATGCAAGGCCGAGGTCGCATTTTCAATTTTGTTCTACGAATGCAACGCACTATGTATACCCACTATAAACACGGTCCTTGCCAGTGCATTTGGATTCAGGAAAAGTAACAACACTTTCTGAGAAATATTAAGGTTGCTCACTCTATTGATATAACAGAGATGGATTTTCTTTCCCAATAGCGGAAATGTAATCTAGTTTAAACTCCGAAAGGCAAAGATTGATAGCGTATGACATATTTCGTCGGTCGTTCTAGATATTTGAAGGCACCATTGTTTAGGGCGTACTCGAAGACTTTGATCAGATTGCGTACTCAACTGTCAATTGTTTGGCCCATCGCGGCGTGGTCCAGAGAATTGCGATGACAATAAAACGTTATGTCACCAATTTGCTATGCATTGTGAGGAGCCAACCAAGGATAGATCAGGTGTGATTGTAATAACCTACTGACACACATAACTCATTTCAAGGAACGCAGAATGTGCGATGCAACATATATTTTCTAGACAAATATCCTCAAGCACGTAGCTTTATGTAACGTTACAACGTACTTCACCTGCATTGCACTTGCAGCATTGCGACATGCAGGAAACGTTAATATTTTCAAATGTTTCTGTCAAATGGAGACAAATGCTGAACTGTGTTGACGGAAGTACGACATCAAATCTGAAAAAACTACTCACAACTCACGCGTGAGACTGTTGGCCTCGTGGCATTGGCACTTGATATTTCACCTGTTGATAGCGCCTGCTAACCACCATTTTGCACGTTATTTTGCGCATCATCTGCAGCCCCAAAGGTTGCAAGCAGATTTTTATTTTCGCGGTAAAGAAAGCAAAGGTCGGCGCACCACTATTCGATGTAGCAACATATTTTAATGTATGCACCAGATATTACCGGTTATTACGTTGTTTTACTGCCTAAATAAATACATTCACTGGCTCAAGGCCGAGCAGATTAGCAAGTTGCAGGTAAAATTGGGTCAATTAAGTGCTGTAATCATTACCGATGATGTCTGATAATCGATCGTGTCGCATTCAAAGATCTTGCAAGCGCAACTGACTTAACTAGTTTTGCGCAGAAAGCACATGGCTTTTGACATCTGAGGAATTGGAAATTTCGTTTGAAAACCCGAATACGAATTCTCGTAGCCCAATATGCTAATGGAATCCAAGAAAACAACATTTGAACACATCTCAAAATGTTAGTCAAAATGTTAGTCAAAATGGATGTTGGGCAAAGGAATACAATGAACCCAATGGAAAATACTAATTTCATTTTCCAGTTGTAGATAACTACCGTTACTCTATAAACTATTTAAGTCTCCTGAAATCTAGCCAGTGAATCCAGTGTAGGTATTCAGTTTGGCACTCCAAGATATCGAATCTATGTATAAAATTTCTGACTTTGCGTCACTTATTGATCTAGCAGTTAAGAACATCCCCGGAGTGGCCTTAGTAACGCCTAAACGCCCGTGCGCTTAGTCAATAACCAACCTAGTGCAGCGCAGCGTTAGATAATTCACTGAATAACATAGATATTTTCAATACGTTGTTTGCTATGAGTGGACAGGTAGGGATCTGTTACTCTTCGAATAGTGCAGAAGCAGAAGCAGCGATAGCTATAGTGGAACGAACTCGGAACAAGGTGGAAATCGCGGTCCGCCTTCCGGGTCTGACCAATCATGAAAGTGCGTTGCTCCAAACAGCAGTGAACATCACGCATGATGAAGTTGCATTACTGGCACGCGTCTATTCCGATCAGGAACTGTGTGACGTGAAGAATGTTGTTTGTGACGAAGACGTGCGAATCCCTGCTGACAGCCAGGACGATGAGGCGGAGCACGTTCAGGTTCGCAGGACGATCCTTATCCTCTCGTCAAACAGCAAAGTAATGAAGATACTTCGTGAAAATCGCCGCGAAATGTCTCCAAAGGCGATGAACTTTGTCATTCGTGGGGGGAAATTTCCTTGTGACTCAGAGCTGTCTTTCTCTCAGAAATATCTCGGTGAACACGGCAAGTTTGCTTGGAACGAACGTTCGACGACTCCAAAAGCAGGGTCTAGTCTGTCAAGTAGCACGCCTAAAATGAAACGCACCATCCGAAGGTATGAGCCAAGGGTGGATAAACAAAATACTGCTAGCAGTATAAGACAATCAGCGAAATTAAGTGGCCAATCAAATGCCGAATTGCTCAAGTTTTATAATCACCTCCAGAATAATGTCTCGCACGTTCGCGACCAACAGATACAGATGGAAAAGCTTATAAAACATCATCTTCTCGAGGAAAAAAATGTGCGTGTGGTCAAAGACATGGCTGAGGCTGAATTGCTAACTTGCCTCAAGGAATACGACGAAGAAGTTGGCACTCTACAGGCACAGCTGGAATGCGAGTCTGGCGAGTTTGAAGAGGAAAGGAGGCAAATGGTCACCCTCGAAGAGAATTTCAAAGTGCAACATATTTTGTATGAGCAGTTGATGGCTGAGAAACTAGCCGAATACCAGCGGGAGCTTAAGGAGAAAATGTTTCTCTTTGTGTGCAACAGGGCGGCGCTGAGGATCCAAAGATATTGGCGAGCCTACCGGGAAAGGAAGCTGGCGAAGAAGAAGCGCAAGGGGAGAAAGGGCAAAGCTGGAAGTGGTGGCAAGACGACGAAAAACTAATTGCCAAACAGGACATTAATTACACTAACAAAAGAACTCCCACTTCACATCAATTAGGTACTTCGGTACACAGAACGTTCATTGTGCACTTATATTGCTGTGACGAGGAGAATAACCAACCAGGTTTGTGCCCGCGGCTAATTGAGACAATTTATTTTCAACAAAATATCATAGCGGCTAATTATGTCTATGTCCAATGTTTCCTTTACTGTTAACATACATTTTATGTGCATTTTGCTTGGTTTTGTTGTATAAGCCACTACATTGAATCCACGTGAAGAGAAGATGTTAATGATATCATAACATTTGTAACCATAAAGTATAATACAATTAATAAATATAGTATAGATGAGACCCTAAAATAATGGTGTGGTTTGCCTTTGGGAATCGGTCATTTGTCGAGGTTTTCTCGGTTATTACGAGACCTCCGTAGATCCGCACCATTCTATCACAACCCATCTCTCCGGTGTTAGCAAGGAGCAGAGAGTAGTTAGGTAGCAAGGAGGATAGGAATCTCGGTGGACCCGGCGCCTCCGTGGCGCTGTTCTCGACCTCGGCGCCCGCGTGGAGTCAAAGCATGAACTACGCAGTCGAATAGAGTCGAGGCAGATAGGCGTCGATCAGGGCCGATTTGAAATTTCACTGCGTGCGTCGCTGCATTAAGAGACGACACAAGTACTTGGAGATGCGGTTTTGATAGTTACCTAATCATTTCAGATTTCAATTGGCAAAATGCAGGTTGCAAACTGCTCGGATTTCGTTAAATTGAGGTAAAGTGTGATAGGAAGCGTACCTTTCTTACTTTCTATTCAAATTCGTATCCCTGCAAACCCAGCCTGGCTAGGGGATTGTGATGATAGGTAAGTGAGTTCAGAGAGAACGTCACTTCAAAGGTAAATGCCTCGTCCCCCACCGAGCCTAAGAGGTACCCGACCTCACCATAAGGGACGAAAGAGTAAATTGATGTAGGGCGCAAAATGAAAGGGACTGACTTGTTGAATGGTTATCTGGTTTCTTGATATTGCAATTGATTTTTTTTCCTCATAATCGTCATTCGCGTTCCATTCCCTACTACCATCAGCTGCAAACCACATTGCACAATTTGGCTGCCCTTGTCCCTTTGCTTCCTCTTGTTGTAGACAGTGGTCAATTTGTAACGAAAAAGGTGGGTACGCTCTCAATTGAATTCAGGTGCTGTTCTAGATCGTGTGTTTTCTTGGGGTGGGGGGAGGAGGAAGCTGTGCCAAAAGGCGGAAAACGTACAGTTTCTATCCTCTCGCTATGCTTTGTCGGCGCTGCCTGAGCTTAGCTAAGCTTATGGCCCGTACAAAAAGACATCCAGTTCCCCAGTTATATCTTTCTATGGCAATGTGTTAAAGATGGTAGACGTGCCTGGGATACCTCAGGGAGAGCTACAGGAGTATGGCAGATTTTTTTCTTGTATTTTTCACTGCATTATTAAAATAAAACGACTGATAAAGCAACTCAAAAAAGAAGATAAAAGAATAGTGCTCATAGGTGACATAAACATCGACCTGCTAGGAAACACAAACAGCTACTCCAGAGAAAAGTTTGAAGACCTCCTCGCAGACATTAATATGTGGGCCAATGTTAATTTTCCCACCAGAATTACGGAAGGGACAAGAACAACGATAGATAACATTATTACCAACTTCACACTAGACGAAGAGCCACACCCCATTGAAGCTGGGCTATCTGACCACGTGGGACTACTGGTAAACATCACAATCTCACCGATAATTAAAAAACGAGAGTTAACCTACACTAGAAATATAAGTGATGTAAACCTGGAAAACTTTGCAAAAGATATTGGAGGGAAACATTGGGAAGGTGTCTTAGCGAGAACCACCACAGATGAAAAGTTCCGAAATTTCCTGGAAATCTTTCTAGACACCTTTAACAAACACTTTCCGAAGAAACGATGTCAAGTCAGACAACGAAAGAAGAATAATGACTGGATAACAGACGAAATAAAATTGACATGCGAATTAAAACGGAGATTATTGATACTCACTAGGAGAAAGGGCGGCGCAAGATTTAAAAAAGATCTTAAAGCAGCACAGAAAATGGTCACCAAGCAAACACGTCGAGCAAAAAAGAAAAGCAATGACAGCTTTATCAATAAAGCAAACAATAAGATGAAGGCGGCTTGGACAATAATACACGCACACACTGGAAAATTCAAGAAAAAACGAACAAAGAACATCGTCCTAGAAATCAAGGAAAAAGAAATCAAAGACGCAAAAGAGGTGGCAAACCACTTCAATAATTTTTTTGCGACAATAGCAAAAAAAACAACAGATGACATGGAAGATACCCTGGATGAATGCCTCACCAAAATGATGACGGGAATGACAAGAATCGAAACAACGATGACTTTAAGGAACACGAACAGGGCCGAAATTATAGAAATAATAACAAAACTGAAAAATAAGAAATCAACCGGGTGGGATGAAGTCCCGATCCAAGTAATAAAGAGAGTATGTAACGAAATAGCCTACCCACTGTCAGAAATTTGCAACTTCTCGTTTAGATCAGGTGAATTCCCATCGTTAGCGAAGCTTACTATAATCAAACCGATTCTGAAAAAAGGGGCTACCTCAGAGATGCAGAACTACCGGCCAATAGCACTCATAACAAATTTTGCAAAAATTTTTGAGAAAGCTTTTCTTGTCAGACTAAATGAGTATGTAGAAAATAATAGAATTATAGACGAAGTACAACACGGATTCAGGAAGGGACGCTCAACAAATACAGCAATTGTCAGTATGATAAGGCAAATCACTGATGCACTAGAAAATAAAAAAGCAATCGCAACAATCATGTGCGATCTATCGAAAGCCTTTGATTCAATAAATCACAAGATACTTCTAGAAAAATTAAAAGGATACGGCATAGTAGGCACGACAGGGGAATGGATCGAGTCATACCTGACGGGGCGAAAGCAACGAGTGTCGATAAACTCTAATAATGGCTGTGTGCTATCGGATTTAGAGGATATTAAAACCGGAGTCCCGCAAGGCGCCCCACTAGCGGCAATTCTCTTTAGTTTATACGTAAATGACCTCCCCAATTATATCAGAGATGACAACCGGAAAGCAATTCTATTCGCAGACGACACAAGCATTTTATTGACCGCTGACGATGATAACACATTAATAAAAAACGTAAACAGCACACTTATAGACTTGAACGAATGGTTCGTACCAAACAAGCTGAAACTAAACTGTCAAAAAACAAACATCATAGTGTTCAAAAACAAAGGAAAAATGACAGTGTCGTCAAGCAAGAAATTAAATGCAAAAGTAGTGTACCAAAGCCCTTTCCTTGGAATACAAATAGATGGTAATTTAAAATGGAAGGCACACATCAACATCCTAAGCAAAAAGTTAGCCACAGCATCCTTCATGTTACAAAGACTATCTCATCAAGTTAGCAAAAATACACTAAAATTAATGTATCACGCATATATACAGTCGAAATTAAATTATGGGATAATGGTATGGGGAATATCAGCCGAGTCCAACAAAATATTCATTAAACAAAAAAGGGCAATAAGAATACTTGGAAAAATCATGAAAAGAGGCACATGCAGAAAAGCGTTCAAAGACCTTAACATACTGACATTACCTTCCCTTTATATACTAGAGACAATTTTATATGTTAGAGACAACCCGACCATGTTTCAAGAAAACAAAAATATTCACAATAAAAATACTAGAAAAAAAGACGATATACGACAAAAAAAAAGCTTGTTAGAAATAGGGAGAAAGAATGTAACATTTATGGGACCAATTTTATACAATAAATTACCCCGCAAGATAAAGGAAAAAACAATTAGCATGGAAAGCTTTAAAGGAATGGTCAAAGATTTTTTAATTCAACATTCGTTTTACACTATCTTAGAATATACTAGTCTGAATGGTTGCGATTGTAAATATTGTGTGAAAGAACAAAAATGATCAATGTACAAATTTTAATTAGCAATTGACAATTTCCAAAGCCTGTTTTTACTGTTTTATGTGACAACGATCATGGCATGTAATCATTTTTTACAATGGAAAATAAACAATAAACAAACAAAGCATAGAAACAATGATGCTTAAAAATCATTTATTAAAATTTTTCATCCATACATATTGATAAAAAAAAAAACAATAAACAATAGCACTAGCAGCAGTTATTATAGAAGCAAGTAATTTGTAGTAAAATCTACCTTTTGTAATTGAAAAGGTAGGTACAATTTACGAAATACAAAATACCATTCATGTAAAATAAACTTGAAAAATGTTGGGAGTCCCACAAACTGAATGACCCCAGTTTGTTGGAAAAATAAATGTAACAATGTTGGTTGCTAGCCACTATAGTTAATGTAGTATCAAATTTTTAAATCCCTTCAGTCTTCAACTCAATTCGATAAGTACTCGATTTGACTCTTTTCTGAACCAAAAGGTAATTCAATGCTGTGTAAGGTACATTACACACTTTATTTATAGGAATTTCCACTATACAATCAACAAACAGACATTTGATGTGAATTAGGACTGAGTTTAATTAATAATTACTGTACAAAAAATTCATTAGACCTAGTAGTAATTATAAGGTAAGGAAGAAATTCTCCTGTTGTCAAGTGCAAATTGAATATTTATTCAGTATTTTGTCAACACCTACAACAATTTAATAGAAATTATAAAATAAATATGACATTTTTTAAATTTTATAGTGGGTAACTCAGCTAAACTAAATTACCACGTAAATAAATTGCAGCTCTTGACGCCAGCGTGGCGAGTCTCCGCAGAATCGCCTGCTTCGTCTCAAATCGGCTCGGCGCCCTGCGTGTGAAGAGAAAGTAAACTTACCGGAGCGAGAAGACGTCAGCTTGGTGCAGCGAGCCAAGGTCAAGTGCAGGCGACAAAGTCATCCGCTTTTGCACATGGTTGGTCCTGGGCACATTGGAAACAAATGTGTCAAATGTATTTTGCTAACAAATCTCCAGCCTTCCACGAACACACATTGCCAATTCTGATGCAGATTTGCTCAGAAAGATATTGTTTCTATTGCATTGAGGGTGATTAGAGAAGATGAACCTATAATCCTAACTTTAAACTGTTGTTTAAGACAACAATGTTTAGTTTCACTCAACTGTTTGCACCTTTGAAGGGCATTATTTTTGCCATGTGTTTTCTTGGAAGGAATGGATTATTGACATAAATTGCATGCACAAACAAGTTTCACGGTGTGCATCTTCCGAAACCCGGCAGATTCTGCCACCAAAAAGGCGGGCTCCCATGCGCAACACTTTCCTCGACTCTTGTTGCCGGCAACAAGATTCAAGATGATTTGTTATAACAGTCCTGGATTCCTGCAACAGAAAGTTGCGCTGAAGAGTAGAACCGAGTTCTACTTCTGCAACAAAAAATTGTGCCACAGAATGTTTAATTGTCAAGTGCTGGGTGAGCTAAGATATACTGTCAGATAAAGAGGTGTTTACTTGATCTGACATAGGGACTGCGTAACTAAGCAAAAGCTTGGACCGAATTAGTATCGATGTGTACGGACAACTGATTAGCTCATTAGCTTGAAATTTTGTCTGAGAAGCTCTGCGATGCAAACACTCAAGATTTTATTTGTTGTCTTACCGCCACGCATAAAACGTGCAGAATGAGATCTGGGTTTGGGAACCGTTCTGCGATTTTTTCTTGCGGCTGCGACAAAAAATCGCACATGGGAACCCACCTTAAAACCTTTGTACACAAAAATGTTCTTTTACTCCCTGAAACCAGATTCAGTGTATGTTACTAACTTTTTTGTCCGCTGAGGGAGAGATATGTACTCGAACGTTGATACCAAAAAAGATACAGTGTGACATCAACATAAAATGGACACATTATGAACATGCAG
Source organism: Protonemura montana (assembly GCA_947568835.1). Taxonomy (NCBI): domain Eukaryota; kingdom Metazoa; phylum Arthropoda; class Insecta; order Plecoptera; family Nemouridae; genus Protonemura; species Protonemura montana. Next base: position 25,962,277 of record OX387602.1, on the reverse strand, counting down.
TAGCAAGACCGCTAGACTTTTTGTCTTGGCTTTAAGGCATCGCACGCGCATACCGATTATTTTGTCAATGTACAACACAAACCCCTTTGGGCCTATAACCACCTAGTCCAAACTACCTTTGACAAAGTTTAAACCAAAAAGTGTTGTTCACCTGATGCATTCATATTTAATTAATATGCGTTGTTATCATTGGTCATAATGCAAAACTTTGGCCTGCAATTTGGATGTACCCAGTAGCTAAATTTTTTAATAAATTTCATGGCGGCATGGTAGAATACAAATTTTAATTTGTATCGCAAATTGATGCGTTATTTTTTTTTATAAATTAATGAACTATGAGTTTCCCAAGAAAAATGTGTGCTGCATATGGTGTTCTTTTTAGCTTTTTATGCAAACCTACAAAATTTAATTAAATTTCACCAGACATTATTGTAATCCAAGGTAAATGGTATTGAACTTTCTACCAGTTACTATCTCACTCACTGCACTATCTTTTTTCAGCCAGACACAACGGAACACAACACGTAGACCAGGATTCACGACACACTTAATTGGGACAGTTTGCAACACAATATTTCCCTCTAATTTATAGAACTAGAAATTCATAGCGCACTGTTTGGACAAGAAACACTATGAAAATTCAAATGTAAATCAGATGTAAATTTGACAGCATTTACAGTCTATAATCTAACAATTGCAAAATTAATTACTGCACTATTGCCAAAAACCATGTCAATGCAGAGCAAAGAAGAGAGAATCATCATGCCACCTTGGTAACAAGTAATTATGAGCCTCGTTTCATTTTTATATGCATGCCTAGACAAGTCGCAGAATGAATCGATATTACACTAGTTCTATAACAATATATAAATGAAGCCGCAGCTGATAAATGGTTGGGGCAAAACCAGGACACCACCACACACACGCAAATAAAATTATTCCACCAAAACATGCAGCGCCGCAGTTAAATTTATAATTTCACGACTGCTTTGCTTACTCGTCACAAAGCACCTAAAAGAAAAGGAAGTGAAATTCACCAAAACTTACGATCAACAAAGGAAAACACAACACGGAAGAAAACAAATTAGCCAGTAGCCCACGCAATCAGACAAGCCCTGTTTTGCAAACGCGAGGTTGAAATGCGAGGGCGAACATATTGGTGAGCGAGCGTGAGGTGTCTACCTCACTGATGGCTGCAAGGAGTGTGGGGCTGGAGACAGAGGGGGGTCTTGGGGGCGTAGGCTCTTCGGTGCCCCCCACCGAGTTTGAGTCGTCTTCTCCTACTCCCGGCGCTGGCGGTAGAGACGGCGTCGGTGACCCCGTTGCATCCTAAATCGTGCGGAAAATTCAGTTCGTCAAGAACAACGCTTGTAGTATAGACACTTGTGGTCTGCAGTCATTTTATCAACCACAGGAAAATTTGGGGTTTAGAATATCTGAGGATGAATTTGTTTCAAGTGATGATTTTGACAACCAAAAAATCACGCATGCACACTCAACACTCTGAAGGTGTTTAGTTACAATAGTTTTGCCTGCCATTAGCAGATCTGTACATGCACATTTAAGATTAAATAATTATCAATCCCTTATCTTATCTCAGCTTAACATTAATTGAAAAATTAATTAATTAAGCACAGTAAAATATTTGCTGGCAAGCTGGATCAAAACCTGTAGGAAATTATCAGTATTACTGCCAACTCAGCATTCAATAGACGAGCCATATAATATTGTGTCCAAAGAAATGTAAAATGTTACCTGAAAGTTAGAGTTGTCGGAGAGCTCGTCGTCGTTAATCTTAGCTTTCTTGGAGTTTATTCCGCTAATGGCGATATCAGTATTAGACGACCGTTTTTTTGAAAGTGCCAACGATTCCTGTGCAGGCGACGTGCCGTTAGCAGGTGCCAAGCTCGCGTTGGCGTTCAGCAGTGAACTCTGCAACAAGGAGAGAAACACCAGTCCATATATTGTCTCAATTACTTTGCAGTTCATGAAGATTAAATTTCTAATCCACAGGTATTTTGATGAAATTATTACCTCAAAAAAAAAACCAAAAAAACATGGAAGCAAATAAATAACTGCATTAAACCAATATACAAATACCTTTCTATCCCGCTTCAGCAAATGTAAATAGCTTTCTGGCAAATACTGGCAAAGCTGTTTCCTGAAAAATATTTTATTTTTAAGAAAATGAACACATTGCATTTTATTACTTAACTAAGATTGGAACCTACTTTTACACTGTTAACTATCTTATCTCCACTACAGATTTTTTTTATTGGAGAAAAGCATACAGGTAGATGAAGACGATTTAAATCGTAAATCAAGCTACAGTAAGCGGCATCTAAAGTTATATTGCAAAAATAATGCATTTTTAACTTTATTTTAATTTCAAATTAAATAGGAAAAATGCATTTTTACAAACCTTTTCACATATCTTGCTTCAATTTTCATTCCCTCCTTAAACATCTTAATTTGACCAGCTTGACGATTTACTGAAAAAAATAAACACACTAGCATCAGTTATCAGTTGACGATACCAAAAAAAACCTGCACCGCCAACAAAACAGCCAGCAGCAACAAGCTTGACGTCGCAAGTGTCGCGCTGTCGTTACCGCACCAGCGTCGGTGAACGACTGTATGTCGAAGGTGAGATCAACGTTGAGGTTTTCGGTCTTGGCAAAATCAAGTCCAATGCACCACATAGCACACTCGTGACCAGGCTCAGCATCCACGTACGGCAGGCACTCGGGGTTGACGTGCGCCAGATTGATGTGCGTGTTGCGCTCAAGGTTACCGATAAGGTGCCGAACCTACGAAGGCGAGCACAGACGTTAACAGCAATCAATACAGGTTTTCGTGTTCATGGTAAGGCTATAAAGTCAACTGGGTAAATAGAGCCTGATACATAGGGTACTAGTCCGCCAGGTAGCGCTTGCGTTTATAGTTTTTAATAATTAAGAAAAAACTTTATCGACACCACGGGCGTAAATCGGCAAACTAGTCAGGATTGCATTCATAAAAACGTGTTGAGTGTTAAATAGTCTCAAATTCGTTCATCAGCTCGCAATTTTTTTTAATTCAATTACTTTTGTTACACTCTTTGGTCGGTAAAGATGATTGGTCACAAAGTTACAGAAAGAGTGATGAATATATATGCTGTGACATTGAAGCTATAAAGAATACACCAAAAAACTTCTCTAACAACAACAAAGGCTTCACACCAAAACGTCTATATTTTTGGGATTTCTACTAATTTCTCGGCAAGTGCTCCAGACACAACGCCAATTTTCTTCTCCATATTGCACTCTCTCTTTCCTTCCCTCTTCACCACAAGCAATATCTAACATCCTTACACTCTATTCTCACTAAACTAAATAAACCGAGGGGCTTAATAAAGATAATTGCAAAAATTACATTCCGTAAGTTAATTCGTAAGGAGAGATCCTCATCAACGCTGAGAAAAGTGACACTGTAACCCTGGTGTTTGAGATTCTTAGTAAACTTTCCACATCAACTTGTGTAAAATGCAACCTCATACCTTAGATTCTACCAGTCCACACCACTCGAGCTGGTCTTCGGGACAGAGAGAGCTGGCTAGTAGAATAATGAAGTGGCTAAAAAGAAGACATGTCAGAGTTCGTAAATTGGGGAAGCAGATTAGCAAAAGTAAGTGTAACTAATCGGAAGGTTGTTCACTGCTTAAATATTGGCGAGTGCCACAAGTTTTTGATAAAGTGAGAAGCGAGTGCCCAACAGTACTGTGCCGCTACTTACCGGTATTTACTGAAGAAGTTTGGAGTTTCAAATAACTTGTCCCATGTACATTTACCCATCATGATATCTTCAGTTACTTGTAGGCCTTGTTTGAATTCTTCTTGCATTATTGTTCTAGTTGACATTGAAACATTGAAAGTGGAATTTTGCTGAGGATAGGCCGGGGTTATGATTGGCATCAAATGATAACGGTCCGAGACATTTACCTAAAAAACAGTAAAAAATATTACAGTAGGAAGTTGGTACTCCATTACTTAGACTAGCTAACAAGAAACAATTTTTGACATTGAAGCATTGAACCGGAACATACCCGAGGATCCCAAACCGGAAAGCCGAGTGTGCCCGTGTCAGGCTGCTTGAGTAGTACTGGTTTTGGCCAGTTCCACGTGGAAAACACGAGGAAGAATTTATGTACTAGGGTGGCGGGGACGGCGTTGGGGTAGAGTTGGCAAGTGCGGGCGACCAGCATAGCCCACGAAACACCACCGAGGTAGCCAAGGGAATTGCTATAGATACCGTGCTCTGCAACAAATGCACAATTGATTAGACTAGGCGAGTTTTTTTGCTGGCTTTAACGAGAAAGCCATAAAAAATAGGAAGGTCAGTTACTTACTTTTAGCCCACAATTTAATGGCTCTTAGAGCTAGTCGAAAGTGTTCAATGTCGGGAACTAAGCTAAGTATCTCATCTGTAACGCGGCATCCATTAAGGCTCCGTACACACTTTTGATCCAAGTTTTTCAGGAGGCAGTCGTCCCTTAAATCCTGAAATATTTCAAAGATTAATTCACCAGCCAAAAGTCAACGTAAAAATTAAAAAAAAAGTATGCAAATAATAAAATTAAGGCTAGAAACTTATAAAAATGAATTTCCATTTTGATGTAATAACATTTCCAACATAAGTTAACAAATGGACAAAAAGTTTAGGGCAAGGCATGTTTTTGTTATTGACTGACAGAATTTGTGTGATGAAACTTCATTACTATCATTAAGATTATGTTACTAACCATGTCATCTGGAATTTCTTTCAGTGCCAATCGAGCAAATAGCAAATCAATTTCTATCCCGTCGAAGTCCATCTTGATGACGGGTACAAATGCCTCTTCGACTGCTCGAAGGTCAGTTACCTCTTTTTGTAACTTAAGCAGTTCAAAGAATGACGAGAAGTAGTCCGTGCGATCTATGTGGCGTGGCGCCACGCACAAGGCGTCTATGTCCGCACCCTGCCAACACAAACGCAATGCTCAGTGCACTGTACGTAGGTACAGTAATGTCATTGAGACAATTGAATGCAATTAACTCATGGATTGGCACTAATAATATATCTCATTCATGCATGAATGCATTTCATTGATTCATTTATGTTAAGCGCAAAAACTGCAACATATAAATAAATGAGAAAATAGCATAAGAGATTTGACCATATGGCCCACGAGTCATTTTAAAAACATTTAATACCTCAAATCATTACAGAACCTTTCTTTAACATTATATTCCTTTCAGAGAACAAGCAAGGCGGTTTAACGTGCATTCAGGACGTCCCAGGTATAATTCCGTTGACTAATCGATTATAAGGGTCTATTATTTTTCTCCAGAATACTGGAATAGTTTCACACCACCAAAAGGAACGTTAGAGAAGTCAGCAATGAATGCCCACACACATACAAACACAATTCTAATAAGGGGTGTCCGTAACAAGCCACTCTCAGTGTGCAACAAGGGTCTACCACCTGCAAAAATCCTAGCAAGTTACGATCCTCGTCGTCCTGAAGTATTTAACACAGATTCCTGAGACAAGTTGTGCTTACGCAATGCTGGCTTTATAAATGAACAATTTTTTTTTTTTGATATGAATTTAAATAAGAAGGTTCTTGAAAACGTACCTTATGGTGGACGCCAAGACGGTAGGAGCCAAAAGTGTAGATCTTTCCGCCGACCTGTTCTGCTACGTTGCCAGGCATGTTGCGTAGCATGCTCACCTCGCAGATCCATTGTTTTACAAGGTAGTTCAGTTTACTCAAAACCTCCATCCTGCAAAGATCGGCATATTTCAGATGATTGGCAATACAATAACAGACTTTATTTTGGTGGTCATCTGGTGGGCTTTACATGCTTTATAAATTACTCTTAATGTGTATAAATAGGTAGTCAATGAGTAGCAATGCATTGTGCAGTCGAAATCAAAGTTTCAAGGATTGTTTCATATCTTTTGACACTGGAACTGAGAAACTTATGGCAACTAGTGGCACTTACCGATGGTTAAGCTCTTCATCCGTTTCAAAAACATTGTATGGTTTTAGACACTCTTTGAGCTCATTTGTACGTAGATTGTCAAGACTTTTAGGACCTGCAAAACTTATGGCCGATGTCATGCCAAGTGTCTTCAGATTTGCATCCGAACTGACCAACTGCTGTTGTTGCTGCTGCCGTTGCTGTTGAGCCAAGAGCGGCGACGACCACATTCTGAAACTAGGGATTTAACAGTGTAAGCATCAAAAATACTAATCCAGGATTACCTACGTCACGTAGGCAACGAGAGTCGAGTAGACCTTAGAATAGGCGGAAGCAAAAACAAAAGCATAAGAAATACTTACTACTTATTTAAGTATTTCTTATTATTCTTTTGTTGACAGCTAATTTAACACAGACCGCAGAATAAGAAAATATTTAGTAGCTTACTGAGTTTTGTTTCAGAGGTGTCAATTCAAACATATTCCTTTGAAAATCTTGTAGTTACTAAGCAGAAATTTAGGTTACACTTGTTTTGAAAAGGTCTGTGGTGTTGAATCCATCTGCAAAAGTAATACAAAATTTGGTGAACATAAATGGGTCATTCCATGTGTAATCACTCACTTTTAATTAAATTTCACTTTGACCGACCCAGATTTTGATGAAAATTGGTATACTTGTTAAGTTTGTTGACTTAGGGGCTATTTTTTTTTTTTTTTTTTTTTGGTCCAACCGTTCGGATATTACAAGGGGGGGAAGTTGGGGTCATTTTGCCCCCCGGGCGTGTAGTGACCACCCTTTCTACGCAATATCTAGGGTTCTATGGGAGCTACAGAGCTGGGAAAAAAATCATCTGAAAGGTAATTTCATACCCTACCTGAATATGGAAACAAAAATGACGATATGTTAATACGAATTTAATTGTGATTTTACACATCTGCATTTTCCAAAATGACCATATCGCTGATGAGTCATTTTTGATTTGCCTGATTTTTTTTCTATATATACAGAACATACATATGATCATGTGTTCCAAAAATCAAGATGGGTGTTTTACCACTTTCCAAGAAAAAAAATTTTTTCTATAAAAAAGTGCCTTTTTGCCAGTAGAACAGCATTTTGATCACAATTATTGTGATCAGAGCACTGGCATATATTTTATATTAAAGTTGATTTTTGTTTGCACAGTTGCATGTTCTTGAAATGTTATTCTCTACAATACAAATCGATTGTTTGCCATATTCCTGTAAATCATGGATCAAGTTGAAACAGTTCATAGAAGTCAAAAGTTTGTTCATTTCTTGTCTGGACTTGCATCTACAAGAATCTTAAAATGGTATTCCCTAGAATACAACTATAGATTGTTTGTCATGCTCCTGAATCATGGATCAAGTTGTAACAGGTTACAAGTAAAAAGTTTGGTAATTTCTTGTCTGGACTAAAGCAATCAGTCTCTGGCCTCATGTTGATGAGGATAGAAGCTAATTTGCTCTCAAGCACCTTTTATTTAGAGATTCATAATGTGCTCAATTGGACTGTTCTTTGAAGAAGAATGTGGACCCATCGAAGATCTAGCGATTAAAAGCATTGAAAGTTTCAATAGTGACCAGCAGTTATCATTAGCTCTGCGTACTAAGTGTGATAATGTGAAGACCGTGTGTCATTTACATGAAAAGAAATTCCTTCGTCTGTATAGCTGTCACCACAAGTTATGCTGCGATCCGTTTCAGGCTCACTGTGGAATAGTGAAAGTTAATGGGTTAAGAGAAATTAATGCAGCATCCAGGACGAAATACTTGGAGATTGCCGACCTCATCCCTGGAAAGAAATTATGCTCAACTTGCCGTAAGCTGCTCTCGCTCAGGCTGAAGGAACTAACAACCGTTTCTGTTCTAACGCCAACTAAATCCACTGAACTTGACCTACCTTTCGTGGACATACCCTGTGAAGCAGATGCCGTGAATCAGTCTTTAGCTGCATTTGGTGTGTCACCTATTAATACCACCAAACTAAAGGGTAAATCTATGTTTTATTCGAAAAGAAAGTTCAGCGAAATAACACAAGGTGTAAAGAAGAGATTGGAACTAGTATCTCCCAGTAATGAAGAAATCAGCAAAGAAGATTTGACATCTTCAGAGGAGTGCAAGGACAGCATCCGTGATGGGTCAGAGATAATAGCACAACTGAAAGAAAAGTTTAAGACGAGTACCAGAAGCGAGAAAATAACAATTTTATCTGTGCTTCCAAAAAGTTGGAGCATTAAGAGAATAATGCAAGAGTTCAATGCATCTAACCATTTGGTACGTAAAACCAAACAACTAGTAAAGGCCCAAGGGATACTGCCATCTGCAAATCAAAAAGCAGGAAAAACTCTTTCCCCTGATTGCATTCAACTGATTGAAGAGTTTTATGAAAATGATGATGTAAGCCGTGTCATGCCGGGTAAAAAAGATTTTGTCTCGGTTAAAGTGGGTGACAATCGAGTTCACCGCCAGAAGAGACTAGTGTTAAGCAACTTAAGTGAAGTGTATCGCAGCTTCAAAGATAAATATCCTGACATCAAGGTTGGATTCTCGAAGTTTGCAGAGCTCAGACCCAAACATTGTGTTCTGGCAGGAGCAGCTGGGACACATTCTGTCTGTGTCTGTACGATACACCAAAACGTTAAGTTGATGGCTTTGGGAGCAAAGCTGCCTTTGCTTTCAGACGGTACCATCAAATCATACCAACACTGCCTTGCCAGCCTCATGTGCAACCCCCCGCTTCTCAACTGCTTTGTAGGAAAGTGTGGCAATTGTCCGGGAACCGATGAACTTCGTGAATGGCTAGAAATCTCATTCAGTGAAAATTTCATAGACTCTGTGACTTATAAACAGTGGCTGTCAACAGACAGATGTACCCTAGAGACAATTACGAAACCTACAGATGAGTTTGTTGACTGTTTTATTGAAAAATGCATTTTATTAAGAAATCATGATTTTATTGCACGGCAGCAAGCGGCATTCATGCAGGAGAAGAAAGCCAACCTTAAACCAGGGGAAGTTTTAGTAGTGGGCGACTTCGCTGAGAATTATTCTTTTGTGCTCCAGGATGCTGCACAAGGTTACCATTGGAATAACAGCCAATGCACCCTTCACCCATTTGTGTGTTACTTTAAGCCTGAAGATCGAGACATACAACATTTAAGTTACGTTGTCATTTCTGACTCGCTAACTCATGACACCGTTACTGTGCACACTTTCCAAAAGCACCTGATAAGACACCTGAAACAAAACATTTCGGATGTATCCCATTTAATTTACTTTTCTGATGGAGCGGCAGCCCAATATAAGAATAAGAAGAATTTTTCCAACTTGTGCCATCATGAAGTTGACTTCGAACTAACTGCTGAGTGGCATTTTTTTGCCACATCCCACGGTAAAGGACCATGCGATGGAGTTGGTGGGACTGTAAAACGAAATGCAGCACGGGCAAGTTTACAGAAACCATATGCCGACCAAATAATGACGCCGATAGACTTTTACCGGTGGGCAACAGAAAATGTGTGGACTGTAAATTTTGTGTTTGTAGCCAATGAAGAGATTACAGCAAATGGCATCAAACTTAAAGAACGATTCAAAGAATTAAAAACTATCGTAGGCACAAGAAGCTTTCATGCGTTCTACCCAAAATCGCTAACTTCCTTACATGTGAAACACTTTTCTCTTTCTGAAGAAATCAACATTGTGAAGATTGTTGAGAAAAATGAAGAAGGAGAAGAAGAAGAAGAAGAAGAAGAGGAGGAAGCAACAGCAGCAGAAATACCCGAGTTTGAGTTCAAAGACGTGGGCAGTTTCATCACTGTAGCATACAACGAAGACTGGTGGCTAGCGTGTGTTCTTGAAAAATCATCACAGTCTCTTGAACTTCAAGTCAACTTTCTACACCCTCATGGACCAGCTCCATCATATTTTTATCCCAGTGTACAAGACAAACTAATTGTAGCTTTTGCTGATGTTTTAACACTGGCCGACCCCAACACGGCAACTGGTCGAACATACTTTTTGTCGGCTACAGACACCAACAGGGCAACAGCAGGGCTTATAAAATATGTACCTCAATAAGGTAAACTACATCTCTCTTAAGATATGCAAATTTGTACTTCATAGTAGCTATGATTGTAAGTAATGATCATTTTCTTGAATGTTGTCTTAAATTCAGTTCATATTAATTTATATTATGAATGAATTTGCAGAAAACATTTTTTTTTCTTGGAAAGTAGTAGAACACCCATCTTGATTTTTGGAACACATGATCATATGTATGTTCTGTACATATAGAAAAAAAATCAGGCAAATCAAAAATGACTCATCAGCGATATGGTCATTTTGGAAAATGCAGATGTGTAAAATCACAATTAAATTCGTATTAACATATCGTCATTTTTGTTTCCATATTCAGGTAGGGTATGAAATTACCTTTCAGATGATTTTTTTCCCAGCTCTGTAGCTCCCATAGAACCCTAGATATTGCGTAGAAAGGGTGGTCACTACACGCGCGGGGGGCAAAATGACCCCAACTTCCCCCCCTTGTAATATCCGAACGGTTGGACCAAAAAAAAAAAAATTAAAAAATAGCCCCTAAGTCAACAAACTTAACAAGTATACCAATTTTCATCAAAATCTGGGTCGGTCAAAGTTTGAGGTGAGTGATTACACATGGAATGACCCAAATGCCATAATGAAAATGATTTCTCAAGCCTATAACACCAAACAAATAACCTTGTATGCTTATAACAGACTTGGATTTAGGTAATCACAAAACATTTCCAACAACGTTCCTTTCTGGATTCAATAATTGTCGCAGAGAATAAAGATTAGTAGATTGTGCTAGGTGTCTTTACACTTCAAAATGATCAATAACATATTTGCCAATGTATGACCACAAATCTATTACGAAATGTATTTACTTCACTTTACTTGTCTATGGGAGAAAAATGCTGACACCACTTAACTTTTATCTATTCTTACAGACATTCCACATCACAATGACATCCTGTTTAAAGTCTACAAGCAAGATGCTGAAGTTTTGTATCATGAAGCATCCTTTTTTCAAAGAATTTGACAAACCCACACGACGGAAAACTTCATACGGCTAAGCCGCTCTGCTCGATTAAAATACGGCAATAATAAATTATTGGTAACTCCCCAAGTTATTATCATGGTTAAATTACTGTTTTGTCTGCTAGGGCTTGGTCATGCTTACTCCAAAACCAAGCGATGGAGATGAGATAGTGGTTCGGTGTTTGTACGGAACTGTACTCTTTCAAAGCTCTACTAATAACAATACAAGTAGATACGAAAGAAAATATACGCACGCTTGAATTCTTAGTTGAAAATTTTGACCCGAAATGAAGACAAAATTGTAAGTAATTTTAATCAAAATATCCACCAACACCGACGATAATGCCAATATGGCCGCCGGTTTACTGACGTGACCTCGCACCGAGCCATCGACCCTGGAAATTCAAATCATGAAGGCGGCGGCCCGGTACCACTTTGGCGGAGGATATAATGTAGATTGTTCAAGTATTTGCTACACATGGAGATTATTTTAAACAGGCTTTTAAGCTGAAAACTCAGAAATTATTATTTGCCTTCAAAAGTAACCTCCAGACGTTCTGGAAAGACTTGGTAACTGTAAAGGATAGGAAGGGTTGAGAAGGGTTGGAACCAAAATATCTGCCAATTTGCCAACGAAAAACAAAATCAAATGCAACTAACATCAGGAAAGAGATACATTTTGGCAATGGTTTCGTATGCCACATTGTGGATTTCTAAATGGACTCGGGAAAAAATGAGTATTTGACTGGTTGAAGTTTTGAAAAGGTGACCCATGCCCAGGAATAAATACACGACTATCTGAAACACACCTTATTTTTTAATTAGTATGATGCTTCGTTGTGACACACAAAGAGAACAAAATTAATGTTAATTTACAAGTAGGTGCCTACATTAGTCACGAACTATTTTCAATGGTTGATAAGCCCGAACTAATCTACCTAATAAAGCCATGTTGGCACAGAAGAAAGCAATTCCTTGAAGCCACACATAAATATATGTATCGAGACCTCTGAATTCCAGCCAATATGCTGGTAGGAGCCAAGCAAGTTGAGCTCCAAACCATAGAAATGACAGAATTCCAGCCTGACGAGCCGACATATTGAAATGTGGAAGGCATGGGGGAATCAGCGATACAAACCAAACAAAGTACTGAGATGTGAGTACAGGATTATATGCAACGATCACAATAGACTGTGCAAGAAAACAGAAATGCAGGTGTTTTCTTTTACCATACTTCAGAGAGATAGCCACTAGCAGTACCATTTGAGGTAGGAAAGTAAGGACTCGTTGCCAAATACCCGAAGGTATTTCGGAGCTCAGGTACAGAAGGTAGAAATATACCGAGAAGTTATGACGAATGTCACGCCTTGTCAAATGATAAAGCAAGCTTTCTTGTAAAAACTCGAACCCATAGTAAGCATAGAATCCCAAAGTCAATGCCAACAGAGTAAGTATACACGACGCTACCAGCGAACACTGGTTTACATTGGGTCTAAAAAACTTCCAAAGACGTTTCAAAGAACTGGCTTGAGCTGCAGATCTTTCAACCACGAAAGGGGTGCGCAAGGCTAAATATAACGGAAGGCTGAATACGATCGGGTACAATCGAACGTGAATCGCCAATCCATGCATGAAACCTGCTAAAATTATACTATGCTTTCCCTGGACTAGAACTAGCGTTGCAAAGACTAATGCAGCCGATATCGAATCTGCATTTCCGCGGGTAGCAATAACAACTGCCAGAGGATTGTACAGCCATGCAGTGCTACAACGTACTGCAACAGATTCCGTTTGGCCCTGGGAAAGAGCCAATCGTCTTATAAGAATCCCTACCCCAATGTCTATAATTGAAAACAGAAGCTTCCCCCAACAGGAGTGAAGCAAAATGTTTGGAATCAATATGGCAGCAAGGAGAGGCGTGTAGCGATAAGTATGCCGCTTGTACGGAGAGTCTCCAGATAGCATGTGGCGGGCCGCATCTGTGAAGACACGGTAGTCAATGTCTGTGTACGGCACCAAAGACACCTGGTCTTGTATTTCCCCATAGATTATTACAAAAATTCGTACGAATAGTCCAATCAAACAATGTACTAGCATACTAGCCATGGTTGATTTTGACAAATTTGTTAGTACTAATTGGATAAATCACAATCACTGGGATTATTTTTATATAAGATTTTATATAAAGCACTCTATCACTAGGCCATCAAATTTGAGGCAGATTACATTGACTACAGGGTCAGTAGGTACTGAGTTCAGAGACGCGTCCCTCGCTTGCGTGCAGCTATTTCGAGGCACTGCTTCAGCAGAAGGAACTCGCGTTCGCATTCGGACTTGCTGACGTTGTTGGACGCTACCACGCAAGCCGCGTAAGCGCTAGCGGGGGCTTGACATGCTGCTAGGAGCTCAGGATAGCGACCAAGGCGGGCTCGAGCTTTACGGACTGAGTCCATCACAACTGCGACAGCAAAAATTATTATTTACAAAATGAAAATAGGTAATATTTGTAAGACTCTTTGTAATGCCATGTAATTTTCATAAAATAAAAACTAAGCATACCTCTACAACTACTGGATTATGAAACACTTTTTATCTTGATGCTGGTCGTTGAGGTTCTGGATACTCGCGAATAAATATGTCATACAATGGTCGGCTGAAGAGAATCAGTAAGCTTCCAGTCAAAAATATTCCAGAAAAGAGCCTTGGGTTGCGTCTAATCCAGGGTAAGTCCTTTAATACAGCGCGTTTTTGAACAGGGCCCGATTTTCTTTCCATTAGTGTTGATCTGCCTCCTTGCTAGGTTTCTGTAAGAAATATGAATCAATTCATTAATTTATTGATGGTAAAAGAGGGCATATAGTGAGACAAATTTCAAATTGTGAAAGAGGAAAGGAGGTAATGAAACTAAGTGATGTATAGAAATGGCTGATTCTTGAATATGGCAAAAATGACTATCAGTCATTACTTTCATGCTTTCACTGTACGTTTAGTTTCCTTGGTTCCTCTACTCGGATTCATTTACCTACTAGAAATCATCTCAAATGATATATCTGGAACCATAATTATAGTGTTTATAATTAGTTGCTGCCAATGGTATAACTGAAGTAAGTAGTTTAACTCGAGTTTAAGACTAAAACCAATTTAATTAATATGGAATGCAGCAATCGAAGGTAAATTTGCCAATCTTATGTTTTAAGCAAGTTGCAGTCTATTTAATGCATTGGTAGATTTCATACGACTCTTAAAGACTCTATTATGATTTATGTGCCTCTATTACTGCCAAAGCAAGAAGATTGAGAAAAAACTGCTGCAATATCTAGATTGTCAGCCTAGGTATGATTAAAGATGTAGATAGAACTTAGATAGATATGTACCCCATTCGCTTCCGTGGGCCCCCCAATATCAATTCCTTCACAGGTCAATGAAACACTTTTAAACTTGCGGCAACATTTTCGCATGTCTTCAATTACTGACGCACATGCACCCTCTTGGAACTTATTTTCTGAAATGAAATACATTACATTTTCTTTACTAATTTGATTCTCAATGAATCCCATTTAAGTTAGACATTACCAATGTATATTAAAATCCTCACCCACTAAGCATTTTTGGATTCTACAAGCAAATGGCTTACAGGGATCTTTGGATGGCATAGAATATCTTTTAATTAATCTTTAAAACAATAAATTATAAGCGAAATCTTCACTCTTTTAAACACACAAAATCACTGAACCGACCTATCGTTGTCAGCAGACCCCAACTAGCGGCATATTCAGATTGAGCATGGTGGATATAAAAGTACCCTTGAAGAGGCTACATACCGTCACTGCACCGCCAATTTATTCAAAAATTCAGAAACAGCACTTTATGCATGTCACAGACCACACGCAGAAATTCAAACCACATAAAAACCATACCTTGAGATAACAGGCAAATTTGGACCGGCTTTTCTGACTCAAACTGAACTGACTCAACTGTGGTTTTTATTTGTTTTTTCAATTTTTCCCTTTTCTTGTTTGACTTAATCCTCTGGTCACATATCACGTGGTCCGTTGCTGGGATTTTATTGGTTAGTGAGAAAGCTTGTAGCCTCTTAAAGGGTACTTAAATATCCACCATGTTCAATCTGAATATGCCGCTGGTTGGGGACCGGTATCGCAGCCGGTACAAACAGCTCTCAAAAGTGCCGAAAACATCAGCTGTGTCAGCCATCTCTGCCCATATTAGTCATGGCCGCCGTTTATGAGTTGACGGCTATCAAGCAATGCGCTTGCATTTCTTCTTGTTGTTGAGCTCGACGGTAAAGTTTCAAAAATTATTCTTGAAATCTTAATAGATGCACGAAAGATAGTTAAAATTTAATCTGATTTTTCTGTATATAATTTCACCATGTAGAGACAAATCCAAAATATTGCAGTTTTTCATCGACCTTGACGACATTATGACATTTTAACGCATTTTCTCGCTAGGAAAATTATTAAAATCACGCGGAAAAACAGAAATACCCTTATGACTCTGTATTGCACGAGGTTTCTGCAGTGGATTTCTTGCATGCATTTTGTGCCTCAGCTCACTTCTTGATCTTATCAGTAGAAGTTCCATTGGTACGACAATGCCACCCATGCTACAGACCTACCTGTAGCTGAAGAGATATTTATTTATTTATTTATTTATTTATTATTTTATTATTATTATTATTATTATTATTTTATTATTTATTTATTTATCAGACTTTGATTAAAATGCAATCAATCTACGATCGGTTGTGACTGAAGCCTGATCCTGTTTGCCCAAGATGAAGCAAGAAGTAGTAAAATTCAGTTTGGTTTAGGACAAACAATTATTTGCTATGTCAACAGGTGCCTTGTAATATTTTATTTACTGTTTTTAACAATGCACTGTTTTGTCCAATGGCCCTGTGGCACTGGTATTTTTGCATTAGATGTTTAAGTGGGCAATGTTGAGTAAGATGATGAACCCAACCTAGCCTAGAAGGTAGGAGCAGAAACCCGGTGCTAGCATATCAAAGAGCATAAATCGTACAGCAGGATTCCTCCACAAATCCATGCTGGAAAGAGGTTGACGTGAGGTGAGCAAAGTTATAGTACCTATCTCTCAAACAGAACTGGTGAACCCATCCAATGGATGACCCAGTGCAGTGTTGCTTCACTTTAGTGATCTAGCTAGATCTGGTATTCTAGCACATCAAACCTCTCAACCTTGTATGTTTAATGGTCTATGCTAGGAAATTGAAAATGAACAAATGGCATAGCTTCAAGCTTCAAGGAAAGAACCCCTAGTGAGTTCAGACTTATTTTTGCACCAATATCCTTGCCTTACTGTTGAAGCTCGAAAGCTTAAGATTGACTACGTTGTAAACAAGAGATTAAACTTAATTCATGCAGGGCCCTTTTTAAATTTCATACCCCTCTTGCCATCCTTTTTTACTACAACCACGCAAAGGAAAAATTCAAATTTGATGGGTCTATGAAGTCCGAGACGGATTTTCAAGAAGTCAAGGATCTCCCCCTTAAAGTAACAATATATATTACTTTTTTTTTTTAATTTCAGAATTGCAGCTGAGAAATCATTAGACACATCTGCCATTAGAACATGATTTCTTCTGGATCCAAACCACGGTTTCTTAAGCCAGGTGAGTCTAAAATCTCAGTGCTGTATATGTTATAAAAAATTTCAGTACTTGCCAGATAGCTCCGCACTGTTCGCAGCCAAACTCGCTCAGAAACTGCTGTTCCTTTTTTACAAAAATTAAGAATTTTGACGTTTTTAACATTGAGGTCAGTTATATTACCTGTATAATCCATCAAGCTATTCCATCGGCTCTCGGGCAAACGTTTTTTTTCCCATGTTGAATACGAGTCCAAGCACATGTAAGACATTAATGTCATTAAACAGTTGTGCTAATTAGTTTGAATACAATTTCATAGTTAATGTACTGCTTTTTTATTCCTATGTAGCTATTATTCTATACAAACAAAGGGCATCTTGTTAATGGACAAGTACCAAAATTTCTTACTAAATTCAGATTCCACTCGCCACATTTTAGATGCCAGTAATTACACTAAGTATGCTTCCATTTTGTGAAGCAATGAACAATATGTTTGTTCACCCTTTTTTTTGTTTTTTGGGAGGCATAGCTGTCAATACAATAATACCAGATACAGTAAGAATGTCACACCTTTTGCAGGAGATAGCAACGCTACTTGGGAAGAAGATAAATCTGACGTCGACCCATCTCACTCAACTTCCTTCGTTTACAATCCACATTTATCTTTGGGGCTGGAGCAACAAAGAAAAAGGCTGCCGATCTTCAACAATCGCAATCATATATTGTACCTGTTAGAAAAGTTCCAAACACTTGTTCTTGTGGGTGAAACTGGCTGTGGGAAAAGTACACAAGTTCCACAGGTTAGTAGCTGGTTAAAGTAAAAGAAATCCACCTTTTTATTGCTGGGTTGGATACTGATAGTTTTACAAATCTCAAGGAAGAATATTTTTTTGTTAAAACCTTCAATTTTATTACCTAGATCTAGAAAGTAGTGTTTGAAATAAGCAAAGGAAGAAAAAGCAGGCCTTAAAAATGGTTGGACCTTCATCATTGTTGAGCAAAGTTCTCGTAACCTTTATGTTCATTTTTCTCATTTACTTTGCGTACATGGATAAAAATCTGTATTCCCGTATTCAGAAATTTCCTCTTCGTCGCGATGCAGTCAATGCATCCACGATCGATGCAGAGTTCTTTGTGTCATGCGATCTTTCTCCGATATGTGATGTCACTGTCAAGTCGATGATGCTCGACCATCCAAACCATTACCTCTTCAGCCCGATGGCTACCATGACAGATCGTGTGTTTGGAATTAGTCAGATTGAATGGATCACCCCTAACATGATCAGTGTTTTCCATGTCTTCATTGCCATCGCTTCGGCCAAATGCATTGCATCGGATTCCCTTGTTTCCCGACGAATCGGTGTTGGTCTTTTTGAGCTGCGTAGTATGCTAGACGATTTGGACGGCCACGTCGCTAGAGCTCGAAAGCACGTGCATGGCGAGAGCTCTGAGATCGGCTCGGTCGGATATTTTGTCGATGGGATGTGTGATGCTTTAGGCACCATTGCTTTGATAGTCGGCTGTCTTGTCTTCCTAAAAAGTAATCCCCCTCGCCGTATGTATGTGGCTCTGCCAACTGTTGTTCCTCCGATCGAAGACTCTCTGTCTCAACCATACAAAGGCAAGGTCACAACCAAGAAAATTGTGCATAAACTGAGCTGCCTTGGAGCTCAGATGCTCCTAAGTTCCACGGCATGGAACCGTTACATCGCTCTGTACCAGGACTTGCTCGAGAGGCCAAATGTAACCGAGACGCAAGCAGAATGCCAAATCAGAACTCTACGTTCGTCGCTTATGTGGACTGTGGCATGGCTCTGGAGACTTTTTAACCCTCATGCAATGATACATGCGATGCTTATTGCAATCTTTTGTGATAAACTCTGGGAATTTCTAAGGGCAGTGCAGTATGTTGGCTTTATTATTCTGTTGAGTTTGATATGCATCACTGAAATGCATGTTGAAGAAGTTCAGACAATGATATTTAAACCTATCAACAATGCTACGGTGTGATACTAAAACATGACCTTAACTTTTTTTAGGTGTTCTGACCTAAGATGTTCAAATTAAGCCAAGAGAAATATGAATTTTGCTTTGTATTTTACATGAATTCATTGCTTCATCCGGTATAGAATAGGAACAATTTCCATAATTTGGTATTTTTAGGATTATTGGCCCACAATGATTCCATGACTGATAGCTCATAGCAAGTGTGATATATGTCCCAGACATGCTTATTTGCTGTTATCTTTTCAAACACATTAAATAACTATATTGTAAATTGGGTGTGGCAGGGATACATTTGACAATCAATGCTAATATAGAAATAGTCAGTTGCAACTCAGTTGAAATCACTAGACTAATGCCACATTAGTAATATAATATAGGATAAATAATATCTAGATGCAATAGTCCAGCAAGCAACCCTAACCAAAGATACTTATAACTTTTCCATACAGGTGACCATATGCTGAATTTATCCTAGTTTACTTAGCTTGCCGGTATGCGCTTACATCACAGGTCCCAACTTTGCATTTTACCTTACATACTTTTGCTCAGGTACACTATATTTTTGGAATTGAAGTATTTTTCTTGGCTTTCTTTGCACCTTCCAATGATACAGTCTGATGCAGATACTTGTACATGTCTGTTAGTATAATTAAAGGGTGATGCACATAATATTCCATGACTGCAGGCAGGTGGCAGTTATGTGTCGTTTGCAATTACATGGCAGATTTTATGGTTAGCTTATTGTAGTCCAACTTTAGGTTCATGATTTACAAAACACACCTCAATCATTAGGCAATTAAAATATAAACATCACAGCATACTCTACCATCACTGTTTGTGTGTGTGTCTGTGTGTGTCACAGGAGGGGGGTAGGGGAGCGGGGATTTATTGTAAATGTAATGGTATAAATAGTATTTTGTTGTTGAATTAGGTAACGCCACAGGTAACGCCATGACTTAGCACTTGCTACTTTAAAAATTGCAGGCACTGAATTATGTTTACGTTGGATAATTGTCAATTACTGAAAAGCATACTTAGAAATGATACTTTGTTGTAAGTAGATGGTTTTAAAGTTGCACTTGTGTTACACCATAGGGCCAGCGCTCGAGTTCTAATGCCGCAATAGCGATTTAACACTTAACGAATGTGATCAAATGTAGGTGCTACGCTGGTCGTAGGCTGATTGAGATGCTATAAAGATGTGACTTATCAAAAATGTATGTCATAAATGTTAATTCTAGAGAGTTTAAAAAAAAACTTTGTTCAGAGAAGAATATTATTTTTAACATCTAGGCTAATTTTTTAACAATGGGTCAATTTTTGGGGATTGATGAAGCCTTGCTTATCAAAGAAATCATTTTGCGCAGCATTTTAGAATCTTGTGTAGGTAGAAAGAATATAAGAGTGCCCTTCGTCAATCTCTATTGAAAATATTATTTATGCTCAGGATAGCTAAGGCCTAGTCTTGCACTGGCAATAGTCATATTTATATTTTTGGGTTCAAAACCGTTGATCTAGTCTTCTCTTTAGTTAAAATTTACTTGGAATTTCGTACAAATCTGTAATTCTGAGCGACAACAATGGGTCGTTAGTAGGGGATTGTTTTCCGTCGGTAGCAACTTTTTATTGTGAAAACTGTCTTTCTGCAATACTCCAAAATTCACAAATACCAATAATATATGACTGCCAAAATATAATATGTGATCTAGAAAAATACCATTTCAACCTTAAAATACACCTTCTTAGGACACAAAGGTGAAGGAAGCTGTAAAATGTATTGATTAATCCATGGTTATGTACCACAGATACTGTACCTTAAAAAGTTTGTTAACTATGAATTACACAAATCTGCCAAATGAACAGAACAAAATTTGATAGAATAGCAAACACTTCAATTACATGTTATGTCACAACGAATAATACAATATTTTTGCCAATGACTGGTTTAATAACGGTAAATGTGAAGTTTTTTGTCAAGTAGATACTTCCTTTTATGGCAGTGCAGTTAAGAGACTTAATGGTGGCATCTGAACCCGTCTTATATACCACCCAACGTTTCACACGTGTTGACTGCTTGACATTACAGCTGCAATTACAATTGCTCTGTTCGATCAGAAAACATTGTCATCTTCACATTTAGAACTTGATCACTTCTAAGAGGCATTCCTGCATTGCATTTCAATATAGTTTCTGTTCTCATGAGACAAAATTTATGTACTCTCTTCATATTCCAAACGATCACAGTTACTAACATTTTTTTTTATCTTCATTTTTGACTTTGAAGGTAGATTTGAGGTATAATGATTAGTAAACACTAGCATTTATTTTATTAACTATCTGTATTTTTATATATGTTGTTTTTAATGTTTTTTTTCATGCACTAACTTTGATTTTGATAAAATAATGCTTTAGTTCGATGATAAAGAAGCCAATTCCGGTCTTTGGTTTTTGGTTTTTCATTTCCGAGGCCTGTCGGCAATTGCCTGCCTCGCACGGTCACTACTGCCTTTCTTATCTGAAATAGAATTTCCACATCCTGTGTGTGTTCGTTGTGATTACAACGCGGTGCAATGCCTGTCAGTTAATTCCTCCTAACGAACTGTCTTCTATGTCCACGGGATCTCTCGGTTTTAACTGGTATCAGAGATAAATGAATAACCTGCATTGATATTCTTCACTAGATACTAATTGTATTCTGTGATTTTCGGAATGAGTATCAAACAGGCTCGAAAACTACATTCCAGGTTATTTCTGTAAGAATTGAAGCCAGTAAAATATACATACATAAACACTGTGGGCTTAGACAGCATTGGGTTTCATTCATGAATCATGGCATGATTTATCTCGATGTTCTACACTTCACAAGTTTTCAGGAGTATAAAGTGTGAGTTAGTTAATTTCTCTTTGTGTTAGTTGGAAGTAAAAACAGTTTTTGAGTATTAATTGATGTGTTTAGACCTGTCCAAGAATGTGGAACGACATGACCTCAATGTTTGGTCGCTATAATATATAAACCAAGATCTGGGTTTACATTCTGAGCCAAATTGGATAGATGAGCTTGTTTTTGACCTCTTATCTCTCTTCGTACACAGTTTTTTACTTGTTTGTAAGGGATACACCTCTCTATACTCTAAACATTTATTCATAGTAAAATTCAAGCACTCCATGCGGACTTTTCTTCCATTATGACACTCTTTTAATGTAAAAATATATTTTTATTTATATTTACATGCCAGTAATCGGGAATGGAAACAATATCACGCGTAAAGTGAACTATCTTTGAGCTGAGTTACAGTTGCCCAGTTAGTCAGTTATTACTATCTAAATGGTTTCTTTTATGCAGGTACCTATACAAATATTGCTGCCTGGATTAATCTATTGGATCTTGCTCAGATTGAGTCGTACTGTGTGGCCACACTTATACTATATGTTCGGCACTTGAGTTCTGCATGGGCGTGTGAATTTTGCAAACATATACTCAATTCTCGTAGAAATTACCTCAGCGCAATTTACCTCAGTCCTCCAGCGCAAGCTCATCGACACAATTTGGTTTGAGGGTGAAAGTTGGCATAAAGTGGGAAATTGTCAAACGCTCCCAAGTGATAAGAAACATATTATTGAGCTCTCACTGTTAAACCAGTTCGTACTAATAGTGAACACTACTTGCTGTGTATTTCTGTGAGTCTATATTATATTTATAGCTATCAATATTAACTGAAGCATACTGTTGAATCTCTGTAGGGTGTGAAAAATAATATTTTAAGTTTTTTTGATATATATTGATAACTTATAAAACAAATTGGAGATTATAAATAAACAACATATATTATTGTACTGTATTGTCGTGTATTTTTCTGGTATATTAAACAAAATAGCTATAATTATGTTGTTGTTTATTTAATCAATATTTCACAACCTGATCTGTGCGAGCACTGATTCATTTTTTATATTTGTATTCTTATTTGAGTGTAATAAGTGGGTCAGAAAACCTCTATTCTTTCTGAGGTACCTGAAAGAGCTCTGATTAAACGGAAAGTATTTCAGAAATTTTAAGCACAAGTCTGTCACAATGAAACAATTATTTTCTTTAAATGCTTTTTGGAACAAAACATACCAAAGGGAAAGATGTCTTAGCAAATCTGGCCATCCTCTAGCAAAGTCAGGCTTGGTAGTCCATGCTCCTCACTTCCACATTGCAGTACCTTGTGGAGGCGGGATGGACCCAAGACGGCAAGATGGTTGGCGTGACGGAGCCACGTCGCGTTGCTGCCACCACGCTGGCCACGCGCGTTGCGGAGGAGAGGGGCTGCTTACTCGGAGCAGAAGTCGGCTACAGCATCCGGTTTGACGACTGCTGCCATCCCCAGGATACCAAGATCAAGGTACAATTACCAATTCCTAGCCAATACAATTGCGTCCGATTCCTACCCAATCTGCCTTTTCTAGAGAAAACCTGTCGATTCTACCTTAGCAATGTTTTTAAATATCTAGGAATAGGAGGTTGCAATCAGATTTTTGGTAAATTCATTGTGACACTCGAAGCATTCAGAATGTTCTGGGGTATGAAGATTAATCCTTTTTTTTTTAAAGGGTGAAGGTATTTTCATGTACATTATGCTAGGTCATAGCATCCCCCTGGAATTCTCTGTGCCCATGTTAGTATAAAAAAATAATTAAAGTTGTTGAAAGAAGAAAGTAATATGAGGGACTAGCAATAGATAGTCTTTTTTTTACCATTCTTTGTTTCTGAGAATGACTGGGCTTGTTTTGTCCTATACAGGACTCGTGCCACGCATCCTGACGACCTAGAGAATGAGTAGTTTTGTTAAGTTCTTTAAAAGTCAAATTTCAAAGGGAGCTAATAATTTATTATCAATTACAGTATATGACGGAAGGGATTCTTTTACGAGAAATGATGGCCGACCCCTTACTTCGAAACTACTGTGTTATTATTCTCGATGAGGTTCATGAAAGAACTCTCTACACGGACATCGTTATGGGGCTGCTGAAGAAGATTTTAAGGGTACAGTTCCAGTACTACCTGCATATTTAACTACAAACAGTACTATCACAGCACATTTGAATTAACCACTTACTTTGTGATTTACAGAAGCAAAAGAGCTTGAAATTAATCGTAGCATCTGCCACTGTTGACGCTGAACAGCTCAGCAATTTTTTCAACCTGAACTTAACGAAAGACACTAGCAAAGACACTGCAGTAATAATGAGCGTGGAGGGTCGTCTCTACCCAGTTGATGTGCACTATGTGAAGGAGCCAGTAGCAGACTATGTGAAATCTGTAGTCGATACGGCGATGAAGATTCACAACACAGAACCAGGTGGTGATATTCTAGCATTCCTGACAGGCCAGGAGGAAGTTGATCGAGCTGTCTCTCTGCTCCTTGAACATGCCCAGCAGACGAAGAAAGAACAATGTAAGTGACTATAAATTTGTATGTGGACTGGACAATTTAAAATAGCATCTAGTGTTGTAGGCTTGTAGCTGCTAACTTTGATATTACCTAAAGCACCCATGTAAAGTTTAAGTAGTAGTACCCCAGTAGCATTTCTAAATCCATACTGTTTGTGTCTGCTTACTAATGTTTAGTTTCTTTTGAATTTACAGTGCAACTTCTTGTTTTGCCGATGTATGGCTCACTACCTTACAACGAACAGATGAAAGTATTCCGATTTACGCCAAAAGGCTCTCGGAAGATTGTCATAGCAACCAACATTGCTGAGACCAGCGTCACCATTTCAGGAATAGTTTATGGTAAGTTTTTCTTTTCAAGAAACCTAACCAATACCAAAAAGTTCAGCCCTTCTGAATAAGGAACTAGTTCTTTTATTTTATGATTTCTTACCTGAGTTTTTGAGAGTGATCACTTTGGGGGATACTTATTATATTGCATAAAAATTGCTGTTTCGACCCTTTTGTGGTCAGTGGGAATATGTTTTCCCACTTTTCGAACAGCTGTGCAACGTTATTTTGAATGAAAAATATCTGGTATTTTTACTAAAGAGCATTAGTGGGAAGTATATACCCCACTAGTTTATTCAACAGTTCTGCCCAATAAAAAAAATATATATATTGAACCATTTTTTCAATAGCATTAGAATATTATTCACAAAAAGAAAGTGAAACAAAAATCTTGCAAAAATAATTTAACCATGAAAGGGTTAACTTGATCTTTGAGCTGATATTGGAAAGCCTTTCAAAGTTAAAATGTCAAGCCAAAAAGAGATTTAGACATTTTGTTATTATTTGGATTACTTTCCAGTTGGGTTTTGCAAATACAATTTGAGGTGCTTTGCAGATTATTTTATTTACTCTTCTCCTTAATTAAAGGAAAATTCGAACTTGCCCTTACCCTTCCCTTGTCTTAGTGATTGACTGTGGCTTTGTCAAACTTCGCTGGTTCAACTCTGAGACACACACGGACTCACTGGTGGTGGTGCCAGTTTCCCGGGCGTCAGCTGAGCAGCGAACTGGGCGTGCCGGTCGCGTTCGCTCCGGCAAAGCTTACCGGCTCTACACGGAGGAGGAACACGACAAGTTAGCTGCTGCATCCCCTCCAGAGGTGCGTCACCGTAGGGTTAGGTGGCGCATAGTGACGTGCTATTTTGACTGGGCACTGGTTAACGTGAGCTGAATGATAGGGTTTAACTAAACCAGCCCAGAGAAAAGGAAACCCTCTCATATCTCATATTTATGTAGACACTAGATATATATGTCTGGACCACCAAAAGAACCACTGGCTTGTGTTGGTTCTTAAGTATAGGACTAACTGTTGCAATAACCTCATCCACTCTTGTCACCCATTCAACACCTTTTGGCAGTGCCAGCAGTGGTTATTGGAAAAAATTTTAAATGACCAATCTTAACCATTTTTATGCAATCTTCATATTCATATTGTTAACATCAAACTTTTTTGACGTTGCGTAGATGCAACGAACAGATTTGGCCATGGCTGTTCTTCAGCTGAAAGCTCTTGGTATCGACAATGTCCTGCGCTTCAACTTCCCGTCTCCGCCCCCCGCTCGAAACTTGCTGGCCGCCCTCGAGCTGCTGTATGCCCTTGGGGCTGTTGACAACAAGGGGGCGTTGACCAAGCCGCTGGGGATCACAATCGCAGAGTTTCCCATGAGTCCACTCTTCTCAAAGACTCTTATTGCTTCTGGTGAGTTTGATATTTAATGTTTGTAGTTTGATGGGACAAAGTGAGACAGTCAAAATTTGCTCATGATTAATGCTTTGCCACCAGAATATGTTTACCATAATTTAAAGCAGCAATTTTAAAATCCAGAACATCTCAAAGCAGTTTGCCTATACCAACTACGGATGCATGCTTATTAATTATTAGCTCTTTTGTGTTTTGAGTTTTTACCCCCTTTTACTGATGAATTGCTTCTGATACTAATTTCTGACTTACACAATGTTTTTTGTTTCATAGGGAAATTTGGCTGCTCCGAAGAAATTCTCAGTATATTATCTTTGCTCCAAGTTCAAAATATATTCACAAAACCAGGTGGAGGTCAAGCAGCAATAAAAGCACGAGTGGTGAAAAGAAAATTTGAAGTCGAGGAAGGCGACTTGATTACGCTGCTGAATGTCTACAAAGCATTTGTAAAGAATAAGATGTCAAAAGACTGGTGCCACCAGAACTTCCTCAACTATAAGGGCCTACGGAGAGGAAATGAGATTCGAAACCAAATGAGTCGGCTTCTAAAGAAATTCGAAGTCCCACTTGTGTCTTGTAAAGGTATTAAATTAAAGGTTATTTCCAAATATTTCAACCCCACATAATATATAAAGAATACAGTATCGATCAAAGATATGACATTTATTTCTTTTCAGGGAACACTACGACTGTCTGTCGGTGCATTGCGTCGGGATTCTTTCCTAATGCTGCTTACCTGCATTACTCTGGAGTGTACAAAACAGTCCGGGGTAACCAAGACCTGTTCATTCACCCCACCTCAGTCTATTATACACTCGAGCAGCCCCCGTGGATTCTCTTCTGCGAACTCTTGTTCACTAGCAAAGCGTACATGAGAGAACTAACTACAGTCAATCCTGCGTGGCTCGAGGAACTGGCTCCACATTTCTACCAGAAGACCACCGAGAAACACCACTAAAGATCATTATTTCAGTGACAAACCTACTTTAGGTGAAGTTTTTATGCAACTAGCTGCTTGTAGCAATTTGCTGCAACAATTCTTGTGTAGTAAACAATTCTAAAAGTAAAAAATTCAGTATCGAGTTTGTGTCATGGTAAAAAATTCGAAATATATTACCCGATTTTTTTTCATTTCTTTTGATCATTACACCATTTCTACCCAAAGAATACCTTGTTTTTGCTGAGTCCATCAGTAACATGTTTGCTTTACGGTATTGCTCTGTGTTGATTGTTGATTGTTACAGTGAAAGTTTTACCTTACAAAAAAGCTTTTCAAAAAATAAAATTAATACTAGCAATCACCGATGCTTTGCATTTAAACAGGATTGCCGCCAGCGCATTTGTTCGAAAGCAAAGTAAGTAAGCTGTCAAAAGATTGCCGTCAAAAATAGGATAACACCATTTTTAAGCGCAAAACATACGTGTCAAATTTTCACTAAATATTACAAAAAAACTATCACATGTGCCAAGAGACATTGCATTGACTAAAAGTACTTTTTCATTTTCATTCACTTTTCAGATCCCATTTGAAAGGTTTCAACATCTTTCCTTGCCAGCCAGTTTTAGATCAAGTTTTCTATTAAAACCTCATCAAATTGCCGTAATAATTTCACAGTTAGTTATGCTCCGAAATAGTGTAAAATTTAAAATCATTTCCAGCCGTTTTCAACCCATTCCGGAAAATTCTATATGGGGTACAAATTCGCATGTGCAAAAAGGGACATTCCGACAACCTGGGGTTTATGTAATGGGTTACATAAAAATGACCTCTTAAAAATTAAAACATTTATGTAAGGTTAATATTCAATGTTTCATTTTAAAAGACCCTAGAACGATTTCACAGGTTTCAATTTCTACAAACGGCCCTGGCAACTTAACTTTACACGACGTTCTCACATTCTCGTTTTTAAACGAAGCAAATACCACAAGCGTTTACAAAAGTACTTAAACGCGACTTGAAAATGCAAATTTGTTACTTATGCAAATCATGCCAATTCAAACCGATACACACACGATAGATGCACGCCGCTGTGCTTACCTCTGGATCTTGGCTCTGGGTCCGACGTCCGCGCTAGAAGATTTGCAATTCAATTCCATTTTTCATTTCTTTTTACAGAAGACTCGTGATGTTTAGGGAAAACAATGAGCATGAAAAAAATTAAACAACACATATTTATTACAATACCATATTATAGCACCGTGTTTATAAAGAAAAAAACATAATAATCAAATACTGTCCTGTAGTAAATATTAAACACAATAATTACATATGCAATCTTTTGCTATGCTCAATTCATTGATGGTATAAAATCCATGGTTAACAAGGAATTTATTCGTCATTTATGCCATATATGCCAGAGTTCTTGATTAATTTTGGAGTTGGTATGGGTAACTAATATTATGCCCATTTGGGAGACTTGAAGATAATATTTGATTTGATCTAAAACCCATTTTATATTAATTTAAACATTTCCACTTTTTTCCTTTTTCTTTAAAGGTTTTCACATCCTCATACATTTTAATTTCTAATGGTAATGCTCGAGTCATATGATTTCGTCTCAGCATTAAGACTATTCAGAAACAGTTTTTGACTGGCATGATTTGCCCCTATAGTTTTGTGGAATGGGTTGTTCGTTGGTCAGTTGTTTGTCAGTTGGCGCTAATATTGCGTCCCGAAATGTACTATGAACGTTGGGGTCAAAGCCGTTGGTCAAAGCGCAATTTTAAAAAGTGAAAAAAAAAAGCCAAATGTCCCTTTCTCGACCCACCGAAATACGATTCGCATTGTAGGTCCTTCGGATTATCTTTTTACGCATTTCGGGTTGCTCTTGATGTTTTAACTTCGTCAGGGGTTCTGTTTACTGTTCAACAAACAGGCTCCGAAAAAATACACTAGCTTCGTCTTAAAAAAACATTTCTTCTGCAGACAATGAAATTAGTATAGCAAGACACGTTGACAAAATGTTGTTTGTTGGTCAACTCCACACAAGGCATCATGTTCGCGCCATACTTTTATTGAATTACCACCGTGTCCGAAGTGGAAGGCGTCGCGTCTACCTTCATGATATTATTACTATACCTCGGGGAGTCTACGCGAAACTACATGGAGCGTGTGCGTTTCGGATGTTGGCGACGCGATGACACACTTGGAGATGAGATTACAGACACCCTGGGCGACCTAATTAATTCCTATTACCTAAGGTCCTCTGCAGACTTTCGTTTCCATTTCATCCGATTCCATCTGCCGTCGGTACAATAATGTTACTATGATTTTATTTCCATGGAAAGAAAAAGGAGTTGTAAAGGCGGAGACGGTTGTAATGTTGTTAATAATAAAATACCACACCACTATTTTTTTTACCAAAAACGTACAATTGATCGTTGCGTTGATTGTTGCAATATGTTAATGATTCCTCTTGCATCACGGTGTCAACGTGGTTCCCTGGGATCTGAACAAAATGACTTTCGGCTGTAAGCACTTCCCCCAGACACTCACGTACCCAACGAATGTTTCCAACGCGTTAGCTATAAGGTATCGTTAGCAATAACACGATCAATGCGTCATCAACTCAGCCAGCCAGCCAGGGAGCTGGCACGTGTGGATTGCAGAAGCTATGGCGAGTTAGGTGATAAAACTGGAAGAGTTTGCCACCATACCTCCAATGTTATCTGGGCAGAGTGTTCGATCATTACTCGAGGGAAGGAGTTGCTGGAGTCGTTAGTGAGTGCAGTACGAGACGATAGAGGGTGTAGTTAGATCCTCTGACAGCGAGCGCGGAACTTAAGGGCACTTCGACAGCTCATCATGGACAATGTTTAAACTTTGAAGACGCTAGCAATGGGAAAGTGGGTTTTTTTTTTTTTTACAAGATTTAAGTTCACCTTACCGATTGTATTTCACGCAAAAGTTATTTTATATAAAGTTAGAAATTAAAATAGAAAATATATGTTCCGTTTGTTTTGTTTAATTAATTTCCAAGCAAAAAGTCGCCTGAAAGTCTGCAACTCGTTCGATTTCGGAAAAGCTCTATTGATACAAGAATAATAAAATCATTTATTGATAACTTTTCTCTAGTGTGTATGCTAGCACAATACCCTGCACGGTCGACCCCAGTCAATGAATCGATGTGAATGCTACTACATTCGTGGATTGGGAGAGACGATCACTTGTAATTTACTGGAGAGCGTGGAGATCGGGCATGAAAATTCACGATAAACTTTTCCAAACAGATCAGACATCATAACCGCGAAGTTTATCGGGAGATTTTTTTGCCATTGGACTCGCTGTAGAATTGAAAAGTTTTCTGGAAGTCATGACGCATCATGGATTTCTAAGATCACGTGAGTGTCAAATATATTTAAAAAAAGGGATATTACTTGCAAGAATAAAATATCGCTTACCTGTGACGTCATGGAAGATTTGCATGGCCTTTCTTCTTCTTTCAAATGATCTTTGGTGCTATTAGTTGAAATCCATCATTTGTTTGGTAGTCCATTCTGTATGGAGCCGTGTTGAAGTCCCGCCTTCGATTCCATACGCTCGTGCATTAAAGCGGATGCAGCACTGCTGAATATTGGAACACGCTCGCTGGCATGGGAAATTTTTTTATTCATTGGGTTTTTAGGTCGTTAAATTTTATTTTATTATACTCGAGCATCTAGGTTACACTCGACTACCGAAGATATGATTTATGCATTATCATAATATATTATGTTCCGAAAGGTATTACCGTTTATAAAATGCTGTTGGAAGTTAAACCAAAGAAAAGTGGCCACTTTATTTGGGGAATGAGGCAATTTTCATACTGGCTTAAAACGTGGTGTTTCCCTTGGTACTTATACGCTACTAGCGTTGAGTTAATCATCTTGGAAGAGGAGTGAGCCACAGGCAGCTCTTGTACATGTTGGTGTAGCAGGTACTTGAAGTCCAAAAAAGCTCCACTAGAACCAGAAAGTACACGTATATCTCACCTATAGTGTTTCATATCCTTTCACTGATTGGTATACCTGCCTCGCCGGCATACTCTACAATTTCTACTTTCTATGTAGTGATAGGTGAACATGCAAGTATCTCACGCGAACGTATTAAAAAAAAAACATCCCCCATTTTCATCGCATACAATTTTCTTTCACCCTTTTCATACTCTCTGCTATATTAAAACACAGAACCATGCAATGGCAATATAAAACGAGGTTTGAATTGACCTCGTTAATTTTTCTCCTAGCTTTTCTCAGTTTTTCTCTCTGCGAGAGTGCAGCGTGCGAGTGGAGAACTAATTTTCTTACGCCCTCTACTATTTATATTCTGTATATACATTTCACTGCTGGAGAAAGGTGTTGAAATGGAATGAAAAGACAGAGGAAATGTACTATAAAGAGGTTCAACACTTTAAGCCACTCCTAGCAAGAAGAAAATGCCATCAAAACCGATTGTAAGTTTCTAAAATTCTCGTATTAATGCCAATAAGGGTACAATAGTTAAGTTCTGCTGATCATCAAATTTTTCGAGTTATTCTACAAAACTCAGAAACATGACCGACGACAAGCACTTGGTGTCCCATAGCTTTCAATTATGTCGCGCTAGACCAAATTCTTTACTCGCTCTTCGAACCACGGCGAAAAAACGCAGAATCACCTTTTTGGCCTCGCCTAGACCGTTCTCTGAAGTGTCTGCCATGCACCGTGCCGTGCACTAGAGCCGCACGCCCGCCAGTGCTAGATTGGTTTCCGGGGCGACGCCGACGCCGACGCCTACCCCCTTGGCGAAAGCGTGCACAAGGGTGCCGTCGCAGAGCGCTGCAACCTCTCGCCTACGCATGGCTTACTTTATTGAGACGTTTATAAGAACGATATCATATTTTTCAAGTCTACTCGAGGAAAACGGCCAACTTTTAGCTCAATAGTTTCCATCTGGTGCTTTAGGGTAGTATTGCCACGGCTAAGATATTGCTATTGCCGAATATGGCCACTGCAAAGATGCACCGGCAGTGTTTGTTTCTCTCTCCTCCAGGAGCCAAAAACGTCTTTCGTGGATTGTGAAGATTTTTTTATTTCATTTTTTTGTTTTGGTCTGAGAAAAACAAATTGTTATTTTTCTTCGTTTCTATAATTTTTGTTTTCGGATGTCCCAGCACTATAATACTGACTTACTTCATACTAACTTTTATTCTTTAAGCTAAATAAAGAAAATGCAGCGCACACAAACTCAAAACACTGCATTATATGTGATTTCCAATATAGTCTCAATTCGCCCACGTTTTTCTTCAATATCGCCCCTTTTCCAAGGATAGATCATTTTCATATTCACATTTTCATCTCATTTGATGTCCTTCCTGAGCCTATTATTCCTCATTCAAAAGTAATACATGGTAACTGCATTCGTTCATATGCTTTCACAGCTGTTTTGTTTTCGAGCAGGCATTTCAGCAAACTCTTGCCGTGGAATACTCATTCTATTCCGTTTTTTTGTTACACGTAAGCTGAATATAGAAACACTTTCAATTAATAATTTAAAAAAATTGGCACTTAAAAGGCACTTAAAGGAAAATGTTCCTGTAGTTTGTTGGATACGATGGTCGGTTACAAAAACACTATCGACATAAGCAATATGCCTCGTTATCTGAAGCCATATTATTAAACTAGAAAATTTTTTAATTTCTAAAAACCGAAATTTCTTTCAAATAATTATTTCTCCTGAGAAAAAGGTAGCGTTTAAAATGAGGAAAAGAAAAAAACTGTCAGTGAATAGCAGATGAGACCAGAGTTAAAAACATGCATCGTCGTATATAATTTCTTGTTCAAAAATGAGGATATCGTGGACATATGAGAACCAGTGAGAACCAGTGAGAACCAGTGAGAACCAACAGAACGGCTTGAGTTTTCGTCATAAGTTGGACGCCACCAGTCTGCTATTAGATATACTAAATTGCTACTCATTTTCGGATCAACATTAAAAAATATCCGCAATTTAATACGGCCATACGTGGCATGTTAAGCCACCCTTGTTTTTTATAAGGCGATTAAGAAAATGCGCCGCTGCGCTGTGGAGATAAACTGGCTTCCATTTTCCGTGGACAACCCCGATCAAAGGGCGTATAAAGCTCTCCTATCGGCAAGTCTTTAAAACCGAACAAGCAAACAATGAGCTGCCTGTCGATGGGAGCTTGCGTATATTGGCTGCCAGAAAGTGGGAACTTTGGCTATCCAGAGAGAAACAGGATGCGGAAACGCGTTGTGGTTTGGTGCCCGGGGGGGTTTTACATATAACGACTGTCACTAGCTCGACTTGCCTTGTTTGTTCTTGCATAGATGTCTCTACTTGTCAAAAACGTCACTAGCTCTTGGCTGGATTGATTCTATATCGACTTGTTTTGTGAGGTTCCGGCAATTTTAGGATAGTTTTGGACAATTTTGTGGATGCCTCTTTTTGAAAGTCATTAAAACAAGTTTTTTCAAAAATAAAATGTAATGCCATGTGAAGTCTGGTCATTTGGTGAAGGTACGTTGTTACTTGAATTCAAAATATTTGTTTGAAAAAATAGTGCCAAGGAAGAAAACTGTTGCCTGATCTGTCTTGTTCTGACAATTTTTTTTTAGATACTCTGCGATGAAAAGGAGCATCTGTGAAGTTTTCTCTTTCTGTCAGCACTTGAAAAAAAAATGCGGAAGTAGGTATTACAATATTTCTTTGATCATGAAGATTTTCATGGTTGTGTACTTATAATTAACAGTGTACCTACTTACGCATTTACTTTTGATTTAAAAAAAAACTTCTTTAAAATGAGCGATTGAATTTAAATTAGACCTGCTTTAATTCCCCCCTGTCATCAATTAAAAGTTTGGTTTAATCACAGAAAAATGTTTGGACGGACGTTATTAATGAAATGAAAGATACGAGACTGAGATAAAAGACCAACTTCCGTGCCTGGTAAAATGCAATTATTTGAGTGTGTCGTTGAAAGTTTCTGCAAGCATCTACTTCATGGTTCAACGCGAACTAAACTGACCTTTTCACCAGAGTGCAAAGTTTCCTTGCTGCGCAATAATATTTCATAATCAAATTGTAATTAAATCAGAGAAGAAGCTTCGTGTATCTGCACAATGAATTGTGTCTAACTTACTGCGTTTTATAGCAGTTGAAAATGAATTAATGATTGTAGCTCAGACATCTGGGACTTTACATTGATTACCAAGCGTTTCATTAGACAAGTGCTTAATGCGTAATTAGTTTAAGCAACGGTACAAGTTATTACTAGTGTAATTACTCCATTAGTGACTTATTTCGATAGAGCTCTAGAGAGTGAAGACATTAGTGAGAGATTGAAAGCAATTAATAATACTATTATTTCTTGATATTTGAGAATATATATCTGATTTTGAAATCTTATTGGATTAGTTAATATATTTTGACAGATATTACATTTTTTGTTGCAAAATCGGTTGGTGTTTGCGGTAATAACGTGCGTAGGAATAATTTTATTTGAAATAGATACGAGCACAGCTGACGTTTTGGAAGTTTTTGAAAAAAAATTACATTGGGATAAGGGATGTGTCGAGAAGACAAATAGAATGTTTCGTCTGCAAAGTGAATTGTAGCGTCGCTGTCGCTTGTCACGTAAGACTAAGAACTCGCAGAACAATTATTTCCACCAGTTATAATGTTAGTTCAAGCGTGCAAGGGAATGTTTGAAACAGTATGGTATTCTCTGTGGATCGAGTTCACTCATAAGGAATAACCTCAATTATTGAGCGTAAGTGCGTTTCGACTAAAGGGAGGTAGTATATGTAGACAGGTACCTCCAGAAATATGTTTAGCCATATTCTAGAAGATTTTTCATTGTAAATGACTGGACTCGCTCACATTCAGTCGCATTGCTTGAAATAATGCACAAACATGGATAGGTTTTTGAAAAATATATTACATTTTGCGATTCAATGGCAATGTAGAATGAAAAACTTTTCACATTTTACTACAGGAACAGCGCTGCAAATGCTTTCTGCAGCGTAATGCACATCCTATGCCGGGAGGTACCACCCACACCATCATTTGAGCACCCTAAATGATCCCGTCCTATATCAAACCGTCATTTTCCACCTCTCATTGCGCCCCATTCCACCGAGTCTTGGCGAAATTCAACGTCTGGGCTGAATGCTAGAGATTTTTGGGACGGAGTAAGGATAGCGCACAGGAACGGTGGGAGCTTGGTGGGGCTAAGTCGACTTTTTCTCATCTTTCCAGGGCACGAGTTGGCCACCGTACATGAATACTAAATTTTCTTTCTCCACTCTTCGGTGAGAATAATAAAAAATGCGCGACTCGCTGTAATTTGGTGAGATGAAAGCAAGATATTCGTCTGAATTTCATGCGATGAACTCGCTTACAAGCGACAATAAAAGATGCGTACCTCATGGTGCTCCTAAACAACACCAAATTGGATTCTTGTATGGTGCTATGGTTGGTGCTGTGAACTCATAGAACATGCTAAATATAGATATGCGTCTGTGTTTGTGCTCGACGTATTGTGAAGAATAACATAACAAAAGAAAAGATTTGCTGAAGAATCTTTCTAGAGCTGGAGTTGTTGCTTAAAGGTTTAGTTATAAGCCAGTCCCCGTATCACAACACGGATTGGGATTTTAATAACAGAAATAAATACGTAACACCTGAAAATCTTTAAAGGAAGTGCACACAAATTATGAGCTCTAAGAAATAATTGACAAGAAATGACAATTCGATTCTTTGATAAGTGCACGTAATAGAAAGACAGACAAAACTGTCTAAGCGTTATATGTCAGTTTCATTATGTGGCTAGCTGATCATATTTTGTACCGCCTTTTCTGTTTAACACTAATTTAGGTGAGCCGACCACAAACTGATCTATCTCGACGACTGCGCCTGTCTTCTATAATTACAAAGATTATAAATGACCCTTCTTATATTTTTATACTCGTGAGGGAGAACGGATAATAAATTCTTAACTTTTCCTCAGACAGACGTGTAACAAGCTTCACTCGTAAAATTTATTACAGTCAAAATGCAAATGAAACTCGGCTCAATTAGTATGAGATTACTGGAGCTAATTCCAAAGTTATAATAATTTTTCAGCGTGAAAGCTTGCTGGTTACTTTTATTTTCCGCTTTTTGTACCAAGCCCGATTGTTTGTTCCGATCATTGTCACAGACACGGTAGTCGTAGTCATTTCACGCGCTCTTGGGCTTTGAACTGCGTATGCTCGCCATATTTCCAGTGCCATCGAGAATTACGGGCAGTTCGCACAAATAAAATAGGTTCCCGCCTATCTCCATGGGAAAAGATAGTCAATATTCATTAAATGTACGAAATATGTGAACTGACGTCATTTTTTAATTATAAAACTGGTAATTTCTATTCATGAGTACGGCGTCGCGTCGGCTGGGACGTCTCTTGAGAGGGCGTCGGGTCGCTCGCTGCGGCTTCCTATATTATATCGTACGTTAATATTCTTTGAGAGCTCTGCAAAACGTGATGTCGAAGATGCAAAAGAAAATAAAACGGAAAAATTGTGCCTATGCCTCGAACCCTATCTTGCCTTGCTGGTTATAAGAATAAATTGAGAAATTTCTTTGCTCTCGCTGGCTATTTTCTTGGCGTGCATTCAAGAGCCCTCAGACCTGAAAGTGATGGATTGGTGTGCGACCTTGGACAGTGCTGCTAGAGGACGGCTGCTTTGGGTACCTCGCGACAACTTAGACCAAGGTCAAGCTTCCGACCAATCGACGTGCGTCTTGCCGATTAACGTGGTTCTTAGTTTTCATTTATTATTCACTTCCATGAATTGTGAAATGTTTTTTTTTTGTAATGGTGACATGTTAGGGCAAAACTTGTGATTAGAATGTAGCACTGTGTGTGGTAAATGCAACAGTATACAGTTACTTACAACATCAAAAATATCAATTAATTCGGTGACTGACACAGAATATCTAATTGCAACGAACGCAATATACATGCCATTGCATGAACCGTCGCAAAAATCACCGTGTCTTTTTAACACATGCAAGTTTTAATCTCTTCAGCCATTTATGTTCCGTTTTTTTTTTATTGGCAGAAAAGTTTTAAACAATTATCCATTGCATGGTTTGAAAGCCACTAAAGCATGCAAAAACTTGTCCTGAATTCGTTTTTCTTTTCGAGGTAATTTTTGGTATAGTCGTGTTACGTGTTTTTGTTCAAAGGGAAACATTGCATCATTATTTATCCCTTGAGCTTACTCCATGCGGTTATTCAATGCTGTATAAAATAAACCCGCACAACGTTTGGCCGTATTTTAACTAACCTCATTTCGACTTCAAATGAAAACGGCATCAAGTTTACTCCGCTACAATTTTCTAGGTGCATTAAAATAAGATTTGATTAAGATTTGAAAAGTTGAAAAGGCCAACATTTTTGTCGAGATGACAAAATTAATATGACTTGGTAATCTAGTTAAAATGAACAGCTTTCATGATTAACTTTACTGGATTTTATTTTCCCTTCAATTTAACTAAATTCTGGAATGCAGTTGCAGGTACGTTTATAAAATATTCTTGTTTGCACAAACCAACTTTTTTTTTTAAATATCCCTCGCCTTTTATAAACTCGCGGTTACTCGTTATTTTTGCAATCAGCTTTATAGTAGCTTAGCTTTGTGCACGATTGTGAATTGTTGGTGATTTCTACCATTACCAATCAAATCGTAAACCATCAGTCTTACCAGAGAAAACGGACATAGAAAACGGAAATTGTCTCTAGTTTAAAAACTCGTGTATCAACACTGTTCCTCGCTGATATTTTACCCTGCAACAACGGCCCTGACTCGAGACCTCGAGATCACAAATCGACGAAACCCCTCGGCTGGTCGCAATGGAAAACGTGATGTTTCCAACATTGGATGGATCGACAAAGAAACTCTATTCATATTACAATCTCGAGGAAATCTCGCGGTGTTTTCATCAAGAACGAAATTTACTTCAATCTCGACTTTGTAAAGTAAATAAAGATACATTGGTGCGAAATGCGAAAACGAAGTTATTTTCCTTTCAAAGCCAAGCTCCACTCGGCGACGGTGTGTAGGTACCGAGCAATGTTTTAAAGTGTATTCACAAAACGTTGGCGACATATGACCCTGCGCAACACGACGGGTACGCATCGTAACCTAATTACGTCACTGATTTCATGTTGACGATGAGAAATTGCTCTTCTAATTGGATGGGAGGCATCATGAAATGTAAGAGCTGTATATTTCTGAACTCATGTCACCATGTCAATATATTTAAGCTTGTTCGAGCAGTCGTGCCGGCGTCTCGGAATCTGAAGAGTCTCAAGTTAGGTTGGAAGTTTGCAAGGTTGCTCGACCAGCCACGCATTTGGGCAGAGGTGGAGGGCGACAAATTTTCGATAACTTTTACGTTCTCTCTATATCTAAATTATCGGTAGAGTCGGTGAAAGTTCTAAAGTGAACTTTCCATACCTCCTGCTTAACAACTATGCCTGCCACCGCCGCCGCCGCCGCCGACGCGTAATGCTGCGTCGTGCAAGCCAAACTAAAAAGAAGTGCTAGCAACTTTTTAAGAAAGTATGTGACTTGACTATTTACCGTCCGTAGATCTCTCTTTTGATGTCGCCTCTCTGAGCGGCGTTCGACTCGTGGACTTCTCGAAAGGGTGACGCGTGATTCTTTTTTTCCCACCCTGGTGTTAAGTCGACGAAGCTCGCCTTGCCATCACATCAATTATGTAGACTTGGATCCTTTGAGCAATTAAAGGGGAATAAATCTGTGAGACATTTTTCCTGATTCTTCTCAAACAAATGGAATACAAAAGATATGCTCGTAGACCATACGGCCCAGCGATTTTAGTCAATTCCTTTTCATAAATATGCCAACGAGCATAACACACCTGAAAAGTCCATGCCTCTTTTTGCAAATCTGAACCCCGTGTGGCAAAGGTGGCATCGGATTACCTTCTGGAAATAAGCAAACAAACTTAAACAGTGGAGAACATCTTAGGTGGCAAATTAAAGCTATGCAAAGTAGTAATATCATCAATATTAGATTCGGATAGTCCCAATGAATAAATATATTCGTTTCTTATAAGATACGTGATCACCTTCTATGATGTCCCAGACGATTTGATATGCACCACCACCCCTTCCCATGCTCCCAACCCTCGGGGATTGCAGTTTCTTTACATTGAAGGCGAACAAAACGCGACGCGTCAAGAACCCCTCGGTAGGCAATTGGCATCCACGTAGTGTGTTCATATTGTCATTTCTGCAACGTCACGAGAGCAAATTAGGCTGGCTTGTTGGTGGCGTCGGCGTCGGCGTCGCCTTCGGTGCGTCTGCTGCGCGTCCGTCTCGCGTGTCACCTTCTCCTGCGCCTCGGAGGAAGCTGAGCAAGGCACGTCGGGGCACGTGACACGTACGAGGTGGAAACCAGTAGGCGGAGACGCAATAGATGCTGCCTTGTCATTTTGATTCATGATGAAAAAGGATGCAAATTATTTTGGCAGAAATTCGCGACAAGAAATTGCTGACGTGGTTTGACTTTTTTCAAGTCGTGTTCAAATTTGTTCGGTCATTTATGACAAATCGGGGATGGAGTAAATAAATACATGTAGTTACCAAAACGCGTGCCATGCAAGCTAAAAACTTCATTTTCAGCACGTTTACTATGTGATTACATTGCATTATTTATTACACTTTATTATGTTGCATCCTCTAAGAAGCGCAAAGAACTTTAATGTAATGCACCTAACTCTATTTGTACAATAGAGTTGAAGTTAGTACCCACCTTCTTTTATACAGGCACTTGAGTTTTCTCGGTCCGGAGACAGCGTCTCTCTGGCTAAATCGCATTAAGTCAGACACAAGATTCTCTCGGCTATTTCATGTATTTCTATTAACGAAGAACATTGTTTTTTTCCAGTCATTGAAGAACTGTCAGCTAGTGTAATGAGAGAAAGAACGACGACAAAAATGGCAATGCTTGGAAAGAATTGCTTTGGTTTGAAACGATAGCACCAGGCTTTTTGACTGCGTTTTGTTGTATAAATCTTGGATGCTCGTGGCATCTGCTCCGACTGAGAGCGGAGCGAGGCAAACTAATTGTGCTCATGAAAGCTGAAAATTAAAAAGAATCAAGATCTTGGTGGCTTGGAAAGTTTAAGACGGTTTGTTGTACAAGCAACACGCTGAGTAGGTACAACAGTAAAGTCTGGGAAATGGATTTCTGATTTCTGAAGACACACATTCAAGGGCACTTACTTAAATTTTCGCCATCTTATATCTAATTATAATATCTTATTATAATATATTATGCACATTTTTTCCCAAGTACTGTGTATTCAACTTTCACCAATCTGTAGCCCAAGAATATCGAAACGAAGATAAAAACTGCAACGGTCGCGCCCTTCTTTGTTAATTGTCTCTTTACCTAAGGGCAAAGTGGGTGTAAATTCAGGTACATGTAACTTGAAGGTAATCACTTGAGAAAAACAAGTTCGGGTATCAGTTTGGAGTCTTCCGCTAACATACCCCAACGCAAGATGATTATTTCTCTTTGCAGCTGTTGTATACTCTCACGGTCCGACGCCGACGCCGACACCACCAACGGAGCCTCTTATTTTCAAGCCGTCGCTTCGCCTTTATGTAGTTGTCCTATTTTAAAAGTTTCCTTAAACACAATCAAAGAAGTTTTGCGCTGTGCGGACGCGGCAGGTTGTTTTAAAAAATCGCCCAGGAGTTTGTTTGTTGGGTCCCTACTGTTTGCTCATTGTTCGAGGGTTGTGCCGCCGTCGCTGCCTTCGCGCGAGGCTGGGGCGGCACAGAGACGACGGCGACGGGGGCCGGCAGGGGCGGGGGTGGGAGTGGCGGGTTCAGGGGCTACTTTGTGGTACGTGACGTGAGCCACAAGTGGGGCTCGAGACATACAGGGATAAAGAAGAGGTAGAATCCTCATCTTCATCTTCATCAAAGTCGAGACACAGCAACTAATTTACTACTCGCGATGCTATAACTCAATTCAATTGTCAGTGAGAGGAACTGAGAGAGAGAGAGAGAGAGAGAGAGAGAGAGAGAGGGAGGGATCGAGAGACAGCAGAAAAATGTGTTTTTCTTCCTCTTCAAAACTCTTTTCATATAAGTTCATAAGTGAGTACTTTCACTTTTTCGGTGATGTATGCGTTGCTCTAGAGGCGTCGAAACTGAGTTGGATGGTTAAAGCTTTTTAAAGCTTAGATCATTGCTCGCGTCCGAGTGGTTCGATATGGTTGAAAATTCGAGTTCTAGTTAATAGATAGGAACGCAAATAACCTGGCCGGTGTTTAATACATAGTCGTGTTATCGGTAAACGAGTTTGAGTGGATTATGTTGGGGTGAGCAAACGATATTTTCTGATGTAGGGACAAAAACGCACGTAGCTATGTCGCTAAATTGGAATTTTGCCATAAATTTCCAGTAACATCTCCTTACACTCATGTATCTTGTGCTGTATCTGTACAAGGCCGCGAAGTAAGAACTATATTTTGACAGTACCGTAGAATTGTTCAATTCTTTTAAATCGAAAAGTGTTCGATTTATGAGAGCGCTTATTTCACAAGAAAAGTATACATCGGTATAGAATGCTGGAGTACTTTGTCAAAGTTTCTCTTTCCTTGAAGCGTTGAACCAGCTGGGCATATGACCATTGAGATATCTGTCTTGCACGTGTGGTTAAGACACACACTGGGTGGACGCATGAGGAGTGCGCACACACACAAGCCCTTCGCTCGGCGCCATATGTGCTTGAAATCTTGAAGGTCACGTGGACAGAATATCGGACAAGATAAGCATGTACAGCTGTTCAGTTTGCACATATGGCGGTATATGGATGTTGTCGTTGATTGTCTTCTACCTAAGGAGCACAGTATGAAAGATTATTGGACTAATGGTGCCTCACAATTCGGTCACAACTATTTGATAAGATGATGTTAAAAACACACAAAGTCTGAGGTTAGGTTCTTGTTACATGCTTGTGTCGGTATTGATGCAAAAAGCTTGTAATTTCAAGAATAAAAAGTTCTTGTTTGCGGTGCTTGTTTCTGTAGCGAGCACTTTTCCCATCGTCCAAGTTATATTGGCAGTAAGATGTAAATTACATGCACTGAACATTTACACAATATATGTGAAGTATAAAGCAACGTTTTCCGATTCTTTGCTGTTATGAGAAATCGCTAAGAGCGGGTAGTTGGCTTTCCGGCGTTGGGTCGAGTAATCTGCAGCGAACGATTTTCCCTCGATCTCGGTTGGCCCAGGGTGTGCTCCAGGGCCAGGTTCCAGGGCCGGGTTCCAGGGCGCTGTCTGCAGCTAGGTGGTGGTGGTGGTAGGTATTCCGTGCGTGGAGTCCGGGCCTCGTCGGCTTACTGTTTGCGAGGGGGGTAGACAGCTTGAGCAAAGGAAGCTACGGAAAGACTGATGGACAATACGTGACATGGCTGCTTCAGATCAAACTGCTAACGGTCATTTCCTCGATGCCTTTTTCTTCTTCGTCCTTTGTGCAGAGAAAAGAGAGATGGGCTAAGTGTGATAAAAGAGAATCCGAGAAGTAATTTACAGCGAACAGTATCTGCTGGGATCCATTTTAGAAGAAAGTAGAGATAGATCTTCAACATAACTTTTGGAAAGATTTTTAGAATTATTTTATCAAATTTCTCTGTACTTCTTAAGTTTTAGTAGAATGTGTGTCTGTACCATACTTGGATAAGGATCCACGTATTAAACCGTCAAAATTATGTCAATATAGATCAGATTCCTAATTTTTTATAACTAATAAACCCTAAAAGACTTGCGAAGATAATGTTTTACCATCGCTTTGTTACTTTGAAATTGGCCTAATACTGCACAAAGGTTATCCATATCACCCAGCCAGCAATAACGCTTTCTTGCAACCTCCCTTTAATAAATGAACATATAGTTCAAGCTAAACTGATATTTTATCGGCACTTTTCGAACTCAACCACCTCAAAGCATAACGGCTACAATATCGTTCAAGTGTCTCAAAAATAGCTTCTCATATACCAAAATCAGTTTGATGGCTTGGATGATAAACTTAGCTTTTCATAGGATAATACTCTGCCGTCGTCGCCGCAGCACCTTTCTATTCTTTTGACCAAAACACGGAGTGCGTCGTTAGCGAGGCTTTCAGGAAGAGGATTTTCTAATAAAGACAGATTGTGTAAGCTCGGATCTTTTCTTGTCAAAGGAAAACATCTACTCGATCAGATCGCCTTTCAAAACACATCTCTTCAGATTTCATATACTTTGTCTCCACTCCATTCTCATTCCCTTTCTCTTTTCTACATTACAATCCACTTTTATCGGAACAAAAGACCGCGCTGCAAACTTTTGTGCATTGTGATTCGTGTTTGGGCACACCATAATTGCGTCTACATGTTTCAACTCTTTTTTTTTTTTACTTCTTTAATTTATTCATAACACACAAAGTTTACAATAATTAAAACCTTGAGACACAAATTTGATGTTAGAGTCAGCAACTCTCTTGGCCATGGTCTTTTGTTGCTTTTAATTACAAAGGTGTAGGCCTTTGGGATCCTGTGTTGACTTATTATAGGCTTGTCAAGTGACGTTCATGGCGTTCATGGCATGATAACGGCAGAAAGAGGCGAAACAAACTGTGTTTAGTGAGTCAGCTCAGGTTCTACTTAGATGCTAGGGGATGGGTGATTCTGGCTGCGTCAAGGAGGCAGCCGAGATGTCGGTGAATTACAATCACACCGTCTTATCTGCTGTAATATGCGCAAAGAAGTGTTACCAGGGTCTGCACACAAATCGGTCAGGTGATTAGTATGCCCAGGATGCTCGCTGCTTTGTGCCTTGTGCGGGAAGAT
The DNA here is from genome assembly GCA_947568835.1 of Protonemura montana. Taxonomy (NCBI): domain Eukaryota; kingdom Metazoa; phylum Arthropoda; class Insecta; order Plecoptera; family Nemouridae; genus Protonemura; species Protonemura montana. Next base: position 25,918,454 of record OX387602.1, on the reverse strand, counting down.
ATGAAAGAAAATGTTTGCTGGTCATGATAGGTAGAGCTTGACATGCAAACTATGTCGTTTAAATGTCAACAATGCCGAGGAATAATATTCTCATATTTTGGGTGGAAGAGTGAAAACATCTTTCTAAGAAGAAAACAATTTTAGTTAACTTATTCTAATGAGTTTTTTTTTTTTTGTAATGTAAACTGGGAAATTGTTTTTCCTGTCATTAATTTCAGAGGTGCTAAAAGTGAGCTAAACGCACTTCAAGACGCAATGTTTCCTCGTCCTTGCTGGATGACTTGTTGCAGCCATTAGGTAGATCTGCGAGAAGACGCTTAAAACTAGCTGCAAAAGAATTTCTGAGTCTTTTTAAAATAGACAGTAATAAGCTGTCGACCCAAGGCAAACTGTCTACATAGATATTTTCATATTAAACATCCGCCATCTGCAACATAGCAAAGAAAGACACAAGAACCGAATGCGGCAGTCTTTTACGAGCCCGAGGAGATTTTCTTCTTACTTCCATTTTCGTAGATTTATAAGTAATAAATTACACCGATAATGTTCAAAGCGTATAGAATTGAGATTGGCAAAGTATTCTCGAAATTTCTTTTTATCTGCTTGTTAAATCTTCTGCGACAGACTGTGATCTTGACAGCGATTATTTCTGCAATGTTTTGTCCTTCGTCTTTTCAAAGCTGCATTGGCAGCAGCATCGGGTCGCGTCACTTAATTTCATACACAATTTATTTCTGGGGGTGTATTTGTTCGTCGAATCAAAGCCAGTGCCAAATGGTCATCCTTTTCTTACCATTCAGAGCTCTCCCCGCAGAAAAGCACCCCCCCCCCCCTCCCCACCGGTCCATGACTTGGGGTCCAGACCCCAAGAAACCATGTTTCACGACACTCGGAAGAACGGGGGACTTTGCAGGCTGGACCACTATTTACTCCTTTAGTTATAAGCTTTTCAGTTCGCCACCGAGTTTATTCCTTTTTTCTTCCTTTACATAGCTGCCCCCTCTGCTTTTCTTTAGCTGTGTTTTCATTTACCCTTGTCTTTGTTTATGTGAACTGAAAAAGAAGGCAAATGGAAATTGCGAAATGCAATTTTCTCGTCATCACAAAGATAACCATTAGGGAATTTATGTGTCCATAATATAATTCTTATCCACTGGTCTACAGTTTGAGTGCACGCTTTCTGCACCGAGGCGACTGGCAGGCGACGGGGGCCTAATTAGCATTTAAATTGGGAAAAATGTGCTGCATAATAATATAATAAGAATTGTACATTCACTATAAGCACTAGTACCTTGGTAGAACGCCCAACTTTTCGCAAGGAATTTATATTTTTTTGCCGATTAATAATTCCCGTTATAGCCCCTCGAGGTCATGAGTCATGTACACGTAATTGAGATTCCATTTTCTCTAGCTTCTTCGTGAATTTTCGTTCGCTTTTCGCGGACAAGGAAAAAGTGTCTCTCCGCGTCGCTCTGTGAGCTAACTGCTACAATATTGTAATCACCACGGCGAGCAGCGTGGGGAAGCAAACGCTTTTATTTCAAATTAAAAAGCAGCAATGTTCCTCTCAGCTGTCATAACTAGAAGTGACATCTTACGTACGACGAATTATCTTGGTCGGGCGTAGAAAACGTGGAGAGAAGCAGCCAGGAAAATTGGTCGACAACACCGTCGTACCCGTGGACGCGATGACGTGTGCATGGGACGGGGCACACAAATGAACGGAATGAATGAATATAAAGTGAAAAACAAGAAAGAAAAAGGAAATCAGAATACGAATGAGAAACGGAATGAATATTCTAGGATCTGAAAACAGGGAATTTCATCACAATGCACGAGAGATCCATTGTTCGGAACAAGATCTGTTTTTGTGTGACATTCAACGCGATTATTACCATGTATAACAGTTAAGATAAGCTCCCGCGACGCCGAGATGCACCTACCTAGCTGCTTCCTTATCACTCGGTTCGCAGTCGCGGCAAGAAATGCATGCACAGTTTGCTGACGGCTCTCAGAGGATCCGAACCCCCGCGGGGGAGCGACGCCGCAGAAGAGACATTGCGCCAGAGTGAACTAGGGGAAAGGAGCGCATACTTCAATCGTCAATGGGTAAAAAATGTTTGAGGATTTGGAAAGAAATTGCATCGAAAGACAAGATATACTGTTATTTAACTTTCGGCTTCGATTTTTCTTTCGAGCTTGTCTGATGGTTTTTTTTCTCTCTCGTTTGACATCAAAAAGATTCTTTTATTAAATCTGAGAGGACCTTTGACTGTGTGCTGGGATCCTAATAGTTCCCTCTCGAGTGCGGTTTCCGCGTCCATTTGGGAGCCTGCCCCGCTTGGACCATAAGGTGCTACCAAGACCATGGGTCACTTACGTTTTCTGGCCCACAAGCTCACAAAACCTCCCGTCGGCTCTCGCTAAGTGGCTCATCTTTGTGCCGAAATAGAGGCCGCGGTCGGACTCATCGGATTCGGGTCATCCTGTAAAATGGAACCCCGCGCAGTGCTCGCGACGCAAGGAGAGTTGCTGATGGATACTGTGTGTAATTAGTATTGTATCCGAGCGGGCTAAAACAGCAATACGTTTCACAGCCGCCCCTGCGCCAGCCCGTACCCCATAGCGCCCCTGCGACGCTACGAGATAACATCGTAATTCTCGTCCCACCCACCCGCCTTGCACCCCCACGCCCGCATCCACACCCCTAAACGCCACCATACGAAGACTCTCCGAAATTAAAGTTTTAATTGCAGCCGAATCGTTTTCTTCTCCACGAATAGAAACAACCGAGCTCCGCGGGCTTAAGTTTCGGTATTAAGAAGTCAGACAAAGTATTTTACCATGGAGCAGAATTTTCTTGTGTATTCTTTCCTTGTGAAATTGTTCGCGCAAGTATTCTGAAATAATTTGAAAAACTAATTGGTTTTTTTATATTTCTATAGGCGCAAATGAACTAAAATTTAAACTGTTTCGAATCATTCGGCCTACTGATGCGTTTCGATATATATGGGGAAAATGTACAAGTGAGTCCAGCGAAAAGATCAATGGAAATGCAGGGACATTTAAGAGTCGGACCCAGCGCATTGACACGACCGTCCGGCCAAGGCGAGACCAGTAAGACTCCGAAAGGAAGATACGTACCAATAATCTATTTAGCGAACAACGATGCTAGATGCGCGCTGAATAAATAATGACCGACAACGAAGGCAAGCTTAATAAATTAGTGGGTACGCTGGGTATGCACAGTCATTCGAAGAAACGGGAAAGCAATGAAACCCAAGTCGACGCGGATCGCACAAGATGGCCCAGTGTAAGAATAGAAAGGCTGAAAATAGGTGTGCTTTGCCTTCCACTCTCCAGTCTTCACAAATCCTAGCTTCCAGAGCTTTCTAATTTTATATTTCATATTTAAAGCGGCTATTTATATTTAAAGCTGACTCCGACTCGATTAAAGCCGAGGCAGCATTTTTAGTTTAAATATTCAAACCTGGTTAAAAAGGTAACTGCTTGATGCATTTGCAAGCGCTAAATGTTATTATAAACATTGACTGTTCCTCTCCACGGTTCCACATGGTGCGTGCCTCACTCTTTTTCCAGTCCGCAGCTGAGTTTTCCGTGCTTCAAATTCTCTTGATGCAGGGGTCGTGGGTTCCTCTCCCGGCTCATGAATATGCCGCAGTCTTCCCTTATTGATGTGCTGTTCTAAATAATAATAGGCCTCACACCACAGATAGGGACGTCGTCCGCTGATTCATCTCAGCAGCACGCAGAGCTTAGATCTGAAGAGAAGATGGAGATAATAACCAGTAGGATGCAGAAACCCGACAAGGGAAATACATTTCGTGATACGTAATGTTCATATGCTCATCAAATTTACAATTTCACAAGTGTAATTGTAGACTTAAAAAAGGTGTTCTCCTGAAACGCAGCCCTTGGTGATTGTAAGTGCTGGGTAAATTGCTTCGAATCCTCTACTTCATGCTTGCTTATGCTTAGCTTCAAGTAAAGACCATCGTCTAATTGAAAACAACACTATCATTTCATAGTGTACAACCAAACGATCAGTCGTTATCATAACACTGATAACAGTGTCCGAAACTAAGAGACCTCACTGTTGCCAACAAACATTAGTGAAAACCACATTTAGCAAAATGGTCCAAAGCGTGGACAACCATTGCTTTCACGTTTATTAGTTCTAGTTTTGTTGTGGTAGGTCTGTGTTTCTGGTTCTCCCATTGTCTTGTCTAATCTTATGCTTATGCGATGTGCCGCTTTGATAATTCTAGCGTCCATAGTGCGGTTTTCCCCTGCCAGTGTTGGGGTTGAGAGGGGGGGGGGGGGGGGTGAGGGGGGGCATGACATCCCAGGCTCCCCCATATTCTCGCTGTGCGCTCAGCGTGTGCAAGGGCTGCTAGCCGTCCCACCCTGCCACTGTCAACTGTGTCCCAAACAATTTACACGTTCAAGATCCCAACTTAAACATAAAAAGACAAAAATAATTCCACCTCGTTCATAAATTTATCCCTCCCCTACGCAAGAGAAAAAACTTAAGATTTTCATAAAGTGTACGCACGGTCTTTTCCCCGAAGCTTTCCATAGTGGTTTTATCATCTTTAAATTCCGGTTTTATTTTTCCATAGGATGCATGGAAAAGCTTACTTCAGGGGTTCTTTTCCTTTCGCTAAATGAAGTTTAGCTGGCGTTTTTCAATGGCTTGCGATTGCATACGCTTGGGCTTCTAGACAATGGACAGTTTTTTCTTATCGTTGCTGATTTACAGGCAACAGCATCTCTGTTTAGCGTTTTGCACCATTTTGCCGGACTGGCAACGTCACAGGGAACAACAACTTCGCTATTACAGTTGGCCAAGGAGGTAATAAAAACCTGGTTCATGAAGAATGATCCGTTCAGAAAAAAGTACTTTGATAAGCAAATAGACACTGGCCAAAACAAATTCTGTAAGTTTTCACTTCAAAGATAAATGCTGTTTTTTCAGATTTTTACATACATTTGATTTTTTTTTCTGAATTTTTGTTAAGTTCTAACCTAGGTGCAGCTGCACATAAACTCAATATACCGTAGAGGTCTGAGTGAGCTCAAGACTAGTGGAAACAATTCCGTTGTACTTTATTCAGGGAAATATTGAAAACGTTTATTGCACGTTTCCAACAATAACATAAATGAGCAGAACAACTTAATACATTTATTTCATTTGATTTACGCAACGAGGAAAGCGTAAGTCAAACGAGATGCCACCGCAGAAAACTGGAAATAATGGAAACTCTGCTGAGCCATTTTCCGGTAGTGCAGGTGCGTGGATTTTCTTTCCACGCCCCTTCTCCCTATCGACGGCATTCTCGGCAAGAACAGCGTCGCCGTCGCCGTCGTCGAGCCATCGTAAACCACTGCTTTGAAAGCTAATAGGATCAGATTTTACTTGCATCGCGCAAGGGGGTATTTATTCGCAGCATAAACCACCAGCGGAGGCCATCAACTAAATATCAAAATAAGATTTGTTTTTCACAAAACTAAGAGACAGTTTCGTTAGATTTGATTTGACTTTTTTCAAAACGTATTCTGAAAAATCATTAAATGGTGCAAGAACGTCAACCAACACCTAGGTTTTTATAGAATACATAAAAAAAAGAAGAGCTCTTTTAGGAAATATTTTAGAGTTTTCTGGTGGCATAGGCATAAACGTTAAGCTCTGTAGAAATGTCATCTCTTTACAGTGTATATGAGGGCAAATAATCCATCCATTAGTCTTGAAGCTGTAGTAAAATGGTCACGGGTAGACTCAAAATATCATCCCCGAAGTAGCCACGAAGCTTTCAGTCAGGTAATCCGAACCCAAATTTTATCACTCCTTAGTTCGGCCCTTTTCGCGTCATTTGCAATGCTTATGACTCGAAACTTATACCTGTTGTAACTTATAAGTGAGCCGAGCTAGCGGTGGTGAAAGTAGTATTGAGTCTACTGAGAGTATAGTGTTTGGACATTTTCATGAAAGTGCAGTCCTGCTTATAATATTGAATGGAAGAGTTCCTTTAATGCAGTTCAATACTCAATCAGGTCATCAAAGTGGAGACTAGACGATCAGATGTTAGGTAGCTGACTCTGGTCTCATTAACTATTTGAAAGGAATTAAATCATTTATAACTTTACAAAGATCATACATATTTTTAAGTACAAATATTTTGCGCTCCATGATGTACCTACATGTAAGTACTTAGCCCTCAAATTATATGCATGTTTCGCAGTAGTCAACTATACCTTGTATATGCTATTATTATTTATTATTATTATTATTATTATTATTATTATTGTTATTATGATTATTATTACTATTACTATTACTATAAAATATTATGCACTCATAGGAGGATTGAATCATGATTGATATGTAATACTTATTTATCTTGGCACAATTATTCAATCAAACCCACAAATGAGCCTTTAGGGCTTTGTGGAAAAAAAAAAAGAAAGAACACTAAAAATGTATTACCTGTATATCGAATATATATAGTATTATTATTATTGTAGTATGTATTTTAATGTAATGTTTTATTATGTTACATTTTACAAGAACTGGCGAGCCCATTATCCAGTTACCGGTTGTATGTACACGGGCAATAAATAAATTGAAATTGATGGTTCACTTGAAGCTTCAATTAAAAAGATTTGGTTGATATAATCGAATAAAAAATACGTGAATTGGTTGTGTTTTTGCTGTGAGGTTATTGCTTGGAGAGCAAATTAATATTTGTTGTGGCTTCCTTTGAAGGACATTCCTACAAGGTCTCTGTAACATCGATAGTCATAAAACAAACCGAAACTATATTGCAATGTATACGGCAGCTTGTCCCAGATCCCAAACCCGTTGGTGGACTGGTGCTTTCAAATACCAACCTTAAAATAAAAACTTATTTAAACTTAAACAAAAACGACCTATAGGTTTATCTTAATCTAGTAGATTAGGTTAGATTACGATAAAGTGCAGTTTTTTAAAATACCGAAAATCATTAAAATCTTCCCAGAACTAGTTCCACTAATATGGTTCATTTTTAGTACTGATCCACGCAACGATTCTGCTATTTTAAAACATGTTCAAAAGTTACAACTCAAAATATCATGATTTTTGTGGGTTCAAACACTGTATTTGCGTGATTTAAGAAATTGCTTAGTACTTCAGAATTAAAGTTGCGCTAAATACTTGTCGGAAGTCAGTACACAGTTCTGTAATAATATGCCAAGGTTTTTATCGCTTGATCGGGGTTTTTGTGTTTGTCATATTTAGGTTGGTACCAATTTCGCTAGCGCGTATTTCTAGAGCGGCAGTTGACCGCAACGCTTTTTCTCGGTGCGTCCGTGTCTCTCCGATTCGGGTTGATTTTACAGAATAAAACTCTGTTCTATATTAGAAATGTAACATAATGCTTACGGCAATGCTTGCAGTATAATGCCGTTACATTTTTGTGGTCAGTGTATTAGTGGCGTGTGGCAGCTTTCCCAGTGTTTGACGAACTTGACGCAACACTAAGCAATAATTAAAGGTAAGTGTGGACATTTAAGTACCCTACGCTGGTAGTGTATAACATTTTCATGGTGTGTTATTTTTTAAAAAGCTCCACACAGATTCATCAATCAGCGTATAATCATGTGCATGTAACCCACATTTTCATATTCGAAAAACCCTCTCAATGATGATGGTGCTTAGAGAGGATTTATCACTCAGCACGTTGAATAACACGTGCTAAAACGCTTTCAAATCGTAAGTATACCACCATACCATCAGATTCACAGAGGGCTGCTAAAAAAAAAACTGAGAGATGAAAGTAACATTAATTATAATAGTCCTCTGCAAGAGACTTGGCTCAGAGCAGAGTTTTTTTTTCTCACCAATAAATTAACACAGCATTAGCGTTCGACTCAGCTAATGAATTAGTTGATTGCAAAGTATTTACTTAGTTATTCCACGGACGATGGGGATGGGGAGAAAAAGAGCAGAATATTTTCGCGCGTCTCGTGTACGTACGCGGCATTGCTAATTACCTACGCGCAGTCACTCGGGCCACTCGGGTAATAAATAACAGTATTAAAGCTTCGCGACATTACTCTCGGCGATTCCGATCGGCAATGCATGAACGCGAAGCACCGACCCTGAATGGGATAGGTTTGTTTCGTTGCATACACCGTCAGCCATGTTCAAGCGTCTTAGTGATTGATTTGTGGCGTTTAACGACGCACTGTTTTGAGAACTGGCCCTGTGGCACTGGTCTAATGGCGTCGGTGAATGAGTAGATGATGATGAGGATGATGATGAACCTAACCTAGCCTAGCAAGTAGGAGGGGAAACCCAGTGTCAGCACGTAGCCTACTCCTGTCGAAGAGGACCAAGGGGACCACCGGCTTAATGTCCCTTCCGAAGGACGGAACAATTCAAACAGCAGGATTCTTCCACAATTCCATGCTGTCGAGAGGTTGATAAGCATGCTGAATAAAATTTCTGTACTAACTTTCATCCCTCCAACCTCTCTCCCGAACAGAACTGGTCATGTGTATGATGGTCACCCATCCAATACCTGACTCAGCGCATTTCAAGCGTCTTATAACATGTATTAGAACTTTTATAATATGTATCTATTAGGTATTCAAGAACGATATCCGATTTAAAAACCCCTTCAAATCCATTCTTGTGCTCTTTGTTTCTATATACTATATTTGATCAGTGATAACTGGTCATTTCTTTGGCTGTTCGATGGTAACAGAAAAAGCGACAAAATTCGTAAACTTGCATCGATCCTCAAGCGTCGAATTCAGGCTATACCGTGATATGCACACATTCAACACCAAGCTACCGATCAATCTAAATGTAAACGAACCCAATAAATAAACCATTTTACGTAATTAGTCCCAGATGAGTTCGACGTGCATTCTTCCGACCCAGATAAATATACTGGCATTGCAGTTTCAATCGCCTTCTGTTCGTTGTCTACTTGCATTCCCGTCGACCGACGGCCGTTCCGAGCACCCCAAGGAGGTGTAAATACGTAATAGCGTCTTGGTAGCTTAATGGAACTGTTATGTTCGTAATTTGAGTCGGACTGGTGTACTTCGGTGGACGCTTCTAAAGTGTATATAAATACGAGATCCGGCTTGCCAGACTTTTCACCTTCCCAATCTCGAGGGGACGGCCACGTGTGCGTATCGGTTTTATCGAAGCTTTTATTGTCACTTGGCCGCTATAACAATTCGTCCACCTGGCCGAAACGGTCAGATGATGAACGCTGCCATATCGGTGTCATAGCGACACCAATACTGTACGCGAATATGTGCCCGGAATTCTAATTTTGACTAAAATTTCGACAAATTACTTTTTAATATTCGCCAAACGTTCAGAGACTGCGGGAAGAGGGTTTTACGTTTCACACCTCAGCCTCATCCCCCTTTCCTCATCCCATAGCAATCTTAGTAGCTTAAAACAATTTCGTCTCCGCATAAAAGCAGAGATATCGAGACCGGATTACTTCATTTCCTCTGGTAACTTCTTCCGGCGGTATATAGCGAGCTAGAGAAAGAGAACGCGAGGCGTTTCCAGCGCACGGGAGAGCGTCGCGACGCCGTCGCCGTTGTTGTGTTTTATCCTCGAAGTCTGTCAATCCTCTTCATTCCTTGCCGGTTTTACAGCGCGCCGTAAGGGCGGCGTAAAAACCTGGCATTAGTCCGCGCCTTTCATTTCAAACGAACTCTACCTTTCTTAGGGGCGCAATTTGTGGCGGGAAACACTGCTACGTCATCGAGAGAGCGAACTACGGTCACATTTAAATCGTATTAAATCTTGTTCCTGCTGCCTCTTTGGCTGGCATTACGTTTTATGGGGCATGTACCATGCATTTCCCGCCGGCAGAAGCTTAGGGTTCCAGTGTTCAGAGTCGGTGCACCCATCCCCGAGTCTAGGGGTGAACGAGCCGCCCCCCTCCCTCCTCTCGGGCCACCCAACAGCCTCAAACTCTCCTCCTCTAGCCCTCACTCTCTTGCACAACGACTTTGTCCTGCTAAATCGTTTCGGGAAGACGACATTTTAATCCAATTGATTGAGATTTTATTGACCAAGGAAATAATTTCGTCAGAGTGGTGAAGTGAAATATTATTATTTCATACAATATGAAGATGGAAAATGATAAACACTGGCGTGACATAAATCTCTGGGCAACAGAGTCTTTTTATTATTTTGTAGAAGCTTTTTTAATCAACGTTCGTCGAAAATTGAAAGGAGATTACATCGATTGACAAACTCCAGAGAGAGAGAATTTCTTTTTAAATCGAGCGAAGTGATAATTAATAGCGATGAATTTTCTTGCCTGTGCTTTATATCCATGTCGTAGCCTGGTACGCGCACTGCGGCGCGGAGGGTGCAAGCGGAACTGGGTGCGGGAAAGCATCGTGTAAATCAAGCTCCGGAAGATTAGCGACTTTCTCTTTTTCGGCTTGCACCCTTTCTGATCTAATCCACCCTTCCTTCACTTTTAATTGCGACTAACTCAACGGGAGGCTGGAGCAGTGCACGTCTCCGGCTGCTCATTTGTCAATCTCGTTAGTCGAAAACCGCCCGACACCCAGCAGCTCTGGCTGTCGACGCCGTGTAAACGTACATACATAATAGAGTCGTGTTGCTGCGATGCTTACTACATTCATTTGCACGCAAGTTGTATCAATAATAACTCACTGTTAACCACTGAGGCTTTCGCTAGCATTAAGTAAGAAGCAGAGAACAATTATGAGCTGTTTCGTTGAAGATTCGGTGATTTAAATGCACGTTTATTCGCTCGATGCTGAGAAAAGTCGGTGTCGCTGTCCAGGCGTGGGCCCCTTGATCACAAAGGGCAGCAACAGCAATGTTTCGTTCTCACCATCAACGACGTGTTCTCGGGCGGTTCGCCGTGGTTCGGTGTCATTACGCAGCCAAAAGGCGAAGAGGCGACAACTATGCAAATAGCCGGGTCGGGGCTCTTCCGTGGCGTAATAATGTGCGGAATACTTGCCCCGGTAAAACTTTATCGCATGAATTTTAATTTTAATTGGAGTATGTTTTTCGAGCGCGAGTTGTTAGAAGTTTGTAGCACACGTCCTCTCACTTTGTTTTGCGCCACGGTTTAACTGCATTAATTATCGCGTTGAGTGGCAAAATTGCAAAAGTAGTTTATTTCCATAATGTTATTACGTTCAATTATTATAATCACTTCTATCCATTTTAGCCAGTTGGTGAAGGTTTCGGATGCTAATGTTGGTGATATTTATGGTCAACGAGTTTGACAATACAGGGTAGAGTGTTTTATAAAAATAAATACGTTGTCAGCGATATCACAAAGATAATTAAACCGATTACATATGAATGGGAATATTTTAAAATGTAACTTTATCACAGGATCACAGCGTCAAGAACAACAAGTTTTTCATTTAATCGTGCGTTTAATTGAACTCTGTGGCACACAAAGACGCAATCGAAAGCGTCACTTTGCGTCTTGTCTCTCAAATTTGCGACCGCAGAGACTTGAGACAATTTGGTTTGTCTAATGAAGATGAGTTCCTTCCAGACCGGCTTGTAATGACCGCCAGATTATGTATTACGCCCATGGAGCGAGGGCAACCCACCCCTTTTCTAACCACCGTGGCCATGCTGTGCTCAGCTTCATGCTGCCTGAATTATACAATTTTTTTTCTTCTTGCTTCAAAAAAAAAAAAGAAAATAAGAATGCTGTTAGTGGGAACGAAAAGGCTGGGTTTTACGCGGAGAAAAGTTCGTGGGCAGAATAAATGAGATGAGACCAACATATTCCACCGTGTGCACTTGTGCCAAAATTTTTGCCAAAAAAAAACCCGTGGGTAAATTCTCGGCGGCATGTTTGTTTTGAAAGATAAATTAATTAAGGTAACAAGCCAGGATTTTCGTTTCGAAAGCAGGGTATTATATTAATTAATTGTTCCAGTGTGCAATTGCTGTCCATAGACGAACTTAATTGGCGATAAATACAGTGCAGGGAAATTTTAATTTAATTAGTAGCAGCATTACAACAAATCATGTACCTACATGCAATCTTATAATGTTGCCATTGGACAAGATCTTGAGCTAAGTCAGAGGGGCACAGAAACAGGAACTTGGAAAGAGGCAAGGAGACCTTAAGACTCGCACTTCTGAACACCGCACCTGGTGCCATTTCTCGAAACCACCCTCGTAGCACGTTATGGACTTGCAGTAGGCTCCCCAGATCACCTGATGCCGCGTCTTTCCACCCATATCGCTGGCCGATACAAACATTTACAGCTCTTCGTGTTATCTCTTTTCCTTTTCAGAATTACCAGTTTTTTTTTTTTTTTTTTTACTTTTCGAACCGCATTCCAATATTGGAATTCGTACCAGTTTACAAGACTGCCAACTACAACCCACCACAATTCCTGTATTTGCTTCAAGTTTCCAGACAAATTAAATTGTAAACAGCACAAATCAGAAATGAAAGGCATTGCATTACAATGGCAGTATATCTCTGTAATCATCTTTTGTGAATACCAAGCTGACTGGCGATGTTATTCTATTTGCCTATTTGGATAGCTTTTCTCTGTAGGAGGAATTCGAACAGCGAGCAGCGCAATACGCTTTGCATAAATGGCTTGCACGCTGCGCTCCAATAAAAGCCGGCCACCACAATATTGCGTCCTATTGGAGGCCCACCGATGGCGTCCCCATGCTACGGGAATATTTTACCGAAGATTTTACTGCGTTGTATTATGCCGTCAAGCCAACTGGTGTAACAGGCGTGGCGCAAGGCAGGTGATGCAGTTACGAATGAAACAGCAGATATTGCAACCCCTTTCCGCGGCAGATTGGAATAAAGAAAAACAAATCTCTGTCGAACACAATCTATCCGATAGTTCGTTTTGCAGCGGTGTACATAAACAAAAATGAGATAGGTTATTTTCTTGTCCATGCACCGTGATAGTATTCTTCTAGCTAAATTCAATTTGCATCTACGAACCGTTTAAACGCTACCTGAGAACATTAAATAAATTATTTTCTAGTCATAAACACGGCGTGTTCAGTGTTTTGGTAACATGTATAATAAATTAACCGTAACATGCTTTATAGAACGTGAACTTCTTTGTTTCTCTAGGTACGCTTCTATCCCCTTTGTCTTATTTTCCGTCTCATCACAAACTCAGCAGTAGTCGCGCGTGAATCTGTCTATATATGCAACAACAGCAAACTCGTGTAAGTCAATTACCTCTCTGTCTGGCACCAAGCTGGAAAAGTCCAGCGACGCCGGCGAAACTCTCGAAATTTTCCGACTTAAGGGCATACAAGGGGGGAGTGGTAGGTCGCGAGGGGCTGCAAATAAAACAGCGAATTGTTGGTAGTTAGTGTGTGGGCCGTCTAGCAAGCGATTTACAACGAGCGGAGATAACACGGAGCTAGCTGCTAGAATATAGTAGCATAGTTTTGCTGGCAAGTGTTCTTCCCTCCTCGTCATTCTATTAACAGAAAAGTTTCCTCTAGTCACGACTCATTTACTCTGGATAGGAGCCGGTGCTGTCGTGGGAGCGAGCGAGATGGAAACGGGAAGAGGGGGATGCCTCCCTTAATCCACCCCGACTTCCTCTCTCGATCCGATCATTGTGATCCGCCCCTCTTGATAGGCAATGATACCCCCTTCCCCACCCCCTGCCAACCCGGCAGACAGCCACCCACCAAATGACTGTCTCTGTCAACGATCGCAGATAACAGTGCAAGAATGATGTAACAAGATGTTGATCAAACTCGTTCGCTATATATTCAAAACCGTAAAAGAATCAAAAAAAAAAAAATCGACTAGATCGTAAAATGTATGTCTTGCGAATTGCGTCATCGCGTTTCATTGGGTCATGCTTGCATGATCAGGGAAACTTTCTCAACCTCGAAGTGTCTTTTGCGTCGACGGTTTCAGTGCTACGATCGTTCGGTGGAGGTGCCGGGTCATAGTTTGCTCTGCGGGCTGCGTTCAGGAGTTTGCCACGTGCCGCAGGCCTTCTTGGAAAAGTGTTCGCTCGTTACACGTGACCTGCTCGAAATGATTCGATAAATATTGTCATTTTCTAATTGAACAATATTACGCGTAAACGTCCATGGTGGCGACAGTTGGCGATAATTTCCCATGAATATGCATGCTCACCGATTTTTGTTATCAACCCTCTTATTAAAGATCACCCATTACGTCTCGACGCTCCTCGCGCGTGTACGCGACTTACTTGCATCACTGCCGTCTGGTCCTATCGCTTTCCAGCTCTCAGCCTCCCATCTCATCCACACTGCGTCTAAGAAATTTACTCCGGTGAAATTAACATACGGACTGCGTATTGCCTTTTCCCATTTAGTGATTAGACGCATAGCGACACAAAAGAAGACGCACAACTGGAAGATTGGAGGAATTGTGTATACATAGTTGTTGCGCGGATTAGGGGGTGGGGGGGGGGGGGGGGAATTGGGGGATGCCGAGGGGTCCAGACGATATTTCGAACCCATCGTTATGATGGATGGAGGACATCCAATTTTGTTATATTGATTGGACAGGGCTACGCGCGCGGCGGCGGCGACGGGAGTAAATAAACTGATCAGATAAAACGGACGGGGAGGTCCAGTGAAGTGAAAATACCAGTGTGTCATTGTGTAATAAAAGATATATTTTTTTTTATATTACTGTGAAACTGTTTATTTCGCGAACAAAGGAAACAACTCGGATCGTAAATAAGGAGCAAAAAAAAAACTTGAAATGATAGAAAGCCAGCTAAGAATTTTGCTGATACTACTTAAAAAAAGTAACTTAATTAAATTTAGGAAATCTTCGGAGACATTTTTTTTGATGAGGACGTTGTAAAGCTCGCAAGAATTTTTTATTAATGCTTACCCAATATAAGTGTGTCCCTTCTTAGATTGGGGAATTCTGTGAAAGCAATTTTTAGAGCCAGACATTTACGCCGTTTCGTCCTCGTAGAGTTTACCCCGAAGATGTGAGTGCATTTGAGTGCCCCTTGGTCCAACCTCCTCGAGCAATCTCAGACAGAAGTAAAGACACCTGAACCAAGAGGGTTTAATATGCTTACTTAAGGGCAGAGTTACTTAAGTCCACGTGTTTAATATCGTGCGTGTGACTAATCTACAAGCAAGGGATTTGCTTCTTCTTTTATGCCTTGTTACGAAATAACTCGCGGCCCGGTTCACTACCTAAGCCCTCGTCCGAATGTCTTGGAATTAGTGTTAATCTTTCAGTGACATTGCAGTGGGGGGACTATGTGTAGCTCAGGTCCACCCCAAGGTGCACCGAGGGCTAATTCGCTCCTGACACCGCCCTTTCAGATGATTCGCTGCGGAAAAACTTTGGGGGCGTTCAAGTTAACTATCGTGCACCCAGGTAGACGAAACTCTAGGTGAAGCGCCGACATGCATTTGTCGCCACAAAGTGCTCGTGACCACGTCGTCCAAACTTTAAAACCACTTGGAATTACGACCGCCTTGGCATTGCGACGAAACTTGCAATTCAGTGGGCGCCTGTTTTAAATCTTGCTGTTCATCCTCTCGGTTTCCCATACACACACACACAAGGAGAGAGAATGTCGTTTCATTTCGTTTCTCAAATTGCGTCGTCGGGCATGAGACCATGGGTCCGTATTGTGGAGACACGAAGAGAGTGCATGGCCACCCCCCTCGCTACGAACTACCCCATCGGGCCCCGGGGGCACTCCCGCCACCCCCCCCCCCCCCTCCTGCGACTTCCTATCACCCACCCACTACCACCGCGCACGGTGCATCGAAGTCTGCAATCCACATATGCCAGCGCCCCAGAACTTAACGTGGCTTCCAATACTGTAGTCCAGTGAGCTGCAAAATTACATCCATCTAACTTACTCATCTGCTTTAGCTAGCTCTTTCTTATGCATGCTAGGCACAAAATGGTAATAGCCAGCTTCTGATGGGTACAAACAACTTAACAAGAATATGAGTTAAGGTGGATTGCTCGATTATAAACTAGATCTGCCATGGTATTTTCTTTTAATAAAACTTGTATTATCTTGTCAACTCACTGTAAAATTCTTCGCAATTCTCGCAATACATTTTTTCCAGCGAATGCGACTGTGGACTTAGTCTGACATTTGATTTGTATCTCTCCGCATTACACCCTGCGGCGTCGCACGATACATGACCAGGGCTACACAAAGGTTTCGCATTTTCCAGCAGAATTTAATTTATATTTCACAGATTAGTTTCTCCTGTCTCAAAGTGTGGGCGCTGTTTTTTTTTGTCAGTTTTCAGATCAGCGTCGTTTGATTCTCCCGCTAATGGTACCCTTATCTCTCGTAATTCACACTGCTGATAGATCGAGTGATTTCAATGCCCCGCCGTGTGCTACAGATAATGTCGAGCCATTAGTTCTAGAAAGTGAGAGAGATTGCAAGTTGCGCATTAGGACCGCCAACGTTGTCGACTGCGGGCTGGAACTGAACTCGAAGATATGTTTGGCTTATTGTTCGTCGTATCTGAATTTCGAAACGAAAAAACGATTCACGCACTAAAGCAAAGCGGTTTCGTCTTTTTAAGCAAACAATAGGAGAATCACTGAATCAAAAACCGTAGGGAGATGATGATGTATGTAAATTATGTGATTATGCGTTGTTTCTTTTTTTAGTTTTGCACCTAAATGTAAAAATTTCGATTTCCATATCGATGTCAAAGAAGAAATCTGTAATAATAATCGTCTTGTTTTACTAGACTGGGATGAAGCAACGCGTGCGCAGTTCCATCCCTTCCCCAGAGGATCACCGTCTAGACGTAAAACACCGAAAGTAAGTAGAAATAAAATTACACGACTCGAGTAATGATGATATGACTCGGAACAGACGTTCGCACAAAAGTCACGTGTGCTCACAATGTCGGAGATGTGTAAAACTTTGGGCAAGCGTCGCTAGTAACTGCCACGGAGCATGAGAGTGGCGTCTTGTCGCGCGCTACGCCCGGCGTCCCCGTCGGCGTCGATTCCTTCTTCTCATTAGACAGGAGTCATTTGCATGCTAAGCTCCGGCACCAATGTTGATAGTAATTTTGCTAGAAACAAGCTCAAGTCAAGATTACAGCAGGTACTTTCACTGTTGCGTAAATTGCCTCATTACTTTTGAACTAGGAAAAGTTTTTTTTTTTCGTGCCAACACCTAATTTAGACTCAAAATTCGTCCGTTTTTCATTTTGGAATGATGAGACCGCAGAGTGCATGATTCGCTTCGCGTACCTTTTCGTCTTCGCATCGGCAGTAGGTGCGGCATGAGATGCGTATAAAAGGCCGCGATTTATTGACGTCCCCCCACACTTTATGCGGTACCAGCCAAGCCACACATGCTGCAAAACCTCCATGTGCTCGATGCTTCGTTCTCCAGATTGGGTGCAGATATTTAGTGGAGCCGGTGGAGTGTCGCAGGGAATCGCCATCTTTTATCGGAGTTTATTTGAACACATAGGCCATGCGTGACAAAACGTCGTTGTTCGAAAAGAGGCCGCCGTCCCTGACGCAATAAGTTTATACTTTGTTTGCAGGAAGTAGCGCGCGAGGTTCCAGGGTCGGGTAGCACCGGGTAGGCCCTGGTAGCTCTGGGTAGGGCGTGCTGTGCAGCCCTCTCCGTGAGCAAGCTACTCTAACTCAGATTCATAGTTCTCGTGGGCTGCGTGCTGCCGTAGGTAGTAAAGCCCAACATTCCGAACGAACGAAATATATAATATATTGTTTTTACTAGACACCCTCGTCGGCATGCCGCTTAAACTCGGCTCCAATTTTCCACGGATTGCGTAATAGAGTTGTCTGCGAGGAAATTGCACGTACATCTGAATGAGAAAGAAAGGGGAATGTGCAATAACGGAACGCGAAAGAAGAAAATGCAATTTTCTCGCTTCTTTGTTATTGATTACTTGAAATGCGCTATTATTTCACATGAAGTAGATGTAAATATTTGAGGGCATACTGCAAAGAATTTATACTCTGTGTATTACACACTACGGGATGTTTGATCACAACAAGTCATGTTTATGCATATCTGTCTACAGATTATATATTATTTTAATTACAAGTAATTTATGCCCACCGTTGTGGTGCACTTTAAAATCTAATTCAGACGTCTTTAATAGATCTAACCAATTACTCAGAGTCACAAATTGGATGGATGTGGTTAACTAGCTGTTTATGAGGGACAGTCGTCAAGAGCTTATTGCACAGTTTACTGTGAAAACTTGATGGGAAACTTGATTGATTCGGATAAATCCGGGCCACGGATTTATTTCATTTAGTCCGGATTTACTTCAATCCAAGCACTTTAATTAATCAGAGATAAACCGTTTAAGCAGAGCACAATCACGAATTCTATCTCTCTTCCTCTTCAACGTCTCGAACATTCGACATATTTTTCCTTAGCTAAGTTTTACCAATCAACTTTATTTGTGCGCAATAAATGCAAAACTCTCCTTGCTTTTCGATCGGTTATCTTTGAAGACTTCCACCGTGCATGAAATGACGCGACAAAAGAGTTCTCCTCCCAAATTCCACTGCGCTCGATTCGACATTAATTTTCTTCGGTCGCTGCGCTGGATGTTTTCAAGCACAGTTGAAGAGATTCCGACAAAATTCTGGTCATTAAACTGACAACTGAATGACTTCCTTTTGTTGACTATTAAAACACTCGTCAGTTTCTCAAAGAAATATAATTCCCTTCTATCAAATTAAAACCGTCGCTAATAAATGTTTTATGCGGTTGAGTTTAATAAAAACACATCCACCGAAATGCACTCCAAAGTTGGATTCTTTCCGTAAGTCGTAACGACTCGCGAAAGAATTTTTTTACGAAAGTATCTACGGACCTAATGTATGCATGGGCTTGTAGTTTATTATCAGTTATGTCTGCATATCTCTCGGTCGACGTGTTTAAAGAGAGGAAGGCGTGAGGAGGGCGGGTGGGGGTGGGGAGATGTGTCGTGGGTTGAGCATGGGGATAGTATGTCACCCTTTATGGTCTCATAAAACCCCCTGGAAAATGAGTTCGTAAGTGGTGAGCTAGCGCGTGTGTATGTGGTCTGTTTGCGCCGACATGATCCGACCCCTACCGCCGGTGCGGAGGCCCCGCGAGTTCAAACAACTTGTGCTCAAATATTTTATTAAGTTTGTTGTGTGCAGCCTGCGCAGACGCAAAATCAAACCAAAATCGCATTTTTTTGAGACAAACGTTTTGCCAATTTATTGTTGGTATTTTAATTTTTCAATCGACTAATGATATTTAATTACTTGCATTGATCTAAGAACAAAGTAAGCTGTTTAGCATAGAATGACCTTATTCGTGTACGGATTTGAATCGTAAGAGTTACCAGCTGTGAAAGCTGTCAGATGGAGGAGCCGAAAGCAGCTAGTCACCGATGCCAGCTTCTATTTGAAAAGTGATGCAACCCACAACGCAATGCGTGCATCGTTCCGAGTTGTGCCAACAGAAAAGGCGAACTTTAGTAAAAACACTTGAGTGCCATGCCATCTTGAGCACAAGCTTTCTTTGTTGACTCAGATAAGAGACTGGTAAACAATTGTGAGTTTAGTTCAGCATGACATTTCATTGCCAGTTAAATTTCAAATATTTGTGCTCCATGAATTTCTCGAATATCTACCGCTAAATGGCTAAAAGCTCACAAAGCAAAAGTACTAAAACAGTTATCGGAGATGAGTGAAATCTTAACGAGTATCGGAAACTTGTGGCGCCTTTGTTCGGCATAATTTTAACGCTGAATTCGCGTTTTTGAAGTAGAGAAACTGGCTCGAACGTTCCTCTAAATAATCCACAGTTGCAACGTATGTTGCAGCTTGTACACTGTGCAAAGGTATATAGTACGCATCACAGGGGAAATACAAGTAGAAATAAATACACAAGTATTCTCTGCCAGCTGTAATATGCATGATACAACGTTGGTCTCCCTTCTCTTTTCCCCCCTACCCCTAACTTTCTTGTGCTGTGCGAATGCTAAATATTTCCCGTCGCCGTGCAGTTTTTCTCTCCACCTCGCTCGCACCCCAGTTCTCCCCCCTTTTTTTTTTAACAATTCTCGCCGGGAAAATTTAGAGAAACGCGAACCAATGTCGATAAAACACAATCGGGAACAATGTACATCGCATTTTCTTTTTACAATGGTAAAGGCCATGCTCAAGCTTTTTGTCATTTTACCGTTTTCCTGACAACAGAAAACTGATGAAATTGAGTACAATTATGTTTATATACTTCAAAAATGAACTGTTTGTTTCCTTTTGTTTACGATAAACGATTTGGAAATAAAATTTCAGTACTATGGCTCCTTATCCCCTCGAGACTTCGTCAAGTATCGGATAAGGACCATCTTCAAAAAAGAAATTTTTGCCTGAGGTCTTGGATACATACTAAGCATACATTGCCAAGCACATCCGAGCAAGACAAAGGCAATGATTAGATCAGATGTAATTAACAATGAAATGATTCGGCAGGATTTGTTATCCTATTGTCAACGTGAGCGAACGTTGGGCCGGTCGACCACGCAATTAGGCCGACCCTGCGTGGGTCACGTGCTCTGGTCCTGGCGCTGGACCTGGCATCGTCGGCCAGGAAATTGTGGGGTAGATCATCGCATCCCGACGATGTCGGCCGACGACCAAACAATTTTACGCTAATGGACCTTGTACAGTGAACTCGTATCGAACAGGGGTGGATAAATTGGTTCACTAATCAGGATAATTCAGTACATAACGGATCGCAATTGAAAATTGTGGTTGGTTTATGGATATTAAAATCTGTTCCAGTTATAGTTGCAGAGTTCACAAGATACGGTTGGGTGTTATTAGTCTGTACATCCGCATACCAACCTGAGATGTTCTCTTTATTGGAGGAAATCTCCAGCGACGCTTTGAAATCGCGAGTTTCTGAACAGAGGTGTGATTCATCCTGTAATAGGTAAACGAGTCTTACCAAAGTTTTGTTCCCTATGAATATTACGGTTCCCTATCCCACCATCGTTACTAGCCATGTGAATCTGTATTAACTCCTCTATTTTCTTTTAAAATCAGAACAAATGAGCCAATTCTCAATATTTGCGAAAAGCATTAATAATATAACTGGGTCGCCAATTTTACTTGGTAATAATTTCGAGCACGCCATTTAAATCCTTCAGCCCCCAAAATTTCACGATTTATTCGCCAAAAGCAATTAGGAGCGTCAGCTTTGTAATCATCACATAAACTAAAAAGTAAAAAGCAATTACTCCGCGGCGCCACTTCGGCGCCATCACCGCGAGTAGGTACTTCCACCGTGTCCACCCCTGACAATCCTGACCAACCTGCCCTGTCACGGTTCACTTTATTGAAGCCCTATCTCTTGCTATCCCTTATTGATTTATTTACAAATGCCTGAGGGTGTCTTTTGATGGGCGTGGGTGGGGGTTGCTGCACTGCTCGAGTGCAGATGTCACATGCCGCTATTGTTCGCTCTCTCTGTTGCTCGCTTTATATTCTGTCTCAATTCTTTATCTCCCTCATATCTATTTAAGACGAGCATTGAACACCTTATGGCATTGGACATTGATGTACAAGAAAAAAAAAAATACATTTCCCCGTCTGTCGTTATTTTTCAATTTGAAAGTCTCGTTAGCGGTGACGATTTTGGAGGCGCAAGATTTCCTAAGCTTGCCAATCTGGTTCCTTTCTCGAGTGATTCACCTTCCACACCCCCGCGATTCGAGCCCCGTCCCTGAAACATCAAATCCACACATCCACGCGATTTTGTTTTTATTTCCAGAGACTTTTTATTCGCGGGATGCCGGTGTCACCGCACGTTAGACGCTCTTTTGCCCAAAAACACAGGAAGCCAATTTAGTCGCGAATGAAACGTGTTTCGGATTTTTGTTTTTAGGTGCTCCTCCGCCCCCTGGCTCCGGCAATAGGGTACCTCGCGTTGTTTCAGTTGATGGGATAAGTGAGTCCGCACTTTGTTCTTTTGTTTAGGCTTTCGCGGCGCGCGTGTGTAGGCGCAGCGAGTATGTTTACGGGAGTATGTGTTGGTATAATGCTCACTTTCTCACGTACGTATCGCATCAGTGCCAGGTAGACCGTACAGCGATGCCGGGCGAGGGTGTGAGGGGGGGGGGGGGGGGAGGGACGCCGACGTCGCCCATTGAAGGGCGACGCGTTACAAAGCGACAAGAAGCCTAAAGGTTGCAGCGCCAGGCCAGCCATCAACTGATAAAGAAAACCTTCGCTGAGGAAATTGTTAAGCATGAAAGCCTATTTCTTG
The DNA here is from genome assembly GCA_947568835.1 of Protonemura montana. NCBI lineage: Eukaryota > Metazoa > Arthropoda > Insecta > Plecoptera > Nemouridae > Protonemura > Protonemura montana. The sequence continues at coordinate 25,896,098 of OX387602.1, read as the reverse complement.
AGAAACGGAATGAGGTGGGCTGCGATAAGATGTGAAAGACGTGGACATCGCGGCGTTGAAAGGGATGGGCGCGGGAAGATGGTGACAACAACGGCCGATCGGACTCGGATTCTGGGGGGAAAAATAGAGGAAAAAGATGGCGTATCGTTTTGTGTGTCTGCCGTCTTGTGTTGGTAGAAACATTTTTTTCATGGTCCAGAAATTATGTATAGAACGCAAGTTTTCAAATGGTGTGCCCTTATACTGTGCAGAACATATTCGCAAAGTGCGACACGTGTTACAACCTTCTGGGCTGCATAATTATTATTTAAGTCACATATTCCTCTCCTGTCGTCGTGTAATGCAAATTTATTTCTTGTATGTAGTGAGTTTGTTCCTGCTTCATGTGCTTGCTCCTGCAGATCCTGTTTCACAATAGTATCTCTGAGCGCAATCAAATTTACGGATACTTTGAAGATAAGGCCATGGTTTGTCTACTTGCAAGACGAAGTAATTATCTAAATGAGATTAGAACGAGGTGTGATGTGCACGATATTATCATCACCTTCTCCTTGCGTGGGCATTTTGAACCACACACTCCCACGCGTTGAGAATACTGATGCGAAGCGGCCGCAAAATGTTTGTTTTTTAAGGTAAAACTTGCATATTCCTTGATATGGTTCGCGTGGTTTTTATTGCTTCAAGTTATAAGAGCACTTCAGAACGCCCGTTTTTTTTGTTTTTCTTTAGAACGTATGAAACCGTCTTGGAAAATCAAGGTCAGGGTCAAAGATGAAGAACTGTCACGTTTCGCAACACCGCCTACAAAACTGTGGAGTTATTTCCTCTAGTCGAGGCGCAGGTCAAAGTGATTTACTGGATGGCATTTCATCCAATCTTACCACGAAGCGTATATTTAGCAGGATTCCGATAACTCCGTCAGACCGCGAGCTAGGTCAATAAGTTTCCCAGGTAGCACCGGAGGCCAACGTTCCCCGATCAGACGCCGCATAACGGCGTGGCCACGTGAGACGTGGCGAGAAGTCACGATCCAAGGAAACGGCCCGAGTGCGCAACGGGGACTCCCAGATGACTCGAAGGCGCCGACAGTGACGCCATCTCCCGGGCAGCGCGAGACGCGTCATCGCCTCGAAGGCGATCTAGGCGACTTGCATGTGGTCGGGAGTTGTGCGTTCAAATGCATTTCACCGATGAAATCAATCAATCATAATGGTGTGCAGCACTGCGGATGCAAGGGTGGATAATTGACATGAAATGCCATTGATTCAATCAACAACACTTTGTCCCAATGGTATTAAATTCATGTTTTGCTTAATAACATAATGGATTCGCAACTGGTATCAGAACATAGCGTTAATTAGTTATTGTGAAAATCCATTAGGCCAGTTTCAGCCTCGATAGCAGGTTTAACAAGTATAGCTTTCAAAACACGTGTTTTATACCTTAAACGTAACCGGCATAATTATCGTCATGCAGTTGTGTTTATGCGATTACGGATATAGCTCCATTTCCCTTTTGAAAGATCTTTGAAAGAGAAGAGCATGCGTCACGCCGTGCTGTGAGCCATGAATTGCAGTTGCTTTCTTGTGTCTGCGCTCGACAAGGCACGCCACTACAATAGAAGTGCTTGGTCACTACTGTTATTCGGCGACAGAGTCGCGTTGTCTATGGCGAGCGAGGCGATCCATCTCGACGGTGACATATCGTCACGAGAACAAACAGAAACAGTCGCTCACTCCCTCGCTCCAATTAGCTGATTCATTGTCTGTCTTCCTTCTCGACGGAACTTTTTATTAGCAGTGCTAAGATAATAGGCTGCAGTGGACGGCGGTTATTCACTCCGCGAGGGGCCCAAAGACAAACGAGAGGGCAAGTTCCGAGTTGGCTCGATATTTCGCTAATAATTGGATGTGTTCTGTTCTCCATTTCGTAGAGAGTTTAAAACATCCATTCTCATCAAGGGTGATGAAAAACAAATGGGTACAGTGTGAACATGTAGTGAGTGACCTTTCTATAGTGCAACGTCTAATAAATCAAGTATGCAGCAAGAAATCTTACATGCACCTTCCAAAGAGGTGTGTCTCATAGATAAACGATGTCTTAAATTATGTCACGCTGAACCTTGGGTCCGGACTTGGATTAAGATAAAGTTTAATAGATCTTTTAACCATAACGTTGGCAAATCTATTTAAAAAAAAAAAAGCATCGAGCGCTAGTGGCTAACGGCCAATGCTAGCAATGCATGTGTGTGCACTGCTAGATGTGGCCGTTGACCGCTTGGAGTGGTGCCCGGTAGCCGCGCCGGCGAACTAAGTTGAGCTAATCGACGAGGTGCTGCACCCTTAAATCAGGCCGCTCCTGGCTCCGGCCGGGTATAAGCACGCCGAGCAGTGTCGAAGAACTAGTCGTTCCTGTCGGCACGTGGCTGATAAACATCATGAATCGTTCAATGAGCGAAATTAATTGGCCTTCAGTGGAGGAAAAACAGATTGGAAACAATTACGAAACACATTAGGGGTGCCGCATTGCGATTTGCGATGCTGTTTACTTTGCTGGCTGCTGTGCCAGTGATACTTTATATATATATATATATACGTTGTGTAAGTACTTGAGCTTCCTAGTACCAATTTCGGAGCCAAGATTTTGGAAATTTCATTTCACTGGAGGGAATGTTTCTACTACTTTATTTGCTGAAAAAACATTTTTATATGAGTTCAATGTCAAGTTTTTTGTGTGCAAGAAAGTTGGAGATGTTTCAACCGCCACGATAAGATTTTTCAGAATATTTGTGAACGAGTAATTACGAGGAAAATGCGAGAGTTGAAACTTTTTGAACGGGCGTTAGTTAGAAACATTGAATTATCCCGAGACAACGCTGTTAATTAATTTGAAACTAACAAAATTATACATTTCCTTGGTTAGAAAGATCACAGAAAGTTCGAAACCTGTGGAATCTTTGATCAAATATCTCCGCTCACTTTTCGTATTAACTCTTTTTAATACGATTCCAAACATTGCTAAACATCTGAGGCATATATCTTAGCAGCGTTGAACAATTCCGTCTCTGAGCCGACATAACTGCTCGGACGCTCGACGCCGCAGCGCCGCGACGCTATTGCAAATGCCTGAGCGTCGCTTGAGGGCGAACGCCGACACAGGGAGGTGGCGTCGCCCCAACGCCCCGACGCCCCCGACGCCCACCAGGTGGAAAACACCGTATCCTGACTCACAGCGTGACCTAGCCCAGATGCCGGGGCAGGCGTCTTACCGTGCCACGATCAACGCGACGCTGCACGAAGACGCCGATGCTGTTCGCGCGCTAGCCTGACTGCACTGTACGCTAATTAGATTGCTGATTGGGTATCGCCGTAGAGTGGATAATATTGGCAACCGCAGTTTCCACAGGAAAACTAACAACGCTTTCAACTTCTAGCCAAGCCATTTGCTTTTATTCTTATCTAATGAAATTGATATGGGTGAAATTTTTAGAGCATAAAAGTTCGAACGTACAAAGTGAACTTTGCTATCAATTTTAAGCAACCCTTCTTCGCCTTTACTTAGTAGTCACAAATTACCATTACCAGAGCCACTCTTCGCTAAGAATGCGAGCAATTTCCCGACGCCGCCACCGCGCGGCTTTTCCACACTCTCGCCGCTTTCCACGTATCATTTTCCGCTCGCATGATGAGAGCGCTATCTACGCCGACGCTCGCAGGGTGTGAAAGTGTGGATGTTCGCCCCCCGGGAAGGGATGGAGATAAGGGGTCGGCCGGGAAGAAGCTGCTTCAGAGCACGCCGCTTTGCCGCACTCGCTGAGTCTGCCTCGACTTGAGCTCGCCAAACGAGAGCTTCTTTTCACGCAAATTACTTGCGAATGCGCTTTCCAATTTTCATCAGTTATTCTCGGGCCAAGCCACGTTGCGGAAATGGCGATGAAAATGTTCTGTGAAACCGAATGTTTTCGAATGTGAATTATGGAGGGATAATTTTCCTTACTTATTTATTTAGGAACATATTTGATCCAGGAAGAGAGATGGGGAGAACAAGTTCCGACGGAAATATTAAAAAAAAAAGGGGATGGCATTTGGGGGCGCACCAAAGAGGCTTTTAATCCAAGCTTTAATCCTTCAGGGAGTTAATCCTTCAGTGAGGCGCTTATTACCGGCCAAGACCAGTTTCTTCATGTCCTTCGATGCTTATTAGGGTTGATTTTGCTGAGACTGAGAGGGTTGGTACCTCTTATAGATTGGATTGTCACGTTTGCAAAATTCAACAAGTTCTTTAGCCGCATCGCCATTTTGTTCCAATAGTCCACCCAAAGGCGACTGTCGACGAAAATTCGTCGGCACAGCAACTCAGTAGCTTGCCCCCGTGTATCATCACCCCCAACTATCATCTGCCTAACATTGGTTCCTCATATCATCGCTCTATATCTAGTTCATCCTTGTCAGCGACACCGCTCCCCAGGGAGACTAGAATCCTTTCGCTGCACGGTCTTTTCCCCAAGAATTGGAATAACACAAAACAAATTTACTGCTCGGGGTTGAGTGAAAGAAAAAAAGACAGTTTTATTTTGTGCTCGCTAAGCCTAAGCTTGACATGATGTTGGCATTCCCTCTGCCGGTCGGTTTTTTCCGATCGCATGGAGTTAGACGACAATGACCCAATAGATCATGCTCTCTGTCGTATCACATAAACCACAAAGCATACCTATAGCACTTTTGAACATTAGAAGATAAATATTTTGGACTTATATGAATCAAAGACAATAACATTTTTTTTAAGTATGTATTGTGCATGGTGTCGGAGGGATGCTAGGGACACTGCCTTGCACCTACCTGAAAATGTTCGTATCACCAATAAATAACGCTCAGTATCAGTTAAAGTCGCTATGGACATTTTTTAGCCATTGACATTCGTCAATGTCAAGTTGGAATTATAGAAATCCAACGTCCTTCTACAGGTTGCTTTAATACCAAAAAATAGATAAGGCAACTCTTATTGATATCCAATTCCATAAAAACGCACCATCCTTTTCTCGCCCCTGGAACACGAGTATCCATCGACGCTCCTCCCACTCACCGCTCCGGCATGCGTCGCCTTCATGACATACGACGTCATCAGGATAATGACACTTGGGGTGGTACGTGGCTTCAAACCGATCCAGCCGAAGAAATCTGGTCCCATTTCTCAGCTACCCCTAGCGTCCTCTCCCGTCTCCTCATCCTCCTTCAATCATCCAGCCATCCACGCACACATCCTGACCCCCTTCGGTCATCCGGCAAATCTATTCGTGTTGGATGCGGAACGGTCCACCGTTGCAGTCTCATGGCCGCGTTCACTCGAGTGAGAGAATCGCTGGTGGATTCCACGCGACGTCGAACGACGACGGGAATAGCGTTAAGGTGACGTGGTTATGTTTCAATGTCGCATTCGCACTTTATGTCCGTCGCTTGCTGTTTCCGGCGATTTCTCTACAAAAGATAACAGAATCATTCCACTCTGTTGTGTTTGTAGGAAAAATAGGGCGTATTTTTTTTCTGAAATCAAAGATACCTGTATATACATCAAGTCTTTTGTTGTGAGGTATTTTCCTAAAATATATCAATTTTATTTTATATCTTTTAGCGTGCCAGAGTGAAAATATGTTATGCGGATGTAGAATTTTTTAATCTACTGTGTGAATGAAATACCTATCTCATGATGGCTTTTTATTTCGCATTCGCTGGAAACATAATTCGCTCTCATTATCCGCTGCTCTTATCCGTCCGCTCACCCAATTTTCGGCTCCACACAACAGCGCAGCGAGCGAGCAGAGCATAGAAAGAGAGAAATGGGATGCGATAAAAATGAAAATGAGGAGAACGAAATAATTCTCCGCTGATAACAGAACTTTCTGTGTCCACGTGCCAGGCTTAGTGAAAAGCCACGTCAGCCAAGTCGTGACAAAAAGATCGCCGCGAGCAACATTAGAGCATTAGAGTATCACGCCGTGCAGGCATTCGCAGCTCTTCCTCGGGCGACCAAGATTTCACAGCGTGGAGAAAAGTGCCTTTGTTTGTGAAATTAACAATATTTAAGATGCAATTCGTATAACCCAGGATTAATAAAATAAACAACACGTTTAATTTAGCTCACAATTTTGCAGCGCGAACGTTGTGATAGCGTTTCAACGCTCGCTATTCATCATCCGGCAATTTCACAAACACAAAACGAGGCGGCTACAGCGACGACAAAACTAACTTGCTATTTTCTGTCGCTTTCCCCGTGATACAATCCACCAGCTGTAGTTATACGTAGCGATAATAACATTACATTCCAGAACTAGCAATCATGTTCTGTTCTTATTAAGGTATTTGGTTTTCATTATAATACGCCACACAATGCTGGAATATTACAATGCGCCGACGGTAATCGCTGTTTGGAATAATTAGGCTTAGTGCACAGTACAAACTAGGTGCAGTGTGTACACATACCCCTCGATTTCAACCGTTCGATGTTGCACCAGCGTTAACGAGCTCTTCTGTGATGAATTTGCCGAGCTACAAGAGTTCACTTAGCATACATTTATACCTTGGTAAGACGATAATATCTTTTGAAGGAAAATTCAAGCGGTGACTTATTAATAAGGCGACATTAAAATCGCTACTGATCTCTTTTGAGTGCAATATACAGCGTTCCATGACAGGTAAAAACCTGTCTCAACTGTTTCAGCATCTACTTATGAAAAGCTAATGTTCCTGCGACAAAATCGCAGTTTAGTTTGCGAAAAAGCAGCGCGGATTTTCATTTACGTTGCGATCTCTATCAAAGTGTATCTTTCGTCGTGATCTTGTTATACTCGTGGGTGATAATTATGGAGCGATTCACCTTTCCACAAACTGCCAGCGTGATAACTATTTTCATGTTGTGGACCTACGTCCTAAAGGTCACGCATGCAGCGTCGAGACGCCTAATTGACCCTCGCCGACGCCGTCGTCGCCGACGTCGCCGCCTCCCCGCCTCCCCATGCCCCTTCGCTCGAGAATAAACACCTGACTAGCCCGATATAGCCTGCAGGGAACCGTGTATCCGATGCGCAGTTTTCTCATTACACACCCGGCTAATTCGAAACACGAACTGAGGAAATAATAAAATCATCTTTTATGAAGGAGAAGCTATTTTTGACCGAGTCGCTCTAGGTACGAGCTTTGATGGTGGACTCAGAATTATTTTGGCGCATATATGGTTGGTTGTCAATTTTGGTTTTCCTACCCCATTAAGCGCTCGAAATTACAGTAGGTTGCGCTGAAAATAACGATATTATACTCAAAACTTATCCCACGGATACGTGTCATTTTTTCGGTAGTTGTGGATATGGGTATGGTAGGTTATAGGTACTTCAACTTCGATAAAGTGTCTAGTACACTCGGAGTTAATTATCTTGTACCGCAGTAAGTCTAATTACTGTGCTAGAACTAGGTTAAGTTTGGCTTCAAAACAAAACACAGTATTACCGAGGCCAACGTACTTGTAGATCTCGCCTGCGGTGCCCCAGGGGGTACGTCGCATTTGAGCAAATATTTTGTAATACGTTTTTCTAAACTCCGCGATTCTACTCTAACTCCAGACACTGCAACATAGTGTCCCGAGAGAGAGAGGAGAGAAAATGGAGTCGCCTCCTGGTTTACATCCATCTCTCCGTCTCTTTCTGTTTCCGCCAAGACATTCACATGCAAATGCCGGGCGCACGTGGAGCGAAAGAAGAAGTTGAAGAAAGCAATAAAAGAGTGTTTCTTTTGAGACGTCCAGAAATCGGACCATCAATCGTATCTGTTGTCAATGTCAAAGAAGATAGAAAAAACGAAGAAAAATTGAATAAAGCTCGAAAGGGAATTGAAAGAGATGACACGGTGTGCATCAGTATTTCACACCTGAATAAGGCATATTATCAGTTTAGTTATGTCGGAGCTCTGGCCAATCAGAAACGGCTTTTGAATCAGTTTGTGGGGACATTTCCTGACCCCAGCTTTATTTTGCTAAGCGCTGCTTTCTCTGTTAATTGCTGGGGCTAAGCTTGCGTCATTGGACCAATACAAGAAAAGGATTTCTCGTCAAAAAAAGCCTGATCATTAGCAACAGAATATTATTAATGCTGTAAGCCAAGAGCTGGTAGATAATCCCAAATACGCACATTGTCTGCACAAGTGTCTATTGCTACTGGATGAATCAAGCAAGTCGAAGCCAGGATCCAGAAAACAATTATTACACCAAATTGCAGCATATACGGTCAGTTTCGGGGGATTACCACCTTTTAGCACAGAAAGTTCAGTGAAATGATGTTGTACTGAATAACGAAGGAAGGGGTCGTGGTTTCGACCCTACTCCGATAAACTCACAATTGTTGATCTGATGCTATTTTCATAAATTGATCAAGTTCTGTTCTGCATTGTTCCATTCTTTCAGTCCGGATATAAAAATAAAAAAAGGTTCGCCCTATATCTGTAAGCATTGTCCATTTAGCTCTGCTGCCTGAGGAGGCAAGCAACGCTCGGCACAGTCGTGGATATGTTTGTCAGGGTCAGGATGGTCGACGGACACGAGCAAAGGACACGAGCAAGCGAGGAGACTAAGGAAGAAACACACGTTCAGCGCGTGTAATATTAATGAAGCATGTTTGCGGGATCAAGTGCTGGATCAAGGTGACCCCCCGGAGGTCGTAAAAAGAAAATTGCTCAACTTTTACTACCTTTCCGCTCGATCTGAGATGAGAGTGTTGCACATGGAACATCCCAAAGTGATGCTTGGCGAAGGGAATGCTTGCTGGGAAAAATCGTCCGAATGTCTGTACATACATTCTGAAATTTTGCATTATTTAAAGTACAGTTTCATTCTCTGTTTAGGATTACAGTAAGAGTAGAGTTTCGTAGCACATTTTCATTGTGTAAGGAAATCATGAAAACTGTCTCGGGATGTAGCTATATCTGTCTAACATCAGTTTTAATTGGCTTTTAAATTCGGGAAGTGCCCGTATGTTTCAGCGTCATTATTCAAACGACAATATTCATGAGAGACGGCTGGTCGGTCTACTTCCTACGCTGTATCACTGAAAATGAGCTACGAAACTTTTCAATTTGCCAAAAACTGACAGAAAAATGGCCCTATGCTTTTGTTTTGATATAAAAATATGACGTGTTCATTATTTATTCATCTCGAAGACGGAAACAATGACTTGGCGTAGAAGCTTCCTCGTCGGTGAAATCGGCGCAAAGCGTGAAACCAACCGGCTAGCCGCTACCCCCCTACCTCGAGCTATCCGGGCACAAGGGTTGCTTACTCCATACCGTGCCACACGGAAAACTTTCAAACTCACACACTCGTACCGCGTGAATGTACGCGTGACAATGCGCTGCAAAATGGCGACAATAAAAACGAATGCATTGCCATTCTCGCACCAGCCCGAGCAATGTGCTGCGAATTTTTGCTCGTTTCGAAAATGTCATACATGTGCACTAAGCAGTAAGCATACGTTGAACGCGCCATGCCTATTATAAAGTTACGCTTAATTTATTTTGTTATAGGGAAACATAATATCATCACAATGTCGGCATCGAAAATTAAACGCAAGTGCTCGTGAAAAACGGGTTCATTTATTAAATCAATGCACACAGCCAGGAGTGGCATGGACTATACACTATAATATAGTTTTATGGTTATGACCTATTTGAAAGAGTTTAGATTGCAGAATCCTGTGAAAAATATAAAACAATTATAATCAATTTGCTTACAACAATAATGTGAGTAGTAATATCTCGATTTTTTTATTTTACTCTCCATTAATTACTGACGAACACGGGTAATTTTACCAATGTTACCACATTCATTCGATTTTCAGACTGGATTGCTTTTTTGTAGAAAGCGAGAATTTCTACAACAAGAAAACCGTTTGAAAATTTCACCAGCCTCCTCATGAAAACGCTCGCATGAGTGTCACAGTATTTTAGTCACGGCCGCAATACGAGCACATTAAATCTCATCTCAGTTGTTTAACACGTGGAAGATGATCCTTTAGCCAACATAAATGCGAAGTATCTATCCGTTGTTACACGAACGACGTCCGGCGTCCTTTCCCGGGCGTCGACGTCGGCGTCGGCATCGTAAACATGGATGTTGTTGTTGGTTGAGGGAAGTGTCTATTGCGTGGCATAGGACATCACTCACAATTTCGCGTTAGCTTGATATCAGTTCGGAGAGAATACGATGTCACATAAAGGCAAAGTAATATTGTGTCGCATTCGGGCAGAAAGATCTGAAATTAAGGCAATAGGTATATACAAACGTCTAATGTTGTGATTTAAGACATCGTTCACCTACGGAATTGTAATGCACGATGCTTAATTATTTGCACTCGCTAGAGGAATATCGACTTCATGGTTGCTTCATAACTATTGACACCAACAACATCATTTATTCAATGCGTTTCGCTTCGCGCCATCTCCAAGGAATTAGAAGCCAGTAGCCCGTGGTAGAAGAACGGCAGAAAAAGATGCGTGTTATGTTGTGGTATCCCAACCCCCACAAGGAAGGACACTGTCGGTCCGAATTTACGCTCTTTACAACTTCGTTCCTTGAAACAATGTTGCAAGTGCGCTATCGCTTGATGGGAATAAGTTGAGTACCGCCGTTTATGTCCGCCAAAGAATATTAAATCAGAAAAACAATTTTATGTACATTTGTTCCAAGCCGGTTATGCAGCACATCTATGCAGCGAGTTTTTATTGCGGTCTTTTATTAGCCTTGTTCAGTTATTACTGATTTTTGCGATAGTGTGTGTGTAGAGAAGCTCGCAAAAACATGACATATCTCCGTGACCACTCAGCTGCCGGCTCATTTTCAAATTGGGCAGTTCGTGGCGACGATAAGGCCTAGGGTCGGCTATTGGTGCGTCCTATCTGCCAGGTTAAGGGTCCATTAGATAGGGGGTGGGGGAAAGGGGTCGGGGCGTAGGCGACGGCGACGTGCCTCCGTCTCTCGGGAGGCGCCGTCGCTGCTTGGGACACGCCGTTGATTGGCCAAGCCCGGTTTCTTTATACCCCTGGACCCAACCGGGACATCTTCACCTTGATAGTCATTACTTGCAATCATCCTGCACGGTTTGCGGTGGCGGTGGCGGCGGTAACAAACATAATATCCTGCTGCCACGAAGTCCTCCTCACCTTTCGGGTTAGCGTCGACCTCTCGGGGGACGACGATGACGTCGCTGGCGGTAACGCGCGACGAAGTCAACTGTACAGAAGTTGGCCGTTGGGTTGTAGGTGTACAGTTACATTAATGCGTTTTGTGGAGTTAGACGTGGACGTGGCGAAAGAGGTACCTAATGCCTATATTGCTACCTTACAGGTATCTGTTTCAGGCGAAAGCATATATGCGAAGTCCACTCACGCGGGGACGTAGAAGCGCTGACGGTTTTGCTATCAATTTCATTTTATATATCTATTTATACCTACGTATAGCAACGAACTTTTAGTACCTACAAAAGCACTGGCTGGCCATACATTTTCCTTAATTTTCACCTATCCGTAGTGTTAGCTGATTGTGTAATAAATTTAGTGATTCATTTATAAAGTTGATAACAAAAACCGCCATTCGCTTCTAAAGTTCAGCAAATAAATTCCATAATACTGTGATACGACATACATATAAGGGTAATTGGAGAGTCGAGATTCCCAAAAGGATTTTTTGTCGTTTATTGACGATAAGACAATCTCTATGCTACGAAACCAACCCCTCTCATCACTCTTTCATCGCGATGGGACATCCGCCCTTAACAAGAAGCCATCTCTGGCAAATGGCTCACGTCCGGAGCGGCTCCATCTCGCGGACGACGTGGGGGTGGGGTTCCGCATGCGGCCGCCCCGAGGATCGCTAATGAGCTATTGAATATTACGAGCTGCGGCGAATGGAATCCGTGTCGTCGTCATTGTACCACAATAGACCGTGATTATATGTTTCGGATACCGTCCGTCCTGCAAGTGGTTCAGGACCACCACGTCGGTCTGGGCGCGGCGGTGAGACGAGTGAGATGAGTTGGAGAGCTGGGGATGGGTGACCGCGAAATGCGATGCGGCCTCGCGGAGAAATGAGATGGTACTGTTTGAAATTTAATTTCTTCAACATATTTTCAAAACCTGTATGCAGATTCATTTTTGTAGATGTGTTTTTTCGGAAAATATTGGTATTGAGCGTTATGATATGACAGGCAACATGAAGCTTTAACACAAGTAAAGACCTTGTGAAGATATCTATAGCTATTTTGCTCCAAAGCTATGAAACGGCTTTGCAACTTTTTGGTTCAAAATGTGATATCTAAGCCATGCAATTTGAAAGCTAGCTTCTCACATGCTAGCATGCTTTGATGCATTCACCGAAGAAAGACTTATAGGTATGCACTGCATCGTCTGCTTTCTTCGCGAATGCTCTGCAGCGCTAGGCTAGTGAAATTGGGGCGCTGCAGGAAGCAAGATAGCGCGCACAAGACGCTAGTTACTTATTCCATGACGGGCCGCGCCGCGATGGACGTGTTTTCCTGGCTGGCTGGCTCGCAGGCTGCCAGCTCCTGCGACGAGACTTCTGCAGGGGAGAGCCACGCTAATTGGATCAATCACGAGTGAGGGAGGCTGCGGCGGGTAGAGAGAGAGTTAATTCGCAAACCACGTTCCGCATCCGAATCCTGCCACCGCCGCCGCCTCGGCCACCGAAGAGGAAAAACCCCGGGGGGCTTTATTTTTCTCTTATTCTGCAGAAAAGTCATTAGCGTTAACTTTAGTACAAGACGCAGCAGGATTGCTGCATGTAGCGTGCTAATAAAATATCCGCTTTAATCTAATGAGTGCATTCTGAATAACGTAAAGCCACCTACACATCTAAGGAGGACACACGGCAACACTTGCAAGACTATACAGGACGTCCCACACGCTACCATACGTTATGCAATTTCTTCTTTGATTACATCTATAATACAAGACTTTAGTTTTAGGTTTTTTTAATTACCAACCTCTTAAAAAAGATGCAACAGCGACGACCTAGGTATTTTGACGCAATGCTATTGATTTAAAAACAACACGATGAAGGTCGCTTGAAATGAAACAACTAGTTTAAAAAGCGGAACACAATACGAGATGTGCAGGATAATGCTCTATTAGAAAATCGCTCGCTTTGTGAAGAGCGAACTTTAAAAAAGTGCTGAACCAAAATTAAGTAAATTCCTAGTGTCCCGGGACAAAGCGGAAGCTCCTTAAGCCGTCGACCGGGACGTGGAATCTTTAGCTAATGACGGCGTCCACGAGGCTGGAGCGTCGGCGTCGGTGTCTGCTGCTCAGTACGCATGCAAGCAGGCGGCCGTCCCATGTCGAGTCCGCGAATTAATTCGGCGAGGCCCACCCGCGCTGCAGGGGAAACGATGTTAAGCGGAGAAGCACACAACTCCTTGGCTTTTCTCGACACGTATTCAAGATAGAGCAAACATTTTGGAACATTAATTACAGCTCATTTTGGATTCTTCGTTTGATTTAGGGACGCCGCGCGGAAAGAGTGAGCTGGAAAGGCGAGGAGAGAAAGACGGTGGCGTTCAAAAAGTCAAGGGACAAGAATTACTCATTTTGTTTTTTTATTTGTGTAACGCGAAATTAGAAAAGAAAAAATTAAAAACCAACGTTTATTGCGCGTTTATTTGAATAATTGGGTAATTAAATCAACTTGAATAATTGAAGAGCATATTTTTTTTGTGTGGTCTTTTGATCTTATTTCCCATTTGGTGTAAAAGCTTACTTAGCTGCGGTTAAGGAATAGATTGGAGTGAGCTTGAAAGCTTCCAGAGGTCCTTACCAACCAACGGTGCGCGCTCACCCACTCGGCCTCAAGCTGCATTCGAACCCAACGATGCAAGTGCAGCACAGAGGTGCAAGGGGCAAGTGCGCTTTTCTCAATACCCCTCGAGTGAGAAGCAATAATGCAAGTGCATAAATTTGGAATGTCTCAAGTGGCGGGTTCGTTGTTTTGTGCCATTACGCGCATGAATAACATGGGTGGTCTGGGATTTCTCGGGTGCGCTACGTTGTTTCTTGAGGCCAAACCGCACCCTCTGATTGGCAACGAGTTGCTTGCTGGAGGAAACAGGATGTTCACCTGACTCTATTTGAAGACACAACGTGTCAAATTAGTCATTACCTTTGAATATAATTGACTGTCTGGTTAGCATCTTAATAATCTCTTTTAAGACTCAAAAATGTGTAATTTGAAATCATTTTGCCTCTAAGGAATTTATTTTTCAGACAACCGCAGTTTCTTTTGTTACTGAAAGAAAACTTAGAATTAGAAATTCAGTCAAAGTCATTCGTGTGCTGAAAAGACACGTAGGCAATAAGTATTTTTGAGATTTTTTTTCAATATCTCACCCCCGCTGGCAATGTCAGTCCAGCGCCGTGGCAATATATCCACTGTGGTTAATTTCGATTCAAGGAACACCCTATCCGAAAAGAATGGGTTCGCTTTTCGTCGATCATGTTCCGAACATCTCTAAAGATCGCAGCAGCAATTTCACGTCGCTTATCCTCCCGTCCCAGTAAATCATGTCTAACTCTAACCAAAAGCCGAACATAATAATATTGCATCGCACAAATCTTGGCTGCGTCGTCGTCTAACTAATGGAGCCTGGCTGAAGCCATGCTCAGACCCCGTGAGTTATTACCAGGGCCCGGTACCTAACGATTCCACCGTCTTAATGAGGTATTATTATTACTTATTGTACCTAAGCGAGTTGTGAGAACATAGGAGGCAATTTACCTCTAAGATTCTTGTTAACTTAGCTATTATGTTTACCTCGTTACCTCGTGAGTAAATTGCTATTAATTGCTGTTTTACTTGACATAAAGCGATTATAATACATACCTGGGGTCGTTACTAGATAGTTGCGTTGTTTAGATTGTTTTTGGCTCATTTACAAGTTGGAAAATATGGTGCCCTTGAAATTGCTGCAGGAAAAATGTTCACCTTAATATTCAATAGTTCGAAATAAAATTTAGTAATCCGCAATTCAATTCAATTGCAATTGTGAATAAATTGGATCCACATTTTACTGAACAAATATTTTGCTAGTATATGGGCTTAATTAGAGAATGGGTTTAACGGTTTCGTTCTGCAAAATTACTGCCGAAGTATTACGATTTCCTATTTTATCAATTTCCGCGGCTAAAATATTCCGCAGCGCCGCTGGAAATTGGAATCGTAGTCACCACTCGCTGGCGAAGAACAGAACTAGAATAATCACCCGAGGCTGTATCACTTGCAGTATCTTTATTTTTCAATTAAAGTCTACATTAGAAACTTTCCTCCGCCGCTCTGTTCGCGGCTGGCTCATTACACTGGCGAGCAATTAAAAGAAAGTCTGCAATGAAGAGCGAAGAAGAAACCTCCGAGTGTAGACAAAGCTTTGGTGCGCTGAGAGACGTTTGAAAAACAGCTAAATTCCCCTGTCTCATATCTGGTGGCAGAAACTTCATATTAGCAATAAATTGCCAATTAGAATTATCAATTAATTAGGCAGCACTTTGGAAGATCGTGATTCTGGAGGGAGGGATTGATAAAAAACGCTCCGTAAAGATAGGGGAGAAATGTTTCTAGCCTCCTAGCACCAGTGATATTAAAGTTAAAATCTTGTCGATTCATATACGTAATGCGCGTGTGGATGGAAAGCTCCAAGAACGCATGCTTGATCTGCAGATTTGTAATTTGGAATCACCTTTGAATTCTCTTAACTTGTATTTAATTGCCAAACAGTTACAAGTATACGTAAGGGTGGCAATATTTCGGATGCTTCAACGCACGTTTTCGCTACTCTTACACGCCCCCTGAACAATGGCGCAAAGTTTTCTCGGCAATTCTCCACATAAGCCGCGTAGCTTATATGTGTAGCACGGCTCGACCTAGCATTCCTCTGCAGTTCTAGCACGTTCCCCTATTTGCCAATTACTCGTACCGACGTCTTGAGGAGTTGCTCTTTAGGGGCCCAGCGCAGGCAAGGCTGCAGCCCCTGCCAGCCCTCGGGCCCCGAACTTTCGCCGGCAACCCAGAAATATTTGCACTTGGGGCCCGGGCGCGTACTTCGCTCTTTCAGGGCGCGTACTTCGCTCTTTGAGGCGCGTGCTTCGCTCTTTGAGGCGCGTACTTCGCTCTTTGAGGGCGCGTACTTCGCTCTTTCAGGGCGCGTACTTCGCTCTTTCAGGGCGCGTACTTCGCTCTTTCAGGGCGCGTGCTTCGCTCTTTCAGGGCGCGTACTTCGCTCTTTCAGGGCGCGTACTTCGCTCTTTCAGGGCGCGTACTTCGCTCTTTCAGGGCGCGTACTTCGCTCTTTCAGGGCGCGTACTTCGCTCTTTCAGGGCGCGTACTTCGCTCTTTCAGGCCGCGTACTTCGCTCTTTCAGGGCGTGTACTTCGCTCTTTCAAGGCGCGTGCTTCGCTCTTTGAGGGCGCGTGCTTCGCTCTTTCAGGGCGCGTGCTTCGCTCTTTGAGGCGCGTGCTTCGCTCTTTCAGGGCGCGTACTTCGCTCTTTCAGGGCGCGTACTTCGCTCTTTCAGGGCGCGTGCTTCGCTCTTTCAGGGCGCGTGCTTCGCTCTTTCAGGGCGCGTGCTTCGCTCTTTGAGGCGCGTGCTTCGCTCTTTCAGGGCGCGTGCTGCGCTCTTTAAGGCGCGTGCTTCGCTCTTTGAGGGCGTGTGCTGCGCTCTTTGAGGCGCGTGCTTCGCTCTTTGAGGGCGCGTACTTCGCTCTTTCAGGGCGCGTGCTGCGCTCTTTAAGGCGCGTGCTTCGCTCTTTGAGGCGCGTGCTTCGCTCTTTGAGGCGCGTGCTTCGCTCTTTGAGGCGCGTGCTTCGCTCTTTGAGGCGCGTGCTTCGCTCTTTGAGGCGCGTGCTTCGCTCTTTGAGGGCGCGTGCTTCGCTCTTTGAGGCGCGTGCTTCGCTCTTTCAGGGCGCGTGCTGCGCTCTTTAAGGCGCGTGCTTCGCTCTTTGAGGCGCGTGCTTCGCTCTTTGAGGCGCGTGCTTCGCTCTTTGAGGCGCGTGCTTCGCTCTTTGAGGCGCGTGCTTCGCTCTTTGAGGCGCGTGCTTCGCTCTTTGAGGGCGCGTGCTGCGCTCTGTGGGGCCCTGGTGCGGGCAAGGCTGCGGTCCCAGCCACCGCCTGAGCCCCGAATTTTTCGGTTGCAACCCAAAAACATTTAACTAAAACAAACGTTGCAGGCTAAGGTCATCAGAAAGACACACAGAGTATGTAGGGTGGAAACTTCTCAATTCACGCCCTGCTTCCATCAAGGCAATAAAAAATAACGACGAGGTTAAAGTAAAACTGAAAAGCTATTTTATTAAAAATGTTTTTTTTTTTTCAATTTAAATGACTATATGTATGTATTATATGTATATATGAAATAGCTAGCAATTTGACGAATCATATCATGAACAAATGATCATTCTGGAAATAAACCTATTATTATTGTTGCCGTTTTTTTTTAAGAGAATCGATAGAGTCTCTGTAATTAATTACCGAATGATGTTTTGATCCAGTAAAGCTGCACTGTTAAATTGTCATGAAAATAGCGGCATTTAAGTCATAAAATTCATAGAAGATACATAAAAAGCGGCCATAGAATCTTGATGTATAATCTCGAGGGAGTATTGTGTCTCAACCTCTATCAAGTTGTCTGTTTCCAGCCTGCTTCTTAATATATTTGATTTTTGTTTTAGCTTAATCTAAAAATGTATTCAAACCTAAAAAACGCGTTAACCCGAAATGCACCAGACCTAAAAATTAATGGCGAATGAAAGGATAAAGAACACGCAAATGCATATTTAATTTGAAAACCGCGCCGAAAGGGGATGCTTAAAACAAAACAATAATATCGTAGAACAACAGAAATTAACAAAGATAACTTAATGGCTAGGGATGCAATTATGTTTTATATTGCTACAATTCAGTCTTGGCTGTGACTGTATGCAGGCCAGCCTAAAGATCTCATTAAAGACATTGTAGGGGGAGCTAGAAGATGGGAGCGAGCTATGTGTTGCCCGTAAGTAAGACCGTGGAATGGAAAAGACAACAGGATTGTAATCTAAAGAAACAGTAGAGGAGCAGAGCGGCTAGACAAAGACGACTACTACTGCTGCTGCATGCCGGAGCCTCGCCACATTTGTCTAGATTAGCACACAGCAGACGCTAGGCCTGCCATGACATTCGCCATTACCGCATTGCATTACTATACCAAATTACCAATGTCACTGTTTTAATTCAAAATTACTAAACTAAACAAACTGTGTGCGTGGGACGGGGCTAGGATGCGAAGTAGCACCCCGTGACGCCGGATTCGCGTATTCGCCTTGGTCTTTTTGCCGCGTCGCTTCGCGAAAGCGTCCAACAAATCTTGATCTTGGCTCTATCTCGCGCGAAAGCTTCTTAATTGAAGTTATTTTCGTTTTCCTACCAATGTATTATGCGGCATGCGGCTCTATTGCAAACTTCAACAAAGCCGCGCTTTTATTTTATTTTTAAATATTATTACCTTGGGTTATTGATGAACACTACTCTCCAGACCTGCACAATCAACTTTGAATCTATTATGGCGCCCTAATACCAATATAAATCACGGTATACTGGATGCCATTCGTCCAAACAATGCCAATCATCCCCTCACATGCATCATTCATCGACGGCAATAGACACAGCTGTCATTACTACTCGGTGAAAAATAAAAGAAACTTTTAGTTGACGACGAAGCCAATATTTTTGTCACATTGACGAATAGCTCTGCACAGTTGTGCATATTTATTTCAACCCTCTGCATCGAGCAAAACCCGATTACAATAATTGAAAACTTCTCGTGTACAAGCCAGTAAATTGATAACTGGGAGTGATGGTAACTTATGAGGCAATTTCATGCTAGCTAATGCAGCAATATGACTAACTATTCGTAACATTGCAGTTGACAGCAGCTTTATTGTTGATGTCAACCGTCTATGCGACGGAGGCCCGGGGGTATGCACTCTCTACGACAGAGCAACCCCGTTGCCTGGCAGACGACGCCGATGCCGCGACCCCTGCCCTGACACTCTTTTATAATGGAGTTAAACGACGCTCTGTCTAATGATCTTGTAGATTCCTATCGGCATCTCTTCGCGATTAGTGAAGATAGAGCTGTTGATGGAACCCGTTCTAATTATTTATCAAACACGGAATCTCCATTCAAATGGGAGCACCGGCATGGAGGATCGCCGAGAGCGGCTGTCAAAAATTTAATTGCTTCGGAAAGGAAGATTTAAATTCTGTTTTGAGCAGCTCATTTGGCAATCAAACATTTTAATAAAATCGTGGACTCGCGCGCGATTGAATTGCTTCCGTGCGAATGTGTAATCTTTTAAAATGGTTTAACACCACCTTCATCTTGTTACCAAGTTCCCCTCACCTCGGCCCTTACCACTCAGCTCAACTCAACTCGAGTAGATAAACTCGGCTGAACTCGCGTCTCCATCCGCCGCCGCCGCCGCCGCCGACGCCGCCGCCGTCCTAGTCGTCGCTCTCGACGCTCACGTCGCTAGCGAAACTTTCGCCCTCTTTTCGCAATCAAATTTAAGTTTAGAAGTTGGAGAATTCAAAAGTATTGAGTGAGTTTCAAGTTTAGACAGCAAATTACCTTGTATTAGGTTACAGCCATTTATCATCGCCGCATAGAACGGGTGCAAGAGAGAGCTCGCGTCTAAGTGGATTTACACGAGTGCGAGTGAGTTCGAGAGTGTAACAATGTTGCCCTCTCTGTTGTTTAATTCAACACCCTTGCGATCGCATTACTGTAGTTATTACTAATATTCAGCAGCCACTGAGATAGCTGCACAGTTCGCGCAAGATTTCGAGCCCCACCCGCGATGCGGCGCTTGCAAAAACAACAATTAAGTACTTGCCGCTCAGTGCTCTTCTAATTGCCGAGTTAGGCAGCCAGCAGAGATCGTTTGTAACTCTGTACCCCTTGCGATCCTTGTGCATGCCATTGATTCATCCTCACCGATACACAGCAAATATAGCCAACCGCACCGTGCGCATTCACGGCTACGTCTAAAAGCTGGTCCTTTGTATTCAATATCACATCAATAGACCACGTGAAAAAATTCCATTACGAAAGAGAAACATTTATGTAAACGTCGTGTAGAGATCCAGTTTCCTGCAATACTCAATAATAATCTTATCAGGATATTGAATCAGCGTAAGATATTGGATTTGATTCTCTTTCATCCTCATCTTCCTCTCCCACTGTTTCTTCCTCTGCGCCGCCAATGCCTCTTCCCACCGACATTGTTTCCGCTTTGTTCTCGTCATGTTATCCAAGAGAGAATCTTTCATCTGACATCATTACTCTAACACAATCAGCTGACATCTCCTCTCGTCGACGTCTCCCCCCCCCCCCTCCACACATTCTCTCTTGCGACTGACAAACAAGCTCTTACCAAGTGCGGCGTCGTTCCTGCTACGCGTCTTGCAGGGCTGCTTCTCCCGAACGACTTTTAGGACTATGGAAACAATAGAGACGGCACCGGAACTGTCACCTTGACTGTGAGAAGATTCGTTTTTTATGACGCCCCTGAACGCCGCCCGCAGAGCAATTGGACCGGCACCTCCACCAAAATCTCGAAACATGATGCAAGTGCCAGCAAATACGAGAAAGTGCAGTATATAATATAAAGAGGGAAAGGGTAGATATTTAAGTGAGCCAAAATATCTGATAAAATGCCTTTGGAAGTCAACACAATTAACAGATTGTTTCAATAAACTATCGTGTAAACATTAGCGGACCGGTCCTATCATACGGCACTCTGTACAGCCACCCACCTGATTTGCCACGTCGTGCTTCATAATTAGCATGCTGAGCGGTGCAATAAATTGGCAAACCATGCCATCGACCTCCCTTCCCCCTCTTGCGCCCTTTGTGGGCCTCCTCCACCTCCTTTACTCCGACGCAACCTCGGATTGTCACTGGATGAATTAGTGCGCGGAGGAAACACTATCTGCATGACGTCACAGCTTCACTCTGGCAAACGGCCTCCATGTCATTTAACCCAACGAAACCGCAAATTTGTCGCCCTCTCTCCCCCCTAACCCCCGTCGTCCTTTACTTCTCAATCTGATTGCGATGCGAGATAATTTGGTTATAGAGAGTTCCGTCGAAACAGCCTACATCGCTGCTAATGATAGTGTAACTTACACTTAATGCATAGTTTGGTCCAATAAGAGCAACTGTAATTGAATCGGATTTAGATTTGTGCTAAGGAATATTTGATTGTAATGATAGTAATTATTTGAACTTGTCGGGGCTTGTCGATGCCGCGCTGCTCAGTCAGTGCCTTCTCAAATCAGCGTGCTTCTCCTTTAATGACTGCGGCCGTCTCTAATCAAAACATGCCGTCGCAAACGACCCGTCTTTTCCAGTTACAAGTGCAGGAAACTCCAAAGAAAATTTCATAGAAGAACCGTGTTCTTCTCTCTTTTCAGTTTCCACAACGCTAGACTCTTACTCGCAACATATTTGCATGCTCGTTTATTCTCGCACCCAATTGAGCTTGGCACACCGAGTCTAAGCTCTGTGAGAACGAAATAATTAATGGACGCCTTCGAATCAGTCTTACAAAGTTTGCAGGTGTTTTACCCAGCCGTGGCGTCGGCGTCGGCGTCGGCGTCGGCAACGGGGCGACGAGTTACAAGTTCCAACAGTTACATGCGGTATTCACGTTGTTAAACACAAAGCCAATCTCCTACGAGTCGAGAATTGAGTCTCGTCGAGCGTCTACAATGCAAGTTTCTCACACACCCCAGGGAATCCCATTTCTTGAAGCGTCGACATTTTAGCGTTTCGACGCCCCGCTATCGCATGGTCTGGCCCATGCGATCAGCGTCCGTCAATTTACCAGCTTAGCGGTCTGAACGTGGAACATGGAGAATGTCGAACTCTTATCAGCGTAATCGCCGCATCATGTGGCGTCGTGCGGATCGACGGATAGGCGACGCCGTCGCCGACGCCGACTGGGCGTCCTTACGACTGGAAGGAAGCGCCGAAGTCGACGACGACGACATCGATGACAACTAAATTGGGGCCGAGCAAGGATGATTCCCAATGAGCAAAGCTTGCTCAGGCTGGGTTTAATTTCATTGCATGGGAAGAGACGAGCTACGTTTTCTGCGGGCCAGATGGCGAATGGCATTTCGGATGGATTTGCAAGCGTTGCTCGCGACCGGAGCGCTCCCATTCGAATGCCCGTGCTTTTTGGGTGCGGCGTGCGTGAGTGCGTTCGTGCGTACCACATTTTATTGGAAATATGAGCGCTGTGAACGCGCGTGGGTAATGTAATTTGCTGGTTCTTGGTGTAATGCAAAAATGCCATTTTGTTAAAAGTTTGCGTTCTTATACATTTTTCGTGGTGCTCACCTTTTATCGTTGATCTGTATTGACCCAAGACTTAGAATATTTTCCTTTTCTAGCATCATTTTGTTTAACATTTTGGTCGGTTTTTATAAATCATTGCAAATTCTGTGGGTACATGTGGGAACTATAAATGCATGTACTCGGTGACAATAGCTACATTGTTGAGTAAAAGCTGATAGCTGATGCGCTCGTGTCTTATTAAGTAAAAATATAATGTTCTACAATCAGACAACACCCTATGAATTCAAAACACTTGGAGTCAATATGTAGTCAATAGCCCCCAAACGCGGTTTCGAGTATCCATTGAAACATTCATTCTAACTTAATTACTAAGCATTTATATGCCAATATTGACTGTGCCGCGAAACCCTCCGCGGGATCGCTCCTCCCGATGCTGGTCCCGGCACAAAACGGCGGGCGGCGCGTTATTGAAATATCATCGGCATTCCCGTGGGACACAGAGGAGAGAAAGACACGGGCCAAACTTGCCTAATAAAACCAGGGGTCGGCAGGCGGCAGCCGGCAGTCGGGAGTCGGCGTGAGTCCTTCTCTTATTCGAAGGCCTACTCTATTTCTGCTATTTATAGCTATCGCTGGAATAGTCTCGCGGTGTTATTACTTCTCTGCATGGGCAACTCAGGTGTTCTACTATCTCTCTTATATCAATTCCAGCGAAAAGCATGGCATCGCACTCGTATTCATTGCTTGTAACTCTGTTCCGTCTCGCTCGGGCATCAATTTCTTCTCCGGGATGTAAATTATTCAGGCTTGCCCCGTGTGTTCGAGGTACTTTATCGGCTCGCCCTCGCCTCGCAGGGCAGACTTGCACCGAGAAAGACACTACAGCCGCCTACACTGGTTTCTTGTCTTACTCTCCAACAGTTTTAGCGTTCGCAAAGAACACACGGTCAAGCATCTTCTTGAAATTCGAAATGATTCCAGCCAACGACCATTAACAGTTTGAAAGAAAATACAAACGCCAGTTCTGGGGCAGTTTAGATTTTCCGCAAGTTAGGTTATGTGTGTCATTCTCTGAGCTCCTATATGATTTTCGAGTGCATAAATGCTGCGCCGCATTTTCTGATCAAACTTAAGTTATGCAAAAGCCACCTCGCTTAAATCAGGGCGCCAATTAACAAGCATGGTACATATTAACCTAGAAAGAAATCGACGTCCTTATAAGATTGAGAGGTAGCCATGCTGGAAAGTGCACTTATTGATAAACGTCACGGTCACAACTCAGGCGGGGCATTAAAAGCGAGGCATGCAAATCCTCGGTTCACACAGGGTCTCTGGTTTCTGTACGTGCATGCCGCAAGGCGACGTGGCGCCCGCTCGTCTGGCAACTCAGATGCGGAGAATATTACCAGCTCGCACGATTCACCTTCATGAGAAACTGCTTCCAACGGCGCTACGTCCGCTGGTAATAGCCTCGCCAGTTCAAGTTGCTCGAGAATGCAGCTGCAAATCTAAGATATTATACCATATTTTATTCAATCTTTGACTTACAATAAAGTAGTCTGCCGCTTTCACGGTTTGTTAACTATATTATTTAAATGATTGTTTCGAACTCTGACGCAATAATTCACTCTAGTGGTTACTGTTTGGCCAGATATATCCTGGAGCCGGGAGGGTTGTGTTAGTTTTAGAAACTGACTGTTATTATTAAATTCATTGACTCCTTGTGGGTTTCAGAGCCACTTGAAATTACCGTTTCTCTGTATGGACCTTTAGTCGTATGCAAATCACTCACAGGTAAGTATGAGTATTCCTTCAATAATCTTATTTAAAACGCCGCAGCGCTATGGTTCACTCTCCTTTGATAAGTCATGCCTATTTGCATAGAAACGCTGTCCTCTCTGGCCTCTCTCTCTCTCTTGCACATCTTGGCTACAGTTGTAGAGGTTGATGTACGCATACAAATTACCACCCCTACACGAACTTGTGTATAATATCTTCAACACAGACTCGAGATAATAGTTATTAATTCATTATTGGTATATCGCTAATTTTCCTGCTCTAGATGGACGTGGTTAAGCATTGCTTGTTTCTCTGTCACCCTGTCAGCTAGAGATACAAATTCTCTAATTTTCAAGTCACGTGTGTGTGTGTGAGTGCGAATAATATTATGCTTGGTACCGAGTACAGACGAGTTACGCTGCAAAGCGCGGTGTATTCTGTGGTCTAAATTGCATTGTAAAATATAATACACAGAATGGTCCGTCTCTCAGCAGGGCTGTAAACGTACGTGTTGTTTAAAACACACGCGACATTGTTTTTCAAACGCTATCAACACAATATGACGATGAATATCAACTAAGCTTTCTGTGGGACCATCTCTCCAGTGTTACCGGTGTCACATACGTAGCTGGTTTGCGGGGACATGACGGTATAATATCTTTGTGAAAGTCTAGTCTAATTTTGATTTTGTATAATATACGGTAAGACGGCTTTACGTGTAAAGTCCGCCTTGTCCGTGCCCTCGCTGAAAAAAATAAAACTCTAATTTCATTCACTTTGTGTGAAAGCACACAAAGAGGATAAGGGAAGTTACATTTTCCGTACCATCTCAAGGTCGTTCCATCCAAGCGTTGCCTGACCAACCCTGTGTCACAATGACACTGTTCGATTCTCATTTCTATACCCTCTATCTTCAGCAGAACCTGACTACCAAAATCCATCCATCTTCCATTCGGTTTATTCGCCCATTATTGCACTAACATGTGTTTGCATCCACCATCATCTCTACGCTTCGAAGGTAACGCAATGTGCTAATTCGTATTTTCCTCGAAATCCCCGTCGATTTGTTTCTCCGTGTCATGGACAAAGCGCATTTCAATAATGGTAAATAGAGTGGTATTGTAACTCGATGGACGCCACCGATCGAAGCTTGCATCCCACTAACCTGTGAACGCGTTCTCATCACAAGAGCCCAGCGCAGAATGCAATGTACCTGACAAAGCATATTGATTGAATGACGCCTCAACTATGCGAGTGTTAACGTTCATTACTATGGTCGTTTATTAAATCAATTACGGTAATTAAGAGGTACCTGTGATTCAGCGGTCAGCTATCGAGAGGCATAAAGTGCAACATTGGAAACCTCTGGAATGTTGCGTTTGTATACCCGAGAACGAAATGTTATCTCTATCACCTTTTATGAAATGGGATCGGACATTCATGCCACGAATTCAAGACTACTGGACATGTGTGTAGATGAGATCAAGAAATAAGTCTTGTGTGAGAAATAAAATTCCAAGAATTAGAATAACTTCTACTAGGACTTCTACTTCTCTTTTCTGGCGTCATTTATTTATTCTCAGCTGGTAGATGTTCACGTGCTTGGAAAGTTTAAGTTGGATCAGCAGTCTACGGACGACAAATTAAAACTATAAATTTTAATAACGTATTCTCGGCAAAGTCGGCTGCGAAAGGGGCAGTGAAAGGAGTTCTATACATTAAGAGGTTGGGGGAAAGAACTGGAGCCGAGTTCTCCAGATAGTTCAGTCACCAGTGCATTCAGGCAGCTAAGAAAATTTTCAGACTATAGTTGCTGGAACCGTGCAATTCATTGTTCGTTTGGACCTCTTCAATATGCATTCCTCTAGAGCTCGTTCCTAGTAGGCGTCCGCCTTTCCCACATTCCAGTACACTTTCAGCGGCGAGCTTGTATATACTTTTTCCTTCATGTCAAAGTATGGTACGGCCCCCTGGACAAGCCATCAAATTTTTACACGTCACATTTATTATCTGGTGTGTGTGTGAGCCAGCCGTTTGAAGTCGTTTTGGACTTTAACTGTATTTCTCCCTGCTCCGAAAGTGAATAAACGATTACACGAAGTGGTTACATTCACCGTACGAGGATACACGCCGAACGACTCGCCTCTTGATAGCGGAATAACACTTTATGCATTTGCCTTCACCGTAGGCATTAAATAATAAACAGCTTTCCGAAAAAACTAAAAGAATTTTACATTGGAGAGGCGCGGACAATATTTCCAGAGTCATGGCACATGACTGGTTAAACTATAACTATGAAATATTGATTGATAATGCAATTTATAATTTTCCCTCAGATTGCAACTTTTTTTCAGCTCGACCTATAAATGAGTCGAGTGATTGCGTTTTTAATCAGTTGCGTGTCAGTCTGCCAAGCGCAACACGTCATTAACAGCCATTCATCCGCATCCTAACGTTCCTAAAATACGCGGAGGCTTTTTGAAAAGTACTAAGGACAACGCAAACTGCAACGCGCTAACCGGGCGGCCAGGTGATCACATCGCACTGGTTCAAGGTCATGTGGCGCATCTTCGGCGACCTCTGCGTGGGGATCACGGTGATTACACTTGCCATCCGACTGCTATCAGTCCGCGTCTCGGTCGCTGATAGATGCATCGGGGTCTTCACCACCATCACGGCCATCCAAGGTGGCATCAAAAGTCTTCACTTAGTCTTGAACAAACAGCGTTTCGAAAAACTGTTCGCCCTTCTCGACGAATCTCTCGATGACATTCCTTTCAAAGAGGAGCATGAGAAAACAATGCAATCTGAACGGCGCAGGGTGAAGGTAATTTCCACCGTGTTTATTGATATGATGACTGGTCCGGCCATCCCTTGGTGTCTGCTGCCGTTCCTGCGTTTCGTCCAACAGGCCCACGGGGGTAGATACCTGGCGGTGCCTGCTTGGTTCCCATTCGACAGTCTCGCCAGCCCGATGTTCGAAATCATCCTCGTCTTTCAATCGCTCGGCGCTCGGTTCACTATCTCGAGATCTGTCACTTTTGACGCGTTCTTCATCTCGATTGCCTCGTTTAAAATAGTTCACGCCAAAAACTTAAAACGTTGTTTGGAGACTTTGTTTGACCCTCCTCTTGCAAATGACAAAAAAACTTGACAATAATTCAGTGGTGATTATTTGCAGTGTCAAAACTGGCTTTGAAACAGCGGTACATAAGCATCGAATCAAAAGATGCTGTCTTAACGAGTCGAACGACCAAGAGAAGCAACTCTGCGCTCGAAGGATCAAGTTTTGGGTGCAATATTACCAGAAAATGGCAAGGTATGAAACATTTTATTTGCTAAAATGTTTTCACGTTATTTGCTCGTAGCTATATATTGAGAAGATTTCCTCTGATCTTCGAGTTTGTTTTTAGCGCTGGCAGAGAAATTCAATCGCTTTACTCGCCAATTTTTGCCATGCAGTTCTTGTCGTCTCTGCTCATCCTTTGCTTTTCATCCTCAGTCGCTGTTACAGTAACTTAGGAGCTGAACCTTAAAAAAAATACTTGATTGCATTTTAATCTGACTTAGCACGTTTTTTTCTTCCGCGGCGACAGGTGTCACTGGACTTTATGCAGTACCTACTAAGTGCTGTCTTTTGCTTCGGTAACTCTATACCGCTTTTCCTATTGTGCCATTACGGCGATCGGGTGGCACTCGGGGTAAGAAATCGTATCTGAAGCAAAATAAAGACAATCAAAACTCCAACAACCCCTGGCCATAGGCGTATAGCAGGTAGCCAAAAACCACGGTCACGTCTTAGCTCCGTGACAGCGAAACAAGAATTGTATCAAAGATGCGAACTCGATCTCTTGTGGCAGGATCTCGCTCTGTCTGACGCAGCGCTTGCCAACGGATGGCATAAATGCCACATCAAAGGGATTCAGACCAGTCTGAAGATAATATACCACCGCGTCCAAATCCCTCTGCAGCTCTCGGCCTGGGGGGTGCTCCCCCTTTCGTCTGTCACCTTTCTTGACGTAAGAAAATCCGAGCGTCGTCTCGGAAACGTGTATTTTCTATATAGCCGTGGATCGAAGCGAACTCTTCGAAACAAAACTATGTGAATCTTGTTCTTTCCAGATCACTAAAACTGCTTGTTTCTCATTGAGTTTTATGAAAAACAGCCGGCGCAGGGCGAAAGGACGTAGACTTTAGAATGACTTGTTTGTTTTAGAAATCATCGGATTAGAAATCCAAATTGCAAGAAATTTACTTTTGACTCAGCTGTAAGTATCATTCAGATAAGTGATTTCTTAGTAGATTATCATTAATTGATGCAATTCCTTGCACTTGAATAATTGATTGGATCAAATTGCGGTTTTTGTCGAGGATCTAGGTTAGTAATTATGAATTAATGCCACTGCAAGCGTGGAAAGAGAACTGCATTCGTAGAATGCGATTTTGATGGACGACGCTAAAAGTGCATAGTGGATTATGATATCGTGTCAAACCACCGACTGATCAATCAATTGTTAATGAAGCTCTTCAATCGTGGGAAATAGTTGGTGATGATACCATTTCATTCGTGTAAAGTGGAATAATTAAGCACGGAGAAAAGCTTCAGTCATAGAACAACATATGTTTCGTACGCTGTATTATTTATTTATCTTTTATTGGTTGAAATTGATCAAAGATCATGCAAGGATCAAAGGCAGCTATAAAATGGTTCTTTCTTGTACGAGAAGTGCTCAGTTCAGCTTTGTCTTTCTTCATGGAAATGAGTTTTTCCTCTGAGCTGTCCAAATAAGCTTAAAATGTTGTTCAGACAGCAGACTTTATTCGCATGCAACTCATTCAATGCATATCTCAACATCGTCACCGGACTTTACGTGCCCAACGTTGACGACATCATAACCTCGCGATGTCTTCGCTTCACTTTGAAGCTAGTGAGAACAATCGGAGACGTTTGTCTTGTGCTATCGCTGCTTTCATTCCTGATGCACCTCTTCTCTAACGACGCCTCGCTGCCGGAACGCTGCCTCGGGGCGTCTATTACTTTTGCGTCGATTCAAGCCGCTCTGAAGATCACCTACTTCGCCTTTAAGAAACGCTCTTTCCGGCGATTCTTCGACACCTGGAACGAGTCGTTCCAACGCGTCCGGTTTCCCGTCGAACTCGGAGCACTTCGCGACGTCGAGATGCGTCGCGTGAAACTTATCAGCGTTTTTCTGATCGTCGCCATGCCAGTGGCGGCGATCCCGATGTGCATGCTGCCGTTGCTTCCAGTGGCGCAGCACGCTAACGGTGGGCGGTTCCTGTCAGTGCCCGCGTGGTACCCGTTC
Organism: Protonemura montana; assembly: GCA_947568835.1. Lineage (NCBI taxonomy): Eukaryota > Metazoa > Arthropoda > Insecta > Plecoptera > Nemouridae > Protonemura > Protonemura montana. Next base: position 25,866,557 of record OX387602.1, on the reverse strand, counting down.
TATCCGCTATCGAGTCCTGTGTTTGAGCTCGTCATTGCGTTCCAGTCGTTCTCGGCGTGGTTTATTCTGTCGAGATCGGTCGCATTCGATTCGTTCTTTTTCTCACTTGCGTCTCTGGAGATTTCTCAGCTTCAGTATTTAAAGCTGTTGCTGGAGCGGCTGTTTGAAGACGCTAAAGCAGATGGAAATGCAGTAGAAAATGCAGAGGAAAATGCAGAGGAAAATGGAAGCAGTGAAGTGACTCAGATCTCGTTGTGGGATGGCTCACAAACGATTCAAAAGCAACCAGAGAAAAGCAAGTCGACTTCTTTAATAAGGCGAACCACTTTTGACGAACGTAGAAACAAACTAATCTGCAGACGACTTAAAAGCTGGGTGATTTATCACCAGGAAGTTATCAGGTAGAATCTATGACAAAAACAAACCAAACTAAGTTTTTAAAGCAAGCAGTATAATCGTTAAAATTCGTTCTAGATTGGGACGTACATTGCAGCGGCTCTATTCGCCGATGTTCCTGATGCAGTTCGCCACTTGCATCCTGATCCTGTGCTTCACGTCCTTCGTCGTCGTGGCGGTAAATCCCACTTTACAGACACGTGACTTGTACTGAGAAAACGATGCCCGGTTATTTGTCTCCGTTCTAATTGACTGGTAATCACACACAGGTTCGGCTGGACGCGTTCCGCTACTGCCTGAGCGCCATGTTTGTGTTGAGTAACATGACCCAACTCTTTATATTCTGCAATTACGGAGATAGAATTGCAAGCGCGGTAATATTGGTTGCATTAAAAACAATATTGTGTAAATATATGCATGGTGTGTGGTTAATCTATAGGGTTTAGCAATGCTAAATGCAAACAGATGTGATCAGTTTACACAGCCTTTCGTCGCCTCGCTATGTTAATTAATCAAAGGCTTTTACTAAAGCATTCAAGCACCAGTTTTGAAACAGCTTTTTTGAAAACTTATGCTTTGGTTAGCGCATAGACTCAGGAATATCAAACATGGAGCTTGTATTGACTTTCCGCAGAGTTTGGACCTGTCAAACGCTGCTTACGGCAACGGTTGGCACAAATGCCAGGTGAAAAAGATACTTTCAAGCTTAAAGATCATCTGCTTTAGAGCGCAAATATCAATGCAGCTCACTGCGCTGGGCGTGTTTCCACTCTCAGCCGAGACTTTCGTCGGGGTAAGCTTTCTTACAGCTTTCTGCTGTTGTAGTTTTTTTATATATTTTTTTTTTGTAAATTAACTAACTAACAACGGTCTGTATAAATTAAAAAACTTCTGGTTGAATCGTGCGCTGAAAAGAAGTTTCCCTTTGCATTTCAATTACTGTGTTTCACCCTTGCCGAGGCTAATATTTGCTCATTAGCCTCGTTGTTGTAATTAGTTCCATACAGAGTTTTCAACACGCGAAGACAAATGCAGGTATCAGGCACGCACCCAGCTCGCATTCAGCATAAATTACTCAGATATTGTTTTGCTTTGACAACTTTTGACTCTTTGTTTCTTTGCAGGTTGTGAAAACTGCTTTTTCCTACTTGATGGTTCTCATTGAAGTATTTTCTTAGGTACACTCAATGGTCAGCTGAATAGACTATTGGCACTTTGAGGTTTTTACCTGTTTACTGCTGATTCTGCACAGAATTATATAATAATATTGATTATCTGCATAAATAAGGGCTCTCATTAAGATACGATTTTTTCTATTCGCACTCTCTTTTAGATTAAGGCATCCTTTTTGAATGTTTGCCACATTTCGTACAAGCTTTTGAGACAACAACGGTCGCGAAGTTATCTCCGAAATTCCATCCTTTCAAAGATTCCGAGCTGGATGTTGCACTACAATTGACAAATAACTGTAATTTTTCTACGTACGCGCCTCATTGTCCTCAGAATTCGAAAATTTCTCTGGATAATACACTCAGATTTAAAATTATGCCCCGTGCTGAACCCATTTTAAGCTAATACAATTTCAGTCGTTCATCAGCGCGACATCCAATCTTGGGCGTTGGAATGCAGCCAGCGGGTCTCGCTCGCCGCTCATATCCGATAAATCGGGTGCATTTTGTGCGCAACATAGACGTATAGTCAGCAAACTCTTTCACCTCCACCTCCTAGCTCACCGACCCACTCGAAGCGTGTACATGCTATCCTATATATATACACACACAGCAAGCGTAATTTAATCTAATTGAGAAGTTACACGAAGAGTCACTAATGTTTTCGGACATAGCGCACGTAACGGCCGCTAGACAACTCTGCCCGAGCTCGTTCCCGCAATCCCCAAAGTCCTTCGAGGCTCGCACTGCCTGCGCCTTCATCGGTAAAAAGATCACGACTTCAATAATGGCGTATTACCGAATTGGAGCCCGGTGTCCCGGCTGCGTCTCCGACCCCCCGCATGCTGGTGAGCACCTTGACGGCCCCCCTCACGTCAACTATCTGCACCTTCCTGAGCTCATCGCTTTTCTAGCCTGGCCTTTACCTTTCAAGGAATGATAAAACGATTTCTTGTCGCGGCAAAGCCAGAGAGTCATATAGGAAGTAATGTATTGCTTTCCAACGGACTCCCGAGCTACTTATTCAACTCATAATGCGATGCTGCTGTATTATTTTGTTTTCTTCTTTCTGCCGACGCGGTATAGGACAACAATTCGACGCATTGAAATAACAAACACAAATAAAATTGTGAAAAAAATATATATACGTTCCGCTTTATAGCATGAAGACGCTAGAATCGCAAACTGGAAAGGCTTGGCGAAAACCCTCGAAAACTCCTCAAAACTCCATAAACAATCAAAACGTGACTTTTCCGATTTATCGGAGAAATGCGGCAAGGGTCAACGCATGATAGTAAAACTTTTACTACCTCTTCTGCTCGACCTTTGATCAAACAACAGCACAGAGTGTTTCGCCAAGATTTCAACCAAAGTTAACACGGTCGTCTCTCAGACGGCTGGACCCGAGCGCATTTTGACAATAAGCTAGTGTAAAAATGTTGCCCGCCCTCTTATCGGACGACATAAATCTGTGCGCAAAATTGAGTTTCCTGTTGACAAACTCTGCGCGCGAGTTTAATTTAGTTACGCACAACAAAAGTGTTTGGAATTACATTTCTCTGAGAGACGCTATTTCAATGGACCCTTGTCTCCGTGGTTACAGCAGATTATCTTCTCAGCATCATCTTAAGACACAATAATCCCAGTGAGAAGTTCCCCTTTGCACGTCCTTCCTGTGTTTCCTTGTTTCGCGTGGCAGGAATCAATTTGTTACGGAATTAAGTTATCCGAAATTGTAACGGTGACGTTTATGGCATTTACTTTATCTTTGGCGTTCGATCATCGCTATTGGATCTAAAAGAGAAATTCAGTGACACTTTCTCTTTGCACAGTCGTTTTTAATGCACCGACACTAGTAGGTGTACATCTATATCCCCGCCAAATGTAATAAATCGGTGGAAAATTCACCCACACATTTATATTACTAATAAAAAAAGTAAGTTCAAACGAGATTTCCTCGCAATTTTCTTTTAGCAAACACACATCTATTACAACTAGTTTGACAAAGCTAGGTGACGCATATTCGCCCGGCCCGTACTCACATGTAATGTGTGCCGTGGGGTACTGGGGGAAGGGGATGGGGGCAAGAAACGTGACGTCGCCGCCATGTCCAGACTTAGCACCCCTTGCGGGGCGACACAGGAGCGGTAAGTTCGGGGCAGGGACGCGTGCCTTGCCGTCTCTCCCCGGGACTTACCACGGGCACACTGGCCACTCACCTTCCAACGGGGCTAAAGGATTAAATGTTCCTCTGTCCTTCCTTATTATGAACATGTGTTGCCTTGTGGCTTACGATAGTAATTTCCCGTCCTTGTTTGTGGGTGCCTTGAACGCGAGAGTCCGTTGAGTTACAGGCAAATTTGGCGCAAAGTTATCGGCAGCCTTGCAATAATTTAAACAAGTAAAACCATTGAAGTCACCAAGAAAATCATTGAATCCATACGCTCCTTTCATTTGGCTACGTTTGAGAGGACTGTGTTGTGGGAAACTGGCATTTCTAGTTCGCTAAGTGAATGGATGCATTTTTCACACAAAACTAGTTTGGTTTTGAATCAGCTTTAGAAAAGGGTGTATTGTAGATTTAAGTTCATGGCACACCTCACAAAACCTCGATAATTTTAAGAAAAATAACTTTAAAACCGAAGCAAGAATATTTTCTATATCCTGAACATAATGATTTCATCAATTTGCATAGCATTTTGGTTCCTGTGGAATGCGATGCAAAAAGCCATTCAGATAAAGTACCTCGGCTAGCGTCGTACGCAAGGTCTAATTGAAGAAATCGAATTGCTGTCCTTACATAAATTATTCATGTATTTATTCAATTCATTCCATTTAATTGAATGGGAATTTCATTCGATCTCCCCCTTTATCGTATTTCTCCTTCTTTATTTCGCTTTTTACATGAGCACAGAAAATTGAGTGCGCTGCCAAAGAAAAGATACTTTGCGTACAGCTTTGAACACAACAGCTTTCTCTCAATCTATTTCACGTAATTTCTGTCGATAATTTTCTCACATCTATGAGGTGCTTTCACAAAAAGGAACTGCTGAATAGGCACGAAAAAAAAAATCAGAATTCTACCGACACCACCACAAGAAACTCTCACATCGGTAACTCAAAAGATATCTGCATGAAAAACTTTGAAAATATAGCAAATTTACATACGATTCTTTCACAATTATTCACGCCTCGCACATTCCATCAGATCAGAGGACGTCGTGAGGCGTCTGTGGCGTCGGTGCGCGTCGCGGCGGGCGTCGTGTGATCTAACCTCAAAGACAGGCGTCGCCGTCGCAGTCGCCTCACACGTAGACAGAGACGGTGACAAAGAAGACCGTCAGAAAGGAGCAAGCCGGCGTGCGAAAGACAGTGAGAGAGAGATTGATCTTGAGTAAAAACTTGGCTTTGAAGTAAGCCCGTGCCTCTGCTCGAGGACGGAGGACATAGCGATGAGATGCGACGCGACGCGGCTAATATAAACATGGGCCGACGTGGGGCCAATACTGAGTTCGTAGATGAGATTCCAAATTGAGAGGGGAAAAGTACCTAGCAGAGTTTTTGGGAAAAGCTTGACCCTTCGTGAACTCGGGAGCGCAGTAGGATGATTCGCTTCTCTTCGTAACAAATGGAAACGGAAAGTAATATGTCAATGTCGCAGTAAGCTGTGCATCATCCTTGTATGTTTATTTATATCTATTTAATTCACTTTCGCACGCATCTGAAATGTCAAATCGGGTTTCTTTGTTTGCGTCGAGAGAGAGAGACAGACTACCCCAACGTTTTCTGTCAGCCCGTTTTCCTTCACTTACCTTTACCTACTCGAATTTCCTGCGCTAGGCGATCTAGATGAACGGGAAGAAGCGTTTGCTCCTTGCTGCTCGCTAATACTAGTCGGTCGTAACGTGAGGTAGCGTCGGCCTGAATGAGATAGGTCGGAATGAGTTAGAGCGTCTGCAATGGAATCGCAATTACGTTTGCTGTTTGTAAATTATGTGCTAGCGTTCATTACGCTATAAACTCCCCTCCGTTCCGTTGTCGTGGACTTGCTCGCTTTCCGCGCAATGACTCACGTGACGTTTGGTCCCTTCTGATTGATTTGTGAAATATAATGGAGTTTAATTGCTATTGTGATGAGCTATTTCAGTGGTAAGATGGGCAAGATGTTGCAAGACTTACTTTATCATCATCAGTATCCTGTGTCTGTATCGGTTTCTTGGTACCGCCATCTGGGTCTGCCTTGGTTGTACATTATACTGTCAGCGCTAGCCACCCCTCATCAGCACTCAAATCTGTTTGCGCCTATCTGATCACCCTAGCGGCCCATCATGCTATTATGTACCACGCTTGAAAAAGCATATCCTGCTTTCCATCTACAGCTTTATATAATATTATAATACAGATTTTTATCACATCATCCACTTCAATCCATTACCCGATTTCCTAGTGCGCTAATATAATCCATTTTCTTCCATGATTTTCATAACCTGATAAAATAAAGACGCCTTTCGGGTATAAAAAAAAAAAAAACGTGTGATTTGGTGGAAAGTATTTTCCCGAATTTCCACGCATTTTCCACGCACTTTCCCGCGGCATGCTTTCTTTATTATCAACAAAACATGGGTCTCCACTCTCTTTTGTTCACATCATGCAAATGAATTCAAGCTATTATCGAATTAAAGAAACTTGAGAGTGGAGGAAACACGAGAGAGAGAAACTTTACGGGAATTTATGTGTTAGTCAATCTCTCGGGAAATTATTTAATAAGACCGTATTATTTTCCGGCACAAGTTCTTTGAAACTGGTGCTGCTTCTTTTTCAAGCAATTGAGAATCAAATAAACACGGCCTTGTGTCAAAATCGGCGGCGTTGCTGATGGATTGCTTTTTTTTTCTTTCTTCTTGCGATCGGATTGCCATTCTACTTTTGACAATTCATTTTTTTTTTTTTTGTAATCGTACACTAAACTCGTATTCAATAGATTTGTCAAAGTTTCTTTTGAAATTGCACACTGTTGTCAAAACTGAATGAAAATGCAATAAATTCCTGGATTGGCACCAGCTGTGCACTTTGATGTGTAAGGTGGCACCACGAATCCTCGAAAATATTATAGCAATCTGGTGAAAATCTATCATTGTCCAGTCAAACAAAAAAAATGGCTGATATTTATTTACTTATTGCGGTTCGATGTAGTTGCGTTCGTGCTAGCGTCCATTGAACGTGTGCATCAATAAATATTCGATTATTTCCATCGATTCCAGCGGAAGCCGCCAGCTGTTGGTCAGTTTCTTTGTCAATGACTTCCACGTTAGTAGCCACAGATTGGCACAAGCTTTGATAGCCGTCGTCCAAATCTAGCGCTTTTTTGGGTACTTTCATTCCACAATCGGCCATCCAAAGCGCTGTATCGCCTCGTACTTTTATCTTTTAATATCATTCTTCTCCGTCGCACATCACCATTTATTGGCTTGTCTTTTCAAATATAAGCTGTTTTTTTTTCTTCATTTCCCAACTTGTAAGAAAACCTATAAGAAAATGTGGTCGACGGGTTTTGTTATTTTCAAATATGGATCCTTAAATAAACTTAAAAAATGAAAGCTCTCGGCTCCCACATCTCTAAAAACCCTGCTTGGAAATAGGTGCATTGCACTTTTCCCCCCTCTAGACGGATAGATATCTGAATTAATCATCTTGAATCGTTCTGTAACTCTCAGTTGTTAAACTCGTACAACCGTGAGAAACATAAAACGAAATCACGTAAAGCGCACTGTGATTTATCTTTTATTTATGTAAGTCATTAAACCAATATTCAAATATTGCCGCTTGCCTAGAAAATACTCGTGAATCACTGTTTTTACGAGCTTAGCCGTATTTACGCAAAAATAAAATTCTTATTTTGCATTCCAAATTTTTATTCCGCTGATATTGTAGCATTAAAATACTCGCGCGCTCGGCGCTCAAGTCTGGCCATGCACCCGCTATAAATTTCCCGGTTACACTTTTGTGATAAGTTTCGCTTCTTTCGTTTCGCCCTTACCATCCAGGCGCAATCCTCTTGTTTGGGCTTCCTTATGAATATCAGAGTTGTTGCAAGATGAGCGCGAATGAGATTGTGATAAATATAAGAGCCGCGCCCGCCGCCCGCGTGGCTTTATCTCCGATGTGACGGTTTCGAAAGATAGGCAACCAGGCGAGCGCGGTGCAGACGTGACTTAATTCCACCTCTGCATTGCGTGACGCGCATCGCGACGTCGCTGTCGTAATCTCGGCGTCGGCGGCGTCGTCGTCAGCGTCGGTCATGGCGGCGGCGGCGGTGGCGTCCGACAGACATGGCGGGGAATTGCGAGGTCCCAGTCTGTCTAGCCGACTACTTTTCCGCCGTGCTCGTCAAGGCAAACTGACAACCGTGCAATACGATGAACTGACTTCCCAATAACGCGCCGCTCTTCTTGCTGGCAGACCGAAGGAACTGCACGAGTCAATTTGTGTCAACCTTGTGGTACACGCAGACCACGGAACAGTTGTGATGCGACGGGATCAATTTAATGGACCCTTGCTTCCATTTTATTGCTACATTTTTGTCTAGTGCTAATCCATCAGACAAGCAATCTTAAAAAGATATCTACCGGCATTCAATACGCTCCTCTAATCAGCTGATCGGGTAATTTATTGAAAGTTTGCATCTAAGAAGAAGTATTTTGTCCATTACTCTCATGCAATGCGGTAATAATAATAAGTTAGTGTACGTTAAACATAAGGGATTGAATTGATGCCCCTTTTCTCTGTGGAGCCAGGAATATTCCTCGGGGAAGTGCAATATTATATGGCCGAAGCCTCGCGTCATAAGGTTCCGCGTGTATTATTTAGTACGCTCATTGGCGAGCTGCAAGAGCAAGGCTCTGTCCAATTACGCTCGTCCGACATGGCAGTCTTTATACGGACGAAACGGCGTCGTTATATGGGAGAGGCGAAAGTTTATCGGGCCCGCGAGACGCACTTTGGGTCTGGGGGCGGTATGGAGAATTGCCTCCCTCAGGCCCCCAAAACCCCCCACCCCCTTTCCCCATTCCAGTGGAAGCAATCGCGACCATTGCCCTTTGCTACCCCCTACCCCCCTATCCAGTCGACAGGCTCGTGGATTCTGCTGCTATCGCCTTCCAGCTTCCACCCACTTCCCCCCCCCCCCCCCTCCCCCAACAAGTACCAAGGAATTATTAGCAATTGCTCGTTTATGGTGCACCACAAATGCCCGTATAAATATGAGGGTACGTAGAAATGGCGTCATAATAAGATAGTGGTGTTGGGTTACATAATAATCAGGGGACGCTGTTACACGCTTGCGTGGAATTAGTTTGGAGGCACACAAAATTGGCGGCCACGATTTAACGAGAGGCGAGTGAGAGTAATTTTGATTTCAGTCGCTGACACACTTTTCCTTGTTCGATATAAATTCGAAGAAATGTCAAGAAGAAAGGCAATAAGCTCGCGGTTTAGTCCCCGCAACAAAGAAGCCATGTGTTGGCAATGGCAAAAATCAATCACTCCAGTTCTAACATCAACCCACACGAGGACTCCTCAGATAGATATACATTATTAATAAAATATCAGTTTGGAATAAGGTCACCAGCATTCGAGGCTGTTTTTTATCGTTTCTGAAATCAAAACAACAAGAATCAGTAATCACGGAAAACATGGCATGGCGCCGACCATAGGCATGAAGGCAGCATCTGCTATCGAGCCGGCGGACACAGCTTTAGCCAGCTTTTTTTCAAGCATGTGCCACATATCGAACAAATAATTTACTTGCTTCTTGCTACAGACTTATGGTAATTTTGTAAGAAAATTTGCCTTCAACCACATGCCCAGACGTCAATGAATCCAAAACGAGGAGATATAAATTATAAGCGAGATTCAGCACAAAAACGACGTAGCATCGGCATAAGATTGCACAAGTTACATATTACATAAATTATTATAAAGAGAACGGGGGTTGATATTAATATACCCATGGTTCTGTGTCTTGGCTTATCCTAGAACAAAACTAAGACGACCGCACTTCTAGCAAGATGATATTCGTTGACATGCAGAAGCAGAGCTGCGGTCGCCGAGATGGCGGTTGCAACGACGGCAACGTCTTGAATATTTCTGCGGTTTTAATTAATAACGCTTCATTTCACTGATCTGTCGCTTCGCATAACGTGTCAGCGGAGAGTTATGTAACCACACAAACCTCAACTGTTACTCGAATTAACTCATCTCAAGGAGTAAATATCGAAAGTACGGCAATGGTTAGAATTGTGTCTGAATGGGAGAACGTTTTTCAGGCCGCATTTATTTTTTTCAGACTTTTGAACTTGACAAAACAGAAAATCCACGCTTGGTAATGTGAGCCTGAAATTAATTCCGTGCATACAATAATCGAGAGTTGCTCTCAAAGAAACCCAACGTGCCTCGTTCAGAGTTAAGAGAGTTTTACGTTTTGGACGCGCCTAGAAATCTACCAATCCACGCTGGATGCTCAAGTGCTCGCAATCAATGATGTCCGATTTGGCTTTGTAAGCTGATTATTTCTGACATTGACAAAATTAGTTTCTTTTGCGTCTCTGACTTTATCGACCTCCTTTCTGAAAGGAGTACAGACTAATACTCCAGCTTTCGTCGTCTTCCTATCTGATTCTCAATCCTTAGCAAAAGATTTTTCTTGTTGAAATACATGTGTGCAATTTATTTATGACAATCTTTCCAAATACACTTGAAACATTTCATAAAACGACATGAAAAGCGATATCTCATTCATATCTTAAATCCAATCTGAGTTGTGTTCGGGTTTGAGACTCTAGTGGGGAGGTGCCAAGTTTGCTCTGCGGGGTGCGTTCCTCCATCGAACTCATTGAGACCTACCGGTCACGATCGCAAGGTTGCACGTCGCGAAAACCAATAGCTGCATCCATTCTTTGCTCGATCGCCGATGCAATCAGTACCCTCCCTTTGTCAACCTCCGGGACACTGATGAGCCCATGGCACTGTTCCAGACAAGTCCGACGCGTCGCGACGTCCAGACTCCCGCGTGGCGTCGCGGTACGTGACGCTGCCTCCTCTGCGTACCGATCACCGACGTCTCTAGACTTGTCTTCGTCTGTTTTCTCATCTTAGACGGCGACGGCAGCCAAGGTGATTGGACAACGCTGACGGACAAGCCAGGGAGGTCTAGCATGGTACGAGTGCCTCTATCTCAGCTAACTAGTTTTCATAGTGTCTCTATGTGCGTATCAGAAGATGATACGATCGCAAAACGTGACCGAAATCCGACATTCGCTACGCGGCTGAGACATGTCATGCCAGGCTCTGAAGATATTACTAATAACGGTGCGGTTTGATCAAGCTATGCATCACAAATACGGTGAAGATCAGCGGCTACAAACTGAACTTGTGATTAAGACACGTATATGTGTTGGATATACAAATTACGTTTACTTGTGTGTCGGTGTAATGATCAATTATAGATGCGTACATTGTCGTCGCATTTCTCTGTTCACACCACGCAGTGCCGTGTATATAATTTAGGAGATTGTGTTAGGGAGAGGGGGAAGTTATACGAAATTATGTATGTACATGACAATATCGTTTTTTTTTTAGACAGCGAATAAGACGTAAGATCATTGTGCACAAGAGCATTGCTTGGTAACTGATATTTTACTCTTTCAATTTGAAACAATGCTGTAAGCAAGTTCTCACCAATTGCAACTCCACAAAGAGCAATCGCGATAGCTCGGCGCCTTCCATTGACACGTAGATTGCTGCAATCAGTCTTAATAATCTCGTTTGGCATTTCGCTATTCGCTTCATTGCACCCTCTAGTATCACCTTCGATTGAAACTCTAATCAACAGCTCACTCAGCATTGCCGTGCATAAATTAGATAACTTGACATTTTTATTGATAAACTTCGTTTTAATTGGCAGATTAAGCTCAAAATGCCGCCAAAGTCTACGTACAAACAAGATTGGTAATTTTATATCAAACAAGATTAGTTTTAATAGCAATGAGCTGATCGGAATCCTTTTCGAAAGCGATGACTCTATCTGTGACATATCTCTGTCAATATCTTGTCAGTCCGTTATTTTGCACCAATTTTTCTCATCGGTGGAGGTCATAGAAATTCATTTCACTGTCTGTGGCAACTTGGGACAGTTTCTGTCGTTGCTCTCTTCCGATCGGGTGGCCCGTGACCGTGAGGGTTTGGGGGGAGGGGGCGATCTGTTAGCTTGTTTGCCCTCAGGACGGCCTTTGATTGCTGCGCCTTGAAACATTGTGATATCGCGGTCCTGCCTCTGCGACGAGCACACTCAACCTCACGGCAAATGTTAGATTGTTTAGCGGGTTAGGTCCGCCGGACAGGCGAAAATTGATGGATTCGCGCGGATCTCTGCAAATTCTCCACTCACAACAATGAAAGGAAACTCATTGAGTACCTTACACTATGTTTCATAGTGACAAAGTCTGTTAGGTAAATATTGTACAATATAATATTAAGGTACACCTTTTTGTGGCAATTTCCCAGTTACTCTGATTTCATCACAAAAGCACACTTGAAAAAATGCGTCGTTAAATTGTAGAAACCTCTTCGGCAAAGAAAAAACCGGAAACTGTACTCTACCTTGAAATAAGAATTGATTTTATTCTCTTTAGCCCTTTTTTGATGCCCCGAAGGTACCACCATTGGGCGTCTCACGTTCACGGAGTGTAGTGAATTGAAATCACTCGTTGCTCTAGGAAAAGCAAGCAATACGTTTGAAATTACCTGCCATTGTACAAGTCTTTGCAATGTTTCTTTTTCTCTGCAATATTAAGAAAGCTCGAAGAACGAGTTTTATGCACGAACGAGAAAACACTTAACACACAGCAGTTATTTTCCCTAGACTTCAATTAGTCTAAAAAAGCTTGATTGATGCCAAAATATATAAACATGGAAATATTATTTCTGCATCCCGTCAGCTAATGTTTCCCCCTTTTTCTCTCCGTCCCAGTCAAGCATGTATTTCCGAGACTCTCTATTCATCTTAATTATTATTTGCGGCAGTGTGTCCTCCATTTTTTTATTTTCAGGTCTTTATGCTTACAATTTTAATCTACCGTGATTTGAACGAATGGCTTTCACGCTCCAAATAAACTTGACTGACGCTGAAAAATGTCCACGAGCTCGCCAAAAATAGCAACCCGTGTATATAGTTGTAAAAATTATCATTCGTCAGAAATCGTCCATATGATCGCAATATTGCGTTACCAATTCAGTTGTAAATTCATACTCATAAGACAACCTGGACGTTTCTAACTGATATGTCAAATAATAGCCACGTTTATGACACATTGCCATCTACAATCTTTATTTACCACGTTTGTTGCTTCTTCGAACATGTCTTGGCACATACATCAAAACGTATTACCAGTAATTGTTGTGCATGCACCCAGCCCAGAAAATTCGCTCACGGCAGCCAAATTCGCCAAAATCAGCCAAATTCAAATTCGCAGGGCAGCCGGCGTCGCGGATGAGACATGGCGCTCATATATCTCCCAGGGACACGCGAAAAGAGGGCCATCTTTATTGCAGTATTAAGAGTGTTATGCATGGAACGTCGCATAAAAACGTGACGGGTCTTTAGGCAACTACTAGCATGTGGCCGAGACTAGCAGCGATACACTATGGCCAAATAAGGCTAAGCTCACGCGGCGACCACCGCGATAGTTAGTATTGGGCGGCGTGTAGTTAGGATCAAAGAAATATGTTGGATGCGGCGCCGCTGCTAATGTAACAGACATATCTAGATTTCTGAGATTGCGTGAGTAACGTATCGGAGTTACGTGGGTCCCTTATCGGAACTTTGGCGAGAATTAATGGAATGTTCTCAGGAAATACGTTATAACGTAAATAGTAATAGTAAATACGTAATAAAACCCCTTTATTATAACTTCGCCGTCGACGCCCCCGAGAACACGAGATTAAAAGAGTGTACGAATCAGAGTGTACGATGTTTTTTGTTTCATTTAGGTAACTATATTCTTTCGGTTGACAAATTATGTCCCCAGGGTGGGATCAGAAAGTCAGGCTAGTAAACGGTAGTACAATTATTTCGAAACTACGCCGTGGAAAAATGTGCGATCGTGTTTGTTCTGTCTCACTCGCTCTCGCTGCTAGCTCAGCCCGGCGGCTGGCCGAGGCTGGTCGAGGGCGGGTTTTCTGCTGCCCTCGCTGGGCTTGCGAGCGACGACAGGCGACACAGGTTCAAGGCCATTTCCACGCACTCCTAGCTGAGCAGGGAGGACCGCTCGCTGCCCCAAAGAGAACAAGCGGCGGCGTTTAGGCTCTAAAGGCAGCAGACATGCACTGCCTACTGGATCGTCTGGTTGCAGTCGGCAGCTCGTGCTGTCGGCGCGACGCAAATAGCGCGTTTTTTCGCATTTCGAAAGTAGCACCCATTTTAAAACACACAAAACGCGTAGACCAATAAGAATAGTAATGACACTTGTAATTATTATAATTATAATTACAATCATACTTTTATTCTGTCGAAAATGCTATGGAGGGCAGCCGCCCCGCAGCCCTCCCTCACGAGCCGCCCCTGGGATAGAGCAACACCCGCGAAAGGTAGAGATCGGGTTTCGAGTCCCCGTTTGGGCAACAATTTTTGAGACGGTTTTAGTGTTGATAATAATAAAATACCCCGCGCATTGCAAGCGTTTGCAATTTAAAGAAGATTTCATCCTAATACAGCAATACAGCTTGTAAGGTAGGGAGGGGGCTTGAAAACACCTCTAATCGCCTCCGATACTTCGGAAGTGTCGCCGACGCACTAAGTGTGGTCCTACGAGGGGGTAGAATGCGGGAAACAAACTTTGACTAACCAACAATACATGAATGCTACACTCGGGATACAAAACCCACAATGATACTCTATGAATGATAATACAAAAGATCCCTAATTCCCTAGCTAGCTGTCTGGCCAGAATACAATTATAAATGTTACTTGAGTACAATAGCGCCGATGTAGCCGTGTGTCACAGTCGGTCAGGCGTCGGCTCGTAGTTCGCGTTGACTCGTAGATCAAGGCGCAATCGAGCAGGCGTCGTGGATCGAGACAGCGTCGCGAATCGAGCGACGTCGTGGTATCCAGGCGGCTCGTAGCTCAGGCTTCGTAGCTCGGGACAGCGTCGCAACTCCAGGCGCAATCGAGCAGGCGTCGTGGATCGAGACAGCGTCGTTTGGAACCGTTTGAAGTTTTTTACACCGTTTTTTTCGACTTCTCTTCTGCCCGTTCTCGCTTCCGTTTTTGGTGTTTTACAATTGCTTCGGTGATGTACGGAGGGTCACGAATTGGCATTGACCTGCGATGACGAGAGTCCACAAGTTCTGGAAGGAGGCAATCCATATAAAATTGGGTCAATTGTGGTTCCATCTCGTCCTTCCAAAAAGTATCGTCCCGGTCTATTCGCTCCATTTTTAAACCATGAGGAGTCCAAACCGCATACAGACAGTAATTTCTTTTTGTGACATGTAGCTGCATTTGGATTTGATAAAAATATGGATTGCTCCGGTTGACGGATGTAGTGCCAGCATTTTCGACAAGCCAGAATTTTATGGCATCGGATTTGACGCGCTGAGCGATCGCGGTTTCAGGTGTAATGTCTTTACAGAGCAGAGGACATTTCACTTCTACTAAGCCATCGCTGCCGATGAGTCCGTCGGGCGTAGCTCCTAAAAACGGCAAATCTTCGTCGACGAAGAGCCCACATTTTTCAATGTTGACAGCTAGGTTTGTTGTAGGCCTGTCCACATCATTTAATATATTTTCTAGCTCCTGCAAAGCAATTGCCTCGTTGTCTCTGCCGTGTTTCATTGCGCTTGTATTTAAAACATCTTTGTACAGAAGCTGCGAGACAAGAGCTTTGCAGCTGGTGGTCGGTCGACGCCTGCAGATCTTCGATGACATCGACGCCGTAACGAGCTTCCGCCGCTTTTCAAGCCAGTGGCTGCTGTCGCTTTGCGTGAGAGTGTCGCGCTCAAGCTGTTGGCGTTCTTCGCGCGACATCTTCAAACCTTCCAAAAATGCCTTTGATTTGGCTTGTAACTCATCGTCCGGCATGTCGGGCTTTTGGGCGTTTGGCCCATAATCTTTATCGGCGGGAGCTTTTTCTCGGATAATTTTCCTCCTGACAAAACCAGCTTCGCCTCTCGCCTTGCGCCGTTTTTCAAGACGAAGCTTCCTTCTCACTTCAAATACTTTGCTGTGTTTTCCAGGGCTCACATCGTAGATGGCTTTATGCAGCTGGTACTGGGGCATGTGGGAGTTGTGAACCACAACAGAGGCGTTTCCTCGTATGCCGTACCCTCCCTTCAAACTGAAATTCACTCTCTTACCCCCTGGTAAAAGCTAGGCCACTGATGTTCAAATAATCACCGACATCCTCCTCCTCCTGTAAGGTGCCAACCGTAGGATTGTCCGCGTTGTCAAAGGACCTTAAAAGAACAGTGGTTTACAAATTTGAATTATGCTCAAGCTAAGAAAACGATCAAAGTGTTTATTTTGGGTGCAGTAGGTAACGATTAGAGATAGGATAGTTATGCAATTGCATGTTTTGATTTATGCATCAAATCCCATGCAAAAACGTGGATATATCCATTTCATCACTCCCTGGTTCTAAAAATACTGCTTTTACTTTGCATGTTTTGCATATTTGGGCACTTTTTCTGAAAATTGCATATTTTGGGGTTTTTTTTTCATGTTTTTGCATGTTTTGGCCTTTTTACCAAATCTTCTGAATATTCTCTCGTTTTTTCAAATTATGTGTACAAAAAATTATTTCACACTACCCCGTAAAAATTCAAAAGGAAATTGAAATTTTCAATCTTCAAATTTGAAATAGTTTTGGACAATTTCACTAAGGCCTATTTCTCTTCATGACATGCTATGACATTTTTTGGTTTTCAAATCTATTTGTTATGGGCGTTGGGAAGGAAGGCGGGGGGGGGGGGGGGGGGGGGACTTGTCAAGTATAGCAACTGGTGAATAGGTAATTACCTGGGAATACCTAGTTTCCAACCCTCTCAACCCCTTCTATGAATGAAATGTTATCTTATCTCCTATTTAGAGGAATTTTGTTATTGCAGAAGTTGAGTCTTATGTGGAAGGGAAGTGGGTAGGTCTTTCCAAATTTAACCCAGGTTCATTACCTGCAGTGCAGCTCCATGTAGTTACTACCTGGAATTCTGTGATTATCCCATCCCCTCAACCCCTTCTAGCAATGAACTCATCGGCTCATTTCAGTGACTCCACTCATTGTGCATTGATTCTTGCAAGAGCCATGCCAAAGTAGCACTGGACTATGTACTGAATAAGAATATTTCTTACAAGCTATTGTGTAAAGTGCAGAAAATTATGGCAGGAGACACATATGATTTTGGAGAAGATGGTTTGTCCCCCTCTAAAATTTGTAATTTAAAATATGCCCCAGTGACGTCGTGTGATGTTGTAAGATCGTTCTCCTCATATAAAAACATTCTATCAGATAGGCGGCATCGGTTAACACCGCTGAATATTGAAATGATTTTAGTTGCCATTGTGCTAACGATGATCATGCTACACGATGATAAAATTATAGAAATTTGTGTTTTTTACCCGCTAATCCACTTTATACCTGATTTTTTAAGATTTTACATGTTTTGCATATTTTTCCATTTTTTCTTGCATGTTTTGAGGTTTTATTTTGCATAACTATCCTATCGCTAGTAATGATAATCATTGGTTTAATCCATACGGTTTAGCCCTTATCCTTTATTATTTACGTTATCCCAATAGAAACATGTATACTAATAAAAGCAACAAACTATTAGTTCATCTCACCTTTGCATTTGACGCCAGACCCGCAAACCGTTTCCTTTGATCTTTTTCCGTCTTGTAGACACTGTGAGTCGCCTGTAAGACCTGTCTGAGCTACTAGTAGCCATGTTCACTTACTTATAGTAATAAGTACTTAGAACAACTTACTCACTTACTACACTTCACACCATAACGCATACAACGATCATAACATTTGCAGGTTCACCTATACGCCACAGCACGATTTACACGTTAGATGACTGATCTCGTCGAGCTTCAGAAACCTTCTAATATTTTTTTGGAAATATTACTCAGGCTGTTATCAGTGATGTAGTGGTCCTTGCGCACAAGTGCACGCGCGTTGACCAACGACTATTTTTATTTATTACCGTACCACCACTTTGAAATCTCGGAGGAGCGCGGGAGAACGTAGGGATTCGCCGTAATCAATTCATAATTAATTGAAATGCTCTAGACACTCGTTATTTGGAAGATGAAAATATCTAATTTTATGCCTACGTTCCTTGTAATCCCTACAACCTACCACGAATGCCATTGCATACGTATATGCGGACTGCATCACTGTCGGCGTCGCGACAAAGGGTTTGTAGTCTGTGGCATAGCATAGCAACTGTTGGGCTAACAACATGACAAGCGTACTTAGACATAAACCAAGAATAAATTCCAGTCCATTCGGGGCAGAGGCGGCAGTTGAAATAGAATTTATTTCATTGATTGAAAACGAACTACAGCAAGGATGAATGTTAGCAATGTTATTGCTACCCTTCAAGTATCTAATTTATCGCTATTCCACGTCTAGAGATAAACTCGGCGAAGGGCCCGGGCGCGACGGACAAGCGAGGAGTTTGGAAATAATTGAAAATACGCCGGGCGCCCAGTGAAATGCGAGCAAAGATTTTCCACCAACTCACTCGTATCTCATACATTCAGTGAAGGTCTCGAAAAGCGAACAAGCTTTTGTTGTGTTTCTTACGGCAGTGGCTGATTGAAAAAAGACCCCGGGCAAGGTGAATCCAAGATAACTTAAGATAATTAAAAGTATAATATTTTATTACGTTGCGGGCTGAAAACTTGGAAAATGTCTAGCTATAAAGGTGGGACTGCACATAAAAGCTAGGCTAGGGTGCGAACATATTGCCATACATGGTCGTGAAAGAAAATAATATATCCAAGGGTTGTCGGTCCGGCGTGGATGACTGCGGTTAGGGGCATAACGTTAACATTCTTTATACGATAGCATTAGCCAGTTTACGAGCTCTGACCCGGTATTGCCATTAGCTGCAGTGGATCCTCAGAAAAACAGCAAACATTTTCGAAAAGTATCGGGCATTCGGTTGACCAAAGTCCCAATACTCACACCACACAGATTTTCTGGATAAGCTCTAACGATTTGCAGCGAGTCACAATGCCTTACAAGGTCACCTACACATATGTGCAACCAATCACCGCGAGCCAAATATCTCTGGTTACTAAAGAAAATCCAGCATCTCAAAGCGAAATAAAAAGCAATCCGATAATTAAACGGCGAAAATACGAGTGTTTCATAGACTGATAGACAAAATATGTTTAAATCGCGAAATATCAAAATATTAGCAAAATCGGTATGAACTTGTCAAATAAATAGTAAGAGAGCAAGAGAAAACTTGCAACTTCTTCACAAATGAGTGACTGGTTGAAAAAAATATACATCGGTTCCATTTTATAAATCTTCCAGTTTTTAGGTGTATACAAGTTTAAATATTTTCCATATTTTTTCTTTATTATTCTTGCTAGTCTTGTTCTCCCCTTTCAAAGGCATTTGCCTTCGTAGAAAATAAGCTCGTATCATTTTCTAAGACATAAGAGCAATCCCAAAGTTTGTTCGTCAACGTAGATAAATAAAAACTTGAAGCCCGCGCGCCTCATGAAGTTTTTGCGAAATTCGTCTCTCTGCTGTGCACGCCACCGCGCCGCGCAGCCCCGCGTCGCTCTTCGTAATAGGTTTTGATGCTGTGTCCCATGAATCTGTGAGTTTGTAATCGGCCCAGCATTGCTGTGAATCGAACCGTGGTACTGTGGTGGCGTCGCCACGCCATCTGCGTCCTGGAGCCCATGTGAAACTATGGCAAAAGCAAGAATAGTTGCTTTAATGTCTCTCTGTGCACGCCAAACCTCGAGTTCGTGGTCGAATTCAGAGCGAATTGTCGTTCCATTCCGAGAGATTCCTATTTCTGCGTCCTGGTGCGTTTCCCTACCCAATTCAACGGAGTAGATGCGTGTCGAGGAAAATGAAGGGCGCTGAAAACGTCAAGACGTCTTAAATAGTTTGCTAGCAGCAGCGATTGTATGGAATTGAAAATTGTGAGTTTTCCGAGCAAAGAAAGTTTAATCAAATCGTGGTAGCGATGATCGCATGCCAACGGAATTCTTTCTACAGCTGTAAACAGTATCTCCGGTAGACTGGCATGTAAGACATCTCTTTAGACACATTCTTGATGAATTTCACGTGCATTTTCTAAGAATACCAACATTTTAGTAAAGCATGCATGACAATGTGAAGCTGCAGTTTCTACGCAGCGTTGACGAATGCAGATAGAGGTCAAGTATATGTGTGTGACCCTCGCCTCCCACCACCCCCCCATTAGTTTCTTGAGTCGATGCCAGTACACGTCTGAGATGACTCGGGGTAAATTGACAGACCACCGTAGTCGCTAATGACACTTGCTGTTTTCGTCATGCCTGCTGTATGTTATATTAAAGTTGTTTTTAGAGCATCGGTGTGTGCCATTGATATCGTTCAAAGATGGCCAACATTCCTAGATCGTTTTAGTTTGTTGATTGTTTTTCTTTCGAGAGTGATGCAGTTTGTGTATTTTTCGAACACATTCTTTTTAGAACAAAGATTATTTTAGTGGCTTGGTATTTTTGGGTTTGTTTTCAGTTTTGCTGTCGTTCTATAACGTGGTTTTGCTGCCCGATACTTGGCTAGTTGTTGGAGTAGGAGGTTATTTTATTTTGTCGAAAGTAGGTACCAAATGGACCCAAAAAACTTATTGATATATTTCCCATCGACAGCATACAAAAGACCGCGTTGAGAAGAAGTTGTGCCTAATATTCATACTTTTCATGATTTTAGAATGGAAATAAAACAGATTTGTACAAAAAATGTGCGCTAACCTCTAAACGCAACGCGTAGTCATGTCGCCCAATTTGTTTCGGAAACGGCGGCGAGTTTTGCAGCCGTGTCGCGTACCACATTACCCGGCCTCGCACCGGTCGGCTGTTTGTCACTTCGTTCATTATTCATTTGATGATGCGGACACCGCGTGCGGATTTCGCGCGCGATCATCACGCATCGCGCGCGGCGTCCACACATGACGTCACGTTCAATCAGCCTCGGCGTCGGCGTCGGCGTCGCATGCAAATACCGGCCAGCGGTGGCTAAACACGCCACGAGACGTTTACGTGGAAAGAAGTTCGTCACGAGCGCTACTTAACTTCGACTAACTCCAGTTAAAAGTTTTTTAAATGCACTCGGCGCGATCTGGTGCGCCATTCGTACCGATCTCGAACGTGAGTGGCTGTTTTATTCTTTGAAATGCTGCCGAAACCATCGATTCGTGATGTTAGAATGAAGTTTGATATTTTCGCTAAGAAATTAACTTAATTTCAAAACCATTTACCCCTCATGTCATGAACTATAAGTCTGAAACATATTTTCTAGGTTTCCGAATACTGTTTTCCGTATCGCATCTTTTCTGGAAGCCGGATTGAAGTGAAAACTTTGCCTAACCCTGACAACCTATGTAGTTTTCTGTTTAGTCTGCTATGGTAGAACTGGTTAACACAGTGACAACTTACTTTTCACACCCTTGGCCATCTATAATTAACCATGCAGTAATCACTCAGCCTACGTCATTATTTATAAACTATGCCTACGAGCGCGTGCTTAGCGCAGTAGACTAGGGCCTAGAATTCACGACGCCAGTTAAAAACATTCGGTGACCCTTGAACACGCAATGCAATAATAATTGATAACCATACCGAGTTCATTAATCACCCTTACTCTTCTTAATCATCGTGGTGATTGCTGTACAAATACCCGAGAGCGTGATCCATTAGTCAGCGGCTCCTCTATCGGATGAGATGTCCCCATAAAACACTGTGCACGACGACGACGACGACGACGACGACGACGACGACGACGACGGTTCATGGCTGCGGGCGCGTTGCTCGTTCTTCCTCGAGTTCCGAGCTCAGCGCAGCGCGAGGAAATGTAGTACTGCCGCAACAACGTTCTAAAAACCCAGTCAATCCTTTTTGCTGAAGTAACGTTCGTTTGATTTGAAATTTTAGAGCGTGGTCGTTACTTGGTGTGAAGTGAGTACGTCGGAAAAGCCGTGCGAGAGTTATCTAGGAATGCAATTATCGTGGTTTCTCTGTTTGAATGGAAAAAAAAGGTGGCGCTGGCATCGCAACGAAATTCTATGGAAATGTCTATTCGAGTACGTGCTAACATATGCACAAACCCTAAGTGCACGTGCACCCATCAAGCCAGGGGTGGATATAAACAGTCCACAAGGGCTCGATGAGATTACTGGCTAAATCTTTAAGTTTAATTACCTTAACTAAATATTGAGGCAGTTAGGACCTTGTTTGCGTAGGACCGTCTCGGGTTTCGACCGTAGCAATTAAACTACAAGTGGTTAAATAAATAGGCTGCTGCTATGTAATGCTTGTGGGAATAGCAGTTAGTGGCTCCACTGCTGAGTTTATCACGCTTTATGGCACTTTTATGCTAATAGAAAACTATTTTATTGGTGGAATAACCATCAAAATGATGTATATATTCCTGTATCGTCAGCCATAGATATTATTATACAATTATTATTGCCATAACTTTGGTACACGAATTTGGTAAAAAAAGAAATCTTTTCGAAGTAAAATAAATAGAACACCACGGACCACAACGTAAAGAAACTTTGACTTCAATGCAGACCAATGAAAAATAAAACGCTGCGTGGATGGCCACACAAATTTCCTTTTGCCTAGTGTGCAGCGTATAGAATTTCAGTCGGGAAAGCTGCCATTACGCGGACATTGTAATTGTGGGTACTCTTGAATGGGCTCGGCGAGCCTGCTAAGACAAGCCGGAGGTCCCGGGGCACGCGGCCCAGCTTGTGGTACACGAGCACGAATTGCCCCAAGCTCATAGCGGCCGGCTTCCGAGTTAAACGGTTTCCCGTGTTTTCCAGGTTTAGTAGCTCGTTGAAAGCTGGAGTCGCCTCGGCATGCTGCTAGCACACAGCGGATCGTATGTTTGTGTCTTGACTGGCTGGCTGGCTGATACATAACTTGCCTAGAGGAACCCCAGCCAGAGGCCACCATATTAGGGGAGGGAAAAAAAAGTGCAGGAAAAGTGCTACCCCATTTTCATCTTGTCGCTTCTCTTTTCGCTTTTGACACCGCGAGACCTCTCGAGTTTTGCGGCTGAGAACGTCGAAATGATTATTTGTATCTGTATACGTTACTTAGTTCTTGAGAGAAACTTTTGAGTGAAGCTGTAAATTAATAAGCACCAAAGGGTTGTGAGTTTTCTTGTCTAAGCTGTGCTTTGCTCACGTATGGAATAAAAGATAATGAACTTTGAAGAAATACGTAAATGCCACTTACTTTGTAGCACGCGGTTACTCAGGCTCACCAACATTGGATAAGGGAGACATTTTTGGATTTTGGATCGATACGTTAAAGCCGTCGATGTAAATCGTGATTAATCTTGTTTGAGATTGAATTTTACGAGGCTAATGTTGCCAGCACTTAACCAGTTGGATGTTCTTAGCAGCGAGATTCTAAGCAAACCAGAACTTGTACGTTCAATAAACGCTGGCTGGAACAACGTCTCGGTGAATACGTACCCCCAACTTACTTCACACTACGAAATGTTGTTCTATCAAACATTCTGAGTGCATTTACAGGAAGATTTTCTTTAAGAGACAACATCCAAAGTCGTCTCGCTGCCTCTATCTCTCTTCTCTCTCTCTCTTTCTCTAACTCTCTGTCGCAGATTCAAACAATTTTCACGTCGACAGGAGGGATTTCATCTTTGTCTGTGTCATGGTCTTGAATACAGCAGCAACAAGATGCAGCATGAAAAGGGAATGGAGAGGGTGCTAAATGTTACATGACGGCATTTGCTCACAATGCAGGATCAATACTTTTGAAACTAGATCAATGTGGTTGTCTAAGAATAACTCTCTTTCACAACTCCGTGATTTCATCACATCTTGAATTTACTAAAATGTCTTGAATATCTCGCGCTCAAATTCTGTGTGTTGTGTCATGGGGGGTTTCACAACCAAACAAGTATACAAAATTGTATAAGAAGTCAAAGGAGATGCTGTACATTCTCGACTGCGAGCGAGCATTCCAACCAAATCCCGATACTCGTTCACTTTATGCCGCACTTTTTACCGAAAGCAACACAATGCACGCTGCTACCCAATTGTATTGACAGTGAAAGTATAATTGACGAGGACGCGCACTTAGTATTTAGCGCAGTACCTCGAATGTTTGCATTTTTGATGCGACGCGACCACGCGATGACGCGACACTTTTCAATTGGCCGCACCGAGATCGCGGCGACGCTGATGAAATAAAGAGCGCCCTGGTGGACCGACAAACAGTGATGAGCTGATTCAGTGAGTGCAGCGCGTTAGTGATCCGCGGACGCTAGGCCCAATTAGCGGCCATTCAGGCCTCAGTAGCGCGCCATGCCTACCAATAAGTTGCCAGCTCTCTATGGGGGCAGCAGGATGTTGGTGCTGTGGCCATGGGGAACGGTGCAAGGCGACTCTGGAGCGTATGGGCAGCAATGACATTAGGTCAAATCGGATATGCATCTCAATTTAGCCATTAAGTTTTTAATTTATTAAAAATACAGTGTCAAAGTCACGCTGCACTGCGGTTATCTCGGCTCAATGAGGCGTTGAAAAAGCTTGGGGTTATTTGAACAGCTTGTTTTGTAAAAAAAAAAAAAAAAAAACTATGGGATTAAACTGCTGCAAACAAATTAAAATTTCGACAAGCGACTATTATATAATTTACCGTTTATTTAAAACGCATCTAGTTATGAGCTACGCTCTCGCCCATAAATAAATTACCGTCGGTTAGCTTAACGCTCCAATTTTGTTCGCCGCAAATTGCTCCGCATAGCGAAAAGAAGAAAGCGCATAGAGCGACGTCGGCGTCGAGCGGCGTCGGCCAGCCTAGAGATAATGGGTGCGGATGGCATGTCAGCCGGCCATATCTCGCGAGCGTCGCGACGCCGTGTTGGTCGCGCGGCGTCCCCGGCGCCGGGGCGCTTGAGACTCGGCGACGCCGACGCTGCCACGGTCGCTGCATTGCGTTCGCGTACGGCATTTAGACGTCGTACGCAGTCGTATCGTTGCCGTACGTAGACGTGTGTTACTAGCGTTAACGTGGCGACATTTTGGCACGGTTAGAAAACACGCGCTTTGTCTATGAATTCTGAAATCACGTGCACAAGAAAAAAGTTAATTATTAACACTTTAACTAACAGACTCCACGGCATCCGGAATAATGCATTCATAATAACTTTTATGCCAGTAGTGAGAAATTTAAATTTTTAAATCGATTTTCGGGCGGTGTGTTCGCTTGGTCGAATGGATATAGAGTAGGTGTGTTTTTCATGAGCTTGTCGGAACGGCCCAAAGTCGTTTTATTTTACCAAAAATCGACAGAAGATCATTGTATTTTATAGTTGTTTGTCCCAATAATGCACAGAGCAAGTGCAAATTGACAAATATATGGTACTCGACGCAAATTTGCATTGTCCTTCTCTCTGACGATTAATATTCCTGCAGCAACGTATGCCACCATGCATCGATAAACGTTATTGACATATGCAGCTCTAAGCTAATGCAATCAACCAATTATCGCTTATCACATTTTATACCGCGTGTGGTCGCTGCTCTGCACTGCAGGCTGCACCAGCAACGGTTCTTTGTTTGGTCTCACACGATTGCATAATTAAAATATTGTATCACTTTTCAGAAGTGAACTAAAATGGAAAAAACTCGCGCACACACATTACAATTTGGAATGCTAAGATCAAAAAGTATTGATAACCATACCCGGTGAAACCTTCGCGTGTCCGGACAAATAATATTGAGTCATAATCAGATAAACAATATATATATTCCGGAGTAATAAACAGCAAGTACAGGGTACCGAGTGTAGCACGACACTATAATGCAACTGGCTGCATGTTCACAACTGCACTTAGGGGTGAAGCGGCCTGGCGTACGTGGCATGGGGACCGGGTTGGAGGGACAGGGCTTGCTGCACACACAAACCGACGGCCGGCCGGCGTCGCTTGCTAAATGTATTATTTACGCACACAACCAATAAAACCGTGCATGTGCTAGCTAGCACGGCGCCGGCACCGAATCAACCCTCGACCCACCCCGTCCCCTCGGTCGCAGCCATGACCAAACTGCCATGTCACACAAATGTCTGTCCAGGAAATTAGCATAATACGAGAGCTACTTAACTATTTAACATTTAAATGAAGTTCGCACCTATATCAACGCCTAATTTCGATTGTCTGTCATGTTTGTCACTCGGGCGAATCGATCGGGGCATAGAACCCGCCTTGCAGCTTAATCGCAAATCGCTTCGCACCGTTATTTCTCGATGTTGGCATTAGCCCGTCTTTCTTGGTCGTCTTCCATATCGGCGTCGGCCTGGAGCGGGCGTCGGGCGGGCATTGGCGGGTAGCTACATATTTATTGCAGCACTCGAGACTCGAACCGGGCCCCGCAGCCATGAGAGCTCAATAATTGACGAGTGCGGTTGACCGGAAGCAGTGTCCCCAGAGAGCGAAGCTAAGCTTGAGATATTGCGGTGATAAAGTTAATTTCATGGCTGATAATAGTGTCGAGTCGAGTCCGGCTGGCCGCAGTGTGGACGCCCTGCCCTGCCCATGCTGCCACCCAGCGTTCTTGCGACGTAAACGAATGGTCTAATGATCCCTCTAGCTCCACAGACAACACTGTAACATCTCGACTCCTTTAGATGTCTTCGCTCCTCGATATTACGTTCCTTTTTAATGCACTTTAACGGCGCAATGAAACGGCATCGATCTT
The DNA here is from genome assembly GCA_947568835.1 of Protonemura montana. Taxonomy (NCBI): domain Eukaryota; kingdom Metazoa; phylum Arthropoda; class Insecta; order Plecoptera; family Nemouridae; genus Protonemura; species Protonemura montana. The sequence goes on along the minus strand of OX387602.1, from coordinate 25,839,954 downwards.
TATAGCTGTGTCTAGCAAGACCTATCAATCGTTTGAGGTGGATATGGTTAATGCAGTGAAGGTAATCGAAGATGTCTATGTACAACATAAAAAGTACAAGTGTCTAAACTCTAAACTTCGTGCACACGGCTAAACGACTTGCCATCAACTTCTTTTCTTACCATTCATCTTGGTTAAACTTTTCCGAAATTATTCCCTCTTCAGCTAGCGCGCAATATACGTAACTGTAAAATTCGCGGACGCTGCAAATAAATTCCGGGATCATTTCTGATCCGAGCGCAGGTCGGAGCAAGTTGTTCGGGAAGGCGGTGGCTGAGGAATGGGCCAAGTGGATCGGGTGGTGCGGGTGCGGAGCGGGCTAGGCCACGGGAAGGGAGAATCCAATTCCCGGCAATACTTTGTGACTTCCCCAGGGATGCAACTAACTCTGGATGCCGCCGTCCGCCCGCCGTCCGCCCGCCGCCCGCCCGCCCGCGCGTACACGCAGAAAGAGTGACCATGGACGGTCAGAATTCCCGGCTAGGATGGAAACTCAGTTCAACATTGCCTCTGGGCCGCCCTGAGCTTATATCTTCTTTCCTCTTCGTATTCTCTTCTTCTCCGTCTTCCGCCCGGGAAGAAGTGGTGGGTAATAAGAAAGTATCGCCACATCGCGTATTCATAGGATCAACTTGAGTATAGGCGGTACACATGGGTAGAACGCGCCCTTGCCGGCGCCGCACCGGCTAAAATGCCCCAGTGGCAGACTTGCCGATGTCGACAAGTTTTTTAACAGATGAAAATTTTAGTTTGCCCTGATCTGGTTGCAAACGCTTGCTAGAATTCGTTGAGAACGGGCCACAGTAAGTCCACGCGCAGCCCACTTCTTTGCTGCAAAAAACATGACGCTATCTCATGCAAAATTTGGTTGGATATGTATGGCCCTTGTGACCAAATCCATGCAATATACATGCACACATCAATATCGTATCCATATCGCATTAAAAATGTTGCTGATGCTTTTATTCATGGTTCTTTCGCCGCATATTCTACATTCTTTAGCTACTTCCTCTCTCGAACCACCAAGAAAACTTATAAACCCTTTGAACGAATCCATTCTTACAAGATTGTCTCAGATTTTGACCAAAAGTTATGTAAATACATCTTCATCTCAATTTCTGCTGTCTCTTTACATTTCACATTATTATTGTTGTCGTGCAAGTTGTTTGCCCCGTCACTTACGGCGTCTTTCAGTTCCATCTCGCTCCCCCCCAAACCCGGAGCAGGGTGCACAATATGCCCGTTGCTGAGTCCCTAGTCCCGGCTACGGGGTCCCGGCTCTCGTCACAGGCGCGCCGGCAACTTTAATCTTGTTCACGGGACGCGAGAACGGAATAGGAAGGAAGTTAGTTCGCGCGTTATTCTGTTGACGCATGCTGGATGGCTACAAATTTACCGGGACGTGCGTGAGATGAGGAAGCGAGCAGCGGGCGAACGAGAGAAAAAAAGGGCGAATGCTTAACGTGGTTATGTTTGTGTTATTTCGACGTGTCTTTCCACCATTTCCCGCACTGCTCTCGCCCTTGTAGTTTAGTTTTGACAAGTACAAAAGACTTTTCTTGTAGAATTCTTACGAAAAAGGCAATACTGACGTGGCAGGAGATGAGAGGCAGAATATTTCTAGTCTATATTGGCTTTATTGCCATCGCCATACGTCTGAGAATGACAGCATTTCTCCGGTTACTTTCTCAAGCATGCTGGAGAAATTAATGTTGCAGAATCTTTGAAGTAGACAATGCAGGCATCTTAGCCCTACCGCAGACTAGTGGCTCTTACTTGTCACTTGCTGACACTTGCAGAGGCCACAACAAGCATTTTGCAAGTGGCACCTCTCGGTACTTTCGCCTGCGTTAAGAAACAACGGCTGTAGAATACCTGGTTAAAATTTTCCTATTTAGTCTCATCGAAACATGATTTAACACGATTCAGTTGCAATTCCTGCAGACAAAAAGCTACCTAAAGCACTCACTTTTTGTACTTCCTCGACAGCCGTGTTTTCGCCTTGCTTTGTTGCAGTAATTTGTTGTATTTTCAATTAATTGACTGAAATTTCAGTCCATTCTCAGCTTCACTTGTGCTTACGTCAAGATGACTCTCCAACAGAGTGGAATTCCTTCAAACTAACTCACAAGAATGCACAATTTGTGAATATGCATTACACAGATTGCAAAATAATGTATTGTATACAGACTATACAAAGCATCTCTTCTATTATGCAAACTTACAAATTATCTTGACTTTTCAGTCTTTCAAAATACTGTTCACCTTTTCAGAGAGCTCACGTTTTTTTATTGTTTAATTGCATGCACTTGCGCGTCGACCTCTTGGAATTTGCACTCCCACGGCGTTCTCCCTTGCCCCTTGAGCGTGCACCGTGCATGGGTCCTTCCGACGCCAACGCCGACGCCTTCGAACGGCGATAAGTCCTTTTTCTCCAAGCCTACTCCACCCGCAATGCAGACGAAATGTGGCCGCAAAACAAAACGCAACTATATTGTGTCTCGCCCGCGCCCGCGGAATGTTCCACGGCGCCGAGTACCACAATGCACTTTGTCTTGTGCAACTACAATATGCACATGAACTAGATGTCTGTACTTAATGCACACGAAACTGCAGTACACTGTACGTACTTAACAATACCTTAATCTTAAAACTTGAGTGTTGTTTAAATAAGTGAAGGTGTATCAGAGAGCTCCGTGCGCGAGGTTCGTGCGATAAATTTCAATGGAAACGGCTTTACTGTTCTTAAGTGTACAGTGATATTTATGCGATATCATAATAGGGTGCAATGGTCGCGTAGAAAGCTGAATATTATTACGTTTCGTATGCAAAGCTCAAATATTGAAACAATCGCGAAACGGCGGAGCGTTGCGGCGTGCTGCCTTGAAACCCGGCTCCTCCACCACGAGCGCACACCCGCAAAAAGTGTCCTTTATTCGCAAAATAACAAGAAAAATAAGAATTTCTTAGTGAAGATGGATCGTCGTCTTACTAACTTACTTACTTTAAATTATGATTTTGTTGTATGTAATTATTATTAATTACAGGGATAAAATTTTAATGGCACAATGAAATCCCCTCTATTTCATACTTACGCTTCATGCCGCCTTGTACTTGCTCTGGCTGCATAAGCACAGGGCTAATTAGAGGAAATTACTTACAACATGGCGCAAATTTTCTTTTCATTTTGGCAACTCGAGCCGTGGAAAACGCAAGTGTAGCATTTAGGTGCCATGCAATGCGACACTCCCAAACTGTAAGAATTGCTTTCTTAGGTTCTCTATTGCAACCCTAGTTAGATATGCTTCTGCAATTTTTTCTGCTCATTCTCAACCAAAGACAAGGTTTAACATTTCTTCTTAATTTTTTTTGTAATCCTCTCTCCAAGAATCCCACCGAGCATCTTCCAGTGGCCTTCCATTTAAACAATGCTTAATCCACACCCGAATGTCCTTAGTTCCCCTGCCAGTCGGGACCACCGGGACCAGGGACCGGGACCACTGGGTGGTCGCTCGGGGTGGGCGAACAAGCGGGTCACCAAGCGAAAGGGTTGATGCAATTACGCACATCGCCATATTGGCGGCGGCGTCGCGGCGCAAGGTCGAGATCGACGCCGACGCCGACGCTCCCGGGCCCCAGCGTGAGCTCACGGCGATTGCGCCGCTCGGGCACATCGAGTGAAACTGCTGAGCCGCGTTTCGTTTCAGTTATGGCGGCCGCCTGCTTACAGCTTCAAGCCAAAATCTAGCTCGCCTCTCTCTCCACATTGAAGTCGACCTTTGGGCCTCCACGATCCAGCATCCTAGCAGGTATGTACCCGGCAACTACTCTTGTGCAATGCGGGTTGCCTAGCCCGTGTCAATACACACGGCCTCGTGGGGAGAGTGTGCGACTGCCAGCTGTCTTAGAGCCCGGCGAAATGGGCGGAACTTGGCGGCTAGCACTCGGCGATTTCAAATTTTGGCGTTTTTCGCTCGTTTTCGCCGTCTGCGGGTTGCGGTGTGCTCGGCAATCGGGGGCGGCTGTTGTTTGAATCTTGTGAGCTTCGCGTTTTCATTGTCTCGGTGGTAATTAAGAAAGTTTTCGATTTTGTTTCGATTGTGAAGAAAAATTAATCTGTGAACTGTGCGAATTGCGAATTTACGATTTCTGCGATATTGCTCTGCAATTATTTTACCCATTTGCGACGCAAAATTATGAAATTTTAATTTTAATTGACTTGCAATGTATTTGGCTTCCACCTTAGCACGCAATTAAATTTAGAACGCAGGTATTTACTCAAAGCGGTGAGATATTCATATTTTTGAAGTGTTACATTACGAAGCAAACTAATTTCCCTGCGTCTGTAAATTAATTTCGTTTGTGAATTTCGTGTAATCAAGTTCTATGCTCAATGATGCATTTGTTGAATGATTACTTATTCATCCTTGGCTGGAGAGTTGACACACACAATATCTTGACGTCGAATAAATACCCCGCATGCCGACAGCTCATGCTAAGGCACGCTCTCTTACATTATTAATTGCTTTCTTGTTATTCCATTTTAATATTAGTTTTCGCCTGCGTCAGTAAAATTTAAAATAAAAGAGAGCAGAATATTGTAATCCTAAAAAAGCGACTTAATCTCCCGTGTCGTGAGGAATGCAGGGGGTGGTTCGTGGGGAAGGGGTGCAGGGACACTGCGGGGACAGGTGGCCAGGAGCTAGTGCGGAAAACATTCTCTTAAAATAGCGTGCATGGCATTTTTTACGCGAGTTTTGCTATGTGATTCCACCGGCCACGCGGACGTGAATAAAAAGTTGGCTCAAATAATTCGTGGCGTCGAGCGAGCTGAACTTTCCCATTGAGAACGAGTTTATTTATATCAGGACGTATCAATTATTATTATGAATTAAATGTCCCATTATTCGAGAAGAGAGCAATAACGAGCTTTAAATGTTTTGCCAACTCTTAAAATTAAAATTCTGGGCGTTATTGAAAACTACCAAAAGTGTGTCGATAATTTCAGGAAATAAACTGAACGACTAGAGAAGAAAAACGAAAAATGTTTGCGTTTCATGCTTGATTGTTAATTTCATTGGAATCATCATGGAGTTGCGAGTCGTTTTTTTTTATGTGGCATATCTATAGGTACCTACGGTATTCTGCGCTGTAGTTGCATAACCATTACGTTTATGTGTAAGCGCACAAAGTCTAACACACTTCGGTATTAACGCGACACGGTTAATCAAATGTTAAAATTTCGCCTCCCCCCCCCCCCCCCCCACCCTTCCACCCCCTTCCAAACATACCATTGTGTATCTTTGAAACTCCTTGACGCTCGATACTTTCGACGAAAACGTTTAATTTCATTCGCGAAGCCGCAAATATCTCAATTTCCTCGACGACGCAATGTTAAACAACCCAGAAACATCGTTACCAAGTTTGCAGAATCAATCTGTTCGACATCGAACATTTATTAATAATGGTTATGGCATCTGAAAACGTGTATTGAATCCATAAACGGTGCAGTTCATAAAATAAGTGAAATATACCGCTGTAGATAGGCTTTGATTCAATTCAACAGGTTTAGACCGGTACTACAAAAAGCAGCGGATGTGTCGAGCTGGTCAGGAACACGTAGCATCGTATAGCTAGCTGCTTGACCAAGCCAATGACCAAGCAAGTTACCCGTGTGCCCGAGCCGGTGCCGGTGCCGGTGCTGGTAACACGCATTTAATGAAGGGTTGCACGTGCTGACTTCAACAATATTTCATCAGGAGCGACTACTAGCACGTCGGATCTCTGTCATTCGCTGTGCGAAACGATGAGTGGTAATTGTGACTGCAGTATTGCAAAGCTGCCTGCTACATGCGGTACAGGCCGACTTTATTTTAAACACAATCTAGCTTTTATAGAATTCTGCAGTTTTCCTCAGGACTGATTTTGGTACAGAGCTAATCTTCTGGACGCATCGCTGCTTTGCTGCGTATAACATGATATCTTATTTAGAATTTGAGTAGGTTAAGATGCATTGTCTATTTTAGGCTTTTGTGGACCTGATTCTCCACCTTTTCGCAACCAAATTGTTGTGCATTGCTGTGGTCGCTCGTATGCATGCAGTGGATCTGTCGCATGGAGATGCTAATATCTTAGAGACTGGTGGTCAGAAAAGAAAGACAAGACCAGTTTGCGAAGATTTAGAGCGTCGATCCCATCTAGCGAGGTACACCCCATTAATATTCAGTGGAAATATAAAATGCTAAACGACTGATTGGAATCGCGGCCAAATGGCTTCGTCGCTCTCTGGTCGGTAGATCGAGCTGTGCCTCTACTCCACGGAGAATACAGCAGCAGATGGCATTTCGTGAAAAATATAATTGAGCTAGCGGTGAGCGAAGCGAAAGAATCCGATCGTAATTAAAGTTTAATGGCGATTTGATTTTCAATCAGTTGTCAAGAAAGGGACGAAGAAAAATTCAGTGTTGCCATCGATGATTTTTTTGCACGTCCAATTGAAATGAAAAATGTTTATTATTTCGATTTGGGATTTGAAAAATGCATGAGGTTGCTCTTGATCAAATTTTATGTGAGTATGTCCGTTTCGTGGCGTCAACCTAGCCGTCAGTCTGGCACAGATTTATTCTTTAGAAAAGAACAAAAAAAAGGTTGGATGAGGTTCTCGTTTACCAACTATTTTACATGCACTCGAAGAGAGTCATGAAAATTATGTGAAGCTCACCCTTCATTTCCTCCGTGCAGCAATGGCGCACAGAAACAAGATTTTAATTTTAATTGGTTTGTCTCTCATTTAAGTAAGTTTAATTGTCTCAAAAGAAATAATTGAGCGCTATCTTTGTCATCTTTTTGATTTTAAACTGTGTATTCCGCCCGTGTTTCCCCTCGCTGCCGCCCCCCTGCCGCCCCCGACCGCTAACCACCACCGCCCCACCGCCGCCACACGTTCTCATAGCCTTTCAGGGCTTCCTTTGAGCACCGCTTTTGACGTTTCAATTAAGATGAAAATCTCTCGCCATGTTATGAAGTGACGAAGTGCCATTGAAATGGGGCGCGATAATGCATTGTTTTACCCGCTACAACCAGGGTCCATGGAGGGAGAGGAGGGTGGCAGCAGTCGGCGCCCGTCCCAAGCATTTTAGAACAATTGTCAGCAAAACGCACTTGACATTATCATGCTAAATTGCACCAATTGATTGGATGAAATAAATACTTTGTGCTCAGGGTGTACAGCTCCATTGTCTTAACAAGTACGCAGTATCATCAAGCGAAAAGTCAACGAACGGTTAACAGTGCGGTGGGAACAATTAAAATTTACCCAAGCTGTATAGGGTATTTTTTTAAACTCACATTTTCGCCTCCGAAAGTTATTGACTTTTCATTTATGGCTGCGAGTTTAAGGATCAAGTACCGACGAGTGAACAATAAATAGATTTATTTGTTAGTTAAAAAGATCCTCCCTGCCACCCTCTTTGTCTCTTGGAATAAATTACCAGCCCTCGATTTTCAGATTTCAGCCCGATGGTATATCTTGTCGCAAATATAATTGAACGGGAATCTGATGGCACATTTTCCGCACGAAAGACTGACATAATGTGGTTTACCAAACTTAATCAAAACTTGACGATATGCTGTTTGCTAACACTTTGATGAGTTTTGCCTCTAATAAAATAGTACTACTAGATACAGCGAATTACTCGCCTACTTGAGCTAGCCCTTTAGGCATCGTGCATGGTGTTTCAATGTTATTATTTCAGGAAAACAACTTCTACAGGATTCACTTTTTTATTTACGACACGGGGAAGTTTACGCGAGCTATATATCAAATTTGATCGTCTGATGGTTGGTAGAACAATACCCACAAAGTTCCACGACAACGACGAAGATTAATATTTGCATGTGTACCTGGGAGAGACGAAAATAGATTCGGCAAGACTGCTTGACTTTGGGAGGACTGCATTTTCTTTTGGCTAGAGATAGTTAGTTGCGATAAAAATATAAAAATATTTGATAATTGGGAACACTATTACCTTCTCGAAAACTCCTTGCAGATCCGTCATTCTCATCAAATACTCTTAAATATTATGTGACCAGGTAGCTCAATGGGTTAGAGCAACAACATGGTAAGCGGTGATCAAATCCCCGTGTTAATTTTTAAGAGGTGTTTCCAATAATTAAATACCCGTTATACCTTCGTTTTAAGCATAAATGTTACAACTTTAAAAAGGTATTTACAGCACATTTTGGATGACCAAAAATGATCTCAATACGATACAATGTCGGGGTTGTTTTTGGCGTGCTTGTGCTGTATTTGGCAGTCCGTTCTTCCCAAAAGCAACGGATTAATATGGTTTGATTACGCCCTGCGAGAGGTTTATGAGAGTAATACACATGCATGACATATGTTCAAGCATAATCACCAGGTTTACAGTGGACACAACATCCTATTGAATAATGGCAAATACATCGTAATCAAATATAGATTATTTCTTGATGAGATTGGTGGACCATGAAATTTGATGTTTAATTAACTCATTAATTTGATTTATATGGATTTACGAACATGTTCAATCATTTCTATATCCCTTTATTTTACGTAATATTATTAGGGTAGTAAAACCTTTAATCCACACACTTTATTAAGTGCGTACCACCATTGCGTTCGGTGCGATATGGTCTGCAATCAGAAAGGTATGGTAAATTTCTTGTGCGCATGAGAATGACCGTAATTAAAAACTGTAGCATTTTCCGCTCTTAGCTTTACGTGACTTTGCAAGACCGTCTCTCTGCAGCGTTGTGAGGCAGATATCCGCCGTTACCCTCAGGAAGAACTTAAAATTTAACGTACTGCGTGGAACGCATCTTGTTGCTGAATATTTTTCGTGCGTGAAGAGCGTGAACTGTTTGACTGTTCAATTTTCAATGTTCAAACTGATTGAAAATTCAGTCTGAAATTGATTTCGCGAGAAATTCTCGTCTGCACTCTCGTTAATGTCAACCAACATTCAAGTGCGTTAAGATCACGGAGGATTTTAATGGTGATTAGAAAACATAAATGGAACCAGTTTTACGGAAAGGTCACAAATCCACAAGTTTCCTAATTATAGGCTTTAACTTGGAGTCTAAGATGCATTATGAATGCCCCATCACGAGCGAACAATTAGTGTAATGCTCGCTAAGTTTTAGCTCAAACAGAGGCACTCTGTGCGGCAAAACTCGAAATGCTGCCGTTGTCGAGTTATTTTCTTAAAACACTGTCGCCGTGACTTATCGTGTATGGAGAATGAGACAAGTTTTTAAAGCGTACTGCTGAATTATTCATTTCTTGGTGGTTGCAGTATTTTTGCAGTATGTCCGTGAAATACGAACCGTTTCGCTAAGAGACGAGTAAGTTATCCACGGTTGGGAATTTCTCCGAAAGTTTCAGTTCCAAATTCAAATCTACTCGCAAAATCCTTGTTTTCGCTTGTGCAAGCATTGCACTATAAAATTGTACTTGTGTCCTCCCTAACCGAATTTACCGATTGAAATTTACAATTTTTCTTTCTCAAAACACTAAACAACGTTTTGGGAAAGCGCTGAACAGAAAGAATCTCCTCAAGGCTGGGAAATGTCAGAGGAAGTTGGTGTTTAGAAGACGCGAGGAAATAAAAACTGAAGGTTCAGGCCGATTTTTTCCGAAACGGTTCAGAGAGCATCAATTTATGATAACCTGATTACTATGAAGTAGCTGTGAAAATGGATTTTCAAGGTGCCAGTAAAATTTAAAATATTGCCACTCGACACGCCGCTCGCGTATTCGGTATTCTATCAATTTCCCTAAAAGTGAATTAACATTCGACTGCACGTTGAATATGAAATGATGTTTCTGAAACATATTTGGGCATGTCATGGTAAGATAAGATATTGGCAACAATATAGTCCTAGCCCTCAGGGGTCTCCTTTTCCTTGGCTGGTAAACCTGATGAAATCCGTAAGGAATTAGGCCTCCGGACGTCCGACACTGAGCGCTGCTAAGGGTCCCAGTGATAATACACCGGAAGTGTGGTTGACAGCAGGAAACGTGACGTATCTGCACCCTCCGTTCGCTGCTTGAATTACTCGACCGTAAAAAGTTCTGATTCACCAATTTTCCATAAAATGTATACACAAATTCGTATTGATCATGCAAGTATGGGCGAATGTGTTTTTTTTTCTCAAAGGAAATTGCTTTTCGAGCTAGAATTGCAACAGCTAATTTGGTTGCAGCAATAAACTTGCGCATGTGATCGAGAATAGCATCTACGAGGATGAGCATTTTTGGTTTACTCTTTTGAATGACAATCCAGATGGAATTGGAAACTACTAAATAAACTGTAGGTATGTCGTCGTGGATCTGTACATATGTGTACATGTTGTCCCTTAAGCCGATGATTGATTTGTGGTGTTTAAAGACGCGCTGTTTTGACAACTGGCCCTGCGGCATTGGTCTAATGACGTCGGTGAATGAGAGGATGATGATGAGGATGATAATGAACTTAACCTAGTTTAAAAGGGAAGAGCGGAAACCCGGTGCCGGCATGTAGCCTACTCTTGTCGAAGAGCACCTAGGGGACCACCGGCTTAAATACCCTTCCGAAGGACGGTACAACTCGAACAACAGGATTCCTCCACATATCCATCTCGTCGAGAGGTTGATTGGCAAGGCGAATGAAGTTGCTATACTAACTTTCATCCCTCCAACCTCTCTCCCGAACAGGACTGGTCATATGTATGATGGTCACCCATCCAATACCTGACTCAGCGCAGTACTTCTTAACTTCAGTGCTCTCACGAGAACCGGTGTTTTCAAGACGCTAAACCGTTCGGTCACTTTAGCCCCTCTCGGCATCTATGTATTTGATCTAGTTCACTATTCGCGCTCCACCTTTTCGACACGATTGATTATTAGCTACTACATAAAATAGATTTTGCTAATTTTTACCATGCAGCGCACGATATACCGCAAAGTACACAGCGATCTCAAGAACTAATTGAAAAACTTTCTTACCAACAAACAATGTTTGCGTTCGTCTATCCAGCATTAAGTTACGCTAGCCAATTACTTTGTTAGCTTGATTATTCATATTATTATAAAGTTTCAAGTAATTATTTGTCTGACGTGCTTGGCCCACATCCTAGACCCCCTAATTAGGTCATCCAGACCTGCAAGGTCCCATGGAGCACAAATACACGTGCTTCCATTTTTCTCCAATCCGCGGGGCAGGCTCTGTCTGATGACATACGTATAACTGACACGCTCATTAAGCTCTTACAATTAATTACCCACTCATGTATTTTCCCATGGTGATCAGTGTCAATAATTTTCAATTCCATATCAATTTATTCCTCGGTTTTTTTTTCATTATGCAAGTTTTGGTATTGATAGAATTTTAAAACGTTCATTTTATGAATACACAGAATTCATGTGTAGTGGACACTTCTGAATTTTTTTTCATTCAAGAGTTTATTCAATAATTGCCATAGGAAACAAATCAGAACACTATTCGTGATTGTAAGGCCTGCCTTCATCAGATCAAACGGATAAAATATCAAAATTGTATCAATACATTAACAATATATCCTCTCAAGTTTGGTAAATTATTTTCCAAACAATGGACAATTGATCTGGCAGTCATATTAATAGCAATCTCACCTGTAATCTTTCAAGCGCGCATTATCCTGTTCAGCATTGTTCTCTCATAGTAAATTGTTTATTGTGATTATCAGCACAAGCAAGCCCCGGAGTGGCTGAGTACGGCATGTCTGTACGGCTTATAAGTGTCCGTTCCGTACGGGCGTCACCCCAGGCGTGACAATTCACAGTGGCTTAACCTCTAAGGCTTAACTCTTCGGTGGCTCCCTAGGCCTCCGACCACTGCAGACTCCTGCTGGACCAGGTGACTTGTTTATTAGAGTAGGCGGATGGCGGGAGCCGTGACCCATTCTCCAGGGACATGTCTATCTATAGTCACCGAAAATAAATTGCAGTTGGAGCTAGTTTTCCCACAAGCCTGATGCGATGCCTGTATATTAGGGCCGCGGGCTGCCGAGCGTGGGGGTTCACCCTCATCGTCCTCACGCGCCACGCAGTGACCAGTGTCCACTTTTCCAGTCTCCGCTTTTCCGAGGGTCACGAGGCACGGCTTTCTTGGCGGCACGTAATGTAATTGAGTCGATGAACGCTGACCGAGGGAAAGGCAAGGCGCAAGTTTTCCGGAAAGTGGCAATCGAGAAAGTGGAAACGAAGAGGAGAGTGCGCGAGAATTATTTTAGAATCAAGGATCATCGTCGTGGATTCGATGCTAATTGGATATAATATCTCGAACTTCGATAAAACTTTTTTAATTTTTAAACTGAGCAGCAAATAGATCGGGAAACGATGAGTATAAACGATATAAGAGGAGTTGCTGTTATTCCGTGTCCAAAAAGTTTGGAATCTTTTTGTAATTTTCTTTGAAAGTTTCCGGCTCCCTCACCGCGCGGGGGGTTAGGGTCTGCATGGGCCGGTCGGCGCTCGACATTCTGAACATTTTCCATCTCACTCTCGTCTACACGTTGTTTCCCATCTTTATCCGTTGTTCTCCGTTGCTCGACGGAGCTATTGATTAAATCGAATTCGAACACCGTGCGCTCTTTGCAATCCATCCCAGTTCGGGCTGCTAAATATTTCAGCTCCACTGCTGCTAATCGGTTTGCGCGGAACGCTTGCACACGGCCATGCTGCTCTGGCAATTGCTGCGGTACAGCTCTGTGTTCATATTTTACCACCGTTTTAATAACCCTTGGCAATTCGTTTTCCAGTTCAAAACCTTACATCTAAATGTGTTCTCACTCGACATCACAAAATTCATTGTCTTTGGCCAGCCTTAGTCACACGCTACAAGCGCTCAGAGCGGCAAATGAATTATTGAATCATTACAGCGCAACTTGAAACCCGCACGGAATACCCACAGCCCACCAAAAGCGGTGGGCTGAAGCACCTCTTCGTATGGAAGCATCTTTCACGCAACTCCTTTACAGTTTACGCTAGATAAATTTGCTTACCTTGGCTCAGTTGCGCTATGTCCTGAAAGTTTTGCCAATTCCTCGCTGACGAAGCGGGTCTCTGCAACCTCGCCTGCACGGACCCGGTGCTGGTGCCGGTGAGGTAGTCAGGTGAACTGGAAACTGTGTGCAAGTATTCCTCCATACTCGAAGGGTCTGGGCGACGAGGCTTACACTTTATTGGACGGGAATGCTGGTAATAAATGATGATGAATTGTGGTGGCTGCTCTGCGTATATCTTAGCCTCCTTCATTCTTTCCAGCTCTCTCGCTCTCCCGGGCTCTCCCATATCCCCGTCTGAGTGGGGAACACGCTTCCATCTTTCTCACATATTATATACGTGACAGTCATCCTTATTTAAAACTGAAGGAAAAGTTCAAGAGTGCTTTGCCATAACTTCCATGCTAATATTCTTATTCAAGCAAGGAAGGCGGTTACCAGGCATAAAGCGAACGAGCGATCTACCAACTTCATGTATAATAATAATACCAAGGCGCTTCCATTTTGTAACTTTTGCCTGTTTATGCAAGCATTTTTTAGCGTGTTTTGAGCTGTTTTCATTCCTTTTACTGTTGACCAGGCACAATTTCGGATATACTCCTCCTTTTAAAGGAGTCTTGGCTCTCAGAGATGAAAATGTAAAGTCATAAAACGGATAGCATCCCTAGCTGTAGCTGAATTTATTTTCAGGTTTCAAGCTTCTTGTTAATTTTCAGTCTGAGGTAATTGAAAGTTTGACCAATCTCGAATGAACATCGCGTAGGTGCAGAGAGTGGAGCTATACAGCTAGCGATTACATGAAAAGTATACTGTGCCGTTAGCGCAGCCTCCAAAGCGTGTCTAATTAAACGCAAGACGGCGGATATAAGATTGTTGAGTGGCGAGATGAAGCGGCCATCATCTGTATTCCGTGTACCAGCGCTAGTGTAGCCAATAATCTTGACAAGAGAACTCCATTTGTCTCCACTCAACTTCTGCAGGCTGCAAGAAGCCATCCACCCACTTTCCTCATTTCCTCTGCGGCGGCGTCTTCATCGCAAGCGGCCTCCCCTCCCCTGTTTTTCTGACAAACAGCCGGTCGGTGCCCCTGCCAACGCAGCATCCCGCAACGCATATTGGCACCCACAGCTGATGAGCTACTTTGTTGGCATTTTCAGACCGTGTAATTTGCAGGCGATAGGAAACGCTTTCGGTAATAATATCTATCGAGTTTTTTCCGATAGCTGTTCGCACTCGTGTGATTCAACGAAGTGTAAATTTTGACTCGCCGCTTTGCAGTGCGAGTCGTGTTCAAATGGGTTGGTTTGTTGGAAATCTGAAAGCTTGACAGTCATAACATTTTGTGTGTTGCTGCGGGCGAAACAAGCAAACAGTTTGTGTTTTTTTATTCATAAGTCGAGCTTTGCACCAGCTTGCAGTGTTATCCTCGCCGAAATAAAGCATTCGCAGGGTGGGGTTTTTTTTTTCTCTCGTTTTTTCCCCCCCAGTTTTATTTAGTAAACCTCTTCTAAAGTAATGTGGTTAGAGAAACGAATTATTGTTGTAGTATTAAGCAGGTGAAATGAATGGATCCACCCTCCTAGTCGTTCCATTTAGCATTATCAGCTTAATTAGAAAAATCGCTCGTGGTTTCACCCTAGTTCACTTACTTTCTGGAAAGTAACTATAACAGACAGCTATCTTCTCTCTGTATTCTTAAATCTTTGCCAGGAGTTTCGCCGTCCATTAGTTCGGCCTCACTCATTTCCCTCGAGGGTGAAAGCTATGGGAGCTCTAGTATGCGATAACCGTCAATTCAAAAAAACCCACGATTTCTGGAGAATAAATCCATAAGCTTAGAGAAATGTATTTCATTGAGAATACTTCAACGGTGATAATTACCAATAAGGAATAAAGGTTCGATACACAAAACTTTGTCAAACTTGCCGTTTATTTCCTTCTCATACGAAATGGAGCGTTGGAACTTTGCTTCCCAAGCTTCTCTGCTTATCTCTGAGCGCCGAGTTGCTCTCCTCTTTAATCTGTTAGTCTCAGAAGCGTTATCTACTTCACTCCCAAAGAAATATAAGCCCTTAGACACTACATCGCAGCCCGTATTCCTTATTTCTATAATACTCTCATGCTAAAGCAAAATTGAGCATTATGGTTCGTGCTGGAAGTTGCTTCAGACCTTGCACTGCTCGAGCACTAGCCTCATTTCCTTTTTTGCACTTCCGTTTTCACCACACAATAATACCATGCACACTGCGTTAATGCCCCAAAGTACATGTTTTATAAAATATCCTTATCAACCGGCTATAATCTCCAGTAAGTCCTGCGAAAACTTTGCACTCGCAGCTGATATTCTTCGTCCTGCACATTGCCGATTTTGAGGCCGGCTAGCGCGTACGCTTTGCGGGTAGCGAGAGGCCAAAAGATACCGTCGAGCGACCCAGCGGCGCTTATCTTGGCGGCGTCATAAGACCGCCGCATTCCGTGACGTCACGATTTTCCGAAGCCAGACAACCAACTTGAGATAGTCGGAGGGAAATGAAAAACCTGTGTCGCCTGGGAAATGGGTTTCCCGGATCACGAGGTGTAAATGAGGTGATATATTATCTCGCGTCGCGCGCGGCCTTTATCTCAAGGAGTCGATCTCTTCTCGAATTGCTGCCACCGCGCGCGCGCGGCTCGGATTATTACAGTCGAGAATCTTAGAGTTTCTACACATTCAACTATATGTTTTGACATTTTGCGACATGAAAGTCGAGAACTTTCGTTTAGGTTGGAAGTTTTCGGAAAGTTTTCGACTTATCTGAAAGCAAGCTAACATATTATTGAACACAAACAAATTAACTTTTGGGTAAGCGAAAGAGCAGATTGGTACACACACAACTCATTAGATAGTTTATCCTCCTTTGCAGAAGTAGCTTGTCCAAGCATGAACCATTAATTGCCCATTTCCCAGGATACATTTCTTATTTGCCTTATCGAACCGAACAACTTTCTTTCGCTAAGCTGCCTATCCATCTCCAAATCGTATAAATATATGTACTTTTCAATGTTCAATAGTTTGGTTGTAGTCGAGAGTTTTCCACCAATGGAAAAGCTAACAAAAGCCTTGTTTTGCTTTCAAACTTCAGTCAGTGCAATGGCAAGCTCTCTACCATGCTCAGAACATCGCAGAAGGATACTTTCGGCGAAGATTTATCTTATTTATACTATAGCATTGCTACTTTGATGATAACGATGCACTTTTCTGTATTCGTAATGGCAAACTCACTGATGCATACGATTCTCTTGCCAAAAAAATGATGACTAGACGTAATATAGTCTGACAAGGTAGACGACGATAAATGTCAAGGTAGAGAGAATTCTCAATCATTACAGCCAGTGAAACCACAGTGGAACCTTTATCTACGTTTCCCTTTTATATTAGTCACCAGACAGGAACAGTTTTCATAACTGAGAATGAAAGTAAGTTTCATTCCAGGCTTTCTTAAAATATAATTCTTCCAAATAGGGTTGCAATATCATGAAAATATAAGACTACGAGACTAGGTTCTAAAGGACATGCAAAGAAAGCGAGGATCAAACGCAATGCAGAAACTACACAAAAGTTAGAAGCAAGGCAAGACTATTTTTTCCACCCCAAATGTGTTCGCAATAAAAAGAAATA
The DNA here is from genome assembly GCA_947568835.1 of Protonemura montana. NCBI lineage: Eukaryota > Metazoa > Arthropoda > Insecta > Plecoptera > Nemouridae > Protonemura > Protonemura montana. Next base: position 25,823,195 of record OX387602.1, on the reverse strand, counting down.
AAATAGAGCATGCGCTTTAACGGTTTGTTCAATTAATAAGCATGGTCTGTCATGTGTCCCACAGCTATTGTTACTTTTTATTTGCACATGAGGCGACGCCGTCCTATGTCCTCGGATCTCTGAAACAATGGACATCCCTGCTAGATTAAAAATGTGCATGTAATATGCTTCATCCCGTAGCGGGCGACGGCACATGCTTGCCGTCCGTCCACTCTGATTTCACAATCGCCTACCCTAGCCTACCAATATCATCCGTTTTGCACCCCAATCCTTTTGCACGACCCCCCCCCCCCCCCCCCCCCCTCCACAAGCCGTCAGAACGCTAACGGCTTCAGTCTGTGAGCTCTACGAAATAAAAACACAAGGACATTTTATTTTATTAACTTATTCTGCCCTGCCTTCTCTTTTTTTCACGATTACCACATTGTTTTTTTTAGGTTGTAGAAATAAATTGCATTGTATTGACTTTAATGGCGATGGATATTAAATTCAGAAGCCTCTAGCTTCGAATCAAATTGAACTAATATTATTAATTTAGCAGCGGTGGATTTCCTACAATAAAAAGTATTTCTATTGGAATAGACGAGGATTCGTATTGATAATCAAAGGATTTGCTCGCATTTCAGCGTTGCTATCGGTTGGTTTTGAAATCCGAGCTATCAAAAGCAAAACGCACAGAGAAAGCGCGTGTGCATGTCCTGACCCACGCACACGTTATAGGTTTTACTCTGTAGCAGCCTTTTAATGAAGATTCGGATAATGAATTTTGCGCCCGAAAATAGTTTCAGCTTTACCCATGGGCGCAGCTGATGGGGGAAAGTATGCAATTGGCTAAAAGTATTTTAAAACCCTGTTTATTTTTATTTATTTTTTTCGGTGCGTTGTGTTACTGTCACTTTGCACTTTTACCCCATTCTTTTTGTGCAAATTTACAAGCTGCGTGTGGCAAAGAAATGTGAGTTTCCATATAAGCATCGAAATATGCATGCGATTACTGCAATGCTAAAACACAGAACACCGAAGCGGTAGGGAGAGCAAAGAAATTGCATGGCTTTCAAGTTGGTAGGAAGATAATTCCATCCCATTTTTTTGAGTTTTGAACGTAAGGCTAGATGGTCTCTTTTCTCTGAAATCTGACTCAACAGATATTCTTTAGGATTTCACATGAATTTTCATACAATACGTAACATTTTTGCTATATACTCATGGGAGTGGACGTAAAAAGCGACTTTAAAGTGAAATAAATAGTAAAATTAACTGATCTAGGTAACACATAAATTTGATCAATCTTGCATCCTCCTCCATCTATCATGACAACAGCAATGCAGTGCTCTTTTGTCACATATTTTTAGATAATGTATGTGTTTTTGTTGTTTTTCTTCACCATTGCGTCAAGCCCTGCCAAGTATTTCAATTGCCCGTCGTTATTTCGTCGGTAGTTTGCATTACAGGCACTGTCAACAAATTATTCGGGGTTTTAAGCAAATACTTTATTTATAACGTGGCTCTCTCGACCGTTGATTCAGGACAAATGTCACTGTTTAAACATTAAACCCAAGTGTGACGCGGTAAATGATGTCATTAGTTAAATACACTACCGAAATTGCTTGCTATTGCCAAAGCAATCACGGATCAAACGTTATAAATACACAGCACTCGTTTTTTTTTTTTTAAGGTTTTACAGTCTTCAATTTTGATTTCGGGTAAATATCCTAATATCGTTCAACTCATTCGCTGTCATTTTAATTACTTTCGAATTGATGTGATAGGTAATAAAATACTTTTTCCGGCTTGCCCTTTGTGTGGGCCAATGCCTGTGAGTGGACCCCTCGGGCGAAAGTAGCTTGTCCGCGCTCGCCGGTATCTACCACGGCGTTTGTATTATGGTGTGTACGGTCCTCTCCTCACACGGAGACATGCATAAAATAAAGGCACTGCAACGATATCCTGTGGTTTATGCGAGACCTTCTGAAATGGCAACCAAACCAGCATTGCGATCGTTTTTACCCGACTAACTGGCATTGTTACATTATTTATCCTTCAATTTGGCCAGTAATTTACACGTTCGTAAACTAAACGCAGCGCGCGAGCTTTTATCTCCATGAAGGTGGAATTACAAACTAGCGCTTCAATCATTCGGTTCGCGTCGGATAATTAGCTGGTAATTGTGATTGGATGAAACAAACACGTTGCAATTCATGGGCTGACTTTCGAGCGATACACGTCGGTGGATGTCGTGGAGTTTTATTGTTTTATTTGTTCCCGAGGACGTAAAGCGAACGCTCCTGTATCGTCGTTCTTTTTCGCTCGCGCCAGAGAATTAGTTTCATTTGGCGTTGGTTTAGACGGTTTCTCGGCTCGTGAAAAACTCATGGAAAGTGTGTTCTTATTTTTTGTTCATTACGATGGTTGTATGTGAAATGCAAATTCGTGTTTCTGAATTCTGGTGCCAACGTTGGTGTGTGGATTTCCCCCCGCCGAGAACCATTTCGATATTATTATTTTTAGCAAACAGCTGTGCGGCTAACACTGGGCTACATCGTGGCTTTTGTTGAATTTTACTGTCTGTCTTCTGGTCATACCTGATCGCAAATCTTGCTGCAATTTGAGATGTCAGTCGATCACATTTAAATCAATCGTGATTGGCTGACCTGATTCGAAGAAAAAAAAGCTGCAGAACCACTTTATTCGTAACGACTCACGATGAGTGATAATTTTTTAAATCTTTGCTAATTTTTTTTCTGAAACCAACCGCACGATCAAAGCCCGAGAAGTGCATATTAATGCAAGCAGATGTTTCATTATTGCCAACATGGCAACGCAGCCTGCATGTATTCGCAAACGCCGGTCCTTTGTGCAGTTGAACTTGAAGTTGTTTGATCTAAGATGCCCTTGATGCGCAGCACACGGGAGGCTGCGCGAGGCACCACACGCCGGCCTGCGCTTGTGGACCGAAAATTGCAGGCCACCAAACGACGACGACAAAACCAATCAAAAGTCGTGGCACACGATCAAGTTTGCAGGCCGCGATCGCTTCACAGTGAATGCACTTTTTTCTTGAGACCTCTGCGGGCACAAAACACAATCAAATCAAACAATTCTACATAAATATTTTGTAAATTTTACAAAAATTTTCACACGTTTCAATTTGATTACAAACATGATTGCTGCTAGCAAATTTGGGCATCGACTGAGTCACGGCTGGTATATTTCCATTCGTAGATCACAATACGATGGACTGCAGAAGGTCACCAGGTAGTTATACCTTGATATCTTTGTATGCGTTATAGCTACAGAAGATACTGCATCATGATGTTGCTGTAAGAGCTGGTGAATTAAAATTAATATGGCCATTAGATGACCAAGGCCCATGCCATTGTTTGGGCGTTGCATTTTGCACGTGGAGTGCGGAGAGGACTTGCATTCTTTTCGGTGGTAGGCACACCATTGTAGGTAGAGGACATCCTTGCTGGAAACGACGCGAACATCCGAGAGCTCTGGCGCAGCATAACTTGTCATTTACCTCCAAGCCTGTCATTACTATGGCAAGTGTTCCAACTTCTTCGTTTTATTAACAGAAGAAAATTACCCAAGACCATGACTATATCTTTCAGTTATTCTTTCCCATTTTGAGGGTAACTGTTCTTTATATTTACGTTTATTAGCAGAATGCATAGAGCCTAATAAGCACTTATGTATAATTACACACTTAACGTCCGACCGCACCCGAACCTTATGGCTTGTTAGGTAATTAGAGTTTGCATGAAGCCGAAGCCAACCACCTCTGCCACTGCCGCCTTGGCTTGGTATCGACCGTGCCGATGGAGCCGCCGCCGCTCGAATTCATTTGATCAGCACGGTTAGTTCGGCGGTAAATCATGTAATCGCACTCCGCCACCGCCACCTCCACCGCCTCCGAACGGGGGTGGCGGTGGCGATCTTGCGAGTACCACACTTTGCGGCGTTACCGCGCCACACTTGCCCTCAATCGCCGAATCCGATTCAAATCGAACGACTCTCAAAACGTCTGCCTTTCAAAATGACCGCTGCCCATTACCGTTAAGCAAACGTTGCCTCCTGCAAACACTCCCGTTGATTTGGAAATATGTTAAAACTCAGCTTTGTCGTTTTAGCGAGACTTTGATCCTTCCCTCCTGCGACTTTTTCTACTTCCCAGCTTTATCTGGCTTGATCCTGAAAGTCTCATCTTCAGTAATCCTCAATCATTATGAACTTCGCTGTGTACTAATGGATTAACGACGCAAGCGAGGACTATGCGCCTCCTGCCCCGCGTCCTTACAAGGGTTGCCGATTGTGCGGGGGTGGCACGGGTGGCTCCGGGGGTGGTATAGGGAATGTGATGAGCTGCAATTAAATTCACGGAGAAACTAAATTTTCGGCTCATTGCTACCAACAGTCAAACAAGGCATACTAATCCGTTTTATTTCTTTGTTACGTTGCACGGTTGGCATTCTGGGCGCAGCGAATGTTATCTCTGTATACCGAACAATGGCGAACTAATTGCATGGTGTAACAGAGTTTTGGTATAACGGGCAAAAGCTCGAGCTAGCTCGCTCTGCACAATTCTACTTTTTCTCTCTGCGACTTGAAATTGAGAGCTTAGATACCTATATATTTTCGAACTTTTGCCGTATCTTTTTATGCAATTCTCTCCGCGCTATTCAAATAACGTATTTTATCGGTCGATTGATCAATTATTTAAATTGGCGAACAAACTCAATGTGTGTCTTCGTATCAAGCATAATCTTCCATTTGTACCACTATGTGCTTTTATTCTGAACGCTCTTGGAGATCTTCGGTATGAGCTTGGTACATTTGCAACAAAAAAAACTGTCAACAGGGCATGTCAAGTAACTAACGCCATCTTCCATTTCTCTGTTATAGGTAAGACGAAAATCCTCCGACGGTCGCGTATTTGATTTGTGCTCTTGTCGTGAATGGGCGACCACAGATCGTAAGCCTGTGGCCCCGAGGCAAGGACGACTCCGTTAGGGGGGGTGAGTTTCTAAGCCAGACTCTGCCCGTGGTCGCAAAGAGGGGTGCTCTCGCGTCGCGGCGCTCGACGCCAGACGACGGCGCTCACAAACAACGCTACCCACGATGCACGATACTGCACTACATTCAAATTCCTGATAGCTTTTTTCAAGCGTGAAACATTTCTATTTGCCAAAGTGGCACCTCCACAAAGCTGCGTTTTTCAGCTTTAAACTTGGCACTTCCACCGAAGTAGACTGAAGCGGCGATTTTGTTTGCAGTCACTTTTAAGGTAATCCCACATTTTTCATCAAGCGGAAAAACCAACAACTTTTTGCATTTCCCGCAACGTACATACGTACCCACCCCATGGCACGGCAAATCGGCAAATGCTTTGGCTCAGGATGTTTTTGTGTATATCCGTGGCTGTGGTGGTGTATACTCAGGGTCCTTTGTGCGACCGACTCTATGGATTTTTAAAGCTGCCTCGTGTCGTCGCTGCTCATGTTTGTTTTCTCTGTCACGACAATCTGACCGACTTTGTGCGAAATAAAGACAGATACTATAAAGCGATTTCATATGGCCGAAAATATATACGTTGTCCACTTCTAACCAATGGAATACCGAAAGTGTATTTGAACTGTGTCCCTGAAAGGTATTTGATTCGTGTGATCAACAGCTATATTATATTCTGCCCAGATTTGAAGAAAACACATTTTTTTCTTTCGATTTAAGATGTTTCGGAACTCTATTTTGTTACTGATATCATGCAAATAGTTTACATTTTGTAAATATTTGTGCTGCACTTCAATTATTAGACTTGAGATATTTAAAAATGAAGCTGTCTCAATTAGTTTAGCTTCTCCAGGACAGCAAGGAACTATTTCTGCTTGTACAAAATACTAAAAATCGGTGGTGGTGCATTGAGCTCTTATCGGCTACCGATGATCTGGCTATACACGTGGTGCATTTCCTTACACACCCTGGTACGGAAATGCACTTATGCATTCCGAGATTACCCACGTATTATCAGAGGCATTACAAAATGTCAGCCTTATGCAGCAATATTACTGCACATGCAACTGCAGTGTTCCAGCACGGCAATATTTTACTGACGATAAGAGCTAATTAATGGGCTAGCCAATAATTAAAGCGGAGACTCGTAAATATAGGAGAAATATATTGCAAACGCGTGTTTGGATAAATCACGTACGATGCGAACAACAAACAATCTGGAGTGAAAATGTTGGAACCGAGGAATGAATTGGCTTGCAATTGAATTATATCCCAGGGACTTGCGAACGGACAGCCAGGTATCTATTGAGCAGCCAAATTAATCTCTCTTTATTGAGCCAGTGGTTTATTAATTTCTACTTTGTCTTCCTCACGGGTCACAGTGGAATGCTTCAGGATGACCATAAGTAATTACTATGTGTTTCGGCATACACTGTGCTATATTTCTCAGAAAAATATGGTTAAAGGGGAAAAAAACTTCTCCGGTCAAGTTGTGGGAGATTTAGCTAAATGAGCGTCGATTTATTTTCTGCCAAGAATAACGGGGAAATGTCAATGAATTGAAATGCTATAAAATATCAAACATTTCACTTATCCATAGGACGATATCCCGTATAGTACGTCATAAAAAGGTTCATGTAAGTTCTGATGAGGTTTGGGCGAGTCTTATCGACATCTTCCTGGGCTGCGAGATGGGTGGAGGCGGGGGCCGGGGGCTATAGGTGGGGGTGGGGAGCCCGGTCTGTCGATATGAGGGCGAGTGACCGGTTGTTTGGTCAAGCTATCAGCATTGGTCAGTTGGCATACAATGGCCACCGAAACATGGGCCAGATGTGAAAGAAATAAAAAGGGGGGAAAAGCAAAAATATTATATGTAACGTCTCGGCAAGCGGCTCAAGTTCGGTGCGCACAGCTGTAACACTTGTGGAAGATTTCTAAACAATCTGACTGTTTTATTTTTAGATACCACTGGTGCGATTTCTGTCTTGCGAAAACTGGGAAACATCTTTCGCGAGTACCTTTTTCTTGTAGGTTGACGTGGTAATATTTGGCTAGGTGCTTCAAATAGCCATACAAAGTGTGTCTTGAAACGCCAAGCGAACAGCGGGCTCGTCCGCACCCATGCACCGAGCGCAGAATTCCGTGAAACATGAATTTTTATAGCGCGTTCTCTTCCTTCAGATGAAATCAACATTTTCCTGATCGCGCGCCGCCAATTCCGTCCAATAGCAAAGTTTCCCGCACGAAAAAAAAAAATAGTTGAAGTGAACTCGTTTCTCACCGGCGAGATGTAGGCATACTTTTCTTTTCCCCGGTTACACGTTCAGAATGTGTGATCAGTGTCGCATCCTCGCGCCGTCATTGGTCGGGACGTCCGATTGGACATAGTAATAAACACAAGCGTCGAGGGTTCCCGGCGAGAGACGAAATGGCATGGGTATATAGCCGTGTGGTTTGTGAATTCCGAGCTCGTCTTCTCGGCCGCCGGTTGATGATTGTTGAGGGGGGTTGCTAGAGGGTGGACGTGAAGGAGGTGGTGATGACGACAACTCGGACGCCGAGAAATAATCTAACTTAGCGTCGACGCCGACGCCGAAGCCGACGCCTGCTCCGACGGCGCTAGGCACGTAACATCGCATCTTGCTGATATTAATAAGTCGAACCGTGTCTTCGCCGCGCATCCAGCATCCTAGTAATGGGAAATTGCTCTCAAGATATAGCTGAGAGCCACAGCCACATCACATATTGTCCAATACTTATTCGAGGTATAAACTCGTGGCGTTAAATGTGAGAATAGAAAGACGTGTTCCTATTAACTTTTTCCCCTGTTTGAGCGCTTTCTTCAAATAAATGAGGGTAAAAACTCGACGATCTTTGATTTCGTGCTGGGAAAGAACTCGACGAGGAAAAAAACAACGGCAAACAACGTGATCAGACGATTTAGTTGGAAAACGAATGGACGAAATGGAAGTTATTCGCCTCGACAAGTACCTATACTGCTGAGTGTGGGGGTTTTCTGAGCTTGATATACTAATACAGATGCTCTCTCGAGTCCCTAGTCTAGACTTACCTATAAATTTCATGGCATCGAAGACCTCCAAATAAGAAAATCTTTCTCAGAAAATTGGGAAATCAAAAATATACTGATTAATGAGCTCCCAAATGACCTAAGATTGAATCATATTCCCCGTCGGTATCACCGATATTCTCCAATTCTATTTTCTTACTTTATCGACTCCGGTCGCATCTCTTAGTATTAACCTAATCAATGAGCGTCGAGCAAAAATACCGATATGGCGGCTCGGCAAAAAATCATTCCTCTGGTCTCGTCCCGAGTGACGCGCGTGACATAATTGCAGCGCCGTCCGCGCACCAAGAAATGTATTATTTATGCGGTGTAATTACGCTACATTGCACGTCGCGGCAGTAATGAGAGCGAAAGTCTTCGTAGAGGGGGCACTTTCGCGGTCAGGGCAACGCCGGAGTGCAGTTACGGCGAGTGCAGTGGCACGGGCCGGGTGAGGTGGACGATGCCGGCCAACGAGGCCTCGGCGCCCGAGACTAGCCGGCGATAGGCAGCGCACTTAGAAGGGGAAACGCGCGACCTGCGGCCTACAATCTTCAAGTGATTGAGATTTCAGGAAGATAACCGCACTGGCATTACTTTTGATATTCCGATCCTCGTAGTTTATTCACCTTTGATGCACTGTTTGTTTAGGAATTTTACCATAATTTCAGTTGTTTTTCATACGAGTGTGCCTGATGGCACCTTATGAGAATTTTCGCTGCCTTCATTTGTGTACCAACTCAGAGTGAATGCTAGTAAAATTATTTTTTGAAACATTTTACAGAGACTGGAGCGTGATACCATTTTATAATGAGCTCTGGATCGCAGTAATCAAAGCTAGTACGTGGAAAAATCGAAATGATTGTGTTTTCCCAAAGGCATGACATTCAATTCTACCTTTATCCAGATCGGTAAACAAAAATACTGATCCGATTATCTTAAACCAATCAATAGCAAATGTATTGGTAACAGCTCACTTGATGTCTGCTCAAAACAGACTTATAAGGTCTATAAAGTGTGATGTTTGCGTGAGATTCTACACCCTCGCTATAATACGCTGTATTCCTAATTAATTCCATTTCAATACAGTACATGTGAATATTTATCCTGAACGGACTTATGGAAATTTGCCTTTTTAAAAACACGCTTGCAAAATAATCGTCTACCTTTGAAAAATGTTACGAGTGCGATAAATAACGTAGCATTTTTCGCAACGCTCGACTAATGGATTAATTCGATCATAAAATAAATGTGTTTTACTTTTATGCCCTATTAAAGGACTTGATTAAGATGCACTGCTGCATTTTCAAAAACCCCAATCAAGAACGTACACCTTCTTCGACTACAATCCGAAGGAAACGCAAGACTCTTTTCATTTTATGGCGCACCTTTGAAAAACCTAATATTTATTGGTTTGGTTATCATTAAATTCACGAACATTGTTGCCCATAATACGAAGTGTTTTATTCACGTTCTTATAATTAATCTCGGTATTTTATTTTTACAATCACCGGATATCGCAATTTCCTTTTCTTTCAAGCAAGTCATAGCAATGCTCAAGCATGTGTACTTGTGTAACTTGCGAACTAGTAAAAAACCCAGTTTGACTCGAAATAATTGATTTCTCTGAGTATCGGTGCTTCATAAAATATTTGTTATTATTTATTCCTTTGATTCTTTGTATGATTCAAATTAAAAACACGAGTTTTCCAATCCTAGACACTTATCAGATTTGAACTCGATTTTATTTGAATCGGCCCCCGAAATTCAAAAACCAGTTTGCCCGCCGTGTTTTCCAAGACAGTCAGTCACTTACGGATCATGTGCACTGACATTTGTCTAAGAAAGGGAATCAATGGGGATCAACTTTTGTTCGTGTCTCTAGATATATGGGCCGATGAAAGAGGAATTAATTACTGCCAGCGATCCACATTGTTGCACTGCGCCGTCCAAGCAAATTCTTTGCCATAATAATCATGCAAGTGATAATTATTATTACTCCAATGATGTTCACATCTTAATTAGAAGAAGTGGCATTCAGCCACGTTTGCAATTACAGGTTTCTTAATTAACAAAACTTGATCAGTTAACTAATAACTAATTATTATGTCCTTCGCTGCTGTTATATTTGTAAAATTATGGAAGAAATCTGCAGCAGGCATACAGTCTGCATCAACATACTTGATATTTGAGAATAAACTTATCCGATCTTTACAATAATGGGCGTTGAACTTAGATTTTTAAAGTTGGACGAAATCTGTATCGTCCTCTGAATTATATAATTTTCAATATTAAACCACATAAACTACATTTAAAATAAGGTGTACACCTTTAAAGCAACATAAACGGGAAGTGTTTTAAAGCTCAAAAAAATACTTGGCTTTCTACTTTTAGCAAGAAATTGTCACAAAAAAAAAACAGAGTAGATGCAAATGACTGCGATTCCGGGAGGCGATGTGTAGGTACCATACAACAGGAACAGAAATAACTGTGTGTACCATACTTTTTATCAACGTTCCAGTTTTATCCCTAAAACCACTCTGCTCTCTGCAGATCATCAATTTTGAAGCGAGAAGTAAATTTAATAATTAATGCGACGTCGACGGCGGCGGCGGCGGCAACGGCGGCGGCGGGTTGCGAGGGTAATTGCCTAGCACCGAGTTTATTCTGCGAGAGAACGTTGTGTACAGGATGGAGTGAAAACTGTGCAGGTTTTGCCTGATTAGCCTTGCCCCGGGTTTGCCCCGGGTTTGCCCCGAGACTCTCCTGCTCCTGAGTTTACAAAATGCGCGTTGGCCATCCCTCGACCACCGATAGCTGCCGCCACCGATAGCTGCCGCCACCGACAGCTGCCGGCGAGCCAAGTGGTTTGCTCAATTAGCAGATCATAAGCCTAGTTAGTTTAAGAAACACCGCTACCTCTTTACGTGGCTGCAATTTCTTCAAGAAACCAACGTTCTAAGGTTTTGGAGCTATTTTCACTCTCATGGTCTCTGGAAAGGTCACTTCCTTTCTGGCTAGTGGTTCTTTCGTAAATGGCAGTGCATTTTTTAATGCAGTGTAACCATGGATGAGCGTATTGAGCGATGCGAATAGTTGTTTTCTTAAAAGACTCTCCATGTTTGTGCTTTGGTTGCTTGGGTCTTTGTTTATTTGCTTGTTTGGTTGTTGTTCGCTCGCTAACACCACAAAGCATTGATTTTTATTTTTTTCAGAAAACCTCAGAGGTGTATCACCTTCTAGAACATTTTTCAGAACAACGATCTCGATACAAAAGTATTTAATCAATGAAAATAGATAGACATATCAGAAAGGAAACAAAGTGAAGATTCAAGGATATTTAAAAAATGCGTTGGTTTTGATATGTAAATTGAGTACATTTTTGTTTTTGTTATTAGCAGCGCATTTAGTCGCTGTTAGCGCTAGATCCAACGTAGAGTTATATTACTTGGTTGTATCCATGGCTAATGTCGAAACCATAATTACCTAGTTAGACTTTTTACGTTTCGTGGGATGGTCTATTTTCACTTTAGGTTCACTTCCCCCCCCCCCCCCCCCCCCCCCCATTTTACTTCTGCCCCACCCAAAACGCTCTATTCATGCACTGAATATAGTGTTGGAGGGGAGCTCTTAACATTTGAATCACACGTAAAAGTGAAATCACTGAAATGAAACTCGCATCTGTGAATTAAACCAAGTATCACGCCTCAAACTTGCGAGTATTCCGCCGCAGACCCGATCGAACACTTTAGCGTAGAGCTAATCTCGAAACACTGATAAGAGACCTTCCCCCTATGTAACTCTCTCGCTCTAAAATCGTTCAGAATTGATATGTGCAAGTTATCCTTGTGCGTTGGTCGCTTTGCATTGAACAATGGTTCGCGATATCGCTGCGCTAAGCTGGGTCAGTAATGGACATTTGCTTCCTCCTCCGTAATACTTTGGCCGGCCCGATAGTGATGGTTGCGCCCACCATCAGTATGCCCGGCGCTGGGCTATGCTCTGGCGTCCGAATATAGAATACTTTGTTAGCATAAAAGCTGGCAAAGTTATCAGAGTATCCCTCAGGATCGCTCGTCCACCAGACTTCATCTCCTGCGATCGTGAGACTTTATGGGAGCCAGATAGGTTATCGCGGAAGCGCCGCCTGTGAGCTTGTACCTACAATAGGTGTCAGCGATGGGGGATACTCGTTCAGGAAACGGTAGGGTTTTGTGATAGAGGTTATGTTTTATCATATAAGGTTAAATGATTTGTGGTTATCGTTGATGATATGCGGTGCTCAAAGTTTATCTGACATTTTGTGTTGTCAATCGCGGAAAATTGAGTAAAAAGCTTGGCTTTTCCCTCTGATTGGTCATTGCACTTATCGCTTAAGAACTAGACAGCCAATAAATGAATATATTGTCTTTTCTCAAGTTGTACTTCATAGGCATTGATTTTTCTGGAGAGAAAACTACCCTCTGAGACGTGAATTTCGTTGTGCGTGTTCTCGGCTGACATTTCGCAGTACCAACGTGAATCGTTTCGCGTCTGTCTCACTAATTCGTTGAGCGTGGGTTCTGCTGCCGACTTGCGAATTGTCATGCCATTAAATTGTCGTGCGTTGCATTGAAATGCGAAAAGTGCGGTGTTATTTGATTATTATTTTGGCATGTCAATTCCCGGCAGACCAACAAACTATATTACTTGAGTGACACACAAGAAATGGAGTGAACTAAGACTGATTCGTGCAAATGGCACCTTGTCATCACATTGGTATCACTCGTAATTAGAAGTTCAATTACAAAACTAAGACGGCGCATAGCGTGATTTGATTCAGATTTGGTGCTTTACAATCGTTTCATAGTTCATTTCAGTGATTCGGTCGGAAGTTATTAACACAAGTTTCAAGAAAAAGAATTCAGTGGAGCTGGGTTTCCAGCCGAATAAGAAAAATGTTCACGCTGTGAAGCTCTTAACGACGCGCCCGACTTGTGGTTGTCTGACAAGTGTCATATTATTTATAATAAGTCACGTGCTATCGCTATCGCTGAAACCCGATCATTGATCACGAAATGGTAGAAATGAAATGGCAAGATTTTTTGAAATAATGGCAAAGTAACGTGACGCCAGACGAAGCTTGCGAGAGGAGATATCGCGGCCTGTGTTTTGTTCAACTGCACCATTTCGCGGTTCATGCCTTGTCTCATGTAAGAAGATCCTCGCTCAGCGATAGGATACGAAAAAACCTGTCCGTTTCATTATAATAGCTCCTCGAATGTATATGTAAGTGTGTATGCAATTCGTGAGTCATACTTATTTTTAGCGCAAGATCGGTACGGAGGGAATAAAGAGGATATCTAAAAATAACAATAAAAAAAATTCGCACCTCGTGTGTAACTCCTTTTTTCCTTGTTGTATTTTTACATAATACAATGCAATTAGCTGCAGGCGCCATTTGGCTGTGCGTGACTCAAAAACTATTACATGGCGAATCCCGCGTAGGTACACAAGCAACCAAGTCTGAGGGCTGTTCTGGCAGACTTTTTGGATTGGAGCAATTTAATTGGGCAATAAATGCAGCGCGGCCGTGGTCGATAGTGTATGCATTATCTGCAGTTGGTGCCCGGACCTCGACTGGTTTAACCACGGTCTAACTGTAAACTGCAGCAACTCGTTGTATTGTATCGACTGGCTTCGTGTTTGGTGGAGCTCTAATGTTTCAAGTTGATCAGATAATTCGTGCACATTTCGAGACGGTGAACCGCGCGTTTCCAGCCAAGCACGCTTGCCAATTTCGCAGCCCCCTTTTCCATCCGTGAATATATACGCAAAAAGCCCGGGAATCTCGTAAATAGTAATATAAGGATCCTTTTGCTACCCGCCGAGACATGGAAACTTTCCTAATAGCAAAACGTGAACCCAAATATATTATCTAGTCATGCAGTTACGGGAAAAATTCACCTCCTTTGGGGGCTCAAACATAGAACCCCTTACCTTCCTCGTAACCTGCAACCCCCGCTTCCATAACCGTTAGTTACGACAGTTTAAAGTATAGGATAATGATGGAACCATGCATAAAATGAGGTATAGCTCCACTTTTTGTGAGCTGCCTTTTTAGAAGTATATAGCTCTCGTTATAAATTGCATTTGTACTCTGACAGAAAAAGCCCGCAAAGGGTTGCTATCGGAATCGTTTGACTAACGTTCAGGGATGAGATTTGGTTTAGTGCGTTTCGGATTCTAAAGGTAGAACGATGGTCATGGTACAGAAAATATTAGCCTTTACTTTTTTATCAAAGGAAGCTCTGTGTGTGAAGCTCAGAGACAATTATTGTCTCACGTGCCCAATGCTAGCACACGAAATGTAAGCACAGTTAACTCTCGAGGCTACTTAATTTATGTCCTTTTTATCGATGGGTTCGACACAAATTCAATTTTTTCACCCACAAATTCTGCTTAATTATTGTTTCTGAAAGTTCTCTGAGATTATCCTCACCTTTATTTTCCATTCTGCACGTTGCTCTTGAATCGCGCCTATCTACTTGGCTGTCTTCGCTGAGCTCCATGCTTTCGAACCACCTCTATATTATATTTCCAAAGTTTGTAAAGTGTACTTTGCATGTCCTTTTGAGCAAATAAAAGTGCCTCAAAGATGTATAGATAAAAATAAACATTACATTATTTAAATGCATGCGCTTGGCTCATATAATTTTGCAACCATCACATATTAATACAGGAAGCACTAAGAACCTGGTATATCAGCTTTTGAATGGTTTACAGTATTTCGCATTAAACCGGAATTTTTGGATCCACATGGGCATATCTTTTGAAAAGTTTTTTTTTTTTTTAATGTGACATAAGATTTGCTGGTGCTGGGTTATGAAGCCAAACTGCGGGACGACGCCTGGCGCGACGCAGGTGGTGGAAATACGGGCGCAATATCGCAGACGTATCGTGGCTCCGGCGTCGCGGGCGTCGCGGGCGTCGGGCGTCGTGCGTGGATCATAACTCTAGCCAGACTCTTAGCGACGGATGGTTGGGCTCATGGGCGTCGCGACGCCACATAAAGATGGCGGCATCTGTGACCACGGACGCAAGTCCCAAGTCTTGTATACGGGATCACCAGTGAGGTTTCCTTGAATAATAAGCATCACGTAGGTAAACATGTAGAATGATGCATATGCACAAGATGTGATATGTAGACATGTGTTGGAAATGGCTTGGTGTTGCAGTCTCCGAGCTCACAGTTGTGCCCTAAGAAAGTACTTGCTCAAAGCTATAAGAAAGTTAATATGCTTTAATATGTCGCTGTGCTTGTGTTTTAAGTATGGTGGAAACATTTGAAACTCTAATCTATAACAAATTAATTCACTGAAGGGCAGGATTGTTATTTTAAATTATCATTTGGAGTGAGCCCTAAACTTTTCGATACAGTTTTACAGAGTTTTTGGAGGTGTGCTGTATATGCGACCGCTCTGAAATACACTCCATGCATGTCAAAATGCGACACCAAGTACCTCGTGATTTTTAAAAAGGACTCGTTGATTGAATTCCTACGATAATGTTAGTCTGGTTTATTTTTTTCATTGTGAAATCATTGGTTACATTTTCCATAAGAAAAATTTCTTTTCTAAAATAAAACTACATTAAATCCCAAGTGTTTTCACGTCCATGTCAATTATCTGTTTCAAAGAGCATAAAATCAAACATCGCTCTAGTTTTGCAACGGACGATAAAAAGTGTCCCATTATCGTCACAGGTAGTTTAGCATAGAAACGTCTCTCCATCACAAGGAGATGAGCCTTTTTCAAGCCTTGCTCCTTACATTCTGAACCATCAAAGCCACCATCAAAGCATTTTGATCTATATATATATATATGTTATATATATTTACACATTTTTTCCTACCTTTCAGGCTTATCACCTGAACTTGGATTGTAGTTCTCAAATAAATTTGACAATTGATGGACTCAAAGGAAAAAAACCGTTCTAAAGTAAATTATGTTATGAATGAAATGTATAAAACCTACCATCTATTTCCTACATTTTACGCATGGCAAGAATCGAAAGTGATTGGTTCTATACACGACTGAGTAACCGATTATTAAGTTAAAAAAACTTTAGACAAGCGATTACCTCTTAATCACCATTCCCGTCATCAGGGTGTGAATCAGTAGCGAATACATAAACGGTGAAAACAAGAAAGTAACATTTTCTAGGAACGATTATCGACTTAGATGTTTAATCTCAGTTCATCTAAAGTTTGTCTGTAAGCCTCATTTGTTTTGCCACAGATATTTAGACAGAATCAGGACTCGGAGAGAGCTTGTGCATTCCTTAGGTATGCTATTTGACAGGACTAGTTGTGGATCTTCTTGGGCGGCTCGTCCATGAGAGCAGTCTCGGTACGGCCCTGGCGGGTGAGATAGAAAGGAGATAAGGGAAGAAAGTAAAAATAATTTTGTGATTTATTATCATTTTCCATTTTGGCTTGATATACATTCTTCTTGTGACCAAATTGCATTCTCTATCAATACACGACTGATAAACGCACTGCGTCGCGCCGCTTTCCGCCGCTTAGAGCGAGTTTATTTGAATTGCCGGGGCGAGGCGGGCGGCGCCCTATCATCGACACTGTTAAAGGATAGGAAATGGAGGAGATGCGAGGACCGTGGTTCTGGCAGTTTGCGTTGTGTCCAGGCCTAGGTTTTCATGGCAGCCGGGGCCTCGCCGGAGCCGCCTCACCTGAATTAGTTTGCATATGATCCACCACAAAGTGCATTGAAATGGTTATGTGGAGACAGTTCATAATTTATCTAATGCCTATCCAATTGCAGTACCAATTGCTTGAACCATTTTTTTTATAAAAAAAATCATCCAGTTTCAATTTCTTGCCTTCCAGTAGAGAATAATGGCTCTATTTCTATTACCAATGGTTAGGGAGCACATCTGCGTGATGAATAGCAGATACATAATTGATGGGTTGTCTTTACGAGATGAAAGAAGCCTGATCCCGCCAAGCGGAGAGATTATACGAAGTGGGGTGCAAATCTGCGGCAGGGGGAAAGATTCAGAGCACTAACTTAATGCCAAGCTGGCCTGCTTAAGTGTATGCTTATGCATAAGTTATGGAAACAACGTAATACCTTCTCTTTAGTTATCATCTACCTCATCGTAGTGATCTCACAATAATATAAATGCTACAGCCTTTTTTCCCCCGCAAATTGGAAGTCAGAGAGGCACAGAGACTCTTTTCTCTTTATATAAACTGAATGAAAGTATATTTTATTTTTTCTCGTTTTCGATATACGTTGCCTCGCACCCAAGTTCGTCTCCCACCAAGTTTGAATTTAACCTCGATTATATGAAAGATAATTTCACTTTGGTGCCATTCAATTGGGGTGTTTTTATGATAAATCCCCGAATGTCTCTCAGAAACGTCGTGTTCCCATGGTCGTTCTGTGGGAGACCGCCTGAATACAATCCGTTGCGTTGTCCGGCAGTTTTGTCCATTGAAATCAGATACCGGACTTTTTGCCCGTGCCCAGTTTTGGAATCTCCGTAACCGGCAGCATCCGAGACTTATTTTAACATGTTGTACATGACCCTTTATAATTATGTCAAAGAGTTCCAGCGTCCTGTATGGTACATATTCTTTCCGATAGATATTTTCCCTATCAACTGCGAAAATGAAAAAAGGTCATCGTAATACGTTCAATGAAAGACGTTAAATAAGGGTGGGAATCCATGAAAAAATCCTGAAGGGGGTGCATGTCCAACCACACTGGACGGTTGCACCTTCAAGTTTATGTCCGAGCATGCAATGCCGTACGCCTCTTACAGGAACCAAACAACAGTAAGGTGTTTTTTTTTTTGGGCTCCTCTGCAAGACTGAGAACTTTAAAACCGTTCTGATTGCTTGAATTTAATCTTTTACTGATAAAAATGTAATACTCTGTGATTTTTCCCCTGTGAGAAGCTTTTTACAAGCTAGCGACGGAAGTAGCGACTTGAGGAAATAATTAAATAATTATGATGAGTATTGGACGATAAATAATTATTTGCGAAATAAGTGTTTGATTGTGATCTGTGGCAAAGGTAAGGCAATGTGTCTGTTGATGATACCTGAGTCCTGGTGCTTTAGATAAAGAGAGCGTAATGGGTATCACCTATAGTACCTACAGCAAAGGTTAATAAGGAGAGTAGGAAAGGGAAAGGGCGCCCCCTAAATAGGTTAGCGCACTTTGGCTAATTATTGTTACAGCTCGAGGGGTGGCCAGAGGAGTGGATTTAGTCAGGGGCTTACGCATCTAAAGAAGATTTATACTTAGCTTCGAGTGAATCCATACGTAATATTTTGATAGGTTTAAAGGTACGGTCATATATTGAGCAGACGAATCCACCCGTGAGCCGTCTTCGTTAGATTATTCACCCAGGGTTAAACTTGTGCATTTGCCTGCATATTTCAAATACCGTCAAAAAGATGCAGTTATTATTTTTGTCTTGTAGGAAAATGGAAAATAAAGGAAACGGAATTTCCATTCGAAAGACAGAAAATCTCATAACTGTGTGGAAGTAAAAATTTCGTTTTACCAGAAACAAAAATAAACTATTGCGATCTCGGTCAAAGGCACAACAAAAAAATTCTAAACATGTAATAGTTGTCATGAAAATATAAAACTTCTCCTTGTATTTTCCACCTGAACTAAGACATACCGAATCAGTTTGGAATTTTATACACTGATGTACGCTTTGCTTCTGCTGTTTCTTGATATGCAACCGAGTCGACAGCTTAGTCGGACAGCCAAGTCCACGTCACAATGTCTCCATTACTTGCACTATTGTCTCGCGACTGCAGTTACGCACTTGCTTTAATGATGATACGTCCAAGAAATTAATCTGCTTGCGGTTGAATCGTGGTTTCTGCACAAGATGTCTTCCCTGGGACTGGATAGGATTTATTTATGGGACAGCTTCGCATAGGGAAACAGTGGGTAAAAAGTGCCTTTAGTCGGCTATCCACATATATGTCGTCAGTTAAATGCAGCCTTTCAAGCAGTGCAAAAAACCAACACGGGTTGAATTGGTAACAAGCATTATGGACAAAATTAACACCGCATTACGTGCAGCTAAAACAATTGTTTTGCGTTTGAAATATGGATTGTTGTAAGAAGTAACAGTGAAAATGAGTGTTACTATATTTCTTCATTGATTTTCAATCACATTAGACAAGCTTACGATGTAGTAAGGTACAGTTACAGTAATTCTTCCAGTTGGTCTGTGCCACGACTTCGGTACTGGATGTGATTGAAAGACAAGAGCTCGGGGAATAATGCAAATAAATGACGAATGGAAATGAACCAGGCGCAAACGATCGCACTGCAAGTCATTGCAATCTGCAGCCGGCGAGCATTTTCAAAATGGCTACCACTTTCGAGTATTATTTTACGAAAGTGATAAATTACAGCACCCGGTCCACGCTGCGCTGGAGTCGTATACTGTTCCAGCGATCGTGAGGCAGCCGCAGACAGAATCCATTGCATAAGTACAGTCGGCAATCAGAATGAAGTATAAAAATCTTTGGTACAATATTTGGCATCCTTGACAGTGAAATTGGTTTTGCTTATTAAATCAGCTTGGACAGGTTTCGAAGCCAGCTAATGGAACGGATTTGACAGTTGGCTAAAGATAATTTATCAAGTATCGACACTGGCGTATACAATGTAAGCAGCAAGCCAGCGTATGAGTATGGGAAAACAGCATTGAAAAGGAACTTTTTTGCTGTGCTCTTACATCGATCATTGTATTGAATCGAGACTGCATGTAAAGAAGGCGCAGGCAGGCTGCATGGAACGGGTTTTTGTGCAGGCGAGTGGGCCGTGGAGGATACTCAAGGAGCCCAATGTTGGCGGGGGTGGGCAGAAGAGACGCCGGGGGTAGTGAAGGGCAAGATGACCTTAGCCGCGGCGGCCACAATGTGCATATTTATGCAATCAAAACACACACAAACACACACAAACACACACACACGCTAAAAAAACACCCATGTGTGAATCTATTTCGCTATCGTGCAGCATTGTAAATTGTATTGTGTGCGAACTGGAAAGGGATGCATTCCTTATTTAAGTTTAAAGGTGTCCAGACTTTGTAATCACCTGGTGTCAAAACGATTTTTGTTGGCAAATAATACACCTGTACACTTTGATGAAAACAATGATCCTCCTCTTCTATGATTTGATGATTTAAATATATATATATAGAAGTAAATATAAAATGTCATTACGTTGACAAATGATTACACTCCGTATGTGCTGCAGTTGAACGTTTAAATCCATTGCTAACTTTTATTGCGAACAGTAAAACGTGAAAACATGTCGAGTGACGAATGCGCCAAATGATTGTTATGCCTCTATGTCACAACAGTTAACGCAGATCTGTTGTTTTATCGAGGTAATTAACTGCATTAGCGGGGAAACTTCGACTGGGACAGAGGTGAAATACGTATCTCCTTGTTGTTTCAGCTTCAACATCTTCTGTTTATTGAAGTAATCTCCATCATATTACAACCCATGAGCAAACGAAATTTCTTGCTGCTGGTACAAACACATCATAGTGCACAAAATAAATGATATTTTTTAGCATTGCTCTTCTTTATGCAACATTTATGATTGGAAGAAACAGAGGACCGTCCCATGCTTCAAAATACCAAAAAGATTTACAGCATTCCAGGTTCGAGCGTGAACTATGTGTTCAGCTTTACAAATTCACGGGCAATTCTCTCGCTTTCCACAATTTGTATTATTTACAATTCGGTGGAAATAATTGCAACATTGCAGGATTATTTTATGCACAGATGCCTTGTTGGTTGTCGCATCGCCGTGGTACGTGTACGACAAACCGTGCCGGTGGCATGCTATTGATCTGCGAAATCATTTCAAGCCTGGCTCACTCAGTTCTATACAAACTCCCCGATTTGTCCGACCCATTGCTCCTTTATTCCCTTCGCATCCCTGCCTACGTCACAGGATAAACTATAATTACCTCGTCATTTTATACGTAGCCTGTCCTGTACACAGCTGATGATCCAGAAAACCGGCACATGCGTTTATAGAAATCGTCAAAAACGTGATGAAATCTGTGACCGCTTTTCATCTTACAAGTTTTCTTTTAAATTTCCTTTCAAATAAGATGTTTTAAAATTTAGATTCTAGTAAAATTCACAGTGAAATACCCGTGCTGGAATCAATCGAAACTGGATTACTTTGTAATAAATATGATCTTTTTGTTTAGCGAAAACCGGATACGGTATAGACATGTTGCAAAATTTGTTTGCGTAATAGATTGGGGTAACATGGGCCATTGAGTTATTAGAAACACCCCCAGTTTTTTCATCAAGAGCATTTCCTTTCATTCCGGTAAACGTTTCTAGCACGTTATTGCGCGCAAACACATTGCAGCAAAGTGTAGATACTACAGGCGAGGCAAGCAACAATACACCTAATTCATCAGCCCCCTTGTAAAGGTCATTTTCATCTCATATTTTAATTAATTAAATAAACATAGCGGTGACAGGAGTTTGAAAACGCCCTTATCTCGTTTCAAGTCAGCGTAGTAGCACGTCTCCTGAATGTCGTGAACGGTTTATATACGCTGTTAGAGACACTACCAAATTTTACCACGAATTAGATTGAGATTTACTGTCGTTGACCCCGTGACAGATCAATTACATTAAATCGGCGTCATTAAATTGGTGTAATTATAGAGAGATAAGTTGGTTTGGTGGCTGGTTTAACGCATTACCAAAGAATTATACATCCGATGGCAGTTGACGTTTCGACAGCTGCAAAATGCTCTCTTTTAGCGATGCATTGTAAACTCTAAACTCGAGAGAATATTTGGTCTCATCACATAATATAAATAATTTAGTTAAATAATATTTCAAATCGGTCGTGCGGCTCGAAGGGAGCAATGCTACACATTTTTATTTCTAAAAACACTTGTTTTCCTCGGTTTCCTTTGCAATCGTCGGTTTTTTTAACTCCGCACTCACTTCATCATCATCATTTATCATGCTTTATCTAGAAACCCCGATGCTTCTTTCTCTGTGGATGCTTGCAGTACATTTATAATTAGTATTAATAACAAAAAACCCTCTAATTGATATTTATTTTGCTCTCTAAATTATATAGAATGCAATTAAAAAGACCGCTTACACTTTTTTTGCATGCTTTTTCTCAAATACCCTTAATTTAAACTAACTCCGCGTTGATTAGCACAGAAAAAAAAAACGCTGTCTTGCCTTGCAAACTGGCCACGAAACGCATACATTTTAATCAAAGTAAGGCGCTATTAACCATCAACCATTGCCTCTGATAGCCAATATAACGGAGATGTTCTGCTGGGATGCAATCCAAGGAAATGGGAGGAGGCGTCGACGCGACGACGGTCGTTCCCGACGTTCATTTCTCGCGGCGCTCCGAACTGGCCCAGGGTGCGATGCAAAACGTGGGCTGTGCTAGATCATTATGCGGTTTATGACTCTTGTGTGGTGTGTTCGGGGTGTATACGAGATAGTGGTGTATATAATATGCTAGAGTAGAGAATGGAAGAATTGGAACCCATTTCTATGTTAATTAATGCCTATTCTAACGCCATGGCTAGGCAGGCGCCGGGACGGTTTAGCTCGGAACGACGCCGGGCGTCTGCCGTCGACGCCGACGCCCGACGCTCGGATGTGCCATGGAGCCGCACATGTGTGGACGATAAACACTCAAAGTGTGTTACTGCTATGTACCCCCGCTGCCTGTTTTGCAGTAGGTACACCATTACGGGAATGGAATTTATTTATATTTTAAAGTAAACTAATTAGTTGCGTGCTAAAACATGGATATGATATTAGTATGTTAACTTAGCTACGGCTTATTCATCTTGCGCGTAAGTAATTTAAGAATAGTTGAGGCTTTATCTCGAGCGAAAACAGAGTAAAACGTTTAATTAGCACAGATTATTAAATGAAGACTCCGTGGCCGCTGGTAAATCGTTGCTTCTTTAAATTGAGCGAACCGTTTGTCACGAAGGGGTCTATGTACTCACGCTTTATATTTACAAAATGGGTATTCTGTCGTGTACAGAGACCCAAACACTCGTGGAGACATCCGTTTTCGTTTGAAATATTTAAAAAAAACGACTGTATTTTCTAGAAAAGAATTCTTTCTTCAAGTTCCAGCTTGCGTTCACATATATGGCGAAGCAGAAAATAAAATCGTGTACTGCAACGACGGCAAGCTCATGGACAAAACCAGCTCATAGCGCACTCTAAGCACCCCGCCAAGGGCTCATATGCCCCATGCATCAATCCACATTCATTTTATGACCAAGACAGTAAAACAGTTTCAGCGTAGATTTAGCTCGACACGGTCTGCCATGTACCAAGTGCTGAACTAAAGTACAGAAGTACTTACATTTATGTAGCATTACTTGTGCCCCGCCACCCCGTTGTAACCCATCGTCTTGATCGTGGACGTCTCATGCCGGGCGCATGGCTGCTCGAATTTACATACACATCGTTCATCGTAATAGTCATAATGGTCGTCCTTAAACCAACTTAGCAGTTGTCCCAATCCCGGTTTACTTTATTTCATATCTCTGCTTGTGCATATATAATTTTGGCGCCTCTGGACAATTCCGCGCGAGTTATATGTTCTTCTGTACAAACTTTATGTTATATAAATTGTCACAAGTTAGAAACTAGCATTGAGCGTAGTTTTTTTCTTTTTTTTTTTAGAGTTTGTACTTTTATTTTATCTCTGGTGTAGGAATATCGAAATTATCGCCGTGTTCCTGGCGGCCTATGCACGATTGCCCGGTTGCCGCAAGCTTGGTGGAACGTGTAAACCCATGGACATGCAGGGATGTTTCGGAACTTGACGCCCCCTGGGAAGTTCTCCCGTCGCTGTCCGGTGTACTAGTCTGTTGTGCAGTGTGCCTACCTTCGTGGCGTACAGTAGCGCACTGAGCACACGCGCAAAACCCAATTGCTGCCATTTTTAGTCGCCGGAATGCGCTGGGGAGCGCAAAAGTTTGCTTTTTATTTGTACAGCTCGCAGTGCGATTACGTTTCGTCCCGCGCACTAAGCGGATGAACGGAGTTCGCTATTGGCGATAAATAACCAAGTAATCACACATTATTAGCGCGGAAAAAGCGTGGATAAGCGAAATTCTGGAATCCGTTTTAAATCTATTTGCTGGTTCGGTCTGTCTGTCCGCCGGGCTGGATAGGGTTGGACCAGGCTTGACTCGACTGGACAGTACCTACACCGGTCTCTCTCACTTGGACGCTCGGTAGCGCGGTCGACGACGTCAAGCACATCGCATTTCAATGTGCCAATCTGGAAACAAGCGGGGCATGATTTCAATTTGCATGTCGTCATAATTAAAAACCTCCTGCTTCTACTCGCAGAGTGACACGTTTTTAATAATTAATGATGCCGTCGCATGACCGGCAGTATTTTCGTTTATCGAATTTTTAAATTATTTTCCTGTTTTAGGTGGTGTAGGAACGCGGATACGCTTAAAATTTCATGAATTTTCTGGAAATTTGGGAAAATGCTTGATTTGGCTCGTGTATATGAGTGTTAATTTGACAATTATTTACTTTACTTTTTACAGGTAAGACACGAGACTGGGGCATGCGTGGGGTACGTGGATTCCTTTAAAGCGTGTACCGCTCCCTGCAGTCTAAGTTGAAAGGTAAGAGGGAAATTTCCAGCATGTGGCCACAAGCAGAGCCCGTGTTCCTTCACCACGGAAACTATCTTCAAGTTTAATATTTCATCTTATTATCTCCCCGTGAGTTATAGTCCTTCAGTTCACTAAAAGTGTATTTTTTCTACCCCCCCAGAAAGATATTAATTCACGCTGACATTCTAGCAACCACCGGGCCGTGTTTATTAATTAGCAGCTCGATCTCATTAATTAACAAACCTTGACGTTTTGTCGTTAGCATCTGTGCCCATCTCACGGCGTTTTACAAGTTCACGTGCCCGAGCCAGGAGTAGAGAAAGTAACACGTGGTATCATACTATAGGTGCTTCCAGGCCAGAGAGTGTTTTCCATATTTTTAATCAATTTGGCAAAACAGATCCTTGAATCTGAAAAAGTGTGCTTATTTGGGCTCGCATGTCGCCCAAGTAATCGGCTTACACAAATTCAGCCAGTCTTTAACAAAAATTCTCATCGACGTTCGTTGATTGGAACCTCGAGAATAGCACCAAAAGAGGTTAATTCAACAAGTAATCACTGCTGTAGACGATAAGCCATTTGGAAAATGGTGCAATATACGTGGTTAATTAATACTGGACAACATCTTTTAAGTCTTGCAAAGACCAGTTGAATAAGCAACCGGAAGTCAAAATGAAATATAACTATCTGATTAGCTGCTACGATGGAGACGAGTCTTTTTCTAGCAGTTATATTTTGAACTAGAAAATTTAAAACTGGCCTTTACACATAAGCAGTCAGGGCGACAAAAGCTTAAAACAAGTATTTCCCAACGCGGCTGTCAGTACAAAAAAAGAACACACATGTTTTAATTTTCCCCGCCATGCAGCGGGAAAATTTATTTTCTTTGCCTCGAAGGCATAATTTTCTTTGTATGAAAAGATGACAAGCAATGCACTGTCGTGCAGTGCTATTCATGCACCATCACGGCCGCACCGTGACGCTCGGTTCAGTTATCAGAGTGCAGATCGGGCGCGGTGCCGGTGGTGCCACCGATCCCAGCGCGCCGCCCCGTTTTCAAGATGGCCGCAATGGGCAGAAGTTTTTGGTAAATGTTTGGTACCCGCCTATAATATAAGTTTACCTCTCTCCGAAGGTTGCTGAAATTGCATGCTCGAGGGTTGAGGTGTACGGCTAGGCGGGGTCTGACTTTCGGATGGCCTCTTCGCGTTCAGGTCCGGTTTACCGACCGCCTTGCTACGAAGAAACCAGGTGTGATGGACTGCTTACCTCGAGCCAGGCCTAGGCTGCTTCGTGGTTCTCTTTCCTCGGGCCTCCACACTTCTTCGCTTCGTTTCGTTTCTTTTTGATATTCATGGAACATCCTTGATGTGGCCATCCCATGTTGCCAAAATAGTGGTCATTGTCGTCGACTTTCGAGTTGTTTTCTTAGGCGTTTG
Source organism: Protonemura montana (assembly GCA_947568835.1). NCBI lineage: Eukaryota > Metazoa > Arthropoda > Insecta > Plecoptera > Nemouridae > Protonemura > Protonemura montana. The sequence continues at coordinate 25,796,954 of OX387602.1, read as the reverse complement.
TGAAGTCGTTGGGAGCGATTGCATTGGTTTGGGAGGATTGGAGATGTGAATTCGATTGACCACCCAGATGATATTTCACATGAAATTTGTCATTTTTGCTGAGCAGTGGGAAGGTGGTTGTATTGTGACAATTAAAACTTTCACGTAATTCATATACCATATTGTAGTCGACTTAGATTGTCGTGTAATCAACTAATAATTACTATAAATATCGACTTAATCGACTAAATAACTAATTAAACGTGTTTATTCCGAATATCTTGTATATTTAAATTGAGTCGGAATATTAAACAATACAGTGTCACATTAATTCTCATTAAATTATTTCAGGGGTCATGATAGCAATCTCGAAATTTCGACAAAATATCGTTCAACAATGGACAAAAATGCAACTGCAAATGCCATTTGCAGGCGGATACATTAAGCCATGGGATTTTTTTAAGACGTTCGAGCCCATAAAAATCTGTAGTCGGCCGCATTGTTTATGCGATGAAATAAAACGGAGAAAAAATACAATAAAACTCGAAATTGATGCTTTTCATGACCACAATAAATTTTATACGGCACACTTTTTTCTCGGTGAGTTGTTACATGCTAGACGCTAGAATGATATAGGAAAAAACTTTTTTATTACTGTCGCTCTTTCTGTACTTATACCATACCAGTTACCACACGCCTACTGCCGCAATAAGTTTTAGTACTTCAAAATTGTAATATTACTTGACCCCACCCTAATTGTAATGAGACAGACACATCGTGGCGCGCGGCACTAAAAGACAATTATATGCATACATTAATTTGGTAATTTGCAAATTGCTTCTCTCTCATGTGTGACAGGAAATTGTCATCCTAATAATGGGCATGTCGACCTTGTGAAAACTGGACAGAGTTATATCATGTCACAAGGAGCACTGACTAAACACACTGACATTTTCACGCCATCTTCACAAGAAGCAAACCCATCCAGAACTGACTAAACACACTGATGTTGTCAGGCCATCTTCACAAGAGCATTGACTTAACGCACTGACATCAAGAATTTGTTTTCAAATTCATCATGATCCATCTATCCTGATCTGATTAATCCTTTCCCATCCTGAAACTGCGCCACTGTACAATCAATCTTTTTTAAGTAAGCCTATTAGAGAAATGCATAAATCTGCGTTAACACCAGCCATTGCCATGATTTAGCCCTGCATGCCAGGTTGATAAGCAGTCTACTCTTGCAGGGCTTTGGCGTGCCAGGCATCCATTTAACATTTCCAATATTCGGTTCATATTTTAAATTATATACACTGCTGAAATTACGTACCAACATAGGACCAAATAGGCCATGTAATGTGCGCCAATTTGCAACTCTGTGGGATTTAATTTGATTACGACCAGCCTGGGCGCACGGCCTGTGTTGCCGGTTGCATAGTACGATAACTTGGTGGCACACACCTCTGCTGTTTAAATGAGGCGATGGCAAAAACATGGACACTGGCCGGCCCCTGGCTGGCCGTTGGAACTGAGTCGTAAGTCTCACGAACCCCAGGAGGGAAGGGAAATGATTTGCTCCAAATTGTAAAATAATAACACAATCTAGTGGGTGTTACATCTGCGCTCAGCCTGTATCAGGATGAAATTATATTGTGTTCGCCTGTAAGAAATAATAATGTGCGACAAATAAGTATTCCCATGCGAGATTTCTTATTTAGAAGGAAAATATGTTTTATGCCGTTTGCAAAGAAGTATAAATGTCTAGCCTTGGTTCCAAGTGCGCAAAATCATGGTAGCAATCTTTCCACCCACCGACGCTAGCGTTTCGCATAGCTTGACTCAAAGGATTGGAATTATTTTTAAATTAACTTGTGACTTAATTATATTAATACTTTGCCATATTTTTTTTAGCATGCGTTTTCATCACGAAAATAATACCTGCAGTCATGTGACAAAATTCCTGCTAATGTTTGCCAAGTTCCCCACTAATATCCGTGATGTGGGCGCGTTGTGCTCGGCAAGTCTTCTCTAACGAGCATTTGCGCGCTGATTCCACACACAGTTCTTCCTATTACCATCGAGTGGTCGGACAAAAAATGACCACATCTGAAGATGATGTAGGTACGGGTGCGAGCAGGAGTACAAGACTCATGTGTCGCCGTCGTTGACTTTCTGCCAAAAACATGAACACGTTGGAATAAATTCGAGAGGCCACACCTTTTCACATGCTATGAAAGTGAAGTCGAGTCGCATCACTTTTTCTGTGAATCAAAAAGAGAGACGGTGCCTCGCTGGATCGGGAAAATTGGTGTCATTGTGCCGCGGGCAAAGCTTCGATGGGTCGAATTTTGTATTGCCGAACAATTTTCCAGTCAGCAGAAAGCGTGGAATCAACGTGCCGGCGAGGATTGAGATGAAGTCACAAATTGTCTGCTTACTATGAAATTGTGCACTAAAGTAGAAATAAGTATTGCCGATGTATTCTGGGCACGGAAGTATTGGCAGTGTTGCATTATTCGTCATGGCAATGTGAGGCTTTGCGAAAAAACGGTAGACTCTAATCGTCTGCTCTGCTCGGGAAACTGCTGGGGGAAACTGTTCAGGGAAAGCTTTTTAAAATGGATAAAGTTATTTCCAATTCTTTGAGCGAGAGCATGAAATATTATTACAGTGATGCATGAGGAGGTACGGTTGCACAATTGCTGTTCCTACTTCTTATTTTTGAAGTTGTTGGTGTCGCTAGGGAAAAGCTGAATGCTTAATTTTCGCCCAGTTAAATTTCTGAACGCTTTGAAAATAAATTGACATGCGACAGTAATACAGATTAATCTCGACTATTGTGTAGGTAACATTGAAAAAAAAATATTGCTGTTTTAACCTGATTTTATGACAATATTCGCATTATTATTTTATTTTTTATTTACACCATAATTTCTCTTTAAATAGCAGATGTTGCTGATTGCTATCAAATCATTATTCTCATTTAATAATAAATATGGTACAATTCAGTAACAAACTACTACATAACTGTGGTTTTAGTGGAATTATTAAAAGCTGACATGTATAATTCCTTAATTGTTGCATGAATTGAAACAGTCTCGGCGATGATCGTGCTGAAATAGTGTAAGGGTGGGGCGTATTGTTAGATATGTTATTTGAAATCGGGACTAGGGCATATCACCAAGCCTCTGTTGTTTGCCACTCTGCATCACACGCAGTTACGCGTGATATGAACGCGTGATATGGCGTGATATGGCTCAAGTTGTCAAAATACCAAAACGCTATCTCGATACTGTTGCATCATCTCGGCATTATTTGGCACAGAATTATCAAATACCGAGCAGTCAGGCCGTTGCTATCTTCGTCTTGCATTGAGGAATAATCATAAAGAATCAAGAAAATCTGGAATAAATTTTGGAGAAAACGAGGATTTCTTTTCAATTTCTGGAAAATGACATTTTTCTCTTTACATTATTAGGTGTTAAACAAAAAAAATGTGGTTTAAACACAAACTTGGTACCAGGTGTGCTGTTTATGTAAATGAGATGTGATGATGAACCTTTTACAGGTTTTACGAAACCTAACCTTTCAGAGGAAAAGGATATTTTTTAACTTATGATATATTAGTCACCCTAACATTTGCTACTCACATCAATACCTACGTCTCTTGCGAACTGTTTTAAATTACAGATGGATCCTCAAGAGAAATATCTATCACATATTATAAAAAATATGAACATGTAATGTGTATCTAAGATATGGTAACTAATGGACATTCCTGACATACCATCTGGGTTCCGGTCAATTGGGGTTAAGTCCGTCCACTGATTGGATGGTAAAGTGCACCACAAGAGACGAGAGGACCTCTGCGAGCGTTGTGTCACCCAACGGTCAGTACAGATCCAGGTCACTTGAAGCATTTGGAGTGAGGGGCTACCGCGGGGTCCAGATGCCAAAACCTTGGCTGCACTGCGCTCTTCGCTGCTCGCTCATGGTTAACCTTTAGACTTTCGAGACGCGTTTCGAGATTTTGAAAGTGGGCTAGCCACGATTTGTCATTCGCGTGCATGTGAAAGGTGACATTTTACACGTTCGATGTAAGGCTCGAAGGAAATGGAAAATTGATGGCTTGAATAATTTCACTGCTGCCAACAAACGTTCAATCGAAGAAAAGTCTAATATGATTTTAATTTGTCTTATATAAAGACTGGTATATTTGATAGGCTCGCATTTTATTCCACAGGCTGGAAGACTTTCTTTGTCAAGAAATCATGCACTTTGGTGATAGTATTCTAAGTAATTTTTTATCACCATTCTGAGCAAAAAAAATCTCTAAGACACTGAAATATTATACCACTTTCATCTCAATGCGATAACGAACACAGCGCTTTTGTGAGATGCGTCGCTGCCGGGAAAAGGGAAAAGTTCCAGCTATGCAGGCAGCAGCTCCATTTTCCAATGAAAATAAGAAGGAAACGGGGCGAGCCGAAAGACTGAACAAGATCAAACTGTCCGGGGAAACCAGAATTTACACTCAACGCAGACTGAACTGAAGACGAGAGCTGAAAGAAACGGAGGAAACTATAACGAGTTATATGATGCTATATACAGCGAACAATTCAAGATCTATACCTATACACCGATGGCACCATTGCTACGTTGGCTGGCTGGCAGGCTGGCTCTTGCATAAAGTGCTATCTGGGATTTATCTGCCATTGTTGAATGGTGTTGCCCCTTGCTTTGAAACAATACCCCAGCAGTCTCACTTTTACAACAAAGCACACATACGGTTCTGTTCACGATATAATCTATAGGTGTTGATGAAGCTATTCCTTTGGCTACACTTATTTTCTTTCGTCGATGGAAAATTTCCAGTTTCCTAACTTTCCCAAAGGTGTTATATACCTTACTACAGTTAAATATATTGAAGCACCGAAGCGGGGAGCGAGGGGACTTTCAAATTGAAACATAAAGTATGGTTGTCGCAACCATACGAAATATTTAGAAACTTTGAAAAAAGTTTTCTATGCTTTGCCTAACGTTTACTTTTGAAAGTATTTGCTCTCTCTTGCGGCTCCCGGTTGAAATAGGTATAGGCTGCGTTTACAACCATCTCAATACGAACACCGAGCTTGCAAGAAAAAACGCTTTGTTGTTCAAGAAAACCCGAATATCTCTCTCTTCACTGCAAAAGAGGAAAGTTCCGTATAAATCCTTCTTACTCGTCGGTTTCTTCAGGACGATGCTATCGGTAATATTGAAGCGCACAGAGGTGCACTTGTCTGATGAAACGTATTCCCAAGTGAGCTGAAATCTCCTCTTCAATAATATCCTATGGAAGCAAAGCTGTCGCAGTGCCAGGAAAAACAGCAATATCTTGGTGCAAGTGCAGTCAATAAAGTGACACTAGCTTAACAAACAGCGGCCAGTATGTTCCTGTGTGTTCCCTCATAGTCCGGTGCACGTGTCCTTCCCGCAATTAGGGCGCAGGGGTCGTCGACGGACCGATCGCCGGTCGTACGCTTGGCGGGGCAATGCTGCCAGGAAGTGTGCATAGCTGTCCAATAGAAATCGGCAAAACAACTCATTACATAGATAACGTCTAACAGCTTTTTTGTTTATAGCACAGGATATACACCATATAACGTTTAATTGTCACAGAAATGTCAATTAATAAATTATAAATACTTAATTGTAGAATGTGTTGTTAGGTAAGTTTGTCAGTCGTGATTCCGTGAGTGAACACATATTTCCCTAAAACCAAAGTTGAATTCAACGGGATCTTGTAAGATAAGGTAAATTGTTATGTAGCACGTGCTAAGTACATGCGTACCTTCTCTGTTCACTTTGGCATGTTGGCGTTATGCTGACATAAACAAGAACTTATATACAATAACACAGAGACAGACTGACACGGTTGAGGCGTTACACTTGCATAGTTTCTGGGTGTATATTTGACGCCAACGCTGGTATTCCTCAAAGTTCAAACTTTATTTAACAAGACGCGTTAATAGTTTGTGTAATTTATAACGTGAATCACAACTAGAGAGAGAGAACAATGTTTTATGAATATGTCACTATGTGTATTGTGTTGAAAGCAACCACTAAAAATATGGTTGAAAATTGAAATCCCCTTCACTAAGCAACAATGGATACGCATCGGCCAACTCCATAACTATTAATATCCCTAGGATCGCTTTGAACAATTCTCGTTTGAAATCCACTGTAACACTCTAGCCCAACACCTTCAATTCGATATAATAGCAATACATTTCCTCTGTTCATCTTTAGCACCCTCAACCGATTAGCGGTTTGCGTGCATAACCCTGGCCCTCCGTGACCTGGGGCCCAGCCGACGAGCTCTGTGCGAGCACGTAGCCACAAGGAGTTATAGCGGGTAGGCGTCGCGGCGTCGTCTCGCAGTGCCCCCGGCGCCAGGCCGACGCCGACGCCGACGCCGACATGGGCTCGAATCCCCACGAGTCGCGAAAGACCGGACGGAAAAACAAGTGGCTGGGGGTAGTAGGAGACCAATTTCCACGAGTGTCTCTGATGAAACGGCGCATGGCTGTACATCGGATTAATTATTTAATTGATGTCGAGTTGGCTGGGAAACTAGTTGAAACGTTTAGCTAATCAACTTGTGTGGATTATTATTTGAATTTATATGCGTGAGCGTCTAAGTAATAAGTTTAAGGGGCACAGTGGGCTGTTCTCTACTGTAAATGTGTACATATGTATATTATATTTATAGAATACCTGGGGACAGGTGCTGGTTAGATTAGTCCATAATACAGGCTTGGAATGACACTTGATATTTACTCATAATACTTCATAGCCTCAGTCACAAATGTAGCAATTTTTTACTTTTCAGGCCAAATTAAAATAGAACTTTGGTAGATTTTACGAACTATTATTTTATACACCATCCATCGGCCGTAAAAAGTAGAGTTACACTATATTTCTAACAAATAAAATTAATTTCTATGGACACCCGTGTCTGTAGGCAATTGGATACATTTCATAGCCAAATGGTCTGCACGATCCCTGAAGGCGTCTTGACTTCATATTGATCCAACCCTCGGAATTTTTTTAAACGCTCAACTGCGGTAAACGCAATGTCGAAAATCTGTGAGGCAGCCTGGGTATATCTTGTGTCTATCCCGGCACCGAGCAAAGGGGGTTGAGGGGGGGGGGGGGGACATCACTTTGGTGACTGCGCCGAGGGTTTATAATTGGAGACCACACTCATCGCTTTCGCTAATGATTTACAGGGACTGACTTTAGCCAACTCTGAACTGACTCATGCAATGGCTAAGTACTGTAATAGTTTTGTTGTTTGTTGACAGCTTCCTTGAATATCTAAATAAATTAACGAGACGAGAAGATTGTTCGAGTATATGAATATTCAATCAAATAAAAGAGTTACATTATTTGGGTCAACATGAAAGCCGTGTTATATTGATGCTGTAGCTGAATTTACATTTTAACCTTTTGAATATAAATTTAGCTGGTGGAAGAGACCAGAGTTTTCGTGTGAAGTGGAGAAATGCGTGGATCCATGTCTGAACTCGAACAACGAATCGATTTGGTAGGTTTACTTTGCATTGCATACAAACATTTTGTTATATTGCCATCTCGTAAAGTAAATCGCAAATTAGCAATGATAATCGCAGCCGCTAAGCAGTGTTGTAAAATGTTCACAAACGCCTCCAGAACGTCCAAACCACACGTTTATTTCAAGTGCACATTAGGTGATAGATGTTTGAAGTTTTTTGCACAAATTATGCAAAGTGCTTGTTTTAATGAGTCACTGTTTAAGTTGGCACACGCAATGTCGTATATAGGTACAGCAAATCAGCTGGTCTGGTGGGCTGTAATGTCAGTGCTTCATGCAGGTGTACATGTTATAGCGGATTTGATTCTGATTATAACTCGTGCGAGGGTGTACAACGATCAACCAATGCAAAAATGACGATGGAAATGAACGACCTTTTATCTTGAATCAGATCGACTTGATAGCTAATTCGCTTGAAAATTAGAGTCTCACGACATTGGCTGTACCAGTTTGCACCCTCGTTGTTGAGAAAGGTGATTTGTTTAGCGAATGAAAAATATGTGTACATTGTACCTGCTCATTAACCCAATTTGGCGAGAGGTCTTTCTGAATAAGGTTCTATCTTGGTTCTAGCATATGGTTCTAGCTATACACACAATTAGTTTGAGATGGTTTCAAACGCCTTCATTTCAACAGCAACCTCTTTTAACAGGATCGTTTTGTCCAAGAAGTTAATCGTGTTACTAGGGTTCAGTCAGTCTATCGTTTCTATGCTAAAAGTTGGCACAAGTTGCCGCTTACTAATTGCAAATGTGTTCACTGACACGGGATAAAAGAATCGAATGCTAACAGTCCAGGTCAGAGGACATTCATCGGGCACGCGGATAAGGAACATGCCCAGTAATTCCGTCGCTAGAGGAGAAAGAAGACAGGCCGAGATGGACAATATTGTCTTCAGATTGTGTCTCGCGTCTTGACGCGTTTGCCACTTGAAACAATAAGAGATGCGATATCATGTCGCGTCTCGGGTCATGGCAGGGGCAGGGGTGGTTGTCTGGGGGCCCAGGGTGGTTCGGGGCAGCCGGGGGTGGGTCGTGGCGCAGAGGTAATCCCTGTCGCACCCTGTCCTATCCACGTTGGCCGGGCCGGGTCGAGGCCCATGGAATTAGATCGGGTCTACCCTGGGTAGCTGCCTGCCGGCTGGTAGAAGCGATTCTCTGCACCCGGTCCCCCGAGCAACGAGGGCAGGTACCTTCACGTCTTCGCCAACCCCGCTTTCTTATTAGATGAAAGAGGGGTGGATCTTTTGGCAATATTGCTCTATATAGGTATATAGACGAGTTTGTTTTTGCCCTGTAATTCTCTTTATAGTTTTCTTTCGTTTTTTTTTGTGCTCATTCTCAAACAGTCTGTTTAGCAAAGTTTCGGTTGCGCCAAGGAAAATGCAGAGGGTGAGAGAGTTTCTTGAATGTGCAACGGGGCAATAAAGAGGAATAACCTTGCGCTCTATTCAATGGAACGCGAGTTGTCGGGAATTGGTGTTAGTGCTCTAATGTCGCATTCGGATCACAATGAGCTCAATTCTAGCTGTTACACTTGGCTAATGAATATTTTAGCTCCATACTGTGCTGTGTGTTGCGTGCATTCGAAATAATACTACCAGTAACCAACAATTCTTGAATCCGAAAGTCAAATCTTGTTAGTTTATAGTAAAATTGTTTCGTTTACTAATTTAAATTTAAAGTTTATTGCTTAAATGTTACCGGAAATGTTATTTTTATCAAAACTTTTCTCAAAACATATATTACTGAAATCGATTCACAATTGGCAATTGCCCTGCTAGTCTGGGTGCCACTTATTTTGATTCAAGACTGTTTCATGCAAAGAATAAGATTGTAGCGTAATAAAATCATATGTAAATCATGATTGAGATGCGAAGAAATTATTCATCTCGCTGCATTGTCATGGTTAGGTTTGATTCGCTCTTGCTGTATATAACAGTGCATGACTGAATAGGGATTTAGAACCTGAAAGTCGCCAAGACGTCCGCTCTACCGCGATCGGCAAGAGCAAATTCAATTGCATATTATTAAATGCACCTTCGCTTGCTCGACCAGCTCGTCGCTTTTTGTGCACAGCTTCTTCTTGGCACTATTCAGGCTCAGCCTCAAAGCTACAGTCCGCTCCAAAAAGTTCGCGAAACCGGCCACTCACAGATAAATCACGCTGGCTACATGTTCGCAAGCTTCTTTATTTGCCTAGCGTTTTGTATAAAGTATATCTGCGGCCCAATTAAAATATGAATTAAGTATAGCCTACAATAAAGCATTAGAATACTAATTAACTTTTTGCTACACTGCTACCGCGAAAAAAGGGGTCTTTCTCTTCAAGTTGTGAGAATATATATCTGCTACGAAGAGCATCTATTTTCTTTAAAGCAGTTTACCTAAGTTATTGGCAAAGGACCCAGTGCGCCACCTTAGCAACATTACTTACAAACATATCTTAGCAATTCATCGCGCCTGGAATTCTGCGAAGAACCCGCACGTTATACGGGGGAGGGGAACTTGAAGGCATAGCAAAGATAGCGTTATACGGTCAGCAATGTAATGCGTGAAAATTCAAGTCTACCCTATAGTTCATCTCCAACCTACGCATAAAGATCTAAGGAAGGACCCCTTTATCTTCCCTAGTTTGCCATTCAGCGCATGGTTCGCAAGACTGGGGGACATGCACTTCGTGGGCGCTGTTCTGTGGCTGCAGTGCAGGTCGACGCAAAACCGGTCCATGGTCTTGTGAGTCTCTGATGGCTAGTGAATGTGATGCCGTTCGAAGCTCGATCGCAATGCAAGACGTTTGGTTTTCTTATATATACTGCCGCGGTGAGCCCAGCACTGGCCAGGTTTACATACCACCGGTCCGCTATACCACGGACTAATCTGGTCAGAAGATGTCTTCCCCTTCACTTTGTGTTTTGAAAATTAATATTGATTTTAACTTTCTTGTATACAAGTTTCAGCTTTAATTCTCGAATATCTAAATTTTTTGATGGATAGAATATTTTGCAAGTTTCTTTACAGTCTTTTTTTCCGGAGGGATTTCAGAATCTCTTCGCGTATTTGTATGGAGCTTCATATTTTCAAATGAGTGGAACATTGAAGGGAACACTGTAATGGGCAAATGATTGATTAAGATCAAAATTCAAAAAGCTTCCTCCAATGCTGTAGATTTCTGAATGTTGTGGTAAATTTGTTAGACAGCTGAAATTGTATTTTAAAATAGCCACAAGATTGCCGTGCAATTCGCGGGCGTCTGTTGGTTGTAGGTAGGTTTCTATGCGGCCGTCGGCCACAGTCTTTCTTATTGTTCGAAGTGCATTTGGCAAGATATAAAGTGGGTTAATCTAAGAAATGCAGTTCCACGTCAGAAAATGATTTAACAAACGCGCACTGTCATTTTATTTGCAATGTCTAACGAACTGCAACCAAACAATGTTTCGTTCGTTCCCTTTGAGTCTTGGAAACACGGAATGAAGCTGCACTTCTCAACGAGACGGACATATTTTGGCAGTTAAAAGCACCATTTAGTTCGTTCAAAAAGTAGACCTTTGAATTACAAAAATCAGTGTTCTCGTTAGGATCTTGGCACTTCCTTAATTTGAATTTAATAATGACAGAAGGTGGCACGGCAATTTAGCAAGGGAAATTGTAATGTCTGTCATAAAGTTTAACAGTAATGCAAGTATGGCGCCGCGTAGCGCCCACACTTTTTCTTTTTTTAAACATTTGACGTGAAATATGAAAGAAATTCATGGTAAATGTGTCGAGTTTCCCTGCAAGTGAGGTTAAGTTACGCCTCCAGCATTGCTGATGCTACGTAGCCTCGCGAAATAAACGTATAAGACCAAGTAAATTACTCGCCAAGTACGTGACGTTAAAAACGAAAGATATTGCTTTTTGAAAGAAAATCTTGATTGAGTGGAATTTCTAACAGTGTAGGCGCGCAGCTTGCTTCCTCTCCGCATCTTCTTGCGGATGCATTTGGCAGCGATGGTGAATGCTTTAAACATGGCGAGGATGGATTATATTTCATAATCTTATCAACTTGGGCTGACTGCGCGGATTATTAATCTCCTCGAGGCATTTTCAAGAAATGTCGCTCATTTCATAGCGCTAGCAAGCAAGCAATTTTTAGGAGATCTACTAGCGCATTTGCACTTTAGTTTTCCAGGCATGGATCTCCTGACGCCATTTGTGGCAATACATGTGGCAAACATTATTTAGATTTGCATAGATTGGACAACGTCGATGTTCCCACTGTAAAAGAGGTAGGGCTTAACAGCAAAAATGGAAATTAAGTTTGAAAATAAAGATATAATAATTCTGTTGATTTGTTTAATCAATTAACCACAATTGCTATGTCCATTTTGTTAGATTTACGTACACATGTATGTGTAGGCAGCGTGAGCAGACAAATGACATACACTAACAAAAGTTTGAAAACAAAATATTCAAATACCCCTTGGTAGCTTTTTATTCGCAGTTTTTTATTCAAATAATTGTAACGCTCGAGCCGCCGATTCTGGCCGAAGTCGGCAGCCGAGCGAAAGCCGAATAGCCCCGAAGCCGGATTACCAATTGACTTTGTCGTCGTTCAAGATCGGCCGCGCCGAGCCGCGGAGACCTCAGTAGGATTCCGTTCGCCGTCAGTGACTGGTCGTTGGTGTGATTTTATTCTCTCGATCACTGGATTTTATATTACAAGGAGAATCATTAGTAGTTGCTTGTGTTATTTTGTGCACCTACACCGCGTTGTGTTCAGCAATCGGGTGGGAAATATCATCAAACAGTTTTCAACTTATATGTGTTTGACAACCGCCGATTAGAACAGGTTAGTGTCGTGGTTTGACGATCATTGTTTTGTACGACCTTCGGCTAGTCCGACATTCGAGGTTTTCTGTTCGTTCACAAAATGCCTAGCCTAGCCTAGCCTCGTCATTAATAAAGTAATCACTCTTTGAAGGTTAGCTTGGGCATAATTATTTAATGCGAGCAGTGCTACGACGTGCGAATCTTAACTGTGCTTTGGATGTTGCGAATCTACATACCTAACCTTGCCTGATTGACTTGGTACGAACGCATTTGTCAAAAAATGTGTGTGCAAGTTTTTGTCTCTAGCTGTCATCGCCGGTGCAAATTTATTGCTAACGATCAATCAGTGTAATATGGATTTATAGTAACTGGTTAAGTTGTCGTGAGTTTGAATATCTTTGTCAAAGATATTTGCATGAGCATCGCTTAAAAATATAATCTTTCGATCTGTTTCAAGATCTCGATCGATGTCATCCCATTGTTGAGTAGAATCTTCGAAGTCTGTCCCATTGTCGACCATGCGAATCAGCTGTGTCAATCTGAAAACGCAACCCGTCCTTTTTTGCGGTATATTTGAATAATTAACGCAATAACTCGGTGACTATAAAATATAATTATTCTCCGATGATAATCCGTTGATTAGGCCGACTATCACCAAACCGAGAGCCATCTGTGTTAATTAGTGTGATTAAAACATACCTGCCGGGTATAATAACAGCATTAATTTCACCTGCGCTTACAAAGGATCACGAATTTGTTACCTACCGAATTATATCGCGGTTGTGATAAAACAAAGTGGCTTCTCTCTGTACACGTTATGAATGGCATTTCGTTTCGGTTTTCGGATCACTCGGTAGCCTCGATAATGCGCGTTGTTTCGATATCCTGTACACAGCAACGTGTAAATGGACGATGGTTTTATAGCTGGGCCACGTGCAATTGCCCTCAATAATTTGTTGTTCACGTAATAATAATAACATAGGATTTAGCCCGAAGTTGTCATGCGATAGCAGCACGGCACGGTAAACCAATGCCCAGCTAAAGTGAGTGTGCCTGAGTTACTGACCAATTGGCATGTCTGGGTCTGGTCTACCCTAGGTGGCGTGAGATGAGTCATGCAGACAGAGCGCAGGTTGCATGTTTTAAATTGCATCTAATTGCACACGTTTGCAGGGAGAGAATATGGCTGTTCGGATATACTAAAAATGTAATTGTATTTTCAATAAGTTGACGTCATTTTCCGTACACCCATTTATGGGAAGGAAGGTGCATTATTGTTAATTATCTACTGGAGAGGTGGTATCACTTTGACAGGTCGTTACACTGCCACGGAAATCAAGGAAATAATTACAATCGCCTTATTCTTCTGCGAGGGTTGTAATTTCTCGTAATTTCTCAGTTAACGGCTCAAGAATATGACAAACAAGGAACAAATTTGGAAGCTCGCACTATTTAGGCGTGTTTGTCTGCTAGATTTTCCTGCTAGTTATGTTATAAAGCATGGATAATATTATTTGACGCTATTTTTATCTGAGAAGCACATTCAATGGCTGCGCCTATGCGGTGGAAGTTCGATAAGATAAGAAGCGGAGCGGCAGTATTTGCTTGTGGTGCTTTGGGTGTCAGAGCTTGCAACCTTGCATCTGTTGCCAACGAGCAGCTCGGAACTAGCAAACTTCAATGCACTCATTGTATGTATATTTCGTAGAGAGAGAACTCCATTTGAATAAACCATCGCCAAATGCATCTACAACGCGGGCGACATCGGTACACATTTCTTGCTTTACCCAAATATTCATTTCATTTCAAGTGAATATCCACAGCGAATCTACTATTTCTAAACTCGTGGACGAAATCGACTCAGCACAAATGGCAGTACCTACTGCTGCCAGCTGAGCTAGCTGACCATGCACTATCTTGCAGTTGCCTATTCCTTGTCTCACTGGTCGTAGCGTAGTGCACATGGAGTAATTGCTTTTATTTTAGTCAGGCTCGAAAAGACTGCGAATAATGTAATTTTCCGCCATAAATATTTGATTACACCGCCTCCATGCTCCTTCCATGAAGCGCACTGGAGTAATCCACTTATTTGTTTTTGTTTGTTTATTATCTAGTTTAATGATGTAAACAGTGAAGTGATACGAACTCCTGACAACGTTCTAGCCGGCGTTGAATTTGTTTAATCCAGGCGTGAAATACTCGTTGTCTTTTCACCACTTCAAATGGAATCTCACCATTCGCAGGAGGAATCCCTCGAGGAAACCATCGGCTCTCGGTGGTTTTTGAGTGCAGACAAGCGAATGATTTACCAAGCAAAGCTTCCAAAACAATGCCGTATATGGCAGGCATTGTTAATTGTTGTAATCCAGCATGGGCACTGGGCACTGTGGCATAGCGGCCATTATTATAATATGTGAAATAGCACACACTAAGGCAGGCGTAACCTTTTCCTCTCCGATGAGGTCACCTTGTTATGTTTTGGATGACGACATTGCGTGGGCTCCGTTGTGAGCAGCGAGAGTGCTTTTTTTATATTACGCTGCTGTTGCTGATCTCGCCTTATGCAAGTTGGTTGGGATGAGCGGCGTTGCCAGCGGGACACTCGCTGCTTCTTGAAGGATTAGGTATCACATGGGACGAGCTTGGACCGCTCAAGATGGGACAGTGCGTGATGGATATATTCACTTGTAAATCAATTCATTATAATGTTTTTTTTTCAACATCACCAGCTCAAGGTTATTGGTGATATAAAAGATTTATTCATGTGACATTTAACCTGATGCAAACAAACCGCTGCTTCGGACATAAAACTCGAGTTGCGTGGCATGGCAAGACATTTTCAGGACCGTACCTCAATGTGCAATGCTTCAAATTATACCCAGAAAATAAAGCGTTTCTCGAATACAAACAGTGAATTTTCTTTTTTAGCTAATTTTCTTTCTAATGTTTGTTCTTTTACCGTGGTATTTTTTTTTCCGTTTCAGGTGAGTTCCATTCAGAGTAAGAGAGACGGAGAGAGTCTGATTTTGGGAGATGCTTGGGCCAACTTGCAGCGTCGTATTTGCTGCTTACCTTGACTCGAGTGTGAGGAACGAGCCACTAATTCTGCAAGCAAGTAAGTTGCTGTGCAAACCTTTATTTTCATTTAATAGCGTGAATGGGATAATCGGACACTCATTATATCCATGGCTACGAAACATGGCGGCGACCCTAATTTTTCCATCTAGTTGCTCTACCTTCCACCCCACCCCACCAGACTCACCACTTCTAGCTCACCTAGCGGCTGAAACCACCCCCCTCGAAGAAGGTCTTACCTAAGGTCTTACCTAAAGTTCGCTGCCAGCCCATAGCGACCAATCTTTAGTTAGACTCGAAAACAGTACAGCTGCGTCCGTACAGCTATATCCCCTCACACGGCACCAGACGTATATAATTAAAATTAATTATAACACGCGATAATTAGATGGAAAAAAACAAGAAGTTTTATTGACCGAGTCCGAAGCCGAGCGCTGAAAATAGACGCCGAATTGTAATTGCAAACTTTTGATGAGTTTCGTGCAGACTTCTTGTGTCACGGTTATGAATGATTATCCCGTGTAGAGGCGTCGAGCGATCTCTTATGTTTAGAGGATGTTGCGAACATACAGTGATCATGGTCCTCTTAAATAAACTGTAGCAACTTTCGCTCAAAGTGCGATGCTGTTTTAGGATGAAATCTTATTGAAATTGCAAACGCTTGCAATGCGCGGGGTATTTTATTATTATCAACACTATAACCGTCTCAAAAATGAATGTCCCCGTTTGGGCATTAATTTTTGAGACGGTTATAGTGTTGATAATAATAAAATGCGGTGCTGAATGTTCAGTGGAAGACAGACCGCGTTCAGCGGAGTTTCTTATCAGTTTCGCATGTTTCCCATCTTTAAAAAAATTGCAATTATCTTCTGTCGGCAGCGCCACTCATGGTGACGTTCATGCAGGCTACAAGGAACACCCCCTTAGTAACGGCACGGGCAAATTTAACTGTAATCATAATCGGTATTAGAGTGCAGTAAAGTCACTGTCCACGGTCGAGATTAGTCTTTCGCGGCACACGTGACCAAGCTGACGCCGGCAGGAGCGCAGCGAGCGTTGGACTGACTCTCACATAACGAGGTCGCCAGCTTATTTCAAATATCACCTGACAAGCTTTTGTGCAGCAAGGACCTTTGCTTTGTCTTGCTAATAGAACGGGCTGTTTTTTTCATCTCCGATTTTTCGACTCAAAAATAAAGCAAATTCATTACGACCTAACGATTTGAGCGCGGGGACCAAAACGCGAAACCTGTTTTGTGTATCCCATTATGAAACATTATTTTGATTGAACTTTAGCTGTGGACACTTTCTTATTTGCAAGTTTTTTTTTTTGTTGTTTCGTCTCGCCTGACCACACTGCAATCATGAATCACGATTGCAATGCGTCTTTCCTTCTCTGTCGATTGCAAACGACAAAGTTATTGGAACTAAATGCAATCTCTGCGGCCATCGCACTCAAAACGTGATCATCCCCGAACGCTTTCATAAATTAGGCGTCAAAATGTAATTAGAACGAGTGCTTATCGGTACCCGCTAATTAGTCGGTCGAGTCCGCACACATGCGGTGGTAATGCGATACCCGGAGAACAGACGGCGTGTACGCGAATTGAAAAGTACGCTTCTCGGTAATTAGCGATCACATGCCAGAGACCGATATACCCGGTGTCAACACGATCGAATTGCCGTGCGATTACGATCCCAATCAGCTGGCCGCAGCGCCGGACACGTGTCTGCTTGTGCTTGCAAATGTACACCCACCTGGGCAATACCAAATCGGTGCATAATAAGCTTCATCAGTGCGTATTGCACTCGAGGGGCTCGTATTTTAGCTAATTCCAGCCAGTAGAGCCACGGGCACGGCTGTCCACCGTACCTACGTGTCGGCACGGATGGCGAGATGCACATCATGCGATAGTGGCTTCTGGCTACCTCCCTCCCATCCCAGTAGAGTTGCTTGTGTATGTGATCTGCATGTCACTGTCTCCCAATGTGTCTGCCGGCAGCCTGTTCTGCCTAATCATTATCATGCGGCGAATAACATTGACAGAGGGTAGGTTGGACTGTTTTGACAGTGGTCCATGACGTTTGCATGCGTCGCAGAGAGATCTTTTTACGTGCGCGCTAAGCGATTCATATTCATAAATAAACATATTAATGGAGATTTGAAAGATTTAATTTAGGAGACCTTCGCACTCTGTTCGGAAAGATATTATTGCGCGCTAGGAGTAATTTGCGATCATGGTGGATACTATGTTGCAACCTTTGATATTAAACCGAATTCGATCAACTATAACGGTAATTAGCAATCTCAGAACAAATGGAGAACCAATGGAAAAACTGCATTGCAGAACATTCGTCGTGTGCTTCACATATCAAAAATTCCCAAAAATCTACATATTTCTGGAAGCAAAAAGTCCAGAACGATCCCGGCTACTTGGAAACGTGACAAAATAACTTATTCGGCCCGATTCGTACCGATAGATCCTCCTATGATAGGTATTGACACACGCATTGACCAACGCGTTTTTCGTACCCTACTGGAAGGCTGGTGCTCGCACGCAGCCAATGTTTAAACGATTCGTTGACGTCACGCGTTTGATATCAAACCCATGCCAGAGCAGCGCCGCGCCGCAGACTAGGACTATTTTTGTACACCGAAAACAAACACTTGCGTCCCATATTCTACAATCTACATCTCTCGAATATTACTCTATCAAATTCAGGGGCCTTTGCACGCATTTTGCTAAGAAAAAAAAAACTATCTCGTCGCATCTAAGACTTCCACTTCTTCAGCCGAAACCGAAACCGAAGTGAAATGCAGGCTTATATGCATAAGTCATCCGACCTGCCTGTGCCCGGACCCGGGCCGTATAGAATGTAGTCTTGTGTGCATGATATGGCGAGATAAAACGAAAACACCGAGCAGCGAGCAAGAAAGGGTGATATAGGCAAGGCTATAAATTAAGTAAAAACATTTTAGACGAGTAGAAAATAGGAGTGTGCGTACAATATATATGTATATGTATATACCGCACGGCGAACGTCCCAGTGGTTTATTTCGTTTTATTAAAATTCCGCGCTCTCACAAATTGCAAGCTCAAAGTTTCGTTGTCTGACGTTGTGGTCTTTTTGAAATAAAATTAACACGCTTGTCGGTGCACCTTGACTCGGACATCCTGGGCACCGTAGGTTTTCAAAATTCTTTGCGCTGGCATCTCCATCTATGAACAAATAAAAGAAATGTAGGCCCAACAAAACCTTCAATCAGAACACCCTACAAGCTAGCCTGATGGACCCCATAACGGTGACTAGATATTCGTTTCGCTATTCAAATGATCTGATTCCTGTTCCCGGCCAACCTTTCTGCAGAAATCTCTTCGACACAAGCCGGCAATTTTCACACACCATCACATGATACCCATTAGCACCGGCAGCCATTAACGAGCGCACCACCACCTAATATCAGCTGTATCTCCATACAATTGCCATTGCCAGGCAGTGCCGGCACCCTCGCCTCGTGTCGGCAGCACATTGCCGTTTATACGTTTCGCCAACTCGTCGGAAGTGCCATTACATGTACCGTTGATCCGTTCTGTGACACGTCGTAACATCGAATGCGTTGTTCTCGCGAAACGCCTCGCAATGCCCCATAGCAGACGAGCCATCGTCACCTTCTTATCGGGGTCCCCCTAGTGCGAGTGAATGGTGTACGAGCACGACGGACGTCGCACGGGTCGATCCCGTTCGTCGCCGTCGTCATCATCATCGCGCACTCGCGTCGTCGCTGTTTGGAAATGTGGTCTAACTTCCGGCGAGAAGGAAGCCCGATTACGGATGTCCGGCCTAGGCGGGACACAAGGTTTCTGTAAGGGTGCGATAACCAGCCGCCGCCGCCGCTCCGCCGTCGGCAATCGCTCGCCCCGTTAGCCACACAACGCTAGAACCCCGGGCCGTCGTGCAATACACGATTATCGCGCTGCACATAGGCGAGGCTAGAAGAGCGTCGGCTCCCTTGCCTGGGCTGCAGCTTTACAAAACTGTTATTATGCTATCGCTTCGATGTCGCCGCCGGCTGTATCGCAGTTGCTGGCGACTCGTCGCGTCCATGGACGGTCCAGGGACACGCCAGGGTGGCCAGGGTGTCCTGGGCAGGGGCCATTATTTGAGCTACGCCATGGATAACGACGGGACGACGTTTCCCTCGGGATAAAGCGGAACACGAGAAGAAGATGATCACCATGCGGGTGTCATGGTGTGGATCCCAACGGTTATGTTATGTCTTTTGACCTGTATATAACCACCGTCTATTGCGAAGACAGCACTCTGCCACGATGGGGCTCGACTTTAATGGTATTATTATGTGGTACATGCACACGGCTCCGGGTGCCCTGCCGAGCACACATGGGGTATTATCCTGTGGGTATTTCAGGGGGCCGTAGATATTGGGACAAAATTAAACGATGTTATCCCTGTATTCACATGATCGTTTTCACTAAAGTATTCTATAGTCGATTTCATCGAGCAACTACAGTGTCATGGCGGAAGCTTTTACCGAACTTCCTTTAGGTTTTCTACGCTCAGGTGTGATTAATTTTCGTGTTTTCAACGTTTTCCCTATCGTTGGCAAATAAGACATAAGCTCATAGTCGCTCGAGATAAGATTAGAGTAGGCCTCATACGGTATCCACACACTAAAAAAACCCGTCTGTGCATGCCGCCTGAAAACAGCTCATGCATTTTCTGTTGCATCGCATGTCGTTATCTCTCTTGGGTACACAGTGGAAGGCAGCCCGCAATGCTTCACAGTAGATATAGGCGCTGTGTTTGGCGGCGTCCCGAGCTTTCGAGGGCTAGAGGGGCCCAGAGCGCACAAACGCTCTAATCTCACGCTGGAAATTGCTCTCCAGTGTCCAATAAAACATGCATCCGCAGTTTGCTCGGTTCTTTCTGCCAGTCTTCGGTAGAAGCGCGCGTTTAATGGGGGTTAACAACGCAATGTGTGTAATGATTGCCATCAGCTGGTATTGATTGGCACGATTGAGATCGGGTGTTGGTCGGATTCCGGCTCTCTTTGCTTCGTTATCCGTCGGCGCAAAGCAGCCACGGATTGGAGACGCTGACGCGAATTGCAGCAGTCGTGCTCGAGTGGCCAGAGGGCAGCTAAAGGGCAGCCAAAGTCTCGCTGCAGGCTCTCGCCATGTCAGAGTCAGCTCCCCGGGTCTCTGCAATCTGCTTGCGGAGAGAATGGCGAGAGAGGCGAAATGACTGGATAAAATGTGAATGTGAATATAGCACAAAGAACGCAGGCAACTGGAATTGTTGAATCGGTAGACGCGCCGAGTTTCTCCGTGCGATTTTTTTCTCTCTTGATTTGTCGTTCCTTTCTCGAACAATAGTCGCAGTTGTCGGCTGATTCTGCCGTCATAAGTTGCATGCAGTTATTAACTCGATTGGTATAGTAGGTAGTGCCGTGTTGTGAGGAGACAAGAACAAATGTGTGCGGTTAAACACGACAAGACGGATGATGTCTTGTCTCATGGTTTCCTGAGATTACCTCATCCCCCCACACGTCTCAGCGCCTCCGCAGCCTCCACCCCCGTTTCGAGTAACTCCCCGCACGACTAGCCACCCACCCACCCAAACTTCTGTGGGATCGCATGGTCGTATAGCAATGGTGCAACTTCAACGCCGTATAAATCATCCGGGAAACTCACTGACTTTGAGATTTTTTCTTGCCGTTTGCGGCTCCCAGTCGTTACTCGTACTCGAATGAGCACAATTCCGCGTCGGGACTCCGGGCGACGCTGCTGTTTTGCTCGATTTTCCACCAGTGCTTTTGCTAAACAGCTCGTCCGATATCTTCTCTCCGATTTATTAGCTGGTGAGTTTTGTAACTTCTCGGAGCTCCCTTTCTGTGTTTTTAGACTTAATTAAGAAAATTGTTTGGAAGCGACTTGAAATAAAATGCACTTAGTTTCATTAACATGTTAGTATACCTCCATGTTATACCAGAGCATGCATGGAGCTCGAATATGGATGGCATAAATGTTTTACGTTGATTAGGTTTGCGATTTATAACGTACAGCTAAGTGCATCGACATGATTCCAATTATTATTTTATATCCATTTACCTCGACGGATATAAATAAAAATCTGCAGAGATTGCGTGTGATGGTGTATGGTGGTAACGGGGGGGGGGGGGGGGGGTAGGCTACATAATGTGCGGCAAACAACGGGGTGGGTGGTGGGCGACGTCTTCTTGCCATCTCTTGCCGGTGGAGGGGGGAGGGGGGCACTCGCCCAACAAGCACCCACGCACGCACTATGCAGCAAACCTAACCGCCGGCCGGTCATTTGAATATCTTGCAATTATATCATCTTGGCTCATCCTCTCGTTAATCTTCCGAATGTCACGCGTGCAGCGGTTGGACTTTGCTGGCCGGCTGGCGCTTTTCCATCACTCCTCCGATTGCCGTGGTCATCATGTATCACACCTGTTTCCCATCTTCGTTAGTCGCGAGCGTCTCCGGGAAAACAGCGCTGAGGAAATGTTTAATATCTGGGCCTCCACCCCACTGATGCTAGCTCATAATTCATTTCTCTACTAATACTACTTTTAAACTTGTCATAGACGATGCCAGGAAAATATGTTCGGGCAAAAAACGCCGCAGAGAAGCGCTGTGCGTGTTCTCATCTCGCTGTATGTGACGCAAAAAAAGATTCACATAATTTCGAGACACTTTTTTTATTTTTTCTGAGCGCATTCTTGGTGCAGCATGGCTTATTTATTGGATTGACGGTATCTAGAATCTGTCATCCACAATGTCGCTCTAGTTTTCAAGAGACCCGTCCGCATCGAACAAAAAAAAAAATAACCGGAACTCATATATATTTATTTTTAACGCTGAACAGGACATCGTTAGCGGCAAACAAAACAAACATTCAGATCGAATATTATAAATGCACGCCATTCATAGTAACTGCGCTCCACGGTGGAGCAGACCACATGTATTTCCCGCGGAAAACGGAGCGCTTGGCGGTCATATAGCTCACATATTATTCGCTCTCCGCAGGCACAGTTAATTTTCTGTAAGCCCCACCCTGCGTGCTCAAAATATATGAACTCTGAAATATAAGCCGCTAATTTATCATCAAAAAAACATGTTGACTTGGGCTTAGTACGTCATTTTTATCGATTTCCCATCACGCATCTTGTATTCTTTTCAAAGGACTAATAAGGATTTTCTGCCATCGCGCCATTAACACAAGCGATAAGTATGACATAAATTGTGCCCCATTATGTCGATTTAGTGATCGGGTCGAAACCCCTTCATATTGTAACTGCATGGATGCAACAAGGAGAGCCTCGCGACCGGTGAGGCAAACAAAGCATTCTGATGACGCTATTATTAGGCAGGCATCGAGACCGAGTGTGCAAAAAGCGTGTTCGGTTACCAGCTAGCCATCTTCTATTCAAGGTAAACCTGTACCTCCTTCGAAGCCTCTCTGCGCCCACCACCTCGCTGGCATTTTTAACTTATAGTTCCAAGTAAAACACCAATACAAAACCTGATCGTGTGCGAACACTGCACATCGAAGGACCCTTAATTGATCGAGATTCCGTCGTTGGTTAATCTCAAAAACATCTTGCAGCTTGTGTTCACCTATCGTCTTACACAATTAGAAATGATGCTTCGAGTTTCGCTCTCTTGATTTTATTTTTATATCAAATATTGATTTCTATCGGCGTTGCCACAGAGCCAATGTTATTGAAATTCGAAACTAGATGTCATGACCACGAATGTAAGATGAGATTTCGGTTGTCGATAGACGTCGTCAAATGTTTCTGCATGTGTTTCCACACAAAAGACAAATTAGATTTTGTCGTTTCTCTTGCTAACCCTCGAGTCCCTTCGTGGTTAATGCGATACGCAAAGTCTGTGTGGTTTTCTCATGCCTTTGAGAGTCTGATGACGATGCGACGGCGCCATTGTGCGCGACCTGGCACGATGCAGGGGCACATCGACGAAAGATGCGAATGACCTGGGCCACCCTGGCGTCACGCATAGCGCCCTTGCTGTGATAATGGATTTGTCAGGTTCCGCGGCCAACTCTCGTTGTATTGATTAGAGTGATTTCTTCGTCAACAAAGTCGCACTTGGTGTGTGTGTGTGTAGGCTTGTGAAAGCAACCCCATCCCTGGCAGTCGCCCCCACTCCCGCCCCCGCCCCAACCATCCCTGCCGCCAGCCGCCCATCACACTTGGTAAATGTTTGATAACTTTAATTGGATTTGTGAAATAAGCCTGACGACGGCATTGTTTGTGTGCGTTGTTGTGGTTAACAAAAGTTCCCATCTCTGCAGCATCCATCCAGATGGCACTTGGCTTTCGTTCGCTCGCTTGCTCGTCGCCCCGAACGGACCTAGAGACCTGTTGTTGCCGCGCGCCACAAAATCGAGACGCTTTAGCTTTGAAATTACATGGCGAGGATCGAGCGCACTTTTATCAGATTTGAAACACATTTTGTTGAGCGTTACTCAGATGTCGTTCAAACGTCGTTCCACGTTCCTAGTTCCAATCCTCCCAAGTACACGGACCTTGTTTGCAGACGTCGTTTATTATTCATTATGAAAATCAACAGGATATTACACAATTGTGACCCAACCCCCTTTCCAAAATTTGTTTTTAATCATATGCACGAATTATGTTTCGGTATGTAAGTATGCATAATGGATAGACTGCAGGCTGGTTTATACTCTGTACGCGATGATTAATTATTTCCACAAATTGGTCTTGCGGGATGCAGGCCGACCGGCGTTCCAAGCAAACGACTGAAAATCATGGCAGCCTAATTCGAATTCTCACCACGCCGCGGATGCCCGGAGGAGTAATTTCCAGCGATGATTTTTGCCGTCATGGGATCTGCACAGACCTTCAACGCTTAAACGCGGCGTTGAGCTGCAGCGAGTCCCGACTGTCCGTTGTTTCCGGCCAGTCGCTGCACACTGCACCGTGCCCTACAGTGCCCGTACCGCTGCATACTCTTGTTTTTATCACGGGGTGGTCTCTAGCAACGCGTAGAATAACTGGGATAAACATGCAGCTGGGAAGGGAGTTTCCGTTCTACATGTACCCTTGATCTTTGAGATAGGGGAGGTTTGGCGATGTGGTTTGTGTGAACCTGATAATAGCCGGGTGATGGTCGACGCTGTTGACGTTGTAGCAGTGACGGTGTCGGCGACGCGGCGTCGGCGTCGGCGGGGTAATCAGGGCGGTCGGCCCGAGCAAACTTTGTCTGTACGCCCGTGTGAGTGTGTGTGTACAGTGTTGTGGATGTCGCAGCGATGTACCCCCCCGATCAAAGGGTTGATAATTGGTCCTTGTGTGATGATTCTGTGTGCTTAACCGGATGCGATATATGCGCTCGGGGAAATTACAGCGCAAATAACAATGGCATGGCACTGACTTCCTTCTTCGTTAGCCGCGGGTTCTTGTTGCCTGGTATACCTATACAACATTCGGATTGCATGTCTACTTGAGTTAGTTATGACTTTGTGGTTTTAATATGCCTAGGAATGTTTTGGGCGAAACGATCTGAGGAGATTTTTTTAAACCTGCTCAGGGGATGGAAGATTCTCGTGTAGCTCGCACACTTTTCGCAGATTGCCATTTGGAGACCCATTTGCAACCTATTTCGGTATATAATTTCATTGAAAGACGTCGGTCACTGTTGCCAAGTTACAAAGTGCAACACCACTAGTTACTTTGATTGCTGGTCGTGAATGAAAATAACCCGAGAAGTTCGATAAATCACGAAAGATTAACAGAAGCGCAAGGCTGCTGGATGAAAAGAGGATAGAGCCTGAAGATATTTGTGACACCGCACGGGGATTGCTGGCTGGGGTCCAGTCTTCACGACGGACAGGCATAGAAAAATAAGTTAGCGCGGCAAAGGGGGCGGCGAGGGTCCGACGTCCACACCTTTTGCCAGGAGCTGTACACGACGCCTAAGCTTCATTCATGGCGATGTTTATACTTGTTTGGGATTACGCGCGCCGCGGCGCCGACGACGACGCCAAAGTTTCGTGGGGAGGCGGCGAGAAAAGCAAGTTTCATTAATTACTATCAAGTAACATCGTATAACGATTATGTAACGCAATTACAGTACTCTGCCGGATAATTGCACAGTTTGTTAGAGCGTCGCGGCGGCTGCTTGATACGGGAGTCGGCGTTGGGCGTCGGCGTCGGGCGTCGAGACCGGTGGCAAGACGGTGTGTTTTGTTTACCTTATCGGGTGCTAACATTATAGGATTATTTTGTTAATGGTTCAATTTCGCTATTAGTTCTCGTTGCGAAATGGAACCCTGCACTGGGATAGGTAAACTGCGTGGTTGTATAATGGCAGTGTAATAACATAGGTGTTTTGGGCTAGGTAGGCCTAAATAATAGCGGTGTGTGGCACTATCCCAGTCAGATGATAACGATTTTGTAGCACGCAGAAGATCAAATCCGGAAATTACTTTTGAAGCTTTTCAACTTGATTTATACTTAGACACATGGGATTAATTTAAAAAAAGTTGAAGAACCTTCTCGCGACGGGCTAAAATTAAAATATCACAGGTATGGTTGCCACAATAAATGTTTGATATTCCCGGTGCCAAATTAATATCGTTAACTTCTCCGAATGACCTAGTAAGTTACACTAATTTGTTACGGGTGAGTTTCATTGATGTCGGCGTCGACTCGAGCGTCGACTCGAGCGTCTTCCTGGTCGTCGTGATGGCATAAAGTAATCGCGGTGGGATCAACAACGGACCTGTGGCCAACATTTATGAGTATTGAGTGCACACGGATTTAATATCGTGGTTGCCGTCACTTTGAAGCAACCTCGCTGCAGACTCACCGGCCAAACTCGCCGACGCCGTACGCGACGCTCGGATATGATACTAAAATTAGAATAATTATATTCAAAACCATGTACAGGCCCTCAACGTCGCGCGCGCGGGCGCGCTCTGGGACTAAAATTGGAACTTTGCTAGTAGTTGTGTAGCGTTATGGGTAGTGAGATCGGCGTTATAGGGTCGTGCAGTCAGATCGAATTAATCTTGTCGTGCACAGTGCAGGTAGATGTCAATGCTATCCTCTGGATGCAGGCTTCGGGGGTCTACAGATGCACATCCAATTCGCTAATCCCAAGTAGCTGTATATCTAGTCCCACGTGGGTGGGATGGTAACTGGTTAGCCGTTCATTGGGATTCTACTTGCTTGTTTACCATCCTCGATGAGCTCCTGTTCGTGTTGGCAGATCCCACGTTCGTATCCCTTCTCTGTGACATGGCGTACCTTTACCTTGTTTGTCGAGCTAGCATTACAGTGAAGGGAGCACCAGTCACTTGCATATATTGATATTCAAAATCGGCTAGCCCTAGTTGTGCTAGCATCTAAAAAAAAGTCCATTTATGTAATTATTTATTTTTCCCCACTACCAACTTCCCGAAGTGAAAACCAGTCTCGCATAAAGCTAAGTATCTTGACAATCACGACTAGCGTCCGGTGGCAGTCTCATTTATTCCGATGTCCAGTTTGAGTATCGCGTGAAAATTGTGACACATAAAGAAACCAATTATCCCAGCATAAAAACGCGTTGAAAAGAGCGCGTCGCGTCTTTGCATCAATCTTTCGCAGCTCGTTCCCATTCACAAGTGACTTGCAGCCAGATAATCCCTGCACCCCTTCCTAGTCTTTCATCCCCCCGTGCCTTCCCCGGCTCGTTCAGGGCATCCCCCTACAAGCATACATATCTACATATTCGATGCCGAAACATCTTAATTCCCCCTATACAGCGAAATATACATACACCGAACGCTAGTCTAAGAAAATCTTTCTCAAGAGGACGAAGGAAGGAATAGTGATTTTTTATAGCTGCATTCAATTTTTGTGTTTCGTTAAACGCAGCGGCAGGTCTACTTTTCTTGTTGATTTTAGACCGTTTTTGTCAGACTGCGGAATAAGAACATTTCTTGATTTTAAACTAATTGAATAAATAATCACTGTATTTTAACTCATGGAAATTCAATTTCTTCTTCGAAGCCAGATGATAATTTTTAAGAACTAGATTCTATATGGATGTGCAGAAGAAGTGCGCTTATCTCGTTCGCCTGTCGTCATGCCCGAACTAAAATAGTCCTCAACCTCCTTCACAAAGCTATTTTTATATGATTCACGGCGAACTGCGAGCACAAGTTGGGCTCACACTTCCACGGGCGCGCAACGCCACCCAAAACGCGATGAGCCACCCATCGTTTTGACCCCAAAACACACAGTTTTATCGGCGCTCCCTTCGCAGACAACACCATCTCGACGCAGCGATATTATTTCTTGAGTGACACGGATTATTTTCGTAGCCGCCTCTCCTTTCATCGCGTTGGAGACGTTGTAATTGGATCAATATTTTCCTATACATTCAGCCGGATCGTGAATGCCTGAGCTGCGCGTGGAAACGCTATATGTAGCGGACATGATTGCAGACACCGAGGGGAGCACCGTTCGTCGCCATATTTCTGGCATCAAGTCACTCATTACTGACACTAAAACGTTTCAAATTATAGCTCTTACACTTCTACACTTTACAGTCGTACTTACTTATTTTTAGGTTAGAACATGTCTAGCTACAATTAATAATAGTTTTCGCAATAATTTAAATTATACAGCTGGTTGACGTGTATCCTGTGAAGTGTACGCCGTGGACTTTAAAATAAGGATAGATTTTTAGCGGATTTTTTGTATTATCATTTCCTGTTTCGTTTCTGTCGTCCGCGTCAAATCGGTGCATGAAGTGCTCTTATAGGCTGGCCTAGATTCGCGAAAGCTTGTCGAATCGTGCGTCGGTCTTTTTGTGTATCGACGCTGCCGGTGTCCCCCCGGCGTCACGACGCCTGGTTTCTCAAACACGCCTATGGCCTTTTTAAACAATATGCCACCAAGAGGTTATATTAAGTATTTTGGAAAATAAAAATAATTGCTGGGATGCCTCAAACACAGTATCCACTTTTAAAGAGTTTCTTGATTATCAGACGAGCTAGTAACAGAGAAATTATTTCGATGGCATCTAGGATTTATCTGACAGAATCAAGTGTGGTGCTTTCCAAACTTTGAAGAGCACCCAGAACTGTCGCTCCAAGAACATCTAGTGTCTCATTATTTCGTCAAGAGCTCTGAAAATGTGTTTATTTTACTGCTCGAGTTATTCATTGCTGCTGGTGCTGATACGATGCATCTTGCATTGCAAGCCACATACCATTTCTTCTGTTTCTTCTCATCCAATCGTTTAATCCGTAACACCGAACACTTACGTTATCACAAATGCTTCGCAATTATTCTCGAAAGGTGCTTCATCCACGCCCCAACTGGATCCGCGTCATTCCGCAGAGTCATTGTCATTGTATGTGCATTATCCCTAGTAAGAAGACTAACGAACCACATGTTGCATTTTTCCTGCTAGCTTAGTTAAGGCGCAGAGGGTGGGGAGGGGAAGGCTGCTGTGGGATGCTGCTGGCCCATATAGATAGAACTAATGGACCTCTTGGGAAGGGTTGCTTGTTTGATGTCGGGTGACATGTCACAGTCTTAAGTTTATATCAGGAAGGGGCTGAAGATTTAAGTGCACTCGGATTGGGGAACTCTGTGCTCGCTTATACTTTGCGTGTTGTTATAACTTTAAGGAAAATACTGATGCATGTAGTAGGTAGGAGGGTGGGAAGTGGGAAGTGCTAGGATAAGACGTAGTATGGGTATAAAGGGACGCTAAAATGTGAAACTCTTAGCACAGTTTCTAAATTAATGCAACGTCGAAATTTTCCGCTCCTCGAGTAAGTACGGAATTGTGTTATTGTTAACTTTCCCGAATTCAAAATCGTCAAGTTTGGTTCGCCGAGAAAGTCTGTTTTATTCAGAAAATCGAACGAAAATCGCACAATGGAATCCCAGCTATAATCACAACCAATGGGCGTCCCTACAGACCCCAAAATTATTCAGCACTAAAAGTTAATCTTACTGATAAACGTGCCTGCAGCAGAGCGTCGTCAGCCCCCAAGCGACCGAGATGAGTTGCGTTTTTTTGCTGACCCCGATTCGGGGTCAGCAACGCTGGCAGACTCTGGGACGCCCAACACCAGACAGGATCATTGTACCGGACTGCACGGCACTAACAATTAATTTTCAACAACCACGACTAGCCTAGTCAGCTATGTAGTCTACTCCTATACGATACCACGATCCAGCCAGATCGGAGCACAACAGCATCACTGCACAGCCGCGGCCTGCTCTCTAAGCTCTTCGGCGGCCAGGTTTTGTGGTTAGCCTTGAATAACGTGGGTTCGTTGCCCATCACGTATCCACACGACGACACGCCCATGGCCGCGACTGAAAGTGCCCCCTTGCCACGCGTCGGAGCATCGTGCACCTTCTGCGCGTAATATGGGCTAGCAGCGACGCTCCTGCCCCGCCGGAGAGTGCACACTGCATGCCCTTGCAGCGATGCAGCCCGCGAAACGTTCTCGCGTCACTCTGCCACCGTGTTGGACTGGGTAGCCTGATCGGACCACTTGCCTAACCTCATATCACCTGAAGAAGGCTATGGGTTTTGCAAGCATTAAAATGGCACCCTGCTTTTCTAAGTCGCCCTTTCCTATGCTTAGGTTGTAACTTTTTAAACTCTTCACTTAGACCAAATCTCTTCGAACTTAAAATGGTGAATACAAGGTTTTTAGTTTACATCTGACTCGATAGAAGCATGCCAATGTCTTTAGAGTGGTTACGAATGCCCGTCTCGTATGCCCTTGTGCCGATGACGGACGTAGATGTACCGTACCACTCGCGGCTGTGGAACAGAACGGACCGCTCCACGCATCGCTCCACGCGCGCTTGTGAGTGCAAGTGATAGGAAGCTCCAAGCAGAACTTCTATCGTATTAAATGGCCACACACTCGTGGTGCTCCCGCCTGTAGCTCCCGATGACACAGTAAGTCAGTAGACCGTGGTTCCTAGCCGCTGCTCGGCGCAGCGATCGCCCATCCTGTCGAGATCCCGCGGATCCTCGATTATCATACAGCCACCGTCATTGCGATGATCGAAATTGGTTGGAGGACCTCGCGTTGGCGAATTTCTGGCCAGCGTCGAGGCCATACTGTCTGGCTTCACGGTATATCGTGTAGTGTTCGATCATTGTTAGAGACGGCAGACCTTCACATTGCCTCACAATGCGTCTTTTATCTCAATAAAAAGCCCCGAAATAAAAGAAGAGAAACATTAATCGTGATTACCTTTCTTTAGCAATTGGTACGGTGCTGGGAGTGAGATTAAAATGACTAGTCTAGCTCGTGTTGCTTCTGCAGGCCGCCTGCCGTGTGTGCACTGCTCGAGTTAGTCGATAGGACGTGAACATGTAAAGCAATAGATACGATGGAAAGAAGAAATTACTTCTAATTCGCAAATGTCTTGTGAAAACCATTGCCCGATGGTGGCACTAAGTCTAATAAATGGTGAACTTAATTTGCATGGAAACAACCTTTACAAGCGCCTTCGTTTCGCTTGCAACGATTTCCGATGGTCGCGCTTACTAACGTTGTTAAAATATCTTTCGGTTCACATAATGCCAGTGTGGCTGGCATAGCATGGCCTCTTTTTCTTATTCTTATTTTCTCATCGTCGTGGCAAATTGCATTAAAATTGCTATATAGGGGGCTAATTGCGTTTTGTAATTTAGCAATTGAGCTGGTGTAATGTCGCGCTGAACGGCTCGCCCCCTCACTGCTAGCAATTCGCCGCGACCCAATATTGGAATCTACTAATCTTTTTCGGAGATGGCTGCAGCAGGAATTAGCATTCTGTGGCACCCCTCTTGTATCTGGAACGACGTCTCAAACATCATTAAAACTCTTCATCTTGTTTCTTTCATACGCAGTCGATGACTGGCGTCCCATTGACTCTAACTGTTGTCATCAATTATATCAGCAGCGACTTATTGCAATTCATTAAAAGCTGTGGTGAAAGACCAGGAGGATATTTGCATCATTTCGTACCGAGCTTGCGTGAGCAAATAAGCGGCATCGGTTCCGGAGATCTGTGCGGCTATTTATTACGTGTCTTGGTTCGTCATCATTTATATCTGTGCAGTTTTTTTTTTAATTTGCTGCAATTAATAATTATGACAAGCTAACTATTCGAATATTTGGCTATCCTTTTACGTGCATTTGCTTTTTAAAACATAGCTAGCGGCACTTTTTTTAGAGTTTATTTTCGAACCTGCTGCTCGGAAGCAACTGGCGTCTTGACAAACTGTCTAAAGAACTTACCTGCAAATTATGTCATGGCAGGCCAGCCCCGCATATGCTCCTAATTTCATCCAGAGTCTAGAAGGTATTTGATAAAGATTAGTTGCTGCACGATAATAATATGCTATTTCCTTATGAATAATTCTGCCGAATGATGGATCCTGACGAAATGGCGTTAGCTGTCATTTGATTAGCAGGTGGTATATTGTCTGCATCGCAAGACTGTCGGCCCTTGCTGCTGGCCCGGGTCTTCGAGTGGTCTATGGTACATGGCGTTTCCCTATCGCCTGTGTGCAGGAGAGCAGATGGCCAATATGCACTATAAACACTGACCCGATTCTGTTTACGTTCTTATAAATAATACATTTTCACATTTGGACTTCAACCAAATGCTCGTCAGAAGTTCATTCTATTTTATTTCGTGGGTGGGTGCTGATTGGAAGAATTTGGTATATTTGGACCATGCAGTCGGTCGAATCGTGCGCTGTTGATCGAATTCCGTGGAAAACTACAGCAGCTGGCGCGAGAAACTTGGCTTCATTGCAGCTTGAGAATGATCTGGCTCGATTTTGAGTGCAAATTTTTTTACATACAATTTTGAGTGATGTAAGAATCGAACCTTTTTGGTTCTCAATGTGCTCACCTCTATTTCGCTCTCGTCGCTGTACCCTTCGCTACTTTACTCCTGATCTGAATGAATACATTACCTACTTCTTTTTGTGTTTGTGTTTGAAACGCATTGAAAATTCCCTCTACATACAATATTTTGTTGTGTGTGCATTTTTTTTTTTTTTTTTTCGGAAAGGCGGAAGCCGCTATGGCTACTTTGTCCAATAGCTCCACGGCCAGTGCGGTCGTGAAAAGCAGCCAAGTTTTTTTCAACACGTTCACCAAGCATATATTTAGACTTGTGTGAACGGCAATGCTGGCCCCCGTGCATCACACCGTATAGTATCATGTGTGTCGAGCCTATAGTTAGTTACGTTGTGGAGGTGTGTGAGATTCTCTCAGATTCCATGGCTTGCCGCCCGCCGGCCGATGCCAGACGAGCATCATTAGAGAATTCGCCCGAATGCTCGCATGCATCAGCGTATCAGGACACAACGATGCAAGGCACTCTTTTTTTTATCACATTTTTATGCATTCAAGTGGCTGAATGGCATTTTCGCTGGTTGTTTTTCTCGTATTCTATTTAGGAAACTCTGCTACCATTAGTATTGAACGCAATACACCAGTGCCTGGCATAGCGTGGAGAATGGCATTGTCATACTTGTTGTTTTACCACAGTTTTGTGGTTTTCCTCGGCCGGATATTCCTGCTGGAGATAAGTTTATCTAGTGTAGCCATTATGTGCAGTGCATGCGCCCTCGAGTGTAGTCCGAGCTGCAGAATAGCCGCTTCACTGGCTGGCCCATGCGTACACCCAAGTCACTCGAATTCGAATTTAATTAAACAAATAGTTTGCTGAGTGGATTGTCAAAAAGAAGTGGCGAAAAGCTGGCGCGTCCAGTGCTTGTGCATGTAACAACATTCTGTACCTACCTACAGTTGCCACGCTTCGCGTACTGCAACCGGACCTTTCGAATTTTCATGCTCATACGCATTCCTGTAATACTCTCGTTATTTGAAAAAGTTTCAATATCAGTATCACGTTTCATTCGGGAATGGGATTAATTTCTCTAAGCCATCTACTTAGTTATCGCATTAATAGGATTAAACTTTAAATTGCATTTCTGTTTCCCTTGGGTTTTTTGAAAGATAAAAAGTGTGCCAGTATTTAAAAAAAAATCGATGGATTTTAAATTTAAAAGAAACATAATTCAGTGAAGTTACCGCTGCGCCTCTTTATGGAAAAAATTAGTTATATCGCTTCAAATTTTGTTATTTGGGTTGGTTTGTTTGCGGATTCGATTTTCACGAGAGCTGTGCTCCGAATGATTCGTGAGAGGGTGCATTCTGTAATCTACTGGCAGAAAAAAATGATTAGAATATCTTTGCATTGAGATGCGCAGCACACATCCAGGTTCATAACCTCATCTGCACACAAAACATGACTGACCTTTCGGATGAATGTTAATCGCAATGTTGCGTGGATGTAGTAGAAACATGAGAAACTTCTCGTTATCCCGAGTCCTGTATGCATCGGTAGATGCCATCTTGTATACAAATGCGCCTTGATTAAGACATGGTCACGAATGTTTGTGCCACAATCGTGTCATTTTTGTAACCACCCACATCTTACATACAACCACAAATTCATACTGGCGGAACCTGGCGAACATCTGCAGAGAGTGCGGTCACGTGGAACTCACCCTAGTTGTCCCGGCCATGACACGTTTTGAAATTGAAATCGTGAACTTCTCGGCTAAATCTGTAGACTCGGCCACAGAAAACTCCCGAATTGACACACACCCACTCACTTAACTCACAGACCTGTTTCCAGAACGCGCTGTCGACAATACTAGCATCCGAGTCACAGCTCGTCAAGATTGTCCCGCAAATTTGAGGGCGCGCACACGTGTGTCGTGACTCAGCGTTGTGACATCCTCAGCTCTAAGCTAGTGACATGGGCTAAACGGATTGATATTCCTGAGTGACGCATGGATTGACATGAGTGATGGTAGGGTACGCTTTGGTAGACAAGCAGGGTGGAGGGTTGATATCACACAGCGATATGTCGCATGCAAAGTAGCAGGCCGCCCCGCCATGCCATGCCAAGCCAGAGCCTACACGCTGGCTAATCTCTGGGGATCGCGTTTACCGCCTTTAGCTTCGCTACCAGACCACGTTCGGGGTGTTATATGAACTCATACGCGGCTGTATTTACCTTGTTGTACCTATGCCCCTTGCAGTTCCGAAACAAGACCATGCAAATAACAGGGATCCATTATTCCTATATTTATATGTGCGGTGTATTATGCAGGTACTGACATACCTATTGCGTGTCGTGGGGATGCTATGCTAAAAGGGGTCTTTTTGCCATTTCGTATCCACTGTTGTGCAGTGACATACATGCTTTGGCACGGTGCAGTTTTTTGCTTCGTACATTGGTGTTGTTTAATTTAAACATGATTGAAGTACAAGCAAACACAAATAATAACAAATACTCATTTAAATAGGGTTGTTGTGCATTGCGGAATATATCCTCTTTATTATAATTAATATGAGAATGGAAGAAGCGAGAGAGATGTGATGAATTGTGCATGAAACTCCGGTTCTCGGCGTCGTGTCCTCGCGATTCGCGAATTCAATCCTGTACTGATGTCACCATCCACCAACACCAAGGCGCGATAATTGTGTATTATTGGTAATGGCTATTTATCGTTCCCGGTCGCTGCAATTAACAACACTTTGTATCCGAAAATGACATCACCGCGTTTATTTATGCACGTATTTCTCAGAAATTCTTGCATCATTGTCGCGCGTTTTCCTTTCATGGAATCTTTTCGAACAATGCAACAAAAGAGATTGGCTGATGAATGCTGTGCGCTTACCATTTATGACAGGCTGTGAAAAACGAATTATATATATATATATATATAATTAACAGGACAATTACGTCGAAGGATCGGAACTGCTTAATCTCGGAAGTTGTCTCAAGACAGCATTGAATATAATCTGTGTACTCGTCAGATTCACCGAGATTTGTCGGTGCCTTGATTTTGGAGCGGAATTAATCTGGATTAGTCTCGCACCACCCATTTTGTTCAATGGTTACGAGCACGTGAAAAACTGTCAATTGAAGGCGGTCGATAGTTTTCGGTGGCTTGCATCTGTGTGTGCGTGCATTCTTCCATATATAAAACAGAATGCTAAGTAAAGCGGCTTAGACGTGGAGGATAGATGGAGCTATCATCGGGGCGACAGCGTACACATCACGTCGCTCCTTTGGCAGAGACCTCTCTCTCTCTCTCTTTAACTCTCACATAGAACTCGAAGAAAAGCACCCATGCCTGGGATAAGACGGGCGCGATGCGTGTTTGATCACGGTGAATCGCGCGATGGGATTACACAAACTCAACGCTGCAATATTACTATTCTGTATTGAACATTGTAATACGTGATCTGATGGAAAAGTCACGTATAGTCTTTCGTTGAATGAAATGTCGAAACTTTTTGAATCTATGAGAAAATAAACTGGCGAAATAAGCTGGGTTTGTGCGTTGTTGCGATCTGGATCAGACGGCGACGGATTTGTGATGGTTGCAATGCGACGTCGACTAGACGACTTGGCAGCGGCACGTCGATGGTGCTGCTGCACGTATAATTTGCATCTGACGTGTTATGGGGCAAGGTGCAAAATTCAGAGTAGTTGCCTGTACCTACAATACTTTTTTCAGCTGCTCCACATGCCCTCAGTTTTTGTCAGATGCGTCACTGACAAAGCTGCATTGCAGTGCTACATGTTAGCAGCAAACCTTTCAGCAAACGTTGAATCATGGCCGAAATAAGTTTAGAGTGTTACGCGACTTTTCCTCAAACGTAGCAGGGGACACAACACGTTGTACATCTCGTCCCGCTTGGCCATGATTAATCTATGTCCTGAGTGACTTTGATGCAAGGAAGTGCTATTTATTATTTCAAGGCACGTACCCCACTCTCGATTCGACCGGCCATTGCTATTTCGAATCATGCACACATGGCATGCACTGCAGTCACTATAGACTGGAGACTGGACCTGTGCCGGCTGGCGAGGACTGACTCGGCTGCTGGCGGTGGTGGATGTCTGCAAATCTTGCTGCAAGATCTGCAGACAGCTGAAAACAAGGCCCTCGAAACAAGCCACTCGAAAACATGCTGTGCCATACGACTTTTTATGCGATTCTCCTTTTGTGTTAGGGGCACGACAGATTTCCTTCATGCAAAACATGGTGGTAATAAAATAAACTCAGCTTTTGGCAGCGTCTCTAAAAGCGAACCCAACTGGCCACTGTTTTTACTTGGTTTAACGACGCATTGTCATCTGTTAGCATTTTTTTAGTGGTCAGCTTTTAATCGATCTTGTTAAAGTTTCCTGCTGGCCGAGCTCGATGTAGAGAAAACAAAATCGTCGGAAAGGCAAACGATAACTCAAAATGTGTCCGTATTTATTTTAATAAATACGCACCATTTATTCAGGCCTCTTAGCACCTCTTAAAAGCATTTGCATCGCGCGAATAGCTGTGATTTTTTTGCAAAGAATATCTCCTTTCGAGAAGGGAGCTGGACTAGTCCGAACTAGACCAAAAAACCCTGCAATATCTCATTTCTTTTCTACCCTTGGCAATAATTGCTACTTCCCTACATTATTGAGATTCAAATGTGATATTTTCATTGTGGTCTTTATTTAACTTGATCAAACATGAAACAGTTCGGTACCAATTGCCGCGCTGTTTTGCAATCAGTCGGCCAGATGAGAAGATTCGTTTGATTCGCCTGGGGGTCGGGATTCACGCAGCAAATCGCACTTCTGTCGACGCGCGAATACACAGAGAGTCACTCTTCTTAGCGGTGCATTTGCATATCAATGCTGGACGCGTTTAAACCTTGTTTAGTGAATTCAAAACAGCCGGGCGTAGATATACATGGTTTATGAAAGCCTTGGCTGAAATAATACTGCAGCAAAGTTTGGTCGTGCACGCATTCACAATTCAAATGCGATTTCGTGTCCCTGTCTTTGTCGTGTGTAAATAATTTCAGCCACAAATTTCGACAATGCGCTCGATGTAATGTGCTTCATTAATGTAATCTGCTAATTTAATAGGCGGCAGTAATTAAACGTTGTTGTCACACAAACAATAAACGCAAATTATTTGGGTTTAAAGGACGAAATATTTGTGGTTATAATGTATAGCAAATTACAGATGCCTCCTGATTCCATTTAGAACAAGGGCGGAATTTCGGTGCGACAGAAATGATTTTACCTACAGTGGTGGGAACGCGATTGTGATTATACATAAGTTCTAAAACCGCAATGCTACTTTATCCAAGTAAATTACTCTCTTTTGATGTGATTTCTTGTGTATGAACAAAATTGCATTTATACAAGCCGACAACGCAACAATAAAATGCATCAGATTTTTATTTTATTTATCAAATTAACTCGAAATAAATTTCTTTGAACATGTTTCGTATTTCAAACACATTTTGCATTTTTCTTAAAACGTAACTTCGGTCTAAGAAAGTGGCGAACAACGTCGTTATCGGAACACAATGGAGACGAAAATAGCGTAGATGACATTGCATAAGTTTTAACGTTGAAATTATTTCGCCGAGATGGAAAAAAGACGCGGAGAAAGTCTCGAGTTTAGTCAACGAAGGTTGAAGCAACCGCGGTTTTTTACGGTTTCTGCAGCAGACTCCGTGGCTTGCTATATTCACGTCCGAACGCCGCTTATGCACTTGACCACAGTTAAACAGGCTACATTTACTACCGGAGACTTCAACGCACGAGACAGAAAATCGTGCCTTTTAATTACATCCTCCCTACAACCTAATTGGCTCGCATGCGTTAGTACAAATATGGTATGCTATCTACTAATTTTAAACAACAATCAAAACATCGTCAATAACTACATGACTTTCAATCCATACGAAGCCAAAAAGAAGTCGGATATAGTTAATTATAGACTGAGGCTAAAAGTTCAAGAAAGAATCGTCGTTGAGCTTTCACTGACTCTCAGAGTGGGCGTCATATCTGATTGATCACGAACCGCTATGCGGAAGCGCATGCCCAAGAATCGGACCAGAAGTGCATCTATCATATACGCTATCACATCTTTACAATTAGATTGCTTCGTTTTACAGTCTATTGCCGGCCACCTGGACGAGGTATGTGTGGTGTGGCGTTCCGTCACATCTCTGAAAGGCACAATCTTTCAATCAGCTTCCACCAATGAAACGTGTAAAGCTAATTAATGCCAGCGTTACAATCACAATGGGTGGAGGCTATAAATAGGCCAAGATGTATACTGGACAAAAAAAATCGGCTCCACTGAGAATACCTGAAAAACTTGTTGAAAAAAAAGAAACTTGATTGTTAGGCCGGCAATAGACCTGGACCAATCAACTATATAACAAGATACTCCCATTTTATAACAAAAGGTGGAGACTTAGAATTTCGAATTCTGTTATCAGAATTGGTAATTCTTCTTCGTACTAAATTGACATCACTATTCAGTGCCATTCGTGTCTCGTGGTGACGACAATAAAAATAGCTTATGTTATAGGAATATTTCTTCGACTTTTGGGATCTTTTGCTTTACGAACGAAAACATAGTTTTCTGTTCACTTTTATCGGTAACAAAGACAGTAAAGCCATCTCGTGCAATTAGTGTATATGCGTTCATTAGATCACAATGCAGTGTGTGTACCTTGCATATTATATTCCTTCGAGTTACCTGCCAGACAGGTACACACGTGCGGCCATGATCATATAGCTGAGTACCAACGACGCTTCATCCACGAAACGAATTCTGTTGCAGTAGCTTGTCAGTACGCCGCTAACCCACTGCTTAATTAAATTATATCCAGGCATTGTCGAGTGCTAAGTGAAGATAATTAACGCTGGTGCCACCACCACAAGCAACTAGAACAAGTACGCGAAGAGGCGAATTGTCACTCTAGTTATTGCAACATGACGTAGCCGACGTAGGTCATTAGCTGGCGCGCTCTTTTTAGATTGCGATATGTCATAATTTTTAATTACGGTTCAAGCGCATGGTAATTAGCAACTCAGTCACTTCCGTGTTCGGAACGTTTATTAGTCGGAGATAAGTCTCCGTAGGTAATCGATGGTAATTTTCTTGAGATAGGTACTTGGGGTCGTACTGTATGTAGTGTTTTAGTGCGTCTAGGCTAGCTTGCAACAAACTATTACAACTCCTACACGAAATTGTATATGGGGGGGAGGTGCCCGTTGTTTACCCGCGACAACTATTTGCTCAACTGCGGTGATGTCATATCTTGTGTGCTTGCGGTGAGATATGGCTTAGTTTCCCAGCAGCCAGTTTGGAAGCAGGCTCGGAATTGTGCGTTTCCCCTCGCATAAAGCAGCTTCCCATCCTTATTCTAGGTAACTCGCTTTTCACACATGTATAAGATCCCATGCCATGTATTACTTTCAGAGTTAGTACGCAATTAGCAGGGGCACTTAGCAATCGTTGCTTGCTTAATCAGGTTTGAAAAAATGCGGTTGTTCAGCCGTGGCTTAGCCAGAAATCTCCCATTGCTCTTCTGCCTGTGCATACTATGGTGCCAGTGGTTAGGGATTTTGCATGCCCAAAGACTGCTCTATAGCTAGATTGCTTTCTGAAACTCTTTCATGTCGTTGGTTTTGATGCGATGTTAACCTCCTGCAGTTTCTGTCTGTCTCGTAATCCAACCAATCACTCAATGGAGACATCTCAGTGATTGGTTGCGGTGCAGGGAAACGCGGATCGAACGGAGCAGGACGTTATCCAACGCCATCTGAAACCGTATCTTATGCAACGGCAATTTCGGTGTGTGGAAAACTTAAACGATTGTCGCTTATAGGTGTTTGTTTTCCCGTTGTCTTTTCCAGACTTGTCTAATCCTTGAAGAGTGCTGCAAACGAACCACGGCTGCCATCCAGCTTGCTTGTACCAACTCGACCAGTCTACCATGCGCTAGCTTGCATCTGCATATCCCCCCGCCCCCACCCCCTCTCGGAACAAGTGCATCGCTTTCACCGCCGCCTCCGCCGCCGCCGCCGCCACCCAAGACGCCCTGCACGACGCCGCTTCGACGTCGACGCCGCTGCGTCTGTCTAACCCCCGCCAAACGCTTGTTGAGACTCGAGCCGCCTTCGCCACCGCCGCCGCCGGTGTTGCTTGGCTCGCACCCACTAACCGCCACCCGACCGCCACCCTCGCCTGCCGACTACCTGCGACCTTCTGACAGATTCACGCGCCGCGGCAATCACAAGGCAGAAGAAAAGTGCGTGCACTTACTTTAGTTCTGGAGCGAACGGTTGGCCGACTTCTACGTAGTGACCAAAAAACAAACTTCTACCAAGTCCGTCGGTGATATTTTTAACGGTCCAGTGATATTAAAAGTATAGTCTTAATATTTTTACCGTGACTAGTCTTCGTTTTGCCATAAACCGAACACAGTGAGTGCATTCTCGTGCATCACACAGAACGCTGGCAAATACGCATCGACAATTTTAAGTGTGTAGTATTCTCGACGAAGGGTATCAAACTTTTTATCAACCAGATGCACTGACAACGTTACGTAATCAATAATAAAATCTATTTTTCGGGTACAACGAAATTGATCGATAATAAGTTAAGTGTCTCCGCCAACGAACGGGTGTCCTGCGAGTTCAATTAGAAGACAATACATCCCTCCAATCGATATTGAAACAAAACAGACAAAATATTAACGGACAAAAATACTCTCTCTCTCTTTACCTAACGAACAGTGTTAATACCTGGCCGTGTTGAACAGCTCCGTTCAAACTGTTTGAAGGCGTCGTGAACAGCACACCCCCTCCTGCGCCCGCCCCCCCTCGATCCCCCTCGCCGTCGTCGAGCATGGCAATGGTGAACATGAACAACCTGCTGAACGGGAAGGACTCACGCTGGCTGCAGCTTGAGGTGTGCAGGGAGTTCCAGAGAAACAAATGTACGCGGCCCGACACCGAGTGCAAGTTCGCACACCCGCCAGCCAACGTGGAGGTACAGAACGGCCGCGTCACTGCGTGCTACGACAGCATCAAGGTAAGATGACGTCCGCTTATGAACTGTCCGCTTGTCAACTGCCCGCTTGTTAACTGCCCACCTGTCAACTGCCCACCGACCGCCGAGGGTTGTGTTTCTTCGTAGTAAAGAGTTCCTTCCTGTATTTGCCCTTCATGTCCTTGTGAGGGAACTGTCTGTGGAAAAAGTCACTCTCCGCTATTAGAACAGCTTTTCTGATCATATGCAGTATCTTACATCACATCCTCAACCGCCCAATTGTTACAAAGGCTTTAATTTCCTACCTAATTTTTTTTATTTGTAACAAAAATTTCGGGCTGTCAATATAGATAAGTTGAGTATCGACTATCGGGTGTGTTTTCATCCAGATTCCACCACACATCTAGGTCCAGCCACAAATACCGGGCGCGCCCACAACTCCCCGGCGACACTTGCAGGCCACCGTTGCCGTGGAAACGATCCCTAACAAAGCCTAGCCTAGCGATTCTCCCGAGTGGTGGCCCCTGAAGCGACGCTGGCGTCACCAGCGTCGTTTCTTGAAGCATTACCTTGGCTATTCTTTCCAATGAAATGATCGAATCATTTTCATAAAACTGTCTTGATACAAGCCGAGATGTCGCGACGCTGCGACCACCAGTTGCTAGTGGCGTTGTCGCCGTCGGTGCCGTGCCCGGGGGGTTGGGGCGCCGGGGGCGTCCGGTGCCAGAGTGGCGGCTTGGCGGGGGCGGCGCGGGGGCCGTAGACTAGGGGGTGGGGGCGCTCTACGCGTGGCGCTGACACTTGACAGATGGGGCGTCGGCGTCGGAGTGAGTGTGGAGCGGGATAGGAACGTTGCCGAGCACGTGGAGCTGTTGGCGCATCAACAAATTCCTTTGTCTCGGATATAGCTAGCGGCCAACAAGGGAAATTGCTTAGGAATACGCCGAGATAGACGGGGAGTTTATTTTTTGCTACCGCGTTTAGCTGCCACGTGATAAGTGGAAAGTTATAGCAATACATTTGGAGTGTTTTTTTCGTCAGAGTTATCAACCAATAACTTACAAGTTGGGTGCAACGCCGCATTTTTATGAAAATAAATAACCATCCTCCAAACTTAATCCAAATGTATGAAATCATTTTCCCAAGTTTTCTTAAAGACCAGCGTTTCTCATTCAGCCATGAAGCTAGATTCTCTTGGTGACTGTTCTTTGGAATACTCTTTCTTATGCTGCTCTGTTATCGTCTTCGCCTTTGCAGACAAACGTAAACCTTATCGATTTTCGTCCCTCGCACTCTGCGTGGTCAACTCCCAACTCCTCTTCCTCCAGGTGTGCTGCTCGTAATAGCACGACCGCGAGCGTGCGACGCTCCAGACAGACGTTTGCGAAACCTCGTCGAGATACGAACCTGACACCGTCTGCTTTTTGCATGATGCACTCGGGTGCAGCGGACAGAGCGGCCACGAGGTGTGGAAAAAGAATTCTGCGTTGCGATGCACGACACGACCGCAAAACAGAGTAATTGAATCCCGCCGAGAGTGTGCACTGATGGAGATTGATCTTGTCGAGACAGGGGGAGATCGTGGTATCGCGTTGTTGCGTGTATGTGCCAACCGAGGGATGATAGCTGAGTGGTCTCGAGTTCGACTCTCGTCTGGTAATCTTAGAGGTGTGGACTTGGATTGCGGTCTGACCAGTGGTTAATTAACGGATAGTTTCTGAGAAGGATAAGTTCGATGCGGTTTTTTTGCATCTAGGCCACGTCACTTTGTACTTGTATGCCAAAGTGACTCGAGGAAACACCCAGTGCAATTCTGTAAAGGTCATGTTCTTTTCTTCTTGTATCCCTGCGCGATACATAGATTTTATAGATAGGTCGAGTTTCGATTCAGTGCTCATGCGCTCGATCTAGAGCACACACAAGTCCGACAGCCATTGAAACTTGAAAGTGCAGCGCTTACTTCGAACCCGCCACATGTATACAGACTCTCTAGATTGTAATACCAGAACAAATTTGCATATATACCGTGTACTAGACTAGACAAGTATAGCCTTTCAAAATTGTGACCGTCACGCTGTTTGGCTATAAACTGCAAGAAAGTAGCACGTGATGCGCTTTATTCAGGTAATTCCTCGAAAGATGTACCTACTGCACGACCTGCTAACGCGCGTCGGTAAAGTTTATTAAATTTTGCGGCTTTATACTCTCTGTACTCCTTTCTAGTAAAAGTAAAACTCAATAAAATTGCGGTACTCCCGGTCACCGGTCTGTGCAATTACACACCCATTCCACTTAGTGCGACGGCGAGCTCATCGCTACTGGTTGGAATAACACCCGACAATTCAGCTGCTACCGAGTGTTGCACAGAAATCAATTGCCTGCGTCAATAGAAGTAGATAAATCGTATCAAGAGACGCACACGGGCTTACAATATTAATTATAATCCAAGTCTCTGTCGCTCGACGTTTATCTTTCATTATGTCATTTTGAAATGCCGTCAAATTGTGGTAGGGGCGGACTTTATATACCTAGGTAGGTTTGGTAATGCTTTGGTATTTCGGCATTATATCCAGTTATCTGGTATTGCAGCCGTGCTGCCATTTGACGAACGATTCCTCGGCCACCAAGGGACGTGAAATTGAGCTCTACGCCATGGAATTCGGGACTCGAATGAAATGGGAGATGCAAAAGTGTGGGAGTCGAAATATTTATTCCTTCCTAATTTACTTTCTAAAGCATTCAACGAAATATCAGCTCTGATATATTTAACATTTTAATTATGCTGATTGATCACCTGTAGCGGTATCGGATAGTTAATTGACCACTAGAGACAATAAGACTTGCTTTTAGGCCCGATGGAAAGTCTTGCCATGAGTTTTGCAGGAAAGTAATTACTATGATTATATTGTATTTGGGGCAAACGGTGCGCGGAGGATGTAAAAATTGTGCGGGGGCAGCATGGATTCAACCTCGGGTAGGCACGGTACGGCCCGCAACTAGTGATCGTGTTACCTCTATGACGCTTCTTACATCACATCTTGCACCACATCTTTTAATGCTCGCGTTTGTATGGGGCGTTTTAAATGTTGGCTTCCGTCCGC
Organism: Protonemura montana; assembly: GCA_947568835.1. Classification (NCBI taxonomy): domain Eukaryota; kingdom Metazoa; phylum Arthropoda; class Insecta; order Plecoptera; family Nemouridae; genus Protonemura; species Protonemura montana. Next base: position 25,752,355 of record OX387602.1, on the reverse strand, counting down.
TGCACGTGAGTTTAAAGAACCAGTACCTATTTGCCATTATGTACTTGTAACTTGTATCTCATGGTGAATGTCAACAGCTGCAAGGAAGACGTCGTGGATCTGATGTAAGACACATTGACGGGTCGGTCCGTTGACTGGGAAATGGCGTCGCAGCGCCGTGCGTTATTTAGTTTCATCAAACGCAATTGCATCTTTGTACAGGGCTCTTTAATCTCACTAATAGCTGGGAGAAACGGGGATATCAAATATCAATGGCACACATGGCAAGGCGTGTCAAGTAATACTCGTATGCGAAGAGATTAATGGTATTTTCTTAGTTTAGGAAAGAAATAAAATATGTCGCTAAAATTAAAACATTTTTGCGAAGAGGAAAAAGTAATGTTTCTACGTTTAATTGTCTCAGTTGTAAGATCGTTTTCTTGACGTATGTACACACTTACAACACACTCACATATACGTAGCAGCTGATATTGAAATGCTGGTTGGCAAATCTGAATTTGTAATAAAGCAAACAAGTCACCCCTGTCAGATAAAATATGAGGTCATGAAAGCCACGTGATTTCTCATTGCACATATAGTCATTTGAAGAAATATGACACTGCATAGGAGTTGATGACAGTTTTGACAGAAGCCCGCCCGGTATAGGTACCAAGGTATATGACCACTATTGCAATCTTTCGCGAACCTAGATGGATGCCGTGCCGCGATGTTGCTTATGTGCACAATTACAGACATTTGCATATTTCTCGGCCTGTACATAGTTGCAAGCTTGACCTTCCTCAACCGGTTTTCTAGTCCTATGTACGTGTATGTGCCCTCGGCAGTGGATCCAACACGCAATTCAAGGTTCTTCTCACGAGATGAGTGGTGTGCTGTTCATGTGTTCCCGAATTCACCAGGCTACTTCGAGACCATCCCCTGTCCACCCCGCGGAATGGGGTGGTGGTGAGCAGCTAAAGCAGTCGCCATTCCGATGACGTTGAATAAGTACTCGTGCAGCGATTCGTATAATTCGCTCCAACTATAATGTGAAATTCTGCATCGCTTTGAGCTAGGGCTCTTTCTTCCCTTTACGGACTGCGCGAATGCACAAGCCGTTGGTTGATAAATGATGTGAAATTTCGCGCTGCCAAACTACCTCCGGCAAAGAGCTACAATATGTCGACGTCTTCGAGAATTGAAATCAATTCTTCAATTACTACTCTAGACATGCGCTCGATGGCGTGTCGAAATGATTCCTTCTTATTTCTTTCGGCGTAACTTTCGATTTTCAAGATCAGCTCCAAAGGGGATTTGTTATTTTTCGCAATCAATCAGGAGGAGATTCTAGGAATACGATGCGATGTAATGGTATCTGGCATTAACTGTCAGCGATCTCATGTCTTAGATGTTTGGCCGATATCCCTGCTGCAATTTATACTGTGACCTGTTTAGTGTGGGGTGCAGCTTCAAAGAGGGGCACCCACTGGAAAGATGCAATTTGCATACAAGATGGTCGACAGTCAGCCAGACAGGCACGAAAGTCATCATCTTGATTGATAGTCGCATATTTATTACATTTCTTAAATGAGTATCGATATTTTATCTTGAAACCTTTAATTTGGTGTCTTAATTTTTTTTTGTCTTGTTTTACTGCATGACCCTAGGGATCAACATGTAATTTGCTGGGATTGATTAGCTAGTTACGACATGGGAGGCGATAACTAACTAGCAAACAACGCGCGAGAGGAAAACGCCTTGGAAACAATCTGGTATGAGAACGCTGAAATTCAATCAAATATTACCCTGTCATGAGCCTTGGGGCAAGCGTCTGTAGTGCACAAAGGAGGTGGGTGGCAACCCTTCGATGGGTGCACATGCCAGTGCTCGGTCCCCTTTTCCTGCACCGGCACCAGCACATAGACATTGCCTTGGTGTCGAGCTGTGAATTGTAGGAATTAAACTCGCATGACTCTTCGTTCCATGAGAGATTCTACATTGAAGGCCCATCTCGATTGACTTGTCACCCGACCCAAAGGCAGCTCTAGCTATCTAAACAGTCGATTGTTCATTTTCAATTCGAGCTCGGCTCCAGCCCAGATTCTCCGCTCGAATTCCTTCGTGCCTTGCCTTGCGACTCGCGAGACTCGAGACCTCTCGACTTTTGTTACGGTGATTCTTTTAATGATGGAAAATGAGATTTGTGAATTATATTGAAAACGTCTTTTTTTTTGGTATTAAGTGCCTTTCATTATTCACATGGCCTTTGTGAGGCAAGAAAGGCGATCAATTTTTATAGACGAAGACGTAATTTAACAATAAATAGATTGACTTTCGTGCCATTTCATTTCACAATCTTTTTCGTTTTCAATTTATTACACGTCATTTTCAGTCGGTGATCAACCTTGTAAGCGATGCTGAGATCGCGGCCATTCTTTGGCATAAAGCCTTCGAAGCAATGCTGCATTTGATCCCGGCAAGTGATGTTAGGTTGATCTGTATTCGGTGCAGATTGGCATGATTGGCGTGGCACCTTTCCTCCTCCCAATGCAATCACAGGCTGGAGACCCCCTGAGCCAAAGCGAGTTGGCTGCAGCGCCCCAGTCCTTCGAGACCTTCATTTTACATCAACCCCTGCTCTCAAGTTAAGAACAATTTCAAAATCAATGTCAAGTGGTTATTCCATTAGCCAACATTTACCATGTATCGCTGTATTGTAAAACATTGCGAAGAGAATATCTCGTAGTGCCTAAGTGCTTTTTTTTTGCTAAATTGAGTGAAGCGAGATGTCTTGAAGAGTCTTGTTTCATGCAAGGGAAAAAAGCTAAAGCCAATATCTTGTAACATGTTGAGGGGAGAATCTCTCGACTCTCGAGTGATTTAGGAAAATAATTGCAACATTATCGCACGAGCGATAAAGCAAAACATGGTGGCATTCTCATCTCGACTTATACAGAAACGAAATAAGTGCTTATCCGCGCGCGGGAATCGATAAGGAATTAATGGATTGGGGTGGGAAAGGCGAAAGGCGCGACGCGCGACGTGAAAAGCCACGTCTTGCACTGAACGACGACTTTCAATCTTCGCTCCAACATCGAAGCGAATCCCAAAAGATTAGGGAAGCGCGCGTACTACGCTTTAATATAAAATATGTTCTTTCTAATTGACTAACCCGGTAGTCGTTACTTTCGTCCGGCTTCGGTCCGAACTCGCCGAGTGCTTGTGGTTAATTTTGCTTTCACTACTTTCCGATAGGCTCAGCCGAACAGCACACAAATAAACGCTCTTTTTGTTTCCTTCCATCCCAAGATGCAATTCATCATCAAATCGTGACATTGAGCATCGAAGAATAGCACAAAGTACGGCATGGAAAAGAGGAGACAAATATTCGTGGGTCTATAGCATGAAGCGGTTGTGAACGGTGTTTTAGCAATCAATGGGGAGAGCCGAGATAGAGGGCTGGCTGGCTGGGGCTTGGGCTGCGAACACATCTCAGCTGATAGATTGTGCCAGCCTTCTCCATGATGAACTACAAGAGATGATGTCGACCCATTAATCAAGCACTGCTCGCTTTCATGCAGCCGAACAAGCTGAGCTGCTTCTGATGCTGCAAACTGGCGCGCCAGTGTCGAGTGGTGGTTCTCGGTTTCATTCCATGCAGATCAACTATATCCCCTCCACCATATGAATTTTAGTCGCAGTCACAGAAACCTGCTTTGATTCCGAGAGCTAAACGGAGTAGATTTTAGCCTCGCAAGGAGTCGACAAAATATGACTTAGCTGTTAAATTGAAGTTTTCGAAAATAGTATTTTTCGTTGCCAAATTTGAAAATAAAAAATGCACAGGAGAGTCAGCGGTAGATTCAACTCTTTTGTAGCCATGGAGATGCTGAGTTCGCCTGACAGAGCTTTCAATTCTGCTTTCTTATGTTACCGCGGGTATATCATGGCCGATAGTCGAAATTACCACATTTTCCCCGGGTATATTTTGGCAGTGTTTTCTTACAGTTTGAAGGTTTCTTATCAGCATGGTTTTCTGAAATACGATATTTTCTGCGGAACAAAGGACGTGTTCTTGTCATATTTTGTTGAAATATTTCTGCCGGCTGCCGACAATTTTTCCTCGCAAGTCGTGATCAGATCGATGTGCCCTGGTTATTTCGAGAATATATAGCACGGACAGCCACAAGAAATAAAATTATTTGTATCCCAGCTTACAATTAATTAGCTGCGTTGCTGCGCGAATCTAACTTTATTTAGAAATTACTCTGCAAAGATATTTCCTAACGCTAATGATGCGGCCGCTATAGGGTCATTCCATATCAAGTGCCCACACTCAAAACCTTCACTATCTCAGAACTTGACGAAATTTTCAGGAGGGTTAGAACACCGGAAATAAAAAATCTCTTTTAAAGTTTTTTTCCATACGCCTAGCGGTTTGCCCGTGGCAGGGGATGGAAAAATAAAATATTTTACTTTTTGCCCCGCACGGCCATTCACTATATTCACTCTAGCGTTTGAACAAATAAACTTAAAACGATGGGATTAGTTCTAAAATGATAATCGTGCTTTCATTAACAAGAAAAAATGCATAAATTGCTTACTTATCAAGTTTAGGGGTAGAAAAAATCCACCCTTAAATTTCAACCCTTAATAACTCGAGAAGTAATTTTTTTTTTTTTTTTTGTTTTGTTGTGAAGCATCTCCTGTCTATTATCTTTCCATGAAAAAAAAATTAATCATTAACAGCCGTATGATCAGAAGTTATGAGATTTTTATTGTATAAATGTGTGTGCATTTAGTTGTGTTTCTGCAAGTCTGTTAGCATGGTCCATGCAATTCACCCGTAAATTGATAGATTATATAATTTTTCAGTTTAAAAATTGTGTGTAAGTACTACAAAGATTCTTTTTACTCACTCATTTCTTCGTTTCACTCTGACCTATCACTCTGGCTTCTTCGAACAACGGCGAGGAGGAGAACACCCGCGTGGCTACTGAGTGCTCAGACACGGGTACGAAGCAATGCAGTTTTTGCGTGCCGGGAATTGGCCGGGATGACGCAAATCGTGTGGCTAGCAGCTGTTCTGTGTCTTGGTGCTCCTCAATAGTTCCGAATGTGAAGTTGATGGTCGGGATGGCTTCGACCGCCCAATCGAAGAGTTGCCGGGGTGTTATTATTTGCGACTCGTAGGGGCGCTGAAGACTCGCCCGCGCTGCCAGCCGCTTGACCGTCCCTCCGACGCCGTCGCAGGCGCTCTTCCCATGTGACGTCGCCGTGAAATGCCACTCCACGTCGGCCCCAAAGTCTCTTTGATAGTGGCACAAGTTGGCAAAATTTTTCCTATTTTTATATTGCGAGGCTGCCCCATCAGAAAAAAAGAACATCTTCTTTATGGTCTGAAATTTATTGTGCAAAAAGCTCACGAGTTTTTTTATGAATAGATGCACTGCGACAGTGTTGTGGATCAAACTCTCGGAAATTACAACAAAGCTGATGTGGCGCTCTTCCCCGCCCTCTTTGTAATATGCCACGAAGGGGTGGATGGTGGCGGACGCATTGTTCCAGTGGAACCCCTGGGCCTCGTCTTGTAGCACGAACGCATAGTTTTCGGCAAAATCACAGATCACCAAAAACTCGCCGGGCAGGAGACCGCACTTGATGTCCGATTGGTGCGAAGATTGTTTTTTAGCAATAAAAGAGTGGCGGCACAGAGCAACTAATTTTGCACAAAAACTGTCCACGAATTCCTCGGATGAATCGATGTGCGTTTGCAGGGTGCATCGGTCGGTGCTCTCCCACTGCTTGTAGATAACATTGTCCACCATTTCGTCGTCCAGCAGTTGCGTGAGGCGCTCCTTTAACGGCTCGATGCCCGGGCACTCCTCACACTCGCCTAGATGGCATTCGGGGAGGGGACTGTCGCAGACCAACTGCTCAAGGCAGTCGTGGTAAGATGTTATCGGATAAGATTGGTCCACTGTCAACTTCGTCAAGTCGGCACCGATGATCATTAGCTTGACGTTTTGGTGGATAGTGCACACGCACACCGAATGAGTCCCACTGGCACCAGGCAACACACAGTTCTTCGGCCGCAGCTCTGCAAATTTTGAAAATCCTATTTTTTTATTAGGAAATTTGTCCTTGAATTGGGTATGGAGGTCCTTAAGGTTTGAGAGTACGAGCCTTTTCTGGATGTGCACTCGAGTGCCGCTCGCCTCCTTGACGGAAACATAGTCTTTCTTGCCCGGCATGGCTCGGCTCACATCGTCTGAATTGTAAAAAGATTTTACTCGGTCAACTGTGGCTCGGTCAATTGTTTTTCCTGGCTTTGGATTCGGGGTTGACAAAATTCCCTTTTCCAGGACGAGCTTCTTTGCCTTGCGGACCATGCGCTCTGACGCTTGAAACTCTGCCACTGTTCGCCGGACAGAGCAGCTCTTCGGGAGGACAGTTAGAACATGCACTTTCTCGCTGTTGGATGTGGACGAGTGAAACTTCTCTTTCAGCTGATTAATCATTTCGCGACCATCAGCTGAATCTTGGCCACTGTCGCTTTCAGCGTCGGAGGTAGTGGTTCTTTTAAGCGCACCTTCGAGTTTCTTCAATTTCTTCCTGGGATAACTGGATTGCGCCAACTTTTTCTTAACAATGGGCGATTGCCCTAGCTCCGCCAAGCCCACGTTGATGTTAGACAAAGCAGCGTCTTGTCGGAAAAAATATGCTTGACTCTCGGCGTTTGCACCACTGCAGCCGGGCTGCGAGTTGTCGCCATCGCTGGAGGTCGTCGTCGTCACTGGAGAGTCGCTGCTGATTGGTTTTACGTAGTTATTTAAATCTTTCCTACATTTGGCACAGATTTTGCTTCCTACTGGAATCGAGGAAATCTTTTCAATCATCCACGGCTGGACGTTGAGGAGAGACTTCAGCTGTGTGTGGGAAACGTGTTTAAAAGGATTGCAGCACTTCGCTCGAGTAAACGAGTCCATGATTAAATTACATAAAATATACAAAACTAAACGCTGTGATTATAACTATTAAATAAACTAGCTATTACTATACTATTGCTATTAATTAAAAATATGTTCACAAGACACTTCCAACGGTATTATTAACACCCCTCAATTCACGACGCACAAAAATAATGCAAAGAAAACTTCGAATCACTCGTCTACTTGCACTGAGCTAAGTGTTTTGCGACTGACCAAGAAACCAATGCAGAAACAACTGAATTCGCTGTCTCACGGCTAAACTTCCGGCCATAAGGGTTGAAAAGAGAAACAGGTAGCAAGGGCTGCACGTGTTCGTGGTGGGATTCTTTAAATAGAAGTAGGTAAAATATGAATTTCGTCAGATCCGTGGTCATAATGCACGGCAGAAACACAGACCTAGTATCGTGACCAGAGCCACATATTATCATGTTTATAGCACAAAGCCCAAAAATATCACATCCTTATAATAAAATTTTAATTGCTCGACTCCATCCCAAATTCAAATCTTTTCAAGCTTTATTTATGCTATGACAAACTTAGCATAATCGAATGCTTCTGAATTCAATTTGGTTCATGCTCAACAAACTATTTAGCAAAAGCACTTCTAAATTCATACACATCTATACAATAAAAATCTCATAACTTCTGATCATACGGCTGTTAATGATTAATTTTTTTTTCATGGAAAGATAATAGACAGGAGATGCTTCACAACAAAACAAAAAAAAAAAAAAAAATTACTTCTCGAGTTATTAAGGGTTGAAATTTAAGGGTGGATTTTTTCTACCCCTAAACTTGATAAGTAAGCAATTTATGCATTTTTTCTTGTTAATGAAAGCACGATTATCATTTTAGAACTAATCCCATCGTTTTAAGTTTATTTGTTCAAACGCTAGAGTGAATATAGTGAATGGCCGTGCGGGGCAAAAAGTAAAATATTTTATTTTTCCATCCCCTGCCACGGGCAAACCGCTAGGCGTATGGAAAAAAACTTTAAAAGAGATTTTTTATTTCCGGTGTTCTAACCCTCCTGAAAATTTCGTCAAGTTCTGAGATAGTGAAGGTTTTGAGTGTGGGCACTTGATATGGAATGACCCTATACTGTAACCAACACTGGCACCAGCTCAGCTCCGACATTGCTTGCTTTGTGAGCTTGCAACTTTATTATACCAACTCATTATTATTTATCTTCCCATGCAATCATTTTCTAAATAGATATGCCGATAATTACACTTTTTTGTTACTGAAAGTGCACATTAATTAATAAAATATGTTTTTTCTTGTTTTGCAGGTAAGCTTTAACATTCGGTGTCCTGACGTTAATCCTTTAGGTAAGCCTCTATCCTTTTGTTTCGGTGAACTAGAGAAAATTAGCTCTAAAACGATCATCTGAATCCATTCTTTTTGTAACAGTTGACTCGCGACGGGAACAATTCGCCCTCTGAACTACCGGGATTAATTCTATTCAGCGCTATACATACGCTTAAACACATTGTTCGCGAGTATAACTAATGGGCATCTTCGCTGACAAATGGGTGCTGTGTGTACGCCTCATTAATAGCTCTGTTCCGCCGAGTCCACATCGGTCGGTCGTTCGGTCGGTCGGTCGGTCGGTCGGTCGTTCGGTCGTTCGGTCGGGTCTCTGTTTAGGATAACAGCAACACGGATATGGTCGACATCGGTAGCACCTCCGTGCCAGACTGCACAGCTTGTGCAACGTGATTCCCTTGCATCTGTTTACCTTGGCTGCTGCAGCGTGCAATTTGTGCACGCCGCGTTGCATCGTTGAGACTTCACGGTTCGACAATGCACCCGAATGCATATGCACGATTGCACTCGGAGAGTTTCCAGACGTTTTGCAGCGTTGGCCAGTTTCTTAAAGCGACGTCCGCGTTTGGCGGCTTTTATATCAGATAAAAAACCGCGACAGCCGTTTGTGCGTTTGTACATTTCGAAATCGCGATCATAGTTGGCGGTAAATCTAATTATATTTTTTTTTATCGTGGAACACGCTAATAGTTGTATGGCTGAGATATCTCGCCACTAGTACACCAACATTCATGATTCAATTTTCTTTAATCGAATGTCAGAACTGGGAATTTATAGTTCTAGCATGATGGTGCGTGCACTTGATTGTCGTATGCCGTCGCGATTATTCGCGCAATACTGCGTGCACTAGGCCGCGTATGCTTCCATGCGATTGGTTATTGATTATGTTAACACGTCTGCGTTTCGTGTTGCAAACCTGCCGATTTGCATATCCCATCAATACAGACGCTCCGTTGGCGACGCCAACGACGCCGACGACGCCGTCTCGTGCAAATGATATGCATTTTGCGGCGTTAAACCGGTGCCCACTCGGATTATAAATTGACTCATATTTTCTGTAATCATTTCAAAACACATTTGGCTTACATTGACCGCGGCACCGACAGCCGTTGCTGCACCTATGTACTCTGATTGCAAGGCATCTAGTTTGTTGTTTTTGTTTGGAATGATAATGGGGAATTGGTGATTTTAAATTATCCAATGGCGCTGTTGTTCACCAACAGATTTGTTCATTTCGTTTTCGCCACATTAATGAGATAAATTGCACAAAATTTCCGCACGAAACGAAACTCGGGTGACAATGACAAAGGTTTATAAAATTAACTATTCTATGGGCTGTTCTATGATTGGCGTTTATAGTTTCCGTGTGCAATTACAAGTATGTCTCAGATGAAACGATTGCTTCGAACAAACCCTAGCACGCGCAATGCGTGACACATGTGAGCAGTGCACGTCTTGAGGCGCTCGCCAACCTCCGTGCGTGCAACCCCTGAACTTTCAATTAGCTAATCCCAATATTGTTTGCTCACCCAAGCGTACGGCAAACGACCCATTCCCGTCAATAAAGCAACGTGAAACTTAGCTCTGGAACGCCTTAAACTTTATTGCACCCGTGTAATTATATGAAATAAGTGCCTCACAAATGCTTCATTTATAATGCAGCCATTTTTCTCGTTAAACATTGCTGCACGACGGCGCATTGTGTGCTGCAGCCGCACCATGTTTGACATTGTTTATGTGTGCGGGGTAAATTAAGGACGATGTGATATTATTTACTATGTCGAGTACTTTATTAACCATCGCGTTCGGTATGGCCGACTATCGTCATCAATGTTAACATGGGCCGTGGGATATAATTACGGCGCAGCAAAATTAATCGAATTCGCTGCTGTTTTGTGTATCGGCTATCTGTTCGAACAGCACTTTTATTATGCGTGCAATTTATTGCACGATGCATTCGGCCGCGCGATTTCAGCCGTTTTACCGCGGTGTCCATAATGTCGGCGCTTGGGTTTTTGTTGAAACTTGCACACGCAATGCGCAGCGCTCGTTGCACCGTAATGCGCTATCTGAAATGCCACATAAAATTCTGAAATATCTCATAGGTGTATATGCACAGCTTATCTACGTTATGCGTTTATCAAGCTATCGAGCTACATGTTTTAATATAAAAGCCATGTAATTCCATTCAGGCTTGAAGCATTAGCTATGCGATATGCCCTAGGCTCACTGCGCGCAAGTCGAATTCTTTATTTTCGTATGTCACTTTGCAGGTACATATATTCTTTGCTCCTTTAACTTTTCTCATAGTTGAAATTTCCCTTGGGTAATGCATTGTTTAGATAGGAACGGGACCATAGCCCCCCCTCCCCGGATCCATAAATGGGTGGTTATACCATCTAGGGGTTTTGCCACGTTCCAATGATTCGGGTATTTGTGGTCTCGAGGTCGTATTCTTATTGGATTGCTGCGGGTCTGGTTCTTGCCCTTCTTGCCCCGTCCGGGGCATGTCCCATGGGCGTTGGGGGTAGTTGCTCCGCCAGTTTGGTGGGCCGAGACCCAGGGTCGACCCAAGGCGGGCATCCGTCGCCTCCACGGCGGCGGGCCGTATACCTGCGGTGCCTGCGCTTGATTCGCTACCCAGGATCTCGGCACTGCAGCAAGGACGAGCCTGCAGAGCGCGCGCCAGGATCGCTGGCGCCACGGATGAACCCGCTACGCCACCTCCATCTTGCGACGCGATCGGGCGATTAGCAACGCGTGGTCGACGATGGCTCATGCATGCACTTCGCGTTCATTATTAAGTGTTCAGCATTGCAGCGACGCACTCCTTTTATGGAGAGATCCGCCAACTAGTTTTTAATTGGCCATGCGTCGAGTGATGATGTTCCATGTGCCGTGCTAGGAAGATCGAAGCTCCCTTTGCACGGCCTCAAAAAACCACTCAGCGCGGCCGTTTTGTTTCTATGAAATACCGAATATTATAGCCTCAGAAAACCACTCCTCTCGGTTGTATCGTCTCGATGAAATAGCGAATCTTGGTCTCAAAAAACCACTCCTCTCGATCGCATAGTTTTGAGAAAATACAAAATCTTACAGCCTCAGAAAACCACTCCTCTCGGTCGTATCGTTTCTAGGAAATACCGAATCTTGAAGATGAGCATCGTTCCATCACATGAACCCCCGTCCCCCTGCCGCTCATCGTTCGCCGTTTCAGATTCTCCTCGCGAAATGTTCTTTTCTTTCTATAATACTGCACATAATAATAGTCGATTCCAAATGCCTTTTCGAACGAGATGAAGAAGACGCAATAAAAAATAAACAAAAGATCTACAAGTCATGGTGGGATGCACGAAATGATCTCATTTTTCTTTCTAATTGTCTTTTGGCTTCTGCATCAGCTGTCAGACGCAATTCCTCCGCCTAATGGAGGGCGTCCTTAAACCGTGTGACGTCACCACATGCATGCAGTGGCGTCGGACACGGTCTCTAAACTTTTTGCAAGTGGCGTCGCCCAGCAATGAAGTGCACGTGTGTTGTGGGCAGCCGGTCGCCAGAGGGACAGCGGCGAACTAATTGCTCTGGCTTTACGCGGCGTCCCCGACATGGCATTCCCAACGGGTGCACCGACAGCCGTGGTACCGCATATCGATGGCACGGCCTGCGACGCTCCGGCGTATAGATTTTTCAAGGCTGGCGCCGCGGCGTGGAGCGGCGCGGCGTCGGCGGCGCTCCCGCGAGACGGTCTTTACTTCTCGTTTGGCGTGGACATGAATGCGAATTTTCTCACACCCAACGCCTCTCGCCCGCTCGCGCCTTCACCGAGAATCCAGCATCGAGCCAAACCGACCGGCTTTTCCTATACAATTTCTCTCCCCGCTCACTGCTTGCCGCGGAGAGACGACGGCGACGCGTTCGCGGGAGAAAACGTTGCCGGGGAAAATCTTTGTCAGCAATTTTCTGGGTGTTATACCCCGTGAAGTAGAAATTTATGTAGTGGCTGTTTACGTTAGGTGGGGGCGCCGTGACGCCGCGTTTCAGTTTTGACTTTCTGAAAGTTCGACGTGAATCGAGCCCGAGAATCGGCGTCGACGGAAAGACGCACCTGCGTGTTACGGAATCCACGGACGTCGTTTGTGCTGTGGTGCAGTGAGAGGCGAGGGGGGGGGGGGGGGGGACTCGGGCCATTTCATTAAAGACAAAGAGAAAAGCACGGGTTAAATCATTAGAGTTACCATCTGTTCATATTTGCTCGAGCTCTCCTCCGCTCCCATGAAGGAAACTTAATTCTCTTTCAAATAAATTCACACCGGAAGCGTGTGGGGCATGAAGTTAACTACCCCTGACATGGGTACCGCCTAAAAACCTGAAATCCATTGCTAACCTCCTCCTCTTCTTGTTTTACATGCACGTCCCTCTTACACTCTCATGGCTGCACGAGCAATGAAATTCGTTTCCCTGCCTCACCGCAAGTATTCAGTTCTATTTTTCATAAGCGCTCGCGAGCTATTTTGCGGGGAAGGCACGCATTCCGGGCGACTTTCGTTACAGATGGCCACATCAAAAACACGCGTTGCTTCAAAATGTTGTTCATTTCAAAATTAATTATCATTTTTTGTACAAATACGCACAATTATTCAAAGTAGTCCATAACCGAAACACTGAGCAGCATGATATATTGTGAGAAGATGATAAATAGCCTGGCCCGTGCCTTCAACTTACTAACTCGGTTATACGCTTTGACTATCATGCTTGCATGCATATAGTATATCTATAAGGTATCAACTCCACTCTCACTATATTATTTTCAGTTATCACCCCGCACCCATCTGACCTCGAGTGGGGCGCCCATGACAGGGGCAGGGGCGGGGGGCGCAGACCTGCCGCAGGTCTATCTGTGTAATCAATCATGTCTCGCATTACACGGCAGTCCGGGCTGACATGATATATCATCGGCTAATTGAAACCGACGGACATGGACCCAGTTTTACAGAACATGGTCATCGGCGGCGGGAGCAATCAGGCATACGTGGTTCAGGTCGGTGCCGGTGCCATGTCTTTGGGCGCAGAGGTGCAGGGGACATCTCCCCCTAGTCGCCGCGACCTCTCACTTCCCAATCCCAAACACACGGCGCTTAGTTGCCTGAAATCCATGGATGGGGTCGCGAAATCTGCAAGCGTCTAGAGCCACGATTATGTTGACGTCAAGGTGCATTTTGAATATTTTGGGATGCCTGCTACAAACTTTTTTTTTAAGATTGATATTTGCTACACGTCCGATAAAGTTTAGCCGCGCTGTTATCTAATATTATATTTTGTTGGCTCGTCTTGACTTGGTTACGAGGGTGCATGTAAAGTCTTTGCAACGCACCCTCGTCCCGTTGAATTTGTAGGACTTCTCGCCTCCTATAAATAATATCCCGTCCGTCCATCCATCCATCCACCCCTCCCCGCCCCTCCCACCATGCAATGCCACCCGTAATGATTGATGGCTTGCGGGGCCAAGGTGATTGCTTAAGACTATGTACAGTCTGTCATAGTAAAACTAGGCGATATGTCTTGTTTTTTTTTTCTTATATAAATACATAACCATAGAAAAAGAAAATCGCTACCAAAATATCGTCCGTGTTTTGACATATTTGCGCGGGGGTCTGTCTCGTCTCCCTCGAGACTTGTATGGTTTCATCCCATTTATCACTCAAGTGATCGAATAGGCCCCTCTGCCCGGCGAATTGAGTTCATGAGGTGACTCAATGGAAACTTATTTATAAGAAAGTTTCGCGGCAGGTTCGCTCGCCCAAGATCTATTCGCCGTTCCCTCTGCGGCTGTCTCTCGACAAATCTTTGGATCGCGATTTTCATGCAGAAGATTTCAATCTTTGTCGGTTACACCCACATTTATGTCTTCAGCATTGCATATCGTCGATCAGAGACAGCTGTCACAGAAACGCGGGTGTTCAGATGTTTGGAAAACAAAAAGCAGCGAGTGAAGAAGTGGAAGACAGTGCACATTAGTTACTCCGTCTTGACCGACGAACACGGCGATATTTTTCTCCCAGAATGTTCAACCGCGTCGTCTGGCGGTCGAATGTCTCGTGAGCGGCCATTGCTCGCGTCACACGGTAGCTTTATCTAGGTGACAAGCGAGCTTCTTCGCCGTAAACCCCCCCATAAGTCTTGTTACGTGCTAAGGGGGACGGGGGCATGTGTGTGTGCATGTTCGGGGCTAGCGCCGGGCGGTGAGACCGCTCCCGTGAGATATAATGCGTCCGCCAATGACAATAGGACACGACATGGCTGACAAATGTGTTCACCCGTGTCATTGTTATATTATCTCTCTTGTGGATGACACATGAATTATTTCGGTAGACGTGTTAGCGTGTTTAATCAGCAGTTCCTGATGTGTAGGTGTGGATCTGTTCCCCCAACCCCTTGAGTTCGCCTTGGTATTGCTTGAACAGGCCTCGCGGTTTGCCAGCCGGGCACTGCTTGTCTAGCTCACTTGACCCGCACAAGAACGCTCCTGAGGGGACGCGTGTTTCCCAGAAACACCATCCGCCATGCACCAATCCTGGTAGACGCCGCAGCTGGGAACGAGTTTGTGCTGCGACGATCACGAAACAAACTGCGAGCAAACAAATGATAAATGGCTCGACGTCGTATCCCCTTTCAATTAGGGTGGGAAAAGTTGGAAAGTTAAAAAGTTTATAAATTGATTTTTGTGTAAGACCAACGCGAACAAACTCCCAAGGAGGTGTGATGGTAGTGGTGGGATTGTCAAACTATTTACTAGCCCACCGTGAATTGTATTGTTTATCCCCCTTTGTTTTATTAGAGTTTTTCACTCTGTTTCCTGTGTACACGAGCTAAATTTTTCCGATGTGTGCACCACATGACATACGTGCACATGCGAGCTGTGCGTGTTTCAATAATTGAAATTGGATTGGCCCTACCTGACGTCGCGATGTTCCACGGAGTTCGCTCGAATGATGGCCCTGCATGGCCCTACATAATATATAGCTGAATATCGGTTCGCCGCGTAATAGACTTTTATACGAAATTTATTGCCACACTGGCGGATGTGTGTGCTTTAACCAGCAGCGTGAGCACTGACACAGGAAACTCTCAACTTCCCTAAGTCTACTTTACTACTTGTACATCTCTCGCCCTTTCTTCTTTACACCCATGCTGGCAGCCATCTCTCTCGTGCGCACTCGCTCTCTACCTCTCTCTTGTGCAGCGCACCCTCTATTGCCTTGATCACGGCACGAACTTTGTCTTATCCATCGCGAGCCCGACTATAAATCTCTATTAACGGGGAACAGTGTTCATCCGTACATAAACAATGACACATCTCAAGTCCCGCCATTGTTGACCTGACCCAGGCTTGACCCGAGGTGTCTTGCTCGTGCACACCTCGCGGCGCCTCTCCGCTATCTCTGCGGTGTCAATCGAGTGATTCCTTTGCCCGCGACGCCGTCTCAATTCGACGTCGAAGTCGACGACGTCGGCTCGTGCGGGGTGGCGCAAGGGTGGAGGGTCTGCCCGAGGTGCAATCCCAAGGGACCGAAGCAAGCTCTGAGGCAAGCAAGCTGCCTAATAACAGGGCAACTGCCGCCCACGAGAACGACCATATCTGATGGTAAAATGGTCCGAACTGGGATTGCTCAATTCGCTAGCTCTGTGTGTGTGTGAGTGTGTGTTTGTGCGAGAATATGTGCAAGTTGAATTCTAGTCAAAAGGCCGCAGCGTAGAGCTGGAGAGTGGATGGAGAGTTCATGGGCGAGGGCGCTCAGGTGAACCAGAATGAAAGTCCGAAACGACCGTAATAAACTCAAATTACCGGTGGGAAGGCGTCGTATATTGGTGTAGGTACACACGAAAGCAACGCCGCCAACTAAATTACGGGCGCGAGACGGGCAAGATTTAAACTGTGTTTGTTGGGAAACTAACAGTTTCCATGCTATGTAACAATAAACGGGCAACTCGTGTGATTGTGTGGTTCCTTCTCTGCTTTATTGGATTTTGCTTTCTGATAAATAAAAGTCCTAATTTATCGAGCTCCTTGACGCAGAGCTCGACGATCGTAGAGAAGATCGTGAAATTGCAGGCCAAGGTTTGCGAAATCTGCGCCTTACTGTTCGACATTGTAACTCAATATAAACAATTTAAATTGATGAAACTCAATGGAGCACGTATTATTTTATACAAATTCTAATGCACTCCATTTATGGCCTCAGTCGTCTTCTTGCCGGTTCTCATGAACGACAAGGCGGATCTGAGGATCTAATATTCTCTCATATTATATATAGCTGACATTAATTTGTCTTACAAGTTTCTTGCCCGCATTACGTTCATAATTTATATATGCCCAACTCCCTTCCTTACATTACTTAATTGTTCGAACGAAGGAATTCTCTAGACTGTGCAAGTCAATAACATAAATCCAAACTTTTGCATTCCAAGTTTGCACCACGCGATGGTGGTGCTATCTAGCCCCGCAAATGATGTGAAACACTGGGAAGCCGCGGCGGTGCACAGTTTCCAACAGTGATCGGGGACCAGCCAGCATGCACATCTCACAGCGCCGTCTCGCATGGCGTGCACTACACAGATTACCGAGTTACCACTCTCAGTTTCGCAATCTTCGCCCGGTTCGTCTGCCACCCTTTGATAAACTTTCGTTCCCGATTTTAGCACGCCTCTCTAGACTCTGAAAGGAGGACGGGAACACAGTAACTATCATTTCGCAGTCGCAGATTCAATGGAAAAGCACTCATCGAAAGCGATAACACTGCATTTAAAACCTGGCACTTAACTCTTTGAATTTTTTCTCACCCCGCGCTGTAAAACACAATCGTTTATTCGTCGCTTCAAAGGGACTATAAAAATATCGAGATAAACGTTTTCTCCGTAAAAGGTTACACCAGGCTTTGATCGATCGACCAGAAATCCTCTTCCACGTGACCGTTTGCCCAACGTCGCGGCAACGGCGCGGCAACGTCGCGGAAGCGCGATAACCCGCGCGGACGCTGGACGTGGACCGCGGCGTCCAACGACGCCCGACGTCCGCCTCCCATTAGCATCGTGCACGCGTCGCGACGCCACATAACACCCCCGTCGCTGGCCATGTAGTTTATTACAGCGCAGAGGGTTGCTGACCTAGTGGCCTAGAGTGGCTCGTAATATTGGGTTCAAAGCCCCGCCCAAGCGCCCGTGGGTCTAGACATTATGCGCTTCGCCTCCCCACGACGCCGCCGACGACGTCGTCGCCGTCGATCGATTGTTCCGTATCGTCCCATCCGCGTGGCGTCGCGGCGCTTGCCGGCTCGCTCGGCGTCGGCGGTGGGCGCGTGGACTGCGGCCGGCAGGTCGACTTGCATGCGACGGCACCAGACATAGGCACCGGCGAGCACCGCACGCGATCGCTCGGCACCGCCGTGGCCGCGAACCAATGGTTGGGTCGGCCTAGTGCTGCGTCGGCGGCGTCGGCTCATTTTCAATGTAACGGCGTCCCTGGCGACGGCGGTGCCCACTCGGAGTTCTACGAGTCGAGCCTTGGTTTTAGATGTTAGCGTTTTTTCTCCGTCTGTGCATGGATAGTTAACGTTCGCTTTATGCTGCGCGTTTTCTTTCCGTCGCTTCCGGTCACTGCTGTACTTGACATAACATCCGATTAATTCGTTTGGTATGTGGAAAATACGCATTTCGCTTCGGGATCGTGTTGCGGAGAAGCTGGTGCGAGCACCAAGCGGGAAAAGGATTGCGGGTCGCTGTGAACGGGGGCCGAGTGGCTCTTTTTGGACGGCTTCAATTTATGTCGCCCACATGAATGTGATCATAAAGGTGGGCCACGACTCGGCAAACTCCTTTGCCGCTCCGCCGTCCGCTTGGCTCTGCATGCATTGCATGCAAGCGCTGGGATAGTTCGTGGGTGAATTACGAGCCCTGCCATGCTTTGCAGGCTGATGACCGACCCAATAAGCAGGCCAACCACGATTCGGAGGGCGCTTTGCGTGTAAATTCGCTTCTCAAATGTGTATTGACGATTTTAATGGGCCCTAATGATACGTCTAGGCCAACGACAAACTTTTATTGTCAGTGTTACGAACGATCATAATGAAGTTTTAATTTATTACGGGTGCCCGACTTGTACAACCATTAATTTCCCGTGCGCTCGCCATGCAGATTCGTTTCGAGCTTCGATATTTACAAAATATTTTAGTGGTGACTTCTTTTGAAGAGTTTGCAACCTTTGCTCGAGTTATAAGGTCTACATCAAATAAATGTAAATCGATTCATGATTATACTTTGTAAATAATAACACTGTCGTTTCACTGGCGACAACACACAAATAATTGACTTTTAAAATAACGATTCATGTATTACAGTCACGGATGATCAATTCCCCAAAGACCTGCTTGAAAATGATATGCATAATGCGATTTTGATTTATAAAAATGCGCGCCTAGATTGAGCGGCATTGTTCGTGGCCGGCGGTGTTCATTGAGCACGTTTGCGCGATTGCAGCGGTGATGAGTGCTGGAGATGAATGCAAATAGGTCGGGGTGACAGAGACAGTGATGGCAGGGGGGGGGGGGGGGCAGCTCCCCTTCGCACGGCGCTGACAAACGCGGCCGATCTTTTTATGCACATGACTTTGCTATATAGTTGAGTGTATTCTGTGCTCTTTTCAAAGGCGGAATCGAGACGATGCTAACGGTCTTGTCATGTGTTGGAATTGGAAGCCAAACGACCGAGGGCGCTTTTTTTGCATCGCTGTAATTTAGTGTAGACCATTGTGATAAAATTGGATATTCTAATAGGTGTCGTATTTCACGTACAATGTTTGTATTATTCTCTCTGATGATGCGTAAACATCCCTTAAAGTCTTTTCCCAGTATTGAAATTGTCAAGTATTTAGCGATTCTCTGGCATGTTTTTCTTTTATCAGTCGCCGTCTACCATCGAACTTTGTCCAAATAACAGAAAATCCAGTCCGTGTTGCCGGGGGCGTATTTTGTTAGCCTAGCTTCATGGCATGCCGTATCTGCCCTTTGTTTTCTTGAATCGTGTCCAAAAACGGTGCAGCCGCGACAAATTACTCTTGCTCGTGTGTTTTTTTCCCCTTTGTTTGCCCCTTCGATCGGGCGGCGATCGTCGCGCTGCACTCGCCGTTCGCAGCGCACTAGAGGAGAAAGGCAATGTAAAAAGTTGGTGCACGCCAAATTTGTCTGAGCGTGCAAAACTAGCCGAAACTGATTTCAGTTTCCTACTTTTATCACTAGCGACTAGAAAATGTGCCCCACCCCCCGCGACGCCTTGCTCCTGCCCCGTCGCCTCCACTATTGCCGGGAGATAATTTTTAATGCCGACTGAAAAGTCTAAAAGTTTTAATTGTGCTTTTGTGTTCGGTACCTACCACCGCGCCGACGGTTTATGACCGTGAAGCCTGGCACGAACTGGAAAAATTCAATGGAAATTAAACGTCTTGGTAGATATCCTATACATCGTGTGCTGTAAATGATTTGAGCTAAACATTAATTTTTGAAGGGCCTTAGACACTCAGTCACGTTGCGCGCGTCACGTATATGAATGTAACAATGGAAATGCAAGCCGTTGCAAGTGAAACTGCAATCGACTGTAATTAAAGGCAAAAACTATCCCGAAATGAGAAAGCCAAGTTCCCGTTTGATTTAAACAGGCTTAATTATAGAGGCCGCAGATGAATGTGGGGGGCTGTAAACATGGCTAAGTTGTGGGTGGAATATCATCCTATTGTAGAAAGTCAGGAGAACATGGTATATACACAGCTACCCAAACTGGCGATTTCTCATTAGGAACGGTCGGCGGAGAACAAGGAGAAAGGTGTACCTCCCAGGCGCAAGGTAAACGCCACGGTTTTATAGATTACACTGGGATCTCGTAGATGCGGTACAGACCGCAAGTTGCGCTATACCAGCTACCTATAGCGTATTTCTCATTATTCATTGTGTTGTTTATGCACGGGACGCGATCCAGGGTGACCGCTAATGCCGCGAGTGCGGCAACGTCCATGGAATGCGAAGCCCTATCCAGGAAAGACGATACAAGAAGAAGACTTAGTACACCCGGGTGTGTAATAAATGTGGTCGGTTATTTGCGAGTGCTTCCAAAACCAGAGAGCGTTGCTTTACCACTACCGCACTCTTGGATATAATTTGAATATATATTCGGTGTGCTCTACGTATGTAGGTGTTATTTTAACATGTACAGCCATGGTAAATCAGAGATATGTGCTGGTGTGTAGACAACGGGGTATATTTGTCGGTCGGGGTGGGTTGCATCTATTGCAGGCGCACCCTTCGCTTACTAATGTAGAGGGTGTGGAAGGGCAGCTTTCCGACGAGACTGTCTTCGCTGTGGCAGCTCATCTTTCGTGGCTCGGATGGTATAATGACGACACCCAATGAGTGTGACATTTAGGGAGAGGCGGGTAGTTTATAACATATACATCCCTAAAAGCGGATTAAATTCACTAACTTTCAGCCGTGGTTTTACGGTTGAATTTTTGTCTTCGAAACACCATAGTAATGCGTCAAATCTGTAATCACAAGTTTATTAATCAAGCGAATTTGCTTGTGCTTTAAATTGGTTTTAATGTTCGTTGTAAGTAATTTTGAAAGTCTGATACAAATAAATATTTATTTTCAAAAGTACTTGAAAATCACGCTTTTTCTGTGTGCTATTTGTAAAGTAGTTTTCTCTCTGAAAGTGTAACGATACCATTCAACCTCCCAGCTCATTTCTTCTGCGTATATGGAATGACTGGAAAAGCTGTAGCGGAAGAAGAAAAGATCGTTCGCGCGGCTAGCCGAGTCTTTGAAGTTGGCTAGCTTGTAGCATGGTTTTCACTGCCGGTGATGCTGCTGATGCTGCCGCTGAGGAGAGCGTGCCCATGCAGTACCCAACGTTGCACCAGGGACTCTGATTAGTATGCAACTCATTGTCGCTAATGTGTGCTATGCTATGCATGCCGCCACTGTTTTGGGCTCGCTGATGCACACGATCAATTGGATTCACTAGACTTTTCGGTGTCTCGGAAAGCAACGGTGGCTTATTTTAATTATGACTAATGAGTCGGCGATCATACGCGTTATGCATCATTTATGTGATGCGTAAGGGAGGGTGGATGTGACGTCAGTCGACATTACAGATGACAACGTAATTCCTTTAGTGTTCCTACATCAATTTGCCTGAATCGCATTGGACTCATTCTGCGTCGCGCTCACTCTGCCCATAGTCCCATTTCTCCCCTTCCTTCTCTGATAATTAATTTAATATCGTGACATCGCTGCTTCTGTATTATAGTTTTCACCCGCGTTTTCCACTTGGCACTAATAATTTCTTTCAATTTCATTCATCCCTGGTTTTCTTGCCAAGCCATCCGTATCCCCCATACCCTTTGTCGTCCTCCTTTCTTCCTTTCTTGTCGCTATGGATGCCATTGTGCTGATCTATTCTTCTTGTGCAACTGCACAAGCTCTCATTTTCTAGATAGCATTTTAGTGGAGATCACAGTCTGTAATTATCTACATGTAGATATATGGAGCACGCTTATGCACTTGCTGATAAAGTATCAAGCGTATATAAATGGCGTCGAGTAAAGTTGAAATTAGTTCTCTGCGTACAGCAAACTTTTTTTGCTTCGGCTTCGCCAGTAATTATGAACGGACTCGAGACTATTTTATTTGTAGAGGCGAAAAAAATCAGCTCGTTCTTTTGCGTTTCTTCTGCCACCATTAACACGCCAATAAGTTCGCTCCAACCCCATTCCCAACAGCGACCTTTTATTAGTTCGCCCAACCTTTTCTCCCCGGCCAATTGAAGTGCGTTGCAAGTGCGTCGTCAAACCACGGTCGTACCGTGTGGCCGGCGCGGCGCCAGGTCGGCGATTGCCAGTCCAGTCACGAGCTGGATTGTGCGTGTACTCACCACGGCTGGGTCGAGGGGGTCGCGGTCAAAGCAACCCGGCACGCACCCTCCCCATCCCTGGCTAGCTCGACCGGCATTAACAGCACATGAATGTCATGGGATAAGGCAGATAAATCAGAGGGACGCTGACCATCATTAGTTAGACCATGTTCGGGGACCAGAAAGGGATGGATCGGCTTAGCGGGGTGGTTTGGGAGCAAATTTACTTATAGGGTTCTTCGCTGGTGTAGCTTCTTAGTTTTCTATCGTGTCATTGGCCCGGTTAATAATGTTCACTTAGGCAACGCTTTAAGTGCAGTTCTATTTCTTTACTTTTCAAGACTGCAATCACTACAGGTAAATATATTTTCAATGCCTGAAAATATATGCATTAATTTTATAAATGCAATCTTGTTAATTTGTTAATCAATATATTACGTAACACACTTAATTTCCTGAGCGTTTTTATTGCAACTTTATGGAAGTGGGCATCTGCTTACATTTATTACCGGTATAGCTTTGAAATTGTAAAATAATTTTCTCGTGGAATCTCTCGAAGGAATTCCATTAAATGCACTTAAAAACTGAAATAGTCGTCAAGATGTAATCGCGCTTGTAGTAAAGTACACTGTGTTTCGTTAATTGCTCGTGAGAAATTTATTTATTATGGCACCTGCACAATTCTACACGCGATGCAAAACTATAGATAATGATAAGTAAGTACGGATTCAAGCATTAACTCCCCCCCCCCCCCCTGTTTTTTGCCAAAGAACTTTGGCATTGTGTTTGTATTATATTTATGTGTCGTGACAAAACACCGTTCAGCGTGTACGAACTGCAATTGTCAGAATTTGGTACGAGAAAATAGTTTGTGAGTTCGTTAGTGTATTATTACGTGAAATATGTAAAAATGGTGGCTCATGCATGCCAGTGCACAGCGGCACAAACTTTGCGACTTCGACACGGTTCGGGAATCGGGGTGCACGGCATGCTTAGCTCCAACTTACATAGCGCACCCAATCTCATAGATTCTTATGGTGCAGTTATGACAGACCAAAAGTAGCTTTTCCCTGTGTAAAAAAAAACTTTTGATAGTTTGAAATACAAATTGATATCGATTTAGGAACCACTTTACATACATTATGCCATCGAAGGAGCATGGAAATTTTAGCATGGAAGTTGCGAAGAAAATGGGATTTTCATTTAGCGATTTCTATATAGGTATACGGAAGCAAAACTTATTGCTTCTGTGCGGGAAAACTTTTTTTACTGAATATTTGGACGGAACGTGTGGCCATAGGATCCGGGAAAACTTATGACGATCGAACTTGTTAAACAAACCTGAAAAGAGACGCCAGGAAACGATGTTAGGGCTTCCAGATTTCACCCTCAAATGTAAATCCCCACCTTTATCCGCCTCGTTAATGGAGGGAGCGGCTGATAGTGCGTCGTCAAACATGCGTCATCCAGCTTGTCGTGGGCGTCGGCGTGAGTCATTTGGGCGTCCGTGCCAATTTGGCGCACCTCGCGGGCCGAGCACCGCACGGGCCGTCCGCGGCTGGTGACAAACAAAGCAGGCGGTCAAACGCCTTCCTAAAAATCCTTTATGCAACCATTTTGTGGAAGTCACCGTAATTATTTAATTGCAAGTATAAATAGGATGAGACAGCTGAGTCGTGGTGTCACATCAAATAAATAACCGATTGTAGAAAGGAGGTAATTTATTGGGACGTTGTTGGTGCGTTGAACGTTAATTTTATGCATTCCTACCTATTCTGTCTTCGTTGTTTGATCAAACGGCTCTTGAGCTGTGATTTAGTGGTGCATTACAATCAACCTATCTATTTTTGTTTCCTAATTGATGACATGTTTGTAACGTTTATTGTAAGGACTACACATTTGTTATCTCTTCATGACGTGACGCTCTATTTTTGCAAGCAGAGTTTTTGTTTTACAAAAACTTTTCGCCCACGTATAGAGATCGCTATTGGGTGACGCGCGAGTTGAATTTTCCAAATTCCACGAGCAAACCTTCTTCAAAGTTTTTAAACGCCGACCTAAAAACCGTTCGCCGTTAGTGCGACCCCACTCGTCGGCGTCGCGGTCTCGCGGTCTCGCGTGAACGGACCGGCGATATGATCGGTACGATCCGATACACGCTTCGAATCCGACGCATTCGGGCCACGCCTGACGCGCCGCCGCGTGTCATCACTCACTCCGGCGAATCTCGGCGGCGACGGGACGAACTAATTCACGACGCGATGTCACGCATCTGACCTGGCCACGCATGACCTTTAGCCCCGCGTTCAATTACAATAGGAGCGGCTGCATTTCTGCGACACTTGGCATTTCGCTATGGCGTTCATTGTCAAGACGCTCGAGACCATCTCACGAAATGTCCGGATTGCGTGCCGGGCTTGAAAATGTCACTCCGATTATTTTTTCACAATAGGGTTGTGAATCGAGAAAGCAATTAACGCAAGTTGGTGGATTGGAAAGCCTCACGACCATCTGTCACCCGACAATGGAAGGCGTAATGGGCCGACCAGACACGGGTCCTCCCGATGCATTAGCTGCAGGATCAACGCCACATCAGGAATGCAAACAATGCACGCGTTTGCCAAGTACTCGGATGGATGCATAGGGTGGGATGGTATAGGTGTGTGTGTGTGTAACGTTGTTGATGTTAGGTCAGAAGCTTGATTAATGGACCACCCTGATTGCGGTTTCACTTAACTCTTTGACCTGTCGAAGCGTCCAGCTCGCCAGCCGGCGACATTCCTCATTCATTTGACTCGCATCTGCGGGACCTGGGACCGCTGCACCAGCGATCCCGCACGAGCGACCCGTATTCTGGCGACGGACCAAAACCGAGAGGAGGTGTCTCGGGAGGCGCATGTCGAGCAACGACATTGTTTTCGAGTTTTAGATGACTAACTAGCTGGCCGAGTAGATGAAATTGAAGAAACACTTCTCCGTGCTACGCTTACACAAAAATCTAGAAGAATCTTTTTGTTAGCTTGCTCGTTTAGGTAAACTACGAGAAAGCAGATAGAACGAAATTTTCTGAACGATGATTTTTGATAAGGGACCATGTCTGGATATCAGATGATTGCGGTAATGAAATTTAGTCAGGACGGGAGGGAATTGAGCAATTGGTTCTAGAGCTCGAGGAAGTCGACGGACCTATATATACGTCCTATTCTCTCCCTCAGGACTGTGAATTAGGAAAGCTACCTCGAAAATCGTGCAGATGCTTGTGTTGCCAGGATTGCAATTTAAATATTGTTTTCTCTTCTTTCCACAGGTTAGTACCCATCTTCTATCTCGCCCCTTCTTTTCATTGTCATGACGACGATCCGGTGTTTGCTCGGCACGGAAAAGCTGGGCGGTGAGTAGAGGAATGTTATTAAACTTTGTCATGGAAATCTCAAAGAAAAGCATTTTGCTTTGAAAAGTTTCTCCTCGGGGTCGCGAAGGCGGAATTTTATTTAATATTATTATTATATGACAAGAGTATTATGGTCGGTGATATAACGGCGTTTTAACGTTTTGGCATCGAGCGCTGTGGCTGGAAAGTGGAAAGTCGTGCCGCCCTTGAATGCTGCAGCACGAGTTGATATCAGTCTCGGGACTCGCCGAGCAAATCGAGATGGCATCGGAAGCCGGGAAATTCTTGTCGAAGAATTTCGCAAATGCAAGAAATGTCATTAAGCTTCATTTTGCGCAGCTTGTTTACTGGGAATAGCAAGCAATAAAAGCTTATTTATGCTTAAACGCGAGCACGTACCTGTGTATAACCTAGCATACCTAGTATAGCTTCACATAGCTTCGTGTGATGAACTTCAGCATGGTAAAAAGTTTTAGCTGCAGAGCTCAGTTTCCGTAGCGCTACTGATTGCTCCTAACGGGCACATCGGTTGTTCCAGTATTTTCCCGGTCGCTGTAAGGAGCGAGCTGTCCCCTGATTGTCGAGGCAAGGGGCTGCAATTGGGTCTCGTGTCCACGACGGGCCTGCCGGGCTCACGAAGGCCCCATTTCCATGCCCCGGCTAATGCACGTGCACGGTTCGTTGGCGACCGTCCTCCGTCCGCCGGAGGGCAATCGCTCCAGCCCCCCTTCCACCCTCCACCCTCCATGGCGCAACCCCCGCACTAGAAACCTTTGAAAAGATATCCTCCGATATTTATCCGAATGCAACATTGCATCGTTGACGTTTTTAGTCGCCTGTGCGCGAGCAGAAAGTTTGAATAGTTTCAGTTCGTGATGCATTGATGCAAACAAACAAAACTAACAAAACAAACAAGCAAGTGCTCAGTGAGCTGGCACGGGTGGCTCTCCGGTTTTGCCGTGCGCCGTTTTTTATGGATATTTTGTCGACGACTTTAACGGAGGAATTTATGGCGTTTCCCAAATTGCAACAAGAATGTCGTATATTATGTGAAACTGTGACAGGATTGTGTTTCAGTTTTCATAACTCATAAGCACCTGCTTTTACAGCACTAAATAACATTAGGCTCTAGTCGCTGGCTGCTGCTGCTGCTGCCGTGTACGCTGCGCGCGCAACGAGCGACGGAGAGCAGCGCATAAATCGTACGGGTCGCGCCGCGTGACAAAAGTTTGCTGTAATTCTAACATCCAAGATTAAACAACTTCTGCCTGCCTCCTCGCGTAAATATCATTTTGACTTGAGCAGACCGTCTGGGCTTTGTTTGCAAGATGAGGAAATACGAACCCTTTTTCTACAGTTTGCAAACTCGGCGCCTCCACCTACACCCTTAATGATATTAAACAATTTTTAAGTGTATCACAAGTTTACAGTTTTTTTTTTGACGAACAATCTTATTTAGTACTCGTGGGAGGTAAAGCAACAGGGGCTTTTTTTGTTTCAATTGTAAGAATTCGTTCAATTGACTAATGCAACTGGATTTTTTTGTTACGTTTCATTGGTGACACGGCGTGGGTTTATTTTTAATTGGGATACGTTTAAAGAAACGGGATGCAAGGCCGATGAACCATCCCAATTTTCTGGCAACCTTATACGGCTGGCTAGACCGACAAGAAAATAAGAAGCATTCTTTTTTCGATATTTCAACGCGACCGAGGTACTCAAAAAAAGCGAAGTGATCAAGCTGTGAGCGCCTTTGACGACGCGGCTTGATTTATGACACATACCGAGTGCACGTGCTCGACACAAAATTCTGCCACCGTTCAACCCGCGGCTAGAACAGGATTGCAGGGAGCTGCCTAATTCAGTACCTACGTTATTACTAATGAATTCCGCCACCAAAACGCCACGCGATAACATTTCGTCTGTACACAGAGTCGAGCAACAAACAACATTATTAATGGTTCCATACACATTCTGCCTCGTTTCTTGTCTTCAATAATTAATATAACTCATGCCCAACCCTCGACCAACCTTACGTTATGTACTTACAATGTCGCGACAATGCGGCGTATGTACACAAACACACGCATCAGAACTTGTTTTCATCAGAATTACTCGTCGTTGCATCCCAGAAATAAACCGCTAAGCGAGTTAGATATTTCAAGCAGCCAATGTAAATACTAGTTACAGTGTGGTTTCGTGTTAATTATGCGACAGGCCGTGAGACGTTAAAGCGTCGCCTTGGCCGGGCCAAGTAAGTTCTTGCCTGCACAGTGATGTACTCGCAGTTTTCTTGGCGTTTGGGCACAAGTCCGAGAAAGGAGAGGCGGAAAATATGATTTCGAAACGGCACTCGTTGCACCGGGAAAGATGGTAGCTCATAACCAGCTCGTTATTTCATCTTGAGCATTGCACACTCTTACAAATTTGGGGCCAAGGATAGTCGATGCACGGCGCTTAGTTATGTGTACTATTTTTAAACAACAATAGAGACACTGTTTATTTTATTTGAGTGGTCTTGGTTGCATAATACATTTTGCTAGCTTGGTTTTCTGGTCGCTGTGTATAAATTGACCGCACAGTTGTGCGCTATGACTCTGACAGGCAGACATGCAATACGTTGTTCCTCGTGTTACAATTTACAGCGCTGAACACGATATATCTGTTCAAAGCTTTGTTCATTTGATATCGGTAATTGTAATTATCATATTATATTATTACTATGTCACTGTATGTATATACGGACAGCAGTAGTGAACCGTTGCAAGTGTCCATATATGCCCGATAGAGGAGGGTAACCAAAAAGCGGTTCACAACCACGTATAGTTTGGCATTAATAATTTACTATTGCCCTGTGGGGATGGAATTGAGCAACGACCTATGGGGTGTATTGTTTATTCCCAGTTACAAGCGCAGCCATAGTTGTTCTTGATCACACACTGCGTTTTATTATTTCCCATTGAATTGCATATTAAATCTAGCTTCATATCCCTTTTCCACATCTTTCACCGACATCTTTACTTTAAACTTTTGCTTGCGATATAATCGATCGTAACGACATCGGTGTGACGCAAGGCAAGCCACTAGAGTCCCCCGTCTACTTGTGAAGGAAGCTGGGACAATGTCGCTGCACAGCTGTACCACACGTGTATTACATGCGGCCGGTTACCATGCACGTCACGTTTACACGTTGCTGAATAGCACCGGCGCGGCACATTGAAAAATTGCTCGCACACATTAGTCGTTATTATCCATGTAGCCTTGTAACTTGCCAAAGTCTTTTAAACACTCGCTTGTAAAGAGTTTGTACGAACCGCCAGCCAGCCAGCCAGCCAGTCAGCCAGCCAGCAAGAGCGTTCGCACATTGATGGTAATTCAGAATTAATTTGAACTCGGCGAGAAGAATGGCAGAGACAATTTATGCCGAAGAAAGCGAGGCGTACACCGCATTTGCATTTCAATAAAGCAGTTTACTGCTGACAAAAATCTCCAATTTTCCGTTTACGTTTGTATGCGCTATTAGGTAAGGCCGTGAAAGATGCTAGGGCAACGCTGAATGTACCACGGGGGTGCCGACGGTTCAAGGACTGTGTTTCATTAAAATTAAAATAATTGCCAATGGGTTTTTTTCGGTCCGTGTCGTTCTTTTTTATTCTTTGTGCTGAGAGATTCATAAAACTATAAATGCAAGTTTACTTTGCGATGCAATTAAG
This sequence comes from Protonemura montana, assembly GCA_947568835.1. Lineage (NCBI taxonomy): Eukaryota > Metazoa > Arthropoda > Insecta > Plecoptera > Nemouridae > Protonemura > Protonemura montana. The sequence continues at coordinate 25,722,998 of OX387602.1, read as the reverse complement.
TTGGGCAAGCAATTCGTTACGTACCTGGAAGAGATTTCATTATCTCAGCAAGTTTGTTGGCAAAGAAAGTAGTTTGCAAGATTTAGTCGCAAAGTTGAAGGTGTATTTTATTTTATTCTATTTTCCCACCGCATTTCGAATGGGCATCTCACGAAATCGGCTTACAACAGGAACGCTTCTTTTCCTGCGTAAATTCTACGAATAATCCGAGCGTGTGTGCTGCTGTCTTTGAAAAGGTCAAGCAAGCGCATTCATTTCTTTGGAGGACAACCATTTGCATTGCTGATCCGCATGTTAAACGTAACACATTCAACACTTGCTCGGTTCTGACTAGCAGATCAATCACACATCTAGAAGATTGATTATTCTATCGATCGAGCTAGATTGTGCGTCCGTTATTTGAATGGCAAAATAACGGCCGATCACGTAAGAAGCGTTCATTTAATTTAGAGAAAAATGCGTTCAGGTCATTCCAAAATCAGTTGCCCCTAAATGCAGCCCGCAGAGCAATTAAAACTCGGCACCTCCACTGTAATGAAATGACCGCCATCCCACTGCTTTGAACGCTTTGGGCTATACGTCACAACTTGCGCCTGAATTGCAGAACACTCATCAATCAAAACTCGAAAAGCCACGTCTCCTCTCCACGCCTATTCACGAGCAGGCTGCCAAGCGTGGCGCCTCCACCATCGCACTCAAACCAACCCCCGACAAAGAAAACACTGTCGGGTCACAAACCGCACTGCCACCGCAAAATCCGAGGTTTCTCTCACGTGTAGAAAACACAAGTTATTGAAACACCGCAGCGAAACATGTTAAATAAAGTGCGAAATACCAACTTTATCAGCCTTCGTGCCCTCCCCCAACAACCAACTCATCCACTTGTGATGTTTTGATTGTGTGCTTCTAAAAGTTCTCGAGCTGAGTGACAAAATGGATGGGCTGCGAGTTTGTCATCTCGTTGACCCTTTACTCGTCCCCTTCCCCACCCCTGGACGATGACCATCCCGCCACCACGTTAATTTGTCACTGGTGTAATTAATGGCGGCCATCAGTGTAGTGGCAAGGGATGGGATAAGGGAGGAAGAAGGGGGGGGGGGGGGGGTTGCCACCCTGGCCCTCGTCACTTGATTCGATGTTATCAAACCCATGCCAGGCCCAATTTCCCACCGCGCCACGCCGCACCGCGTTGCCTCTCGAGTCGAGCACCCTGCTTCGCGCTGGCCACGGCTAAACGCTCGATTATTTGCGATTTCCATTGAGAAGTAATGAATTTTTGAGCATGAAAGGAATTTTCGGATGAATCCATCGAAATTTCGAGCCGACTTCACACAGGTCAATCGGTCCTCGACATCTTGCCAACAAGCTGATTGCACGCCGACCTTCGACCGCGATGACAGAACCGATTGTCGGGGCTCGCCCTCCAGCGTGCAAAACATTTTCACTAGGAAAAGTTGAGCGTCTGACTCGTAGACCAGACCACGATTCGTCCCTGCGAGCCAACCACGTAATCTCGTAACAACACAAACTCGTTGCTCTTAATATTCGTAAGATCTTTTTCCCTGCGCCGCGGCCAGATGACGTCCATTTAGCAGGGGCTGATTTGCATGCAAACGAGTGTCGGCCGTCTTGTTGCACCTTCGACGCCGACGCCAGGCGCCCCCTAATCCACACGGCGTCGCGGTCGCATTCCAGCGCCCCGCCCTGCTCCTAAGCCGTAATGGTCATATCGGCGGCGTCGGCAGCAGTGCCGGGACGCGTATGTTTACTAATGATCTCGCGTCCCCGGCCATCGTCGGGGCGGCCGGGTTCGCCGTCGAGGTCACGCGGGGGGCGGAAAGCAATGAGGGGCGTCCGATGCCCCCCGTCGTGCATGGACATTTCCACGCAACAAGTGTCACATAACCGTTATTATTTTATACAAAGTAGTTAACCGACGAGTAATGGCCTTTTTTTGTCTGTGATGATACCTTGCTCTTGTTGTGCAACGGTTCTTTGGTCGCCGGATTATTGTGTTATTTCTAAAGAACAATTCTGTTGACTTCATTTTGGAAGTTTTGTGGAAAGTTTTACCTCCCCAGTCCGCAATTGTAAACAGGATCCACTGCGTATGCTAAATGCGTTTCTGGAAGTGGAAAATTCGACGACATTCCCTTCTATAATTGCTGCTCCTAAGTAAATAGGTATGTCTTTCGTGGACAATTAGAGTGTGTGTGATTTGGAAGCGTCGAGGGCGCCGTGACGCATGCCGGCGTCGCAAGCTGAGGCGCGGGTCGTCACAACTTTGATGCGGGCCTGCACGTTATACAAGGAGTACACTTACCCCGACGTCGTCGACGCCAAACGGCCCGCTCCTTGTGCACGGGCGATAGCAGCAGCCAAGTTCGCTAACGAATGCAAAGCACTCGCTCCCTGGAGATTGTCTGATAAAACTGCTTATAAATTTACCGGCTATCATAAATAAAGAGAAGCACCTACATCAACCGCAGCATGAAATAAAGCTAGTTAGAACCGTAGCGCTTGAGCAGTGGGATCGGATTATTCGTGTATTTCTCCCTGTTTGCTTTTATCGTGTAAATTAACTTATTGAAGAGGTGAATCGACGGTTTTATTTAGATGCAAACAACAGTTTAACCTGGTTCGAGGTCACTGGGTATATGTTGTAATGGAAATGTTGTATTGGCAGAGCATCTTAAATGACTACAGCGTATTTTGGGTAAAGTGGCGCAGGAATAGCTTTAGTTACCCTAATAATCCAGAGACGGGACAGATTTCAACGAGACAATACTCCGTTCAGCGAGAGTACATACTTGGCCGGCAGAGGCGTCATCGGTCGTTTTGAGGGTTTATGCGGGCCAACTGTCATTTTTGAAAAACATTGCAAATTATCTTTTACTCTAATTGCCAAGATGTTTTGCTTTTAGAGTTTTTATGAGAATCTTGCTACCAATAATAACAATCTTGGGAATTAGTTTTCTGTTTTAATAAGTACTATTTGGAAATCCCGTCACTGAAATAATTTGCGAAATTTCACTTACGAGTTGAGCTGGCAGGGGCACTTTGTGATGGTATTTTTTCTCATAAGCTAGACAGTAGGGTATCGAATCCCAGTCGGATTTTTACATTCCTTTTGTTCATGCGGCAAATTATGATATTCATTCGGGGGTATTTTAGCTGACTCCAAATTGAGTTTGCCTATAAGTTGATAAAAGTGAGAGTAGAATGGTAGGGTGAGCGTTAGGGGTGGGGTCGTGGAAGGCAGTATGCTATACGTATAACTCCTAAGCTTTAAATTTAAATAAACTGTCAGTCGCTGTTAAACAAGCCGTGAAACGCGGGGCCGAGGGACATCAATGTGTCCAACGACTGATGCAAACCAAACTCCACGAGTAATCAACTCCAATTTCAAATTGCTTTCATAAATTGCGAAATTCGAGAACATATTTAATTATTTTGCATTCACTTGTGATTTATGGACGCTGTACATGACTTTCATTTTGATTTCTGACAACGTTTCATGTTTAAAAGGTCCGAAAATTAAATTAATTTAATCCGTTATCATTGTTTTAATGTAGGTATTATTGCATTAATGAGTTAGCGCGTTATCCCCAAATGAAACCCAATTTTTAGAACGGAAAAGTGCGACAGAATTTTGAGAAACATTAATGTGTCAGTGGAAAACGCGTAGAACGCACGCACATTTGTGATGATACGACTTTTCGATCTCGTACCCGGCGAACATGTTTTAATTTTCTGAGAATCCAGTTTTAATGGGATCGAAAGAATTCGTGACGAGTACATGCACTGCAGTTTTCCATAAATTCGTCTCCCTCCCTTCGCCCGCACTTCGTCTACTTATCGATTCAGTTACGTGCATTGTGCGTGTGCAGTGCGTGGGGCACGGCTCACGTGCAACCTACTCGTGTGCTGTAGACACGTAGCTGATATCCTACGCCCACGTGATTCCACATGCAAGCAGAGATGCATTAGTACGTAATTGCATTTATATTATGAATCCGAGTAGAGCATGCGTTGTTTGCTTAATGTTTCTGTGTACTTTCGATCTTATTTTCGATGTTACATGCTTTTTTAAAGACAACTCGGGGGAATTGAAAAACACACATTTTTGAAAGTTACAGCAAAGATATAAATTTAATTCTAATTTCAGTACAAAGTTTTAACTTTCTCATTAATGACTGGTTGTTCACTGGGCCCATCGCTTGATATTTACAGCCCTCTTTTCGTCGGCATTGTTCGAGCGCGAATGTCCCCCTGCCTTGTCAAACCACCCGACGAATTCAGAGTTCTCGCGGTGACAGCCAGAAATATTAACATGTGCCTTCAAATTAAACTGATGAAAATTATTCATAAAATTTTGATGTGAGATACGCGACCGCGGACCATTTCCCGCGGCTGATGAATATATTTCTGCGCGATCTGATATGCAAATTTAGTTTTAAATACTAAACAACATGGAAAACGCATTAGGTTGTCGCGCAATTTATATCCTGTCGGCTGCATAGTCAAGTGGAAGAGGGCAGATAGAGGTGTATAGATGGACATTGTCATGGGATCGAATCTAGGTTGATAGATTCGGAACAGTATGGCTTTTTACTTCAGTAAATATGGTCACCGATTTTGCTACATGTGTGGCGTTATTTTTAACGACTGTTTTGTCTATAAAATATAATACTGACCCAAAAATATTGATGCATAAAACCTCAAGGCTGCGATTTAGTCATAGTTATTTTATGAAGTTATTGTCAATTGTTTCATAAAGCATTCAAATCATACCTCCTTGACGACTTGTGTAGACCTATGCAATAACTTTAATACTCGTGCTTGTTCATAAAGTGTACGGTTTCGTCGGCAACATGCGCACAGCGCAGACCATGATGATGGCAGGGATGTAACACTGCAATTCGTACAAATGATGGCATAAAGTGTAGAGTGCCTCTCAAACTTGATGACGCAGATCGCTATCGTGTTGATGTTGCTGCTAGATGCTTTCATTAGTTTTGTAAATTGTCGAGACGCCCTAAATAACATTGTCTCCCTCGTCTCGGGGCAGAATGTAAATGCGCCCGTTTGTTCACCCACTCGACTGCGTTCCTCGGCGCTGAAGAGTGGAGGTACACCACTAAGGGTTGGAGCAGGCAATAAATAGAGGAACAGGAAGGCGCGACGGGAAGAAATGCATAAAAGAAGATACATAAAAGAATTGCCGGGATGAGAGAATATGGTGGTTATGTTTTATGAATGAATTATTTATTGGAAAAGATATTATAAGAGAGAAAACGGAGAAACTCGGTCGGGAAAGTCGCAGCGCAACGTTTTGCCGAGCCGGGGTTGTCTCGAGTCGCGCTCGCTTTTGAGAGTCGTTTGTCATGTACCAGTGAGCGAACGGCGAGCCGCCGAACGGGGGCCCGGCGCAAGGTTTATTAGAATCCTGTCGCAGTGCTCTTTCACGGGTCTCTTCCTCTCGCCGTCCTCGACTCTCGATAGAAAACTTACAGACAAGCACGTAATTAGTTTTCTTTAAATTTAATGAGCAAACAAATATATTTTACTGCTTGTTTTGCGCGTAGACATTTTCACAACGGTCTGCAGTGCGCTCTCGATGCTTTATTTCTGAGCTTTATTTCGAAACATCAACATAATATTCCCTTTTATACACAACATCTCTTGAAAACTTCTTGAATACACGGATTGCATTTTTTTTTTTTTTATTTGTTGCCCCACCCGTCAAATATAAAACAGCTTAGGTATGACGGGGGATGGTTGGCTTCGTTCGGGGACAGTCTCTGCAAGCGCTGCTACCAGGGTTCACCGGGCACATTACGTACACACATTGCACCCTTACACTCTTGAGCTCGCCCGGACCACCCTAATGGCCTTCCACCATCACGATGCGCACTTTGCTGATTTCCTTTCTTTTTCCTCGTGAATCTTTTATGCAACATCAACCTTACAGATCGCACGCACCGCGGCACGCATATCCTAACGCGCATGCCAGCGCCACTTATCTGTGACAGTTTACTACCCCTAAGTGTGTTTTTCTCGGAGACAATTAGACCCAATGCAGTAGATTCTACCAATTTTCCTGTTCAGAGTTGCGCGATATTTCGTATATTTTGGCAATCGCCTCTCTAATAAGTTGATGCAGCCAACTTTTGCTCACTTTTCTTTTTTAAAGAGTAAAGATTGCGTTCACACTTTGCACGTTTATATACGGCCACTAATGTAAATCTCATTATACAGTTTATGCGCTGTATCTCTGCTTAGCATACATTTTGTCGAGTTTCCCGGGCGGTGCCAAGGTGGAGTAGGATGGGATGAGGGGGAGGTAATTTACCCGGTCCCATTACGCTATCATCTTTTACTCGGGATATAATCTAAATTCTCGCTACATATATAGCTACCATTCGACGGAAGAAGCGCAGTTTTATAGAAGTTGCCGGGGCATCGCTGAGCGAGCGAACATCGCCGACACTGGAATCTACGTGCAGTCTTTCCCTGGCCTGGCTTGCGATGAAACATTCAGGAGGGGATGGCAACTACCGATGCGCCCTCGCAGTGCCTCATTTTGATTTCTGCACGGCGCTGCAGCAGCCTTGGCACTTAGTACTTACACTTCACCGTGTGAGTCAGGGAATGAAATTAATGTCGAGCAGCCGCGCGTCAGAGCAAGGGCGGAGATTCATAATGCTAATACACACGCTAATCGGTTATTTAAAGCTGAAACTTTCCTCGTCTCGAAAAGTTTGAACTGTGGCTTTGATATCCTTAAATCCATCTTAACGACGTCTAGATATCCGCGTGGTTCGTGTCTCACAATATAGACGAGCTCTCTGTCTTCAGGTAGAGCAAGGTGCCTGAATAGAGGATAGTTGGGGAAGGGGCGGCATTGCGGATATATAGACAAAAGTTCTCATCTTTTTGACAAAGAGTTAGCGGTGGATCGAGTGAACTTTTGACTCTCGCCCGACTTGGTTTTGGTATTCACCGTGTGCACGTTGCCTGCGCTCCCGGGGGGTGGTTTCGGGGGACTTGGTCGGGGGTTGGGGCAGCTTCGTCTCGCCGGCTAGAGACGTGCCTCGAGAAACTTTCCAACCTTTCGCGGCGCCGCGTGTGCAGCTTTGCAATGTCGGCTCTTTTAAGAAAAGCCTTTCGTTCCCTTTTTTCCCTCTCCTTCACGCACTTTTCCCTGGGTTTCTTCCAATCTCCTTCTATCTCTCGAGTCTACAATTGTGCAGACATAATCCCGCCTAGATAGCTCAACTGGATGCGACGGTACAACTGCTTGACTGCCGCATCGCGCGAGCGTGCGTTATTCATGAGCGACGCCGACATGCTAGACGCCTCCTTGACTCATTTCCAATCCCGCGGCGATCGAAGCCGCTGATAGTCATTGCCCACAGCGTCGACACGTGCTCTGGATAATACATGATTACTCAGTTTCAAAACATGGTTGCGGCTTCTAGCAGGGGTTATAGATTGCTGAGTGTTCGCCTACATTACAATTTTAACTACGGTGTCCACGCAATTGACGATGAACGTATTCTTGAAAGTAACCGCTAGAGAGAGGATGTCGGTTCCAGCCTGAGTTGACTGAGGTAATGGATTCCTTCCTCCTTTGCCAAGCGTTGTTGGGGCTTATCCCCGCAAGTGCTGGCTTATTTTAAACAGGCTCCCTAACGTGTACCTGGATATTACAGGTAATAACAGTCCTTCACACATGGGGATGACAGCGACGTGTTCGTTGCTCTGATCCCGAGACGTCGCGTTTGTATCGATTTGGTTGTCCCTCACCCCACCCCGTTGTCGTTCGCCTGTCGTGCGAGGTGTCGTGAACCCATTACCTTCTCATGTATGGATATAACATTTTCTGTAAAGGGTCTTCCTGCCCAAGCTATCATGTCCGATCCAGGGGACGTCCAATATACTAACACCGACCAAAATACCGAGTTTTACATGCTTTTTTTGGCCGTGGTGAGCCACGCGAATTCAATGTAGCCGTTTTAGACCTTGAAGCATGGCAATTTCGCGTGGAATCGGATTTTTTTCCTTGCATATCTAATGTCAGTGGAATTGTCGGAGTCTGGGCGGCGTTGAATAGGCTACATCACATTAGGTGCTTATACTAGATCGAATGATCCCACATAAAGCACACAAACGGGGACAGGGGCTCGGCGATAAGACACCGGGATGCGTCGCGTACGGCAAGGCGCTGCTGCACAAGTTTCCCGAACTTTCGGGACAAAGTGGCGGGATAGAAAGTCCTCCTATCCAGAGCAGGCGAAACTTTCCTGCCAGCTTTAAAAGCTCTCTTTCTTCGTCCTTTTTCCACGCGCTGTACTTAAGTTTTTCGGGGGCAACAGATTTCTGGAAGTGAATCAGTAATGGTAGATAGCAAAACCGGAAAATGGTGGATATAGTTTGCTATATTGAAAAACTTTGCGTTGAACTGCAGTGCTATTGGTGCTATAGGAGTGCGCTTGCTTTTCAATTTCCTTTATACATAAAGAAATTCCGAAGTAAGTGGTATTTTATAATATAAAAATACGTGAGATTACCTCATCGCGATATACATATATATGTAATTTGGAATCCAACAATAAAACGGCATTCGCGAATGATTGTATATCTACATAACATCCACGATACTGGTGAAAAGTTTGACACGAAACTTTCCACAGCGCAAATTTCGATGAAGGATTCATAAACAGCCGCGTTCGCTTTAGGCGGCGCTAGAAAGTGTTTCTGTTAATGTGTTTGAGCGAGCGTCGCTGAGCTCATGGCGCTCGCGGCGTCTGCGTTGGCGTCGGCGTCACGGTTCTGGCTGATCGGCGACGTCGGCTTAGCGTCCTCCGCCACCTCGGCGCGGCGAGATTCGCAACGCTACGGCAGACAGCATTACCTGACTGATCGCGTAACCCCCGAAAGCCGTGCTCGTGTAGATAATTACTTCTCCTGATACGAAAGCGGTTCAAGCACTAACGCTTCATAATTAATATGGTTTAGTCTACATGGTAATACAAGGCGATCAACTCGAGACGAATCATCACCAAGAAATCACTAAGAATCCTATCTGTTCAACAATCATCTTCCCGTAAATACATCACAGGTGTCTTGTTGCTCATTTACCGTAAGGCATGCATTTTGTAATACACCATATACACGGAACACGAAGTGTAATATTATGCACATTTATTAACGCTATGCAAACTGCAGCATGCACGTGCAAGTGCTAATGCAGCTTATGCAGCGTTCACGTATTAGCCCTCAACTAACATCTCTGGTATGGCATTGTTATGCCAACCAGCCCGCCAGGCCAGGCAAAGCTGGAGAGGAAATATTGCTCGTAGGAGGCGCCTTGTTTGCGAGCTACAAGCGTTCGGATACATGCCGTGCATAATGGGAAGTAATTGGCAACACGAATTCGCTAAATGCATACCGTTGTTGTTATGGTTGATATGCGAAATTGTCGTTTGTGAGAGTGTATTCGGCCTGTTATGCTATAAAGTGTGACAGCCCTGCTGTTGCTGTTGCTGTTGCTGCAATTCTGTGTATGATTTCGTGTCGCTGCCATTTCCCGACAACTCATCGCTCGCTTTTGCGCGCGGTACGTGTAATTTTCGAGGCAATTTGCGTGCATATACTCGTGCTACATCGCGGGGTTGATTTTGTCACGTCCATGCTCCCGTTAATCAGTATTCAAATGGTGAAAATCGAGTTTTGTTTTGATTAAACCTAATTAAACTGACATCGATTAGAGATTATTGAGGAAATTCTGTTCCTAGATGACGTGTGATGCGCATGACTGCTAGGAAAGGATTTTCGATTACGTGTTTGTCTAGAATTGATTCGGGAAAAGCGAACACATGGAAAAACATGATTGGTTTTGTTTAAAAGCGCGCCCGCAGTTTTATCCATAAAACAATATTATTTTTGTTCCGAGAACTCAATTTAGCGGAAAACTCTATAATAGTAAATCTGCTACGTGTGGTAGCTGCAGTTCAGCGTGACTCTGCGACATGTTTACATGCCCCGTTTGCCGACGGGGCCCGTGCCGTGTTCGCGGATATCGAACGGCGACCCCCCCCCCCCCCCCCTTACCGGCCCACAGGGGCACGTTTCGTGCTGGTGATATGTCACACGGGAGCTCCTCGTGACGCCCCCCCCCCCTTCCCTCCGGTTCCCCCGCGGACCACGTGGTAGCCCGTGGTGACTTGAACCCAGACTGACGCTCCGCTCGCCTGATCGGCGCCCACGGCTTCCTACTCGGATCGCAGACGTGGCTGTGACAGACGGAATCGGCTAATTTAATTATTCAGAGCTCTCTGAAGTCTGAATGATGTTTTCCTGCCTTCGAGGCAATCGGAGGAGATTTAAGTTCCATGGTGGAGGTGCCGGGTCCGAGAGCCGCTTTAAAAAGCTGTTACGGTGTTCTTTAAGCGCATGACTCGGAACTGTTGTGTTTAGAGCACGGATATAGAGGTGTTTGTTGTGTTTGTAGGTTCATATCTGCAGGGTACAGCTACATGCAAAGCGTTCGTGTATACGTTAAGAATAACAAGATTTCACACACCTCGATTTAATAGCGCGGTTTTCCGTAATTTTAACAAAGCGTATGACATCAAATGGTATGCGTGCAATTGATTGTAAATATATTAGACAAAGGGGATATTTCCTCGTAAACTAAAGCCTAAAAATACAACTGACAAAGAGTTAGTTAGGTACATACATTTTAAACGCTGAAGTGAACCTTTTTTTCGGTAGAAAAAAATATTTATCTATTTATTCATTGCTCTTTTACATTACTCAAATTCGGCCAACAGTAGTTTTCCGTTTTCAGAAAGCAGCATGTTCCTGCCTCGCGACGTCATGTTATAGATTCCCTGTCGCTAGCCCAAGAATGGTGGTATTGCCGTGCAACTTCTTGGCCTCGGCCACTCAAACCCCGGCACGTTGCCCGCAACAGCGAGTCCTCCTCAGTATCGTGCTCCCGAAGCATAGGCTTCATGGTTGTAGGCCGTCGTATTCCCTGTTGTCACGGTCAAAACCAGCACGAATATTGATTGGAAAGCCCTGACGTCACTACTGTAACGGCGCCACGACGCCTCCGTCGTTAAATGCCTTCCCTTCTCCCTCTGGCGTCGCCGTCTCCCCCGCCCTTCCTTCAAGTGTCATCTGCTCCGGCTCGGCGGTGTAACTGACCAGTCGGATCTATAGTCCAACTCTGAATAATACATCAATGTGCGCCATGGTGCAAGCAACATTTGCCTCTGCTATGTACCCACTTCTCAGCGCGGATCCTTGGTGCCTTTATGCGAAACGCAAGTTGCTTACTCGCTCGCCACGATCGAGCCACTCCTTTTGCGTGCCGCCCCCCGTCTCTTCTATCCATTTATCTCTCCCAGGCGCAAAATGTAATCTTTCAAAGTTTACAGAGTGACCTATTCACGAAGAGCCGACTTTCTGAATGTTGCTTTAAATTACTCCCCGAAACTGAAAACTAATATAATATGCTTGCACGTAGAAGGTAAATGATATAAAATGAATATCTCCGTCTTTGATCGCCGCTTGTCACGCATAATTCGCCGACGACCGAGGCAAATTTGCGTGAAATTTACCTCATGAATATCGTACCTCGGCTTTACAAACTCACCGGGCAAGTTGGGAAGTAGGTTAAGGGACGCGACGGTGGCGTCGGCGGCGGCGTCTTCGCGTGATCGACGCCCGTTAGCGTGGCTTAATCCCGTGATAGATGGTGGCGCCCAAAGACCGCAGGCAGGAAGCCGCCGAACTGACACGGAGCCTCTTTTGTTTCGTTTTGTTGTACCATCTCGCTCGCTCTTACTGCATGCCGGTCCGCGAAATTGACTCGACGCGCAGTGCGATCCAGTTTCCTTTTTAATCGAGTTTAACGACGCACTTTGCCGCGGAGAACGATGGGCGTAAACTGGGTGCCAGTCACGCTCTCGTGTCCTCGCCGCGTTACTTTGTTAACGAATCAACTAACAGACGGATGTTTTCTTTGTTCGCAGGTAAGAAATTCCGAGGGATGCAACGAGTCGTGTAATCCCCGACGCCGAATCACATCACATGGGTGAAGTAGACAATGCGAAATGATTTCTATTCGAACCAACGACCGGGAAAAAAATGTACTGTGGTCACTGTTAACCTCTATTGGCGACGCTGGAAGGTTTTAATTGGTTGATCACACATTCCACCCCTCGGTCTCAATTTCCATTCGGTCAAACTGTCGCTTGGCCGCGGCTTTACGCGACCCGGGCGACCGCGGCCGCTGCGCCCTCTTCGGGTTTGTTGGCAGGGAAATCGCGGACGTGAACGCGCGTCTCTGGTCTGAAACTGACAAGCGCACAGAATGAGATATTAACCCCCCGCCCCCTTGAAGGGGGTGCTCAAGGTGCTCGTTGTTTTTGTAAGGTGTTCGGCACTTTACAGTACCGTACCGAGTGGTGTGCTCAGACTCAAAGCGGTTTCATAGCTCGAACGAATTCATTCGCAAGGTATACCTCTAGCCTCCATGGATAAATAAATCGGTACTAAAGCTCTTTAGGGGTTAGCTCGCAGTGAGCGCTTGCAGGGATGGGATCAATTTACGTTAATTCAATGATAATTTGCAGTCTTGCTCGAGATGAAATTAAAATTTACGTGGCTTAGAGAGAACTTGTTTTATTTAAAAGAGGAAGATTGTTGAACACTTGGGAACTTTTTTGAAAAATTTGAACATGTTTTACACCATGGAAATATCATGTTTGTGGAGAAGAGTACACCTCTTACAACGTGCAAAATTTTCCATGCTAACGGGATTAAGTTTTCTTGCTACGCGAGGAAAACGACAAGACAAAGGGGTCGAGGCTGATCTCTACGAAACTTTCACCCTCTTTCTGAATTCGGCAATCTGTGTACGTGTGTACCCAAGTCATCTCATCCGCGTGGTGCACATGTTCTTGTCAAAGAGATCTCGAAAGCGTGCGCAAGACTTTTCATTTTCTTGCCCGCGAGAAAATCGGAAAATTACCCACCTCGGGCTCTTCGCTCTTTCTTGTTATATCATCGAGCAACGACACTCGGTTATAGTATAGCGTACGAGATTCGTTGAAAGTGCAATTAATATCGTCTAGCTTGCTCGGTAAACTCTGGAACACAATATGCAAGGAACTGTTTGCTCAGCTTTCGTTTCCCAAGAGTGGGTATCAAGATAAAACGTATTCGGAGTTGTGTGCTCAGCCCCATCCAAGGTGCCATTAGGTGTGCGAATTTAGTCTATGGGCGCATTTATATGAACAGCTATGTAGCCGTATGCACTTCTTGTAAAACTGCGAATCGTTCTCGCGGAGCCGTTCTAAAAAGACGTTCAAATAAGGAAAAGAGTGAAAATTATAGGGGCCATATTTCAAATACGAAACCACATGCAAGGAATTTGTGTGAATATTGTTTTTACCACAATAACCCTTCATATTATCTTGCAAATTATATAGTTTCATAACATTCCCCGGTTCCAGCCTTCTACCAAAGTCTACACAAATCATTTCTTCGTCCTTTCCTGCTGAGCTTTGTCTTGGACCTAGCCAGCCGTTTGTTTTTTCCTGTGTGTAGCAAGCTCGGCTGAAAAACACTCGGGGGGCCATTTCAAATTACCTGTGATCGGATTCGTCGGCTTGAATCGAGTTCGAACCACCCCACCCTATTTATTGTTGGCATCGAGATTCGAGAGCGATTATCTAGCCTTTATCGCTACAGCATCTCTGCCTCCTTTACGCATTAAATATCACGACTGAACATGTCAACCAATCAGGAACACGTCCCCTTTATAAACACGCCGTTTTGCAGCTATACGCGACTGTTTCATTGTTGGTTCGTAGAAATCACCAGAATGTTGCCAATAAGTTCAACAGAAATGTGTGCACTGACTTTTTTAAGCGCTGCTCTACTTTCGAACAGCGATGGAAACGTAGTGTACGTCCAGATTTCAATTTTATGGACGTTTGTGGGTCATTTCTGACCAAAGTATTGCCATTTAGTGCATTTCCGGTGTTTACACCGTCAGGCTATGACCGTTGCTCGCCGAAGCTACTGGTTAGCATCATAATCTAGCAGAACAATTTTATGTGGTGCACTGGATCGAAAATTATCTGCAGCACAAATAAAAATATCTCGTCCAATGGCTGCTGCTGCCAGGATTTTGATTTCTGGCCACTTTGGTCGACTGGAACACATATTTGTTGTCGTTGCTCGCCAATATCCGCTCAGACATTTGGCTCGGCAGCCTGCCGTTTGAAACACTATCGCATTCGGTTTCTTTATCCCGCGGCGGAATAAATCGTGGTTTTAGTTTCTGCAAAATTGGCCGTCACCGTCGGTCCTTGAAAAACTTTTAAAACAGCACTGCTAAGAATTGGAGCACGTTCATCCCTTTTTCACTTCACATACCTTGAGATTTTGTTCTTTTTTTCTCTCAGTGTCCGTTCCTTTTTATGGCTTATAGCTAGTGCTAGAGAACACAGCTTATGGTCCATTCTTCAACGTCTACCAGAATGCAGCGTGCAGGGTTTAATGGCCCGTGAAGGTGGCTGAATAATTGCGTATTACCCGATAAACATTCCTAGCCATGCAGCACAAAGAATAGATAGCGACGGGTGCTGCTGCTGCTGCTGCCATCCACTGGCCAGTTTGCGCTCCGCGTGATGGTTCCCGTGAGCGATTCTATCAGAACAATGCTGATCGCTAATCCGTATACACATTAATGCGATTGTATTTCAAAAATAGCACGCTGCGTGTAATTAATTTTTCCGTCGTGAAACTGGCAATCACGTAAAAGAGTTTTCTGGTCAACCCTTCTCGTCGAGGGAATTTAATAATTTGTTACATCAAAAAACTCGTTCGGTCTATATAAATTTTACCCACCTCCCCTGCCCTATCGACTGTGATGAAATGGCAGTTATTTCGGTATTCTCTTCCTCTGACAACAGCGTGGGTTGAATGAAAACGGCTTTTCGTCCCTTCCCCGTTGATGGACCAAAGGCTTGGATATTGCATGACGACGATAACCTCCATTGCGCCCACCGCCGACGGCGGTGGCACGAGCGACCACGCCTTTAACACACACATTAGTCTGTATCATTGTCACTCTGCCATCCAGCTGTGATGCATCCATCATAACATCGTTCATTCACTCACTCATTAGCCATGGAAATAAGGAAGACAAATAAATATCATCTCTGCATCCGCCCGCCGGCCCCATTGTCTGCTGGCGGGGGTGACGGCGGCTCCGACGTGACTCCTTCGACATACCACGCGCCCGTCCTAATCCCTATCCCGCTAAATCGCTCGAACCACGCTATGGAGTCACTCGGTGAACAGGACAAATATTAGCGTATCAATCAGCGCGAAGATATTTAAGCACACATCTCGGAGACTAGCGTGCACGCTACTTTGCTTCCAGCCATTGTGCACGGAGTGTTTTCTTATGTTTCCATTTTCCATTTCGTAATTAGATTAATCGGATAATGTACAATGGTGAAGTGCACACGCGTACGGAGAATACGCGAAGAGAAATGGAGACGTAGATTACAAAACGGTAATGCACGCGTCTAACTGTAAGCAATCTACATAATTGCATGCAGTTGGGCCGAGCTGTGCCGGGTCTCTGGTTACGACAACGACAAACAATGTCTTCCGACAATCGCGGGCGTCGTGAATGATACGAGCCGGCGGCGGATGTAACGTGATCCATCGGGATCCATCACAGTCCGACAATGAGGCAATGGCTGATTCATCAGGTCATAGGTCACACGAGACGCCGCGCAGGCAAATGCGAGGAGTGCGTTGACTGATGGCCGGCCATCCGTCACGCTTCCCCCAGCGCCACGACGCCGCCGACGCTACCGACGCCGACGCTTCATGGACCGTGATGTATGGCCGCGGTTATGATGGGCAACGGACCGCGTATCAGCCCTTGCTGCCTGGCGACGCCGATGTGCGCTCGAGTGTGTTTCATTGAATAAAATCACGCGTCGGCGTCGCCGGCCGTCGTCGCGATGACGCACGACGCTAAATTATTGGGCGGGGAGGGGTTGGACGGGCGGATTGCACGTCAATGTTTGGACTAAGCGCGTTGCGTCGGTAAGTGTGCTGTTGAGAGTCACCAGTTATTGTTTCAGAGAAGGAGGCATGCAAGCATATTTCCCCAGAGTCTACGTTTTAAAAGACAGGCGCCTCCACCAGCATGGCTCCTCCACCACGAACATCTCTATCGCCAGTTATTATTTATTGCTACATTGCAAGTCATCTAAACGGGTTGCGTCATTTTATCTCTACCAAATGTCCACGGTTAGCGATAAATGTAACGACTCATTGTTTTCTCCGGCGAATAATGTTTAAAATATTCTCCGCCTAGTTTTACGATCGGCCCATTGTTATGTGGAAGGCTTGCGAGTATTGAATCGTCCGTGACATCTTTATGAACCTTAGTTACGACCGCGCCGGGCCGCGCGGCGCTGGCAATTCGTGGACCTCATTCGGGCTTGAGAAAAACTTATCACCATTAATCATGACGGAAACCTCGCCTGAGAATCATCTTCTTTATAAGCACTTTGTGCGAGTTTCGATCGATAAAAATCGGGGTTAATGATTGCATACGCTCTAAGAATAGAAGTTGATGTAGTTTTATAATTTACTGTCGCGTCACTCTCTGGAAAAGTCTGGCGGGCAATTGCAAAGAAAATCTTTGCCGCGAGCAAAAGCCGGATACACAAAATGAAGAAAAACAAGCAAATTGTCCCTCTCGTCGTGGTGCGGTTCGTGCATATGCGTTCACTAGTTGGGGGGGGGGGGGGGGGGAGGACTTTGCCCCTTACACTGGCCAAAGCTCCACGAAATGCACAACATCTTTCTCGGGTCAGCCTCAATCGAGCCCCCGTCAACTCCCCGCCACGGACGTTACAAATCGATCCGATTCCACATTCATATAAAATATATCACGTTACTTTATCATCGGTGCCGAGATATCATTCGGCGCTCGCGTTTTATTGGCGTTGTGTGTAAATCGAGAGCCATCTTGAACGTGTTAATGTCGGGCCCGGCAGGGCCCGGGTTCTGGAGGCAGACGACACTGCCATCCATCGCGCCGGGCCAAACGATCCCCTAGGCTCCCGTTTCGCCTGGCGTAATTCATGTCGTCCCCGTGCGTTCCGACGCCGACGCCAACGAAGCGGTGCAGGCTCATGTAGGGACCGGGCGGCAGGCACCCCTGCACCAGTCGTCTTGTAACAAGACACAAACGCTCGTCTGTGTTGCAAAAAAAAACATTATCAAACGTTCAAAAATCGATAGAGCTCTTCCAGTAAGCGTCCAATGAAGTGTTTGATTGGGCCCTGGACCAAAGGCAAATACTTGGTCGCTGTTAATTAAAACAAATTCTAATAGTATCTCTTCGAATTTGTTTTTATTTAAAGAAAATCATTTGTCTAAATGTCAGCGGCAGACAAATAATTTCGGCTTGGCATTTCTGCTGAGAGAAGTGAGGTTGAAACTGCTAAGCTCTAAGCCTAATTAAGGGGATTAATCAGCCTATCCCCGGCAGCAACCGAAATCCGTGTGCGGCATAAAGCGAGAGTTGATGAGTTAAGCTTACGCCTGGGTTAACAACTCATTGTGTACTGCCAACGTTTACAGAATGAGATGGTATACATCCTGTCGGATCACCGCTTTGGTTGACATCAGAAAATCCGGGCTTCGCATTCGTTTCATA
The DNA here is from genome assembly GCA_947568835.1 of Protonemura montana. Taxonomy (NCBI): domain Eukaryota; kingdom Metazoa; phylum Arthropoda; class Insecta; order Plecoptera; family Nemouridae; genus Protonemura; species Protonemura montana. Next base: position 25,705,216 of record OX387602.1, on the reverse strand, counting down.
CTTTTCCGATAGAATTATTAGGTTTAGGTACATACACAGAGCACTGGTGAAACTCCTCGGATCATTTCAATGGGAATCGATGCATGAACAAAAGTTGTACTTCGTGTAATTATTCGTACGGTGTGCCTTCAGTTCCACATATTAGTTTTGTATCCCCGGAGGCGCTGTCGGCGTTGGCGGTAGCGGTGGGATGCGATTGACAGCTGCCGCGTCGGCCGGGCGGTGGAATCTCCTCGGCCGGAATGCGGACGGCGCTCGGCTGGGAACGGGTACGGGAACAGGACGCGGGAACGCACGGGAATGCGCCGCTATATCTGCACGCTCGATGCGTACGGGCCCGTGGTTCCCAGTTCAGCCAGTCGGCAATTCGGATTCCCGAGATCCGTGCACGGGAATTAAATGTGTATAAAGCAATATGTAGGAAGCTCCAGCACCGAGTCCCATCATACGGCTGGCTGGACTGCTCGGGGAATCAATCCGTAGCCGATGGCCTATTGTGTTCGGTCGGAACGTCGGGAGTCTATAAATGGGGATATGGCCTTCCCCCCATCCCACTCCCTCTCATGTGTGTGTGTTCGCTCGCAGGCGCAGTGTGGGTGGACTATTTGTGTGGTCAGTGTTCATTGCCTCCGAGTCTGAACCGATGTGCAGGCAGCTCCCGAAATAATGAAACTGTGTGCGTTCAAAAATACCTCGCGGTGATAGAATTCAATCTTTTGTCTCGTATCAGAATTGGATTATAAATTATTTCAGCTGGATAACGAATCGGCTAATCTATTTATAAACTGCTATAACTAATTTAAAGGAAATTATTTTCAAAGAACATAGGGTCGCAGTGTAACGATATTTGCGAGAAAACATCTGTCAGACGGGCGTGTTGCGCGAATTCCGAATGGCTGGCCAGTGGCTGTGTGCTGTTGTTTTCATCAGTGACCGGAAATTAATATTGTTGTTTGATCGGCCGTAATGGCGGCCGAACCGGAACTTTGACTCACGTCAGCCATCAATTGAGTCCGGCAACGGTCGGTCTTCTCGCGTCCGGTCCGGGGTTCGAGACCGACCCGTCGCCACCGACGACGCAGCCGACGCCGTTTTCGCCAACGCTATAATAAACTTGAGTGCAACTCGGTATATGGCATGCCCAAGCTTTTTAGTTTATGGGTTGCTGGCGTAATAAATATTTTCAGTATTACTATGTAATTACTGATTGAAAAATGTTCTCATATATATACGCCCACTACTTTACGTGCATGAGACCTTTGAGATTTTTATGTGTGCACCATTACGCTACGAGGCTTTCAGCTATTTGCGTACATTATCTTTTTGTAACATGTTCATAAAATGAACCCCAAGATTTGGTGCCGAATCGTTCTTGGCGAATCGTTCTACGCTGTACAAGCAATCCTCTGCAGACGGTTGGCAGCGTGGCAAAATTTCGTGGTCGGCCAATAAAAGCTATTTCCATATCTCAAGAAACTGAATTTAGCGATGCATTGACCGGAGTGGCTATATTCGATGGTCCTTTACTAGAAACATGCGTGTTTATCGACCAGTAAGGGTTGAGGAGGAAGAGTCCGGGGTATTATATGTGGGATTTGGACGATATATAGAACCGCTATTTGTCTGCCGAGCCAAGTCCATAAATTCCAAATTCCGCGTGGTCCGTAGCTATGAAGGGGTGAGGGCAAGGGCGGGCCTGGATACAGCCGTTTCCGTTTTCATCTATAACCGATAAAAATGACATCCGGATATAAAATGACTTGGTTTTCTGACCGCGCCGGCCGAGCACTTGGCTGCTCTGCAGGAGGGCGATGAGAGCACCCAATTGATGCCCGCTTTGATTACAGCCCTCGATCTGTTTTATCATTTATCAGGCCGAGAGAGTTCAGGCGGGCCACGTTCAATTGGCGCGAACTTGGTTCCGATTAGTGGGCTCTTTTGGGCAAACGCGTGGCGCGAGTCCATTCAAAGCGGTTCGAGCATAGCCAGCTAAACACACAAAGTGCCGTAGTCTTCATCGTAAGCGGCATGCGTAGAACCCAATTCTCAGCCAGTAATAGCGTTCCTAATAGCAAATTACAAGTCAATTAGAAACTTCATGCCCTAACATGGATTGGAGGGTTGCAGGTCTAACCCTTCAATAGACGTTCTCCTCGAGTCGTACCTCTAGTGCAGCGATGAATCGATAAAATATATCTTCCACAGTCTTGTATTCCACTCCAAAGTGTTTTCTCATAAATAATCACTACTACGGTCACTGTGGCCACCGTTTTTCCGATGCGGCGATGTTCAATTGTAAATGATTTATCAGGTCAAGAAGAGATGCAATCTGGGTCGTTTCCCCTTCGGGTGGCGCGCAGCGAAATGCAGGAGCGACCTGCGCCTGGCGTGGCAGGCTAGGCGATCGGCGAGGATGGCCCCAATCAGCTAATTGAGCGCATAAATCTGCTGTGCACGGGAAATCGCACGGGCCGACAGGGACCGTGACTCTTGGGGAAAGGGGGCGTCGCCCGTGCATTAAATTTAATCCAGTTTATATCGAGATAGGAGCCAACAAGCGTGCACGATACAGTGACATGTCTTCTTTATTGGCAGGTAGACATGAAGCATGGGCGGTCTCCGACATCTATAGACAATGTACAAGCCTTCTTGTGCGTGTCCTAGAATGTATTAATTCTGATTTTATTATGGTATCATAACTTGTGGTTCACCCCGAAGCCATTGTTTGATGATACCTCCTTGATATTTTGTGAAAATTGAGCGCCTATAAGTTTTCCAGCTGTATTTTTAATTAATTTGACATAATGACAGATAAGCAACTGCGAATTACAACGGACCAATGCTTTCGAGACGAGGATGCTGAGTTAAGTGCTCCGCGATATTCAATCTCCTCGAGGCCGACATTCCTGGTTCGCCGACAATGTTGCAGCGGCGGCGTCTAATTGCCGTGTTTTCGCTCGCTCGGGACCGCACTATGTGCAGAAACTGAAAGTCAAAGCGCTCATTCAATAGCGTTATTTGCTGTGGCATTTAACTGCCCTTTGAAAACGCTCTAGTTGAAATATTCCCAACCCTCGAGGGTCAGACTCGGGTCGTTTCTCATCTTCCCTTACCCTTACTACTTCTACTATATTACTTGATGCATATAGTCACCTTTCAATTTCAGCTCATCCGTAATTAACTTGCTAATCCCTTTCATATTGGCATTCAGAAGAAGCTCTTTGTATACACATCCTTAGCCTCCACACACTCGACGGGGCGACGGGGCGACGGGGAGAAAGGTTCGTTGGCAGGAACGCGCTTTCTTCCCTCGTCTTTTTGTTGAAGCCTAATTGATTGCGTTGCTCAAAACAAAACGCCGCCGAGCGTCACTGCTCGCTCGCGCGCTTCATTTTCTTCCACCTCTCTCGGCTTTCTTGTGGTACGATTAACATGATATCTATTGTCTTTTCGCATTATAGTCGAACGTTCATTAAGTGCATATCATCATTCTTCATCCTCTCTTTATCCCTGTTATAACCTTAAAAGCGATAAAAAGGTGTTTCATTCTGATACATGGCAGGCAGCGGCGTTTTTAATTCCGTTGTAAGCGGACGGGTTAATGTGTGCGCGTCGGCTCTGTATCTATGATCGGCCATTGCGTCGACCGAGCTGTACGTGCTAATTTCATCTCCTCAAGCGGGTGTTCATTTAATAGGACAATCCCAGCGGCTCCATGCAGTGTCATAGGTATACAGGCCTTGGCCAAGATAACATGAACCGCAGCATTCGGCAAAACCTGAACCAGGTCACGGTTACTCGAAAGCAAATAAAACGACGTTCGATGACATGGTGATTGCTCTCTGGTCCCGGTCGAAAATAGCCAACCTTCGATATAACGATTGAAATATATCAAATGCCAAGCGCGATGAAAATGCAATAGATCTCGATATGGCCGTTGTGCCGTAATTAGGTGGACGGTTACAAATGCATGACATATCGCTTTGCAATTGAAATGCGGGAGATTCATCAATCGAAAACGCCAAAAATCAACACACCTGTAATCACCTGCGGTGTTCGATTCTGCAATCTGGAATGTGCCTATCCGAAGAGTTTATGTGCATTTTCCGCTGATTGCCGGGGTAAACGCTTGGAAACGATGAAAATGCGAAACGTCAATGGGAGGAAATGTAATCGTTCCATTAGGTCTTCAAACTGCGAACGAAACAATCTGCTCTTCGCAATTTTGCTATTGGGAATCCATCGGGTATCCGCGTCTCTCCTGCCAACGTGCACCGTGCGTTATGCCGTGAAAACGCAATCAGCAAGAGCTCGCTTTGCTCGATATCAGCCAACAAGATGAGAAGCCACGCTTTTATGAAGCTCGTGCGAGCACACATAGTTCAGGAGCCGGGACACTTGCGGTTCGTCTTTAACTACCCTTGCCCTGGAATTAATTAAACAAGCTCTAATTAATATGAAGATTAAATTTCGAGTTAACGATAATGTATTTAGACAATTAACGAAAAATTTAAGTAGTATGCCAACGCTTTTCACTGTTGTATACAACAGTGAAAAGCGTTGGCTTGTATACAAGCTAAAAGCAGTGTTTCCTCGCGTGGCTTCGAACTTGTAAGTTCTCGTCGGTAGTTTCTTCGACCGACTCGAGCCTGATTACGAAGACTTCTGAGCCCCGTCGACGACACCTTCCTGACGCCCCCGTAGTTCGTAAACAGAAAATGATCGACTGATGACTATTAGCAGAGTGCGGCGGAGTGCGGCGGAGTCCTCTCCCTGCAAATGGCTCGTTGTGATTGTTCAAACATTGTCAACTGTATTTGATTACCTAAGCTGGGGAGCATTCTGTCAATTACTCGAAGATCCTAAATTCCTGGTAAACGCCGGCTGTGACGCGGTCCTATCGCCTAGCAAGAGAACCATCGAGCGGTCACTATGCTGGATCAACGTAGCATGCCTTGCCATTCATTAGCCTCTCGATCTTGTTGATTCAGCTACCAATACTATTTATTTCGTGTCATTGCGACTCGGTGCACAATAAATAATTGATTGCTTGCCAGCTATATTTTGTGCGATATGATATGAAAGCTGCTTTGATGTTTACGCGGCTGATTTATCGGTTTATAATTCCTTTGCCAGTTGGAACTGAAATTAATAAATGCTTTGTGCAGTTGGTGTGTCGGACCGCATTATGCGTATGGTCAGAGAAGGTACATGATCCGGGTAACAATTCGCTGCGTTGTGCTTGTTTTTATAAAACACCTCTGCTGGTAAACATCTCTTATACCTTTTCCCAGCTAACAAACTGTTTTCACACCCGGGCGCTCGAAAATCCCACCGTTGGACTAACAATCTACTGGCACAAAACCGTATCGCCGGCCATCCAGCCCGACCTGCCTCTGCCAGTAATCAACCCTATTAATACTCGCGTCACCTCGGCTATCAGCAATTATTTCGAGTAATTAATTTCTCCCTTACGTTCTTAAGTGCGTCGCCTATGTTGACTGGCATCCATTACTCGGATGTTATACCTCGCCGTTACCGCGTAAATAGGTCGTTAATGCAATCGCAAACATATTGGCGGGGGAGAGAGCTAGAGTATAGGGTGCTTTCGCATTCGCCGCGTCGACGCCGTTTACTATAGCTGCCAATTTATCGGCGCGTCTGCCCATGTGGAAATTGGAATAAAAACGACGCCCGACGCTTATCGCTCGCCGTGTGTTTGCGTGTGCTCGTTGCTAGTCCGTTGTCGGAACAGGCCGAGGGGTCGCGCCTACGGGGAATGATGCGGTGGGTGCCCCCGCCTCCCTTCCAGCGTCTCGCCACTTCGAAACTCTCCCTCACTCCACTCATAACTTCGCGCGGCCGATCTTATTGATTGCTCGTTATAGTCTCACACGTCCTCGGCCCATGTGTATGCCGCTTTCCCAAACACGTGCCCGCCGCTCGCTTCGCCTCGCCAAATCAAACACTTCGCCGAACAATTTGGCACCCCTCGCGTTAATTGCTTCCACTCACTCTCCGAAGCGCGGTTCACTCTCTCGGTCACCCCCCTTTGTGTGCATTCTCCGTCGTGGTTCTCTTTCTCTTGATCGCCTATAACTGCACGCTATTTATCTAGTGTGACGTTAATGAGTTTGACATTGACTTAAATTGGAAAAATATAGGGCACGTCCGAAACTTACTGCATTGTTTTCTAGTTCAGATGTCAGTGCCTGCAGACACTCTCTTGGTACTCTGCACCAGTACTTTGTGTAACAATTCTTGGTCAAACCGTGCCAGAATGTGAATATATTTGTTGGTGTAATAAAAATCCCCACATATCGTAGGAAAGCTATCTGGAGTCTCGCACTGGACTGCTCTTTCTCGCGATGTGCATGGCCACCTTATCTGGGGCTACTCGACTATTTGTGCGAAGTCCCTGGCGCTGAAAGACACCCGCTCGAAGTGGCACGAGGAGGATGAGGGTGCAGCGAGGAACGGGCGTCGGACGCTGGGATGGGGTATATCATTAGCCACGTGACTTGCCGCCGTGACGTTGCGTTGGTTGGCAGCCGAGAGGTCTCTGATGGCACTTCACGTGCTCCTGCTCAAGTGCGCCGGTAAACATTGTTCTTTCTTGCGCTCCCGCCGTCTTGCTACTTAATTATATCTCGAGGAGCCAGAACGAGTTGACACACAAGTCTACGAACTCTCATGGCAATTGTCTTAATTGTGGTGTCATGATTGTTGTGTTCTTGTAAACTTGCTGGAGTGGCAGCTGTAGCAGCCAATATATACAGCAGACTAGATCGACACTCTCCATGTGTCGAAATAGCGTAGAGAAAAAAATCACCATGTTTTTCTGCTATACCAATTTCATCGTGATGGCCGTTGAAATTTTTACACCATATCCTGAAACGCGTGAAAATATCGCTCGAAAATTCTACGCTCGAGGAAAGCGTGAAGTCTGAAAGCCCGAGAGACAGTTTCCGATAAACGTGCCCCGTTCGGCGAAGACTGAGACTGATGAGAGTTGCCTTTGAACTGCATCGACGTTAACACGCTACTTATCTTAAAATTTTGATGAAGACGGCTTCAATTTACTCGACGCGCGCCCGTTTTCTCGTCTAAATTATCCTCACCTCGTTTCGACAGCGAATCTGTCGTCAGCCTCTTTGACATACGCGTACGTGGCTGCTGCACAAGGAATGAGTGGCTGTGTAAGCTACCTATATCCTTGTTACCCACGAAGGCGAGGCGTCAGTTTTGAACGACGTTTTGGAGCGCTTCCATCTGTCTTGTTGTGCTAGCTATTATTAGATTAGACAAACGATTATTCGCTGTACAATTTTCATGTTACTCGCAGTTGAAAATGTGCATTCTTCTACGAGCGGTGGTGTGGAGTTATTTGAAAGGCAGCAGCAACTGCGCTAGCTGTTGGTGGAACCTGACTATAACAATGTAACACACTGACGATCGCCACGTTAGCGATCCATAACGTATTTCAAAAAATGCTATAACAATCTTTCTGAACACGTCGATGAAAATCAGCGAACGTCCTCAAAATACGATTGATATTCTCGGGCCCTCAAAACGTGAGATAACCCGCCTGGAATCCGGATACTCTTACTTTTATCGCCGCAATGCCAGAGCAAGTCGGCGCCGCGAAATATCGACGCCGACGCCGGGGGCGCAATTACACTCTCACTGGTCCACATCTGCGCGGCGTCCCGACGCTCTGAGCGAGCTAGAAAGAGAGCGAGAGCGTCGCCATGACAACGCACCAATTTTGCGACGCTTTCATCCAGTCGGTCTCACTTTCAATGACCCGACCTTGCCGAGGTTCGAAGTGAAATCTCTCCAACTATTCCGCCCCGTCGGTTCGGTGCACCCCTTCGATTGCGATCTTGATTGAGGGTCTGTAATTAATGTAGCATGCGGCCTCCCTCGTTCCCCTTATACAACCAAATAGAAGTACAATCGGTGGTTTTCATCTCTTTGAATATCAAATATACATAAAATTCGTATCACATTTACCGATCTGTTGATCCGGCGAAAATTATTCAATGGCGACTTATTTTGGCACGAATTGGCTCGGCTTGTTTTTTTCGATGTCCGTGCCCTGAATCTTACGACAGAAACGTTAGGAAACAAATTATGGCGAACTAGGGTATATTTACACTTCAGAAAAATAGATAAAAATAATAACAATAATGAAAAGGCCCAATTCCTAGGATTCCTTATCGTTTCATCTATTTACAGTCTAAGCACTTTTATTTGTGATAGAATAAACCCAAGAAATACTCGGAAAAAACGAGAAATATCGAGATAAGACGCTTCATACGCGCGAGGGGGATGCTGTGTTGAACAATCTCCCCACAATGCTGCAAGAAACAATAACAAACCGAAGTTTTTTAAAAAGAAATGGCAAATATTTATTTGACATAATATATATTGTATAATATGATAAGTATTTGCAATGAATATAATCAAACGTATTACTCTGTTGGTACAATGATGCATGCTTTTTATCGGAGAGTGCAGCTCTAGAAAACTATGAAACAAAAAAGCACATTTCAATATAATTGAATTGAAGTTTGTAGAGGTGCATCCTATGAACAACTTACGCGCGTGATTTCTGTGTCCATGTTGAGTTTCATGACTCACGCACTCAAGAGTTGGTCTCAAGTGTTAGTGTTAGCAAGTTTACCTCTGAGGGAAGTCCTCTGGGCTTCAACTCCTGGATGAGGGAATAGCCGGCCCGAGGGCACGGGGTAACACGGCGTCTGGATGTGGGGTGGCGAGGAATGGGGGAGGGGGGCGAAATAGATAAGAGGACTAGCGTACCAGCCGAGGCATCGGACCAGAAAATTAGGGGTGGCGAAACCTCAATCCTTCATCTTTGCTTGACTGAGTTCAAAGTAGGCTTTAGCACAGCTTACAGTCAACTGTGTGCCTATAAACCATCCTTAAAGGAATTAACTGATGGTTCGCCGTATAAAACTATTCTCTAATAGTGTGCAAGTAAAGGAGTGTTGTAGATATAGAAAAGATTTACACTAGGGTTGGTCAATTATTCATGTTTCACTGTCAATTTTTGCCTGGAAGTGGACAGTTGTACCAATTATCTGACAATAATAAAAGCCAGATAGCTTGCTCTAAATAGAAAATGCTTATATCTGAAATATTTTCAATAATATGAATAATGATGGCATTAGTTTCCTGTCAATCAACTAAAATAACTTGACCTATATTCAAATGTTGCAAACCATATTTTAGTGTTAGGTTAATGACCTCATGTTTTCCAAAAGAAATATCCATACTGTATTTGAACCAGCACAGAAATCCTTAACTCTGGTTGCTGCGTAGCTGTATCCTAATTTTGAATCTTTCTCGGTTCCAGGGCCGATGTAACCGCGAGAAGCCTCCCTGCAAGTACTTCCATCCTCCGCAGCACCTCAAAGACCAGTTGTTGATCAACGGCCGGAATCACTTAGCCTTGAAAAATGCGCTGATGCAACAAATGGGCCTGACCCCTCCTGGGCAGGCACTTATCCCTGGACAGGTCCCCACAGTGGTGAGTTGGTCTGCGGAACGGCGACCGGCCGAATGCTGGCCACCCGGCTTTGCTTTCGCTGAGCGGGATTTTTAACGAGTTTTGTAAATATACCTACCAGGAAACTGATTTACTTAGTGGGAAAATCTATGATTTTTTTAATTATTGCTATCCTGTCTACATTAGTTGCAATGCATTCTTGATTCTCTTAATTCCTGTATGTGTGAAATATTAAATTCTAGCAGCCTAGTTCCTTATTTGTTAGCGCATGAAGACTTGTTTTTGAACCAATTTTCCTAGTCAGTGGTGTTGGTTTGCTTGTACAGTTTATTCACATTGCATGATATGATTTCCTTGCTAGAAAAATTGCTCTTAAGGTTTAAAAAAGCATCGTTTTCCAACCAAGGAGAACCACCTAACTGTTGTGCGATGTGTGTTGTTTTTGTACCTTGCGACTGTTGTTTAATTACCACATACACTAATTTTCAATGCATCTCGAGTGGTGTTTAGAACGCTCATATTTTTATCCTGTGTTTTTTCGTTTTATTGTTTGAGGTTGGCGGTAAGGTGCCGTTTGCTAGTCCACTGATGCTTGGGCAGCCTTTCATGGTAACTTGGTTTGGCTTCTGTACACACTATCTATCTATCACTGTCTGCTTTCTAGTCCCAACCCACCTTTACCTACCTTTATCACAAGTCTAAACCTTGATAATCAGTAACCACTTTATCAACTGTCTGGGATGCAATCATTACCTAATTTATTGTTAGTGCATACATATTGTGACTTGACAATTTTTCGTTCAGTTTTTTCTTAATTTGATAATTTAAACAGTTCAGACAAAATATAGAATGTTCAAAACAAGTTTTTACTTTTTCTATTCAGCTGGTAATTCTCAATGATTTAATTTCAGATCACATTCTCTTGTCACTTCTTTTTGCATTAATCTGTTGTTTTCAGGAAATCTCTGGTCTGAAACGAGTTGATAATGTGTTTATTGCTGTGCTTTCTCTTCACCTTCCTTATATTAGAGCCCAAATTTTATCTGACACGCCAGACTTGCTCCTCCCTTAAACATATCATTTTTGTATTCAAGTTTTTCTGTAATTAGTGACTAGGAAACCTATAAAACGCTTTGTCCCACAAACAACCTCCTTGTAACAGTCTAGCGTGTCAATTCTCCCTGCTCGCCCAGTCACCAGGTTTGCCCGCAACGTGCTAATGGCTGGTGTTGTTTGTCCACTCATAGCAGGCGACCAATCCGTACCTGACGGGCATGCCCCAGGTGGGCAGCACCTTCAGCCCGTACTTCACCCCCGGCCACGTGATGCCTGCCATCCTCGGGCCCGACCCGTCCTCGGTGGGCTCCCCCCTCAGCGTAGTGCCCCAGACCATCGTCACGCAGCAGAAGATGCCTCGCTCGGACAGGCTCGAGGTAAGACTACCGCCCGACGCTCGCGTTGAATGGCCCGGCCATGCAAATGTAAGCGGTTTAAGATTTGATGGAATCATTCTCTATTTCTTATGTTCAGGCTTTTTGCCAAAATCAGCTAGCTATGTACTTTCACACTTACCTCTTCTTTGGAAGACAGACACGGTTTATATGTAAATAGCTTTGTCGTAACTTTTTGGCCACGACACCAGATCCAGGTCTGGGTGTTAGGATGGTCCCAAGCCCTTTTTCTGGATGATCACACAAACAATTCACAAAGACAAACACACATTTGCGCTCCAGGCGCTCTAGTTAGCTTTTATTATACTGTCTGTGTAATAGAATAGCACAATTAGAATAGCTTAGTTGGATGTGAATAAACTAAAGATGTTTTGAATAATATTCCTCGTACTCGCTTAAAGTTTATACACTTTTAGCTACGTCAAAGACAGTTGCTCTTCTCCTTTTGTGAGTTTCCTCAGTTAATAATGATTTGAAGGTCCAATACATTTATTTAAGGTTTTTGTTTAATTTTTTGTGGTCTAAAATTTGGTTTCTTTCAGGACAGTTGTTCGATGATATAATTGTTTTGTTAATATTTTTATTTTGTTATATCATAACTATTTTATTTCACACTATTTTTTTGTACATTTGCTTGATTATACTTGATTGTAGATGTGGGGAATGCGTTCTTGCCTGAACTAGCCGTTTTGTAACCTGTTCTAATTTGTTTCATTCGACCGATGGATTCCTTGGTCTTCCATCTTCATTCGTGTTTATTTTTAACAAATTATTGTTTGCAGCTAATCATAATTACATCTTCGAGAATTTTGTTCTCTAATGCATGGAGCTGTCCGTCGAGATAATTTAGTTATCCATTTTAGTTCAGTTTATAACCGACCGTATTTATTTATTTTAAATGTTTTACGTTAAATTTTTCTTTCAGATCCTAATTGAACGCTTCTAAACATAACGTACAGGCGTACACATAACGGATAGACTACAATCGATATATACTACTCGTAGACTAACGTAAAACGCACCGATCGTCTTAACACGAAGAAATTAACTTCCACCCTTTGCCGTCTAACTGTAGCCCGCTGAACAGAGCATGTGGCGGTTAAATGTAGCCCGTAACGGTTATCGTTGCAATGTAGCTTCTTCACTCTTCTATCGTTGCTGTCTTTCACTGGGTTTATGGCAATTTGCACACTCGTCTGCTTTCCCCTATCCAACTAACTATACTACTGACTAAGAAATCTGGACCTTGTAGTCAAAACAATTGTGGTAAAATTACCAAGCTAAGAATTCAATTTCCAACAGAACAACATTGGTTGCCAGAAAAGTTAAGTCTCATTAGTTTCATTACAGATTTCCAGTTCTCAGAACAGAAAATAAAAGCAGTAACCACTTGGTCCAGATTTCTTCCGACCTTTGTTGTAGCTGAGTGTAATTAACGTGTCTTATTTAGTAACCCTAACGTAACTTTTGCCTCGAGTATACCATTAGCGAGTCCTTCCTCTTTAAGAGAACTGTCGCCTTCCCGGCCCAGACAACACACGAGCGCTTGATGGAAATAGTGCTTATCCCAAAAGCTACACTTACCACTTTCCAGGGAGAATTTCACTGACAATCAGCATATCATCAAACTTGCCCTAGTTAAAAAAATAACCTTAAAAATGTCAAACAGTAAAAAAGGAATGATTGGAACATAATGAGGAAAATTGTAATCATGTTACCTTAACTTCTTTAAACCTCAATTAGGATGTGCTGAGATTTACCTTTAATCTCTTTTAATCTTATTTTGCCGTTCCATAAGCAGCCGCATCCAGAAAACCCGTCAAATAATTTCCAATCTCGCAAACAACCATAACTTGCAACACAAAATCCACGGTAGTCGCAACATGGTAATGGCAATGCTTAGCTCACTTTGACGCGAATCCCTTGCGCTCGCGTGTGGCCGGGAGACTACCGGCCGAGTCTGGGCCTGCTTGGGCCGCCCCCCGCTCCGCCCCCCTGGCTGTAGCTGTGTGCGTTTGAGCAGCGCGAGGCGGGCTTGCTTGATTGGTCTCTGCTATAGGTATGTCGCGAGTGGCAACGGGGCGCGTGCAAACGCTCGGAAAGTGAGTGCCGCTTTGCGCATCCCCCCGCCACCGCCGTGACGGCCAACGAAGACGGAACGGTCACGGTCTGCATGGACGCAGTCAAGGGCCGATGCAACCGAGACCCTTGCCGCTATTTCCACCCCCCACTGCACCTCCAAGCCCATATCAAGGCCGCACAATCAAGGGCCAGCCCGGTAGGCATTTCACGCCATGTCTTCTAGCTGCTAACCTAGCTATCCGCTCCGCTCATCTAGTTTCGTTACTAGACAGCCCTTAGTTCGACACTATGTGCGATGTAGAATGCTGTTTACTTTTTTCACTTTTCTCTGCTTATTGTCGCGACGTTCGGGTTTCTTTCAAGTTTAGCCGGCGTGATTCAACGACGAACAAATTTAAAATTGTGAGTCATTTTTTGGCTTGTCTCTTGAACTCCGCCGCGGTCCTTCCACGAACGAGCTCAGCTGCGCCCATCTTTCCTTGAGATGCGCTCCTCCGATTCTGCTCGAGGTAGTTGGCTTGAAACCCCTCATTAATTAGATCCTTCGTACTGTTGAATCTCCTTGATCTTGTGAGAAACCTGGGTGTCAGACAGCTCTACCTGTAGCTTGATGTTTTCTTCTTCTGTCTCACCACGTACTATTTTTTTCCAGCTAACAACTGGGTTTATTTCTAACACACAAACACAACACACAACTACACTGGTGGCTGTAATCACCAAATAATTTGGATTTTATATCGTGCGCTGCGTCATGAGCTTGTTTTGGGTCCGAGGCGTTTGATGGATTAACCGCGTTTGGAGCCGCCGTTCACTCAAACAAAGTCTGATTGACGAGTTTTGCATGAACTGCGGCAGTGCCTACGAGACCTGTGTGTGTTTCCCTCATATAAAGCAGCCAGGAGTTTAGTTTTGACACTGCTTCCCCACTACCCTGCCCTGCTAGCTGCTGACAAGCCCTGCGCCTGCACCTTCTACTGCTGCTCTCTATCTATCTGTCTCTTGCTCTTGCTAATTACTTCTGTCTTTCTGTCTCTCTACCTATTAGACATAGTCTTTCTATGTAGACACCTGTACTTAATGGCCCTCCAAGAACACTCGAGGAAACAGTTTAAGATACACAACCCTTGAAGGTCGATGTGCAATTACTATACTTAGAAGCAAGCTGATTGAGCATCGAGTTTGTCAAGGGCAAACATATAGACACGAACGATGGTGCTTAGAATCAAACACTGACACGTTATGTAACAGTTACGAGGCAAAGGGTAGGGCTTGTTGGCGGCGAACGCCACAAAACGGTACAACACGGTTTCATCCTGACACGTTATGTTTTTCTTGAATTTCAAAGCGTCTCAGTGCCACAAGTATTGGCATCTACTTCTGTAATGTCTTAACTAGTTTTGTTTTTCAGCTACCTTGTGCATTTGGACATTAGAAGCATTAATTAATTTTGTAAATCTTGCTTATGGCTCGATCTGCCAATAATGTTGGTTATTCAATCATGGTTTGCTGCCAAAGCACTCCAACTCTGCCTCTGATGTCTTCTTGCACTTTTCATCTTAACAATCGGTCCTCCTAGCTGATGTTTATGTTATCTAATAAAGTTGTCTACCAATCAAAGCAGCTTGTTTACAAAATCAAAATGGTCTAGAAATGTTCTTTTGCTTTCATAATATATGGCTGTATTGTGGCTGAATTGAGATGGGAATCACTTCTCCAATGCTTTTTTTTTCTTGTTTATTTTGTGCACAAGCTGTTTCTTGCCTATTGTGTTGCAAACCTACAACTGCCCTACCACGATGCATTTTTTTTACACCTTTGAATATTTTTTACAGTTTTTGTCTCCATTGCTCCATGCTTCAAATATTTGCCGGACTAAACTTGCCCCTTGTAGGGCAGATGTTCTCAATCTAATATTATATGCATTTTTTTTATTAAGCTCGTCTTTTTTACTCGCATTACGTCTCAAGGTCGTGATCGACTCCTTCCGTTCCCTTCACTAGTTAGCGACACTGTGTAATGCTTGGGAGTGCTATATAAAATTGCCGGTGCTATGATTGTTGTATTTTTGTCCATCGTTGTTGTTTCCTATGCTTTACAGGTGTGCATGCTGCTACCGTTATGTACCTACCGTATTTACCATTTTTTAATGTCAACTATACTGTGCTGTAGGTATGAGGGGACGAACCAGAAAATGCAAGCCAGCCACTCTTCCCCACCACTTTTCTTTGCTGGGCAAAATGTTGTTGGTGTCACATTGCTTCAAGTTTGATCAAATAATTAATAAAATCAACAAAATGAAACTACATAAGACAAAGATCTAAGATGATAAGATGATATTGATGTTCAAACATTTCAAGCTTTGAAATAATTTTTCTGAAACTTTTCGTACAAAATCCATAAGATGACAAAGCACACAAACGCTGAATCGTATTGTACAGCAATGTGATATCTGCCTCAACACTTGCACGGCAAATTCTGTTTCAGTTAACAACAATGAGCTGCATGAACCACACTTCTTCTAATGTATTTGTTTCTTCTGTCATCTTTTTTTTATAATTTATTAAATGCCAACTCCGAACGATTATTACTCTTCTAGGCACAGCGCCAAAAAAACATACTCCAAACAACCAATTCATGGGGCAATGCCTTGCCATGTTCTTTGCTGGTCCATTAAATATTTTTTATATCTTATAAAATACTTTTGCAAAAAATTATTGCAATTTCTACAAAGAGTTTCTGTTATTTTCTCTGATTTGCTGTGCTCATTTTCTTCCCACTTGGGCCTGCCTCCATGTCCCTGATGCTTGGCTGCTTGTCTGCCTGCTCTGCTACTAATAGCCAGTGCCAATGGCTGCGGTTGCCGGCGCCCCGCAGGAGGTGGGGAAGAAACGTGCCCGCGACCCTAGCGATGACTTATTACTGGTACCATAATGCTTTGCATGTCACTATTAGTCACCACCTCTACCGTTCTGGCCCCAAACGAGTCTAAGGCAGGCTCACATGACCAGACCCCAAAGACGACGCCTCGATGCGGGTACTCTCGAAATTGCTAGTGACTCTGCACTTGGCTTAAAATGCACCAAGGTTAAATTTGTATTGGGAAAATTATAAAATCCAAGGAAAACCCGTTCTTGAACCACTTCTGCCTGAAGTGGCTTTGGATCTTCTGTCTTCGATTCAGCACTCAAATGGCACGTAATAACCTTTCTGTTGACAGTAAAAAATTTTAGCCTTCCAGTTGGTCAAGCACCTAAGAAATCCAAAATTTTAAAGCAATCTATTTCACCCCTTTATTGTTTCAAATTACTTGTCTCTTATCTCATTGTTACCTGCTGAATGGCCACACCTGTTGTAGTTTATTACTTTATTTTTCTCTTTTTTTATTTGAGTGAAAGTTGATATTTGCTTCTTCAATGTCATGTGATCGTGCTTTATGCTCTTGATTAGAACTTTGCACCGTATATCTTATCGAGCTTGGAGCCTTTCACAGGCCACTCGTCTGAGATGCTTCTTGTCTCACGAGTTGTTAGCATGTTGTGCAAAGGCTGCATATTGCTTGTGTGCTTACTTTTTGTTTCAAACAGACCAAATATATATATATATATAAACTTTTTCTAAATACAACAATACTTTCTTTGCTTTTTGACATTAAAGTGAGGAATGCATGGGCAATGCAAGGGACAAGTATTTCATATTCTGTAATAAATGTTTAAATGTCACCAAGCAAAAATTATCCTTTACACAACATTCTCTTATCTTCTAGAATACTACTAAACAAAAACAATACTCTTCAAGATCTCCAATCCCTCACCCCTGTTTACAGTACTTTAAGACAATAATACAACTTAGTTTTAATCCTTAGTTTTAATTTTGATTTGGTTAACTTTGGACAAATTTGAATAGATCAGTTGTTTAAAATCAAGGTTTGCATGCAGATTTGTGATATTCGGTCACAGATCCTAGCGTAAAAGTTTGCGTAAATCTGGTAGAGAATGTTGGATACAGAGTGCCTACGGTGATGGATTGGAGTAACGGACTGCCTGTTAATGTTATCATACTTTTATCCATTTATTACGCTTACGCACAGCCAGTAGTCTTTGCTACCGAAGAAAGAAGCCGACAATCACTGGCCATTCGACCACGACTTGACCTGTGCTTATTTCACGTAGAAGCGAAATTCCCGCGCGGATCCCACCCATGTGATCTGGAATGTACTGTTCTTTTGATGTTACCAATGTAAATTTTCTAGAAAGCATCTGGCTAATTACAGGCAGGACTTGCCTAATCGCGATGCTGTATCCGGAATTAATTACTCTTGATAAAATATATGTCTTGCCCGCATTCCAAACCATCACCGCACAAGCGCAGTGTGTCATCCAACTCGGACGCCAGCCCTCGACCAATCTGACGGTCGTGGTTTGACTAGCTGCAGTATTCTGAGATTAAAGTCAGGACTAAGCTTAAAGATTTGCATGACCTTGAACGGAACGTGTGGGCGCAACTCGCTAATGTCGACGTTCTCCTTTTCCAGATGGAGATGAAGTCTGTTGGGTCGTTCTACTACGAAAGCTTTGTAAGTTTTTCCACCTTGTTTCGTACCGTATCCCGGTTCTGCAAAAAATATTTGTCTCAAAACTTATGACTGCTAACAGCTATTTCTATTGAGATCTCTTGCAGAGACAAATTGGGCACCTTCAGTTTTGGGATAATATTGATAAATTAAACGGTTCGCTTCTTGTTTTTATCGTCGCAAACGGTACCAATAACCTCTAACGAATCGTGTCTCCCCACGACTGTCGGGGGCCACTGGTGCTAACGTATTGCCACGCTCGTTGCAGGCCTTCCCCGGGATGGTCCCATACAAGCGGCCGGCCGCCGACAAGTCCGGCATGCCGGTCTACCAGCCCAACGCCACGACGTACCAGCAGCTGATGCAGCTGCAGCAGCCGTATGTCCCCGTCTCATGTGAGTACACGACCCCCTCTCTCCCGCCCCCCGTTACCGTCTCGGCAGCCGGCGGGACGGTCGACCCGCCCCCTAGCACGATCTCAGTCAGCGAGCTGCTGGACGAGTCCGACAAGCCCGAAGCTGTCGTCTCAGCCCCACCCGATCCCGCCGCCATCGCCAAAGAGGTGGCGCAGCAGAACTATGCCAAGGCCATCCGCCAAGCCGCAGCCGTAAATCCGTTGATGGCATTGAATTACACAGGCGTCGCTTTGAACAAGCAGGCGATGGCGGTGCCGCCTCCACAGAGGTTTGCGGGTCTGTCGCTGGCACCGCCGCCCCACTACCCACCCCCGAATCTGTATGCATTCAATAGGGCACCGCCGCCCACCTTGGTCTCGCCCTATTCGTTTCTGCGGCCTCAGTTTATGCACCCACAGTACATGATGGCTCAGCAGCAGCCTGTGCTGAATAGCGCTCTACTCAACATGAATAACATGATGGCTGCTCAGTATAGTCCTCTGGCAGCAGCTGCCAACGCAAATAACAACAATAATAACATTGTTTCTCTGCAGCCGTATAAGAAAATGAAAACCACATAAATCTATTCTCGCTCGTTTCGTTATCTTGTTATATATTTTAAAATCTAGTAAGTTCTAGTCAAAATTATATTGTTGAACGTTGTTCAGTATTTGTCACGGTGAAAAAAGTAATCGGCTATTTTAACGAGCGACCTAGAGATGGTGTATTTTCGGAATAGTTGTTTTAAAGAGGACCAATTTTAAATGAATTTTGCCTATCAAAGAGCAGAGCCAGGCATGTTGAGTGGTATTTTGAGCGGCTAAGCTGTGATATTATAGGCCCCCCGGCTCGCGCCAGTTAGTTCCTTGACCACTTTACCACTGGGGCAAAAGTTTGTCTCTTGTCAAAATGAACTGTCTCTGCATGCACATTGGTATTGCGATACCTATTTAACATAGCAACCATGGTTGGTCTATAATATTAATCATGTAGGCACTAGGCATAGCATGGTAGATTACCTATCTCTATATAAACAATGTATACTTTATCACCCTGTATCTGTCACTGTAGTAGCTTACATATTGTAGCTAGAATCCGACTTATCTGACCTGGAGGATCTCTAAGTGGTCAGTCAGTAGCTTTATGTTATGCAAGATACAACAAATTTTTTTTTAAGATTATGGTGGGTTATTTGTTTCCATATTTTATTTGCCATTACGATTTCATAAATTTGAGATCCGTGGTCATTTAAGCTTAGACTAGCAATTAAGTCCATTTTTTTTATTCCAACCTATTGAAAATAGATTGTAATACGTACTAGTTAAAAAGGAACCTTGTGATATATAAAATATATATATTTTATATATATTTGCTATTTGCTATTATGAGAAAAAGCTTTTACGTCTTCCTTGTTTTTATCGGTCACGTCATGACATAAAATCAAAAGACTGAGTAAACAGCACTCACAAATCAGCCACAAAGTTACGTATATTTTAAAAACTATCTCACTATGTTGCTTTCTGTGTATTGTTTTTACTTCATAGTTTTAATTTATGATATTTAGTAGTTTTGAGTATTTTTTAAGAATGCCTACAAATTGTATGTTTTAAGTGTTCCTATTTTAGCCGCAAAAGTAGCAAAGTCTATGGGAACTTGATGTTCGAAGGTCTCAAAGACCATGGTTTTATAATATACTGTTAGTAGATTTTGATGAATTACCTGTGACCCCCAATGGGACTGGTACAAAGCACTTTTAAGTAGCGTACATTTACCAGACAGCACTGGGGAAAATCTCATATAGAAATAAGATAGAAACTCTCGTAAGCGTACCCCGATGCCGGTTTTCCCGATCGTTTATAGAGAAGAGCTCTTAAAATTGCTTGGACTGAGTCTATGCCAGCTCCCTTGGGCTATGCAAGGTCTCAGACAAATTCAACAGTTATTCACACATAACTGCACCTGGCAAAATGAGAACATAGTATCAAATAATATTCCATTAACAATTAACAATAATATGTAGAAGTAATTTGCATTTAAATGTGTTAGTATAAAGAAAAAAAATGAGCATTATATAGGCCCAAATACGATCAGAAGTGTGCAGCATTGCTGTCTTCTAAAATGAAGAAAGTGCCTTCTGTTTACTGTCTTTAAAAGGATTTGGGTTTGACTACAATATTCTGGCTGATTTGTCACACGCTTCTTTATTACGCCTTTGGCCGAACACAAAGTTTTGACTGTATTCCATTACATTTCATTGTGTATTGTACTACTTGTCTAATCCTGCTGATCTTTGTATGTGAATCAAACAACAAACACCAGCCAGTATTTGTAATAATAATGCTTGGAAATGCATGATTATTTGTTTTATTAATGCTTCTTTTTTCAATCTTCTCTCCTTTATACAACATCCTGCTGCAGTTTTGTTCAAACACATTCTACCGCTATTTCCCCTTCTATGCATTTGGCCTTACTGTCACCATCCTGTATTTACTCTCTCCAATAGATAACTGACTAACCTTCCCCACCACTGCCGACCCTGATACTCCTTCCCAAAACCCTCATCAGTGTAGGACGCTTCTTCGATCTAGGTAAATGGATTTGCCGCCACATTTGACTGCTTTTTGGAAGATGCTACCACGGAGTGTGCAGTGTCATTTGCTAGACATGTCCTCTGCCACTAGTGTGCTCTGCAAACTATGATTGACGGGGACGCGGACGAGTGGGCTTGTTGCTTCTACAGTTTATTCCTAACCTCAATCCTTGTACATTCTACAGTTGATGTTTAATATTTAATCCTTTGGAGGGCTTACACTGTTGGATGAACGAGCAGCATGGTATATATTTTTTTTTTTACTTTTTTTATGTGCTTCATAATTTCAAGCTTTGCTGTCACATACCAGTATGTACGTGAGAGTGCTCGCTCATCCAAAGATATATTGGTGTTAAGTACAGTGAAATAATAACAAAAGTAAGGGAATGTTGTTAAGACTTACGAGACAAATTCTCTCTGCTTAACCAAATGCTTATTTCTACCTAGAACCTACTTCGTGTTTCTTTGGTTGGCAGTTCACTTTTTGAGATTTATTTCACACACACATACACCACTCAAGCAATAAGGGATACGGATACATGATATTGCTGAACGGTTCTTTAGTCTCTGAGACCACAAGACGTCCTGGATTCATATCGATCAACAAAGTATTAAGCAGTAGCAATTCAGAGATCAGTAAATCATTAGGCACTGTTTCCAAGAGCTTTGCTAATTGAGGGATCATTACCTATTCAGCCACTAAATAATCTGCTCGGCTCATTTGCAAAGGTGCATTGGCTCATATATGCAATTGAGCCATTAGTTACATTTTTCCTTTGCGTTAAATACTACTTTTGCCTATTTTCGACTTATAAAATGTTAATTGAATACGCTTACTATAGTTTTTGCATATGGTATGCAGTTGATTCTGCTCTGGCTTCAGTAGTTTAAGTTCACACAGTTCAATGCTAATTTGCATGACCAACTGACTTGTAGAGGTTTGCTTTATTTCAGTTCTACTAATACGGGCCAGTTTTACTGTGGCAGTCGAAAATGATTCAGTTATCATAGACAGCAGAATAAAACTAGCCCAAAATAGTATGTACAACTAATTTTGTAGTAGACATTTAATGCCTAAACTTTACAGGTTTGTGAGACTATCTTTTACTGGTTTTTTTTTCTCAAATTAATTAAGCATGTGAGTTATCATTAATTTTTTCTGCTTTAATTTCTTTTTTTTCATGCTTTCTTTCACTTGGCCTGAATAATGAACATATCCAAAAAAAAAAAAAAAAAACTGCACATCCAAAAAACAACACCACCGTCCACGAACATAATAATAATAATAACACACCCGTCCGCAACGTTACTCCCGCCGCCACCTGCCTGCTGTTGACGTTGTGCCTGTGTGTGGTGGGCTTAATGAACGGTGCCTGCCGTGTGGTGTCGGGGACCGCTTCCCCTCCCCTGCTCGAACGCACGCACGCACGCCCGCCCTCATCGCTTGTCGCATGGCGGTCCGGCCGGTTGGCAGCCACCGCCGTGCCCCAAAACGCTCACTGTGTCGTCTATACTGATGAACATGGACAGGTTAGACAACCACCAGCACACCATGCTTTATTATTTTTTAGACCTTATCTATTTCTTAATTTACATTTTAGCCATTCAGAATTACTAACGAACAACTCTAATTGTTTGTCATGGAATTGCTATCGACAATGGTTTATGGACTTAATAATAATGGTGCTTACAATATTGCAGTTTTTTAAATCAGTTTTTCCCTACCTGATGGCTTACATCAACTATTGGCATATGAGAATACCTACATATTTAAAATGCTAGCTTCATATCGGTATATTAATTGGTTCTTTAACCGGTGGCAGAATTTCATTCTCTTTCTCTTTGGCTTTAATACTCTCGATGCAGTTGCAACCTACCGACAAAACTTTGTATGTATGCAGCGATGTTTCTAAATTTTTATTATATATTGTCAAAATTGATTGTATGCTCAATCAACACTGAGTGATGTTGAATTTTTAGATTACCCTCCAAGTTATAACATAACCAGTGTGTCAGAGCCATGATTGTACTTAAAGATAGCATAGTTTATATTATCATATTGAATACCCACTTGTTAGGATGAACTAATTTTCAATGATTATAAAATTACTTTAATCGGTACTTATTCTTGCCAGAAGAACGCCGGTCACAAGAATAATCTTCAAGGCCGTAATTATACATTTTTGGCAACATTTCTAATTATAATTTCTAAGTTTCTTATGCACTCCAAAGATATGGCATGTTTTGTGAAACTGTTACGTTTTTCTTCAATACTTCATTTAGACTAATTTGTTGTTATGTCTTTTCTGAACCCAGTAGTAGTGACAATAGAACGTGACATAAATACGATGTGCATATGTGTCAACGCATGACTAGTTCAACGCATGAATATTGTGAGAGCTTTTATACAAGACCGAGACAAAATGTATTGGAAAAAAGGTTGAGAAAGAAATAAGTTCGGTACGTTACAAAAACCTGACACCAACCTTTTGTGTTTCAGTTACTGGACACCCTCCCGGTGTGCCAAGATTTTAACCGGCAACTCTGCTACCGGCCAGCTTGCAAGTATGTTCATCTTCAGGAAGGTAGGTCTTCTCACTAATTCGCTAACTCGGACCATGACCAATCGACACAAATGACTCAAACCACTAAACTGAACGCAAAATATGTATAACTGAATAGGTCTTAGCAATATCTTTATGTTTTTATCTTAGACTTTTCGATTATCATTAAAAAGATTGCAGACTTGCAGAATAAAAGATATTTTTCAAATATTTTAGTTTTGATGGTTGTTTTGAATTTTTTCGGAAGCATTTAATGATGTGCAGCTTGATGTGCAGTGGCCAACGTACCAGGCTAGTTCCCCGTTTTAATGGCAGCTTCTGGCTTTTGACAGGTCATGTGGAGATTGCGGACATGAAGGTGATGGTGTGCCGTGACGCAGCCAAGGGGAAATGTGCGAGACCTCTATGTAAATACTACCACATCCCCATCGCGCTGCCGCCCGCCAACGAGATGTGCCAGACGATGGAGTCGCAGCCGCAACAGCAAGGAGCGGTCGCCTCGAATCACCTCATCTGCCATCAAGTTCTCGGGCTCAACACCTAGCTCCCGCACTGTAATTATTGGGGTACGGTGTGCCGACGACATTATTCCCTCTAATTCTCTTTTAAAGAGATTTCTTTTATTGTTTAAAAAAACAAATTGAACATATGTTTATTATACGGATTATAATAATATATAACTATTATGTCATAAGATGACACAAAATATATTGATCTATTATGTTAATTTTTATGTTATAATGGTAAAGACTTTGAAAAGTATTTGTTAGGGTATTGTTGCATGACATCATGAATCATGATGCGATTGAAACATGCCTGCAAATCACTAACCGCAGTCAACTAACACGATTGGAAGAAGATATTTTATACTCTTTGCCCTTGTTTTAATTTCGATAAAATGTCAGACCGAATAGACCGTTGAATGGGCTAATATTGGCGAAACTATTGTTTTGTATTGTTCCCTAGTAGATAAAAATAATAATAACAAAGATACTCCTAGTTGTTAAAAAATATATCTCGTCATATACACCAAGAAAGGCAAAGCAAGGCAAGCGAGATGTATGGGGCGGTCAGTGGTGAAAGCGAGATAAAAGATAGATGATGGGGACGTTACAGACTGAGTGACTATGTTTCAATTCATTCAGACAGAATATTTGTTGATCGTGTTTCAGTGACAGGTAACCCATGCAGTAACAGAATTGAACAGGTGCCTACTTACAGTAGGTAGTTAGCACAGCTTGTTTACAATTTGTGTCGGTATGTATTTGTTTTATTATTTCTCAAATGGCATCACCCACTTGTTTGTCAAATTTTAAATTAACATTTTAGAAATTGTCTGTTGGCAAAAATCTCCGCTCCTTTTGATTTAATCTAGTCATAAACGATGAGTGATTGTAGCAACTCAGTCTCTAACAGCTGTTCTGTCCTTAGAGGCTGTGACAAAAATGTATTAGGATGTTTCCCATACAAACAAACGCAAACGCGTAGGTACATAGTGCAAACTGGACCAATGAGCCTCGCAAGAATATTAAAATTACGTAACGCGGTCTTCTTTGCACTGTACTCCGTGATATCTCTCAGACGAAAGAAGTGCCACATTTTTTTTAACGAAAAGAAAATTGAAGTTAATGTTCCTGAACAGCATATATAAGAATCAAAGTTCGTGGTTAGAAGATACCTTAACCAGGCGTTGTGTTTTTGGATTCTGTTCATAGTGGAATTACCAAACCTGGACAAGATTGTGACAGTTTGGTATTAAAGGGCAAGATATTATCTTATATAATAGACTTATTGTAAATAATGTAACCACAAGTTTGTGAGATGAATGTGATAAGGACATGGATTTAAGAGGCTCGACAATGCACTTAAAAGTGAACTATTAGCGTACATGCGAGTTTTCAAAGTGGATGTTACTTTTATTCATACACATTAGTTTAATTAGTGATAACAATTGAACAATTTAGACCATGTTGAAGTGACAGAAAATCTTCCCTTTAATACCAAGATTTAGAAGAGTGAGCTTCCAAAAAATTATATTGACTCCAGTCAAGGGTTGTAGGCACAGTTCAGGACCGGGCAGGGTTACATAGCTTGATGCGCTACACGCATGCTTCATAGTCTACGTTAGGCTTCTACAGCTTGTTTTCGTCCACCTGAGTCGAGTGATTGGTCCATCCCAACCCCATCCCCCCTCGCTGCGATGTGGCTCACGGCAAAGCATGCTATCCCGGCTTCCATCGTCGCCTTGTCCTTCTGACTAGTCTGCCATCTTGTACCATCTGTCTACCATGTGACGATTCCAGCGTCGTCGTGGTAAGTTGCGTGAAACGCCAATTCTCTGACAAAATGTTGACTACAATGGCCTAGCTGATGGACTTATTAGTGATCGGTAATATTTCAAGAGTGGATTCATACTTTGTTCAACGTCCATCCCAATCGATCCCTTGCAACGCATGCTTACCCTTTGGTGGGACACATTCATTAGCTCATGCTGCTTTTGCCAACGACAAGAGGAAGGCATATTTGTCTGTTTAGTGCATGCCACGAATTAAATCATGTATGTGTAGATCTCATAGATGTTCAGAACTACACTACCTATGCTAACAGTATAATCAGTATCGTACCTACGTACAGTATGACCTTAACAATGTGCATGTTAACCGCTGGAAAATGAAATCTTATTATCATAATCATTGCGAGCCTTTTTAGGAGGTGTCCAATGTCAATTGTTACATAACAAGATCTTTATAATAAACTTAATAAATAACTGGACTTTCTGGACTTTTCTTTACAAATTTCTTACGTTTTCAGTTTCCAGTGGATTAGAAAGGGGGTCTTTTAATTTAGCTAAGTTGTTTTACATTTACAAGCAAAATGCTCTCTTTTGAACTTGGCTGGTAAAAGGTCTCCTTGCATTACGATAGAATATTATTCAAGCTTTTTAGTTACAAACGAACACGCGTGATTCAACGAAAGATGATGCTTCTTCACAGATATATTTAATTCTTGAATCAATTCAAACCTAGTAATAATATCGTTAATATTGTAATAGATTTTGTTTTCAGAAACAAATGTGCTTTATATGGTCATTGAATTGCTTGACGGCAGCCCTGCTAGCCGCTTTATAGGTCTTGCTGACACTTCTGTCTTCCCCAGCTTACCTTGACAAAGTCAATGCTATAATCACTGTCCATCTTGATAGGCTTTCGGATGCTTGTTCCAGTAAACAAATATCTTTCGCAGTCCCCATACTCGAGTCATGATTTGATTCAAGTCCTGCGCAGAATGAAATTGCAAACTTGCAAAAACGCAAACGGAAACTGCGGTATTTGGTGAATGCTTTTTTTTCATAGAAAAACTGTATGGTGCAAGAGCACAGCTGTACCATTTGACAGAACTGGGGCAAGGATAGCTTAGAGACTCGATCAAACATGATCATATTGCAAATCTGCCATCTTGATATGACCACAAAATAGCAACATTTTTTTAGCGGCACGTTTATAACTTGGGGCACTGGAGTTAAAGGGATTTTTCAGCAACGTTCAAATAACACAGCTAGCATAAGCACAGCATAACACAGCTGCTTATGTTTGGTAACTGTGAACAATACATGATTTTCAAATTCTTATCGCTGGTCTGCATGGATCATATCTGCAAAGAAAGTGAGTCTCTATATCTGCTATGCTGTTCCCCATCTTGTTAGTTGGAACTGCAAAAAGCCTGCACCATAGTTATTTCTTGCCTACCCATGCTGCCCTAGAACTGCTCTGGACAAAGCCTATAAAAATGGATGGTTTTGGTAAACGCAAGCAACACCCCCCCTTGACAATGAGGCCCGTTACACACTCTTCACTTTATCTTGTAGGCAGGTTGTCTTTGACCCTTGCAAACGTCATTGAATCTATTTTTCAAGGTCTAAGGAGTCTCCTCAACAACATGACATTGTGGCTCAGTATTTTTTCATTTATAAAAAATTATTAATTTGTGATATTTTAGTAACGATGATTGTTATATTTAAGTCTCACTATAGCCAATAATTCTAGTACCTATTGTTATGTTATTGTTAGAAATTGCAATTAGAATTGGCTCATCCAGCATTGAGGAAGAAACTTAACAATATCTAACATACAGTAATACTTTATTTTTTGAACTAATTAAAATTAACTCTGTCTTAAACGATGGGATAAATTTATTATCGCAAGTTGTCTGGCCAATAAAACTAGTGTCTTCCTCAATGCTGGGTAATAATTTGTATTGGTATGGGAGAATGGTGAGATCAGGATGTGAAATGCAGCCCAGAAGGAGGTATCTGTTGTTGGTTGGTTTATTATAACTTTTAATATTATGCATGTCCAAGAAGTGACATTATTTTTCAATAAGGATTCAGAGAGCTGTAAATCTTTCAAGATATTTCCTGTGTGACAGGATTTAAAAACAGATGATGCTCAGGACATATATCTGTCTGAATTTTGGTTATAAAAAAATTACATTAAATTTGAGAATGTTATCGTCTGACCTAATTACCAACATTGTGTTTAGTGTTTACTTTCTTGTGTTATCTGAAGCATGTGGAGAAAATCACTTGATTAACATATTTTGTGAAAAAGAACTAAATATCTTGAAAGAAAGTTTCAGACATGAAGACATTTCATAGAGTTGTTTATTATTGAAAATTAAATTCAAAAAAGAAAACTGAATGTTCCAAATTTATAAGAAATAACCACGAATAATTCGAACAGCAAGGTTTAAAGCTACATTCCATTGCGATTGATTACATATAATATACAAATTAAAATAACAATATGATATGATTATATAATTAATTGGTGTTCACATTATTTTGTAAGTGTTAACATAAGGACGAGTCTAGTTTCATACATCACAATTAGCAGTTACTGCAATCACAATGTAAAAGCCTGCTAAGGTCTTATTACCATCATCCTACTGACATGGTAAAATATATTGATAATAGTAAAAATCCCATCTCCACATTTACAATAGTTAATAAACAATTCTGTGAGATATACAGTTCAAAGGAACATATTTTCCTGATAAGCATTTACCAGGATTCTTATAAGCATTCTTATAAGCTATAAAACCTCCTTATCCAGCAAAGGTATGACTCCTTTATCCCAATTCAGTTGAGACAAGAGGTCGGAGAGCAATTCGAGGAACAATCCATTTCTACCGAAACCTGCAACAGTGGGACCTAAAGCCAGATTTACAATGTCTAGGTTAAAAAGAAAATGTTCAGTTACAGACTCATCTTCATGGTCACAGCCAATTGCATACTTCTATTTTTACCTTGACCTTCGGTCATCTTTTTCACTGTACATTGTAAAACTGACCGTTGGTCAGCGTTTAACATATACGTGCATGTTGAAAAATTTCCAAGTTTTACTATAGTCGCCGATGATCTCCAACAGATAATTTTAGACGGATGCTGTCCTTGATGACGACATAGAAACTCGGTAAGAAAACAGCCGTTGCACTTTGGAGGTTCCGTGGTTCACTGCATCTAGCAACCCTGCAGTCACCCATTCAAAAACATAGACAGTGTATGTTGGTGTATGCTTTGAGAAAAGAATGGGTTAGATCAAGCCGTATAAGTATAGGGCGATTTTCTGCCAGAAAAAATTGTTGTTCTGATATCACGGTAGATCGCATACCGGGCGGCGAATTCAACTACAGCGCCAGTCGTTGGAGTGTGATTCCAAGTAACTTTTTGTGCAAAAGTTGGACTTTGAGACTTGGCCGACGTGACTGAGGCTAACTAAGAAATAAATTCTTTGGGTCGTGCCAGGTACATCTGGACGTATCATATTTGACTTAATTATTATCGACAATTTCATTAGGTGTTTAGAAATAAATCCTTGAACCAGCACTGGCCCACGTAGATCTGTTGAATGCTCGTCGTCTAATGTGCCAGTGATCCGCGGTTCGATTCCCGGCTCCTGCAACTTTTGTGACCCAAAGCAATACACATTTCTGTTGGCGATAAAATAGTCCAAAATATACTTTTGAATTATTTTTTACCAAGTTATTTATAGAATATATATATATACGATCTATACCTACCTCTCCACTTGCATGTTGGCTGCTTAGCTCCAAAACCTGGCAGATTTTTTTTTTTTAACAGGATGGTAGTGAGGGGTTTCCTGATATTTTGAGTAAATCAATGGCAGGGGTCTGTGTCAGGATGGCAGTACTCGGATCAAACCGAGCCAGTGAGATGACGAGCATCAGGCGGCGGCGGGTGTTTTCAACTACACGAGGTCATGTTGGTACAGGCTAAGAATCTTAACGAGTCTGCCAATTCCGGGACACCGGTTTCGAAACCCGGCGCCACCACTGGACGGCAGTTATTCTGCTCTGGGAGCTTTCAGTAATCGAAAATATAAAACTCGGAAAATATCTTCTATGCTGCTAATTCGGAGTCTGCGTCCGAAGTAGGTAATTCGAGCGGTGAGACCGTCCGGTTGATGTGGTGAAGGGTCCACGATCGAATCCCGGCCAAGGAATGTAAGTATTCCATTTTTTAACATCAGGCGTATCAATATCCGGGTTACCGACCGGAGTCCGGCATTGATTGATCGAGTACATTTGATATCCAACAGAATGCGCTGGGGGTCACTGTGCGTCTTAACACGACTGCGTGTTAGGTGAAACTTTACAAATAAGAGTGAATTGGGCCACTGTGATCGTGCAGCGGGCTTAGACTGGAGTTCCTACAGGCAGCCGCTACAGCTTGAATTATCACGTTAGCTCGTTGAAAATGGTGAAAGCCCACATTGTTTTAGTTGTCAGAGCTTCTGCACTGCTAAGTGTGGCGACCTAGTACCCTTACACTGTTATGTGTGGTGGTCGCTCTTGCTCGTGAGGACGATTAAAAGTTGTAAATGGTGGTGATTAAAAATTAAAAATATAAATTCCCGGACTGCTAGCGGGAATTATATTCTAAAAAGAACTTATCAGACAGTGCGGTCGATGTCATATGGCGACTTAGTAAGTCGGGTTTTCAAACATGAAATTCAAAAAGGTTCATAATCATCCTTATAGCATGGACGTCTGCGTGGCACAGCAGTGTTGTCGATGCTACAGTGATGTCAATGGTGTCCGCTGCCTGGATCGAACCAACTCAACGGAGGAAGTTTTTGGCTGTTGAAATACAATATCCACCAGTGGCAACTGGAGTCTGGAGACTTATATATTTCAAAAATGCACGTGAAAACATGTGGATGTTTGCCCGTGCGGTTAAAGGCATCAAATTCATCGTTCACATGACAATAGTTTGGATCACAGGTTCGAATCACGAATGTTCCACGACGCAGTTGCACACTTTTGCTTTTTTTTTTAGGCGTATGATTCAGACAGTAGCAAAATTGCCGGGCGCTCCTGGCGCTTCGCGCCAGTCACGCCCGCCAATTTTGCGGGCCGTTCCCACGACCCCAAACCCCACCTATACCCCGTGTGCAGCTCCTAAGTCTAGCATCAAGTATATAGGAACATGGCAACTAGAGTTAAGTACAAAACTAGCATCAGAGCCACCTGTTGGCAGAAATTGGTACTACACTCTGGACTTGTGATAATTTTTCATATTTGGTCAAGTGTTATCTATTTCGATGGTGAGGAACAAAAACTCGGCTACGCCGGGAACCGAACGCTGAACCTTCTCGACACGAAGCACAGCGCTTGCCGCAGAGCTACGCTCCACTGATCGAGAGTGCGGGAAATAAACCGACTAAACTGCTAACGATATTATTCTCGCCCGAAGTAACCAATCCCTCCTAATTACCAACATGCTTCTATTCTTCATAGTTAAGCAATATATATTTACAAAAAAACTTCCAAAAGTATCCTATCTTCTCGTGGTCGAGCGGTTAACGTAACCGTTAGCAGTGAGGCAAGGCCAGCGATCGAAGCCCGCCGCCTATCGCTTTTTTTTTTCGTAATAAGTAGTATGGCCAAATATCTTAACGCCATCAAGCGATTATTAATTTCAGTAAAATCGCCGAGGAAGAAGGACTTGCCCCTTCATAGTTGCAGTCAATTATCCAATCCTACCCCCCTGTCCCACCAAGCTGCGCAAGCGGGTCTTTCACCATTTCACAATATCTAGCACGCTGATGCAACTATTACTACCCGACTGGAGGAATGCCAGTCGAACTCCATTGTCTGTTCGCAGGGCCTCCAAGTCCTTTTATTTGTAAATGAATCACCGAACATGTAGTCGTGTTAAGTCATACCGTGACCCCCAGCGCAATCTGTTGGATATTTTGGATATTATTATATTAATGGATATTATATTGAATATGAGTATTTTGTATTAAATATAATGAGTAAACTAAAACATAAAACTCGGAAAATAATTTGGTACATTTAAAAACCACCAGATTGCGCTGGGGGTCACGGCGCGACTTAACACGACTGCGTGTTCGGTGAATCTGTACAAATAAGAGTAAATGGGAACCCTGCCATGAGCAATGAGCCGCGAATGGCATTGTACATGTCGGGTTCGTATGCTTGCACATACGAGATCGATCCTGGCAAATGGTGAAAGCCCACATATTGGGGTGGCTGAGGGCTTCGGCATTGCTAATTGTGGTGGCCTGGTCTAAAGCTCTTACTTGCGAGGACGAATAATAATCCTCCATGATATTTCAATTATTTTAAAAGATTCCATCCCGGACTGCTAAAGAGAATGCGGTTCTAAACCAAACGAAACAGAAGGTGTGGTTAATGTAAGATACCTCCCCAGTAGGCCAGGTTTTCAAACATGAAATTGAAATAGGTTCATCTTTCTTCGCATTGTATGGCCGTTTGCGTGGTACAATTGTAAAGTCGCTGCTTCGGTAGCGGCATTGGTAACCGCTACCTGTATCGAATCCACTCGACGTAGGAATTTTTTACCGTTGGAATACGACATCCGACATCCACCAGTGGCAACTGGAGTCTGGAGACTAATATATCTAAAAAATTCACGTGAAAACACGTGGATGTTTGCCCGTGCGGTTAAAGGCATCAAATTCATCGTTTACATGACAATAGTTTGGATCACGGGTTCGAATCACGAATGTTCCACGACGCCGTTGCACACTTTTGCTTTTTTTTTTAGGCGTATGTTATAGACAGTAGCAAAATTGCCGGGCGCTCCTGGCGCTTCGCGCCAGTCACGCCCGCCAATTTTGCGGGCCGTTCCCACGACCCCAAACCCCACCTATACCCCGTGTGCAGCTCCTAAGTCTAGCATCAAGTATATAGGAACATGGCAACTAGAGTTAAGTACAAAACTTGCATCAGAGCCACCTGTTGGCAGAAATTGGTACTACACTCTGGACTTGTAATAATTTTTCATTTTTGGTCAAGTGTTATCTATTTCGATGGTAAGGAACAAAAACTCGGCTACGCCGGGAACCGAACGCTGAACCTTCTCGACACGAAGCACAGCGCTTGCCGCAGAGCAACTCTCCACTGATTGAGAGTGCGGGAAATAAACCGACTAAACTGCTAACGATATTATTCTCGCCCGAAGTAACCAATCCCTCCTAATTACCAACGTGCTTCTATTCTTCATAGTTTAGCAATTTATATAATAATATAATATAACTATTATACGCTAGTATAAGCTGGTATAAACGAGAATAAGCTAGTATCATAGGATAATTTACTCCTTGCGTGTCTCGGGGTCGAGCGGTTAAAGTTTCTCATTGCAGTGCGGCCAGACTCGCGTTCGTTTCCGCTAACCTCAGTTTTTTTTTTTTTTTTTCGTTATAATAATAATAATAATAATAATTTGTTTTTTTGTTCGGTTTGATCACAGTACATGATATGAACTCGTCATGGCTTAAAATTTAGAATGCGATTTTACAAGATTACATCGGAAAGTACATATTTCGGTTTTACGGTTACGGTTTAAGTAGTTTGGCCAAATATCTGAACGCCATCAAGCGATTAGAAAATTCCAGCAACAGCGCCGAGGAAGAAGGTCTTCCCCAGCATAGTTGTAGAGGCTTCTATCCAATCCCACCCCAAACATGCAGTCGTTGGTTTAACTAAGCCACAAGGTAGACATGCCGGTGCAATCCGGACAGCCGGGCGCTGCATGCGACGATTCGAGGAGGTCTCATACGCAATTTTACTCTCAATGTCACTTGTCAATGTCAATGTGAGGAAAAAGACCTGTCCCTGGCAGATGGAAAAACAAAACTAAGTGTCACTCAAAAACCACTAAAACTTGATCCTGTACAACAGCATAATAAAAAAAATAAATAAAAATTTTAATTTCGAAGTAGAGTTAAAAATCTAAAAGGCTACAAATATAAAGATAGTCTAAAACTGTATCTGCTGACCAAATGCTACTTCAAAGTGAAAGAATTATGTAATTCTCTAAATTCTCACATAATTCTCTATGTGATAAAGAAAATAACTAGTAGGTACCATAAGCACTGACGTACTAATATCATGTACTGTGATCAATTAAGGCTGAATAAACATATTATTATTCTCATTATTATTATTATTATTATTATTATTATTATCTTTTGACCAAAACATTAGCCCTAAACAACAAGATCGTAAGGAATTCTGTCCAACTTAAAAACCGCAAGTTTGTACAAAATAAAATGTCATATCGTCTGCACTCTGAGTAAATTAGAACAGCACATTGACAAGGCAAAATTAAAATAAAAGGCATTTCGAAAATACTTGGGTTGGTGGACGCCGTCCACCTACGTCCACCCTAAAATTAACTACTGGTCTGGGAACGAATGACGTTATTAGGAAATTTAGTTTACCTGTGAAAACTTTGAAGCAACTCGTGGTACGCGTGAGTGCCACGGGACTGCCTATACGTACGGTTAATCCAACCATGACAAATTTCAACTGAAATAATCGTCTAAAACGAGGCGAAAATTTGTCTCTTCGTACCAGGCGAGTAGCCGACTGAAGAGTATCGCCTGAAACCTACTGCATCGCTGTGCAAGTGACGTCACAACACGTGCTCGATCGACCCCACCTCGTACTGCCTCGTACTGCCCAACCTACTGAAGCTCGGCTCTCATTGGCTGACCGGTTTTCGAAGTGGATCGAGGTGATAAAAACAATGGCGTCTACGGCTGCTATCATGGCTGCTATCACGGCTGCTGATCATGTAAGTTAGCTTGAGACAAATCAGTGTCTCTCAACGAGTCAATGGAACGCTGAAGAATATTAACCTTGAAGGGTTCATAAGAATACCGACTGATTCCATTTCCTAAGTAAATGGGCTAAGAAAATTTGTCGACAAGAGTCAACACGTCGACGATTAATAAATTGAATAGGCGATTTACAACAAGGCTATAGGACTCTACGAAATCGTAGAAACACGATTCACGATATTAACACGATATTACAACACAATATTAATTGCCTTTGGAATTACTGAAAATAAAGCCTTTTTGAAATCGTCTATCTACTTCTCAGAAAAATGCTTGTGCTAGGGCAAAAACATACTGGTGCATTTTTTTGTCTGGAATACGATACATTTTCTGCCCACTGCAGAGGTTATTTTTGGCGTAAGCTCACGTTAGCCCCGCATACCCACTTTTTTTGCGGTAGTGTAAATCGATCATTCATTTCCGTAAAGGTTTGCTCTTCTCTGTTTTTATATTTAAGAAACACGTGTTATTTTTACGTGTTAGTGAAAAATTTATTTGCAAACGGAAATCTGCGATAACGTACGTATTTTCATAGGATCTTATTATTCTGAAAATAATATGCCAACACCTGAAGCCCGAAGTAATTCACAGCTAATATGATGACAACGCAAAGCGATCGAACTATCTAGGCTCGACGCAGCGCCAACAAAGCACTGCGACACTCGAAAGTGTGGATATTGTTTCAATGTTAATTCAATGACAAATTCGCTGTAATTTGGCGCTGTAACAATGGCTTACACGGCTGCTATCACTGACCAAATGTTTTCCAGGCATGCAGATGCTAATAAACTGCAAATTCTCGTACTTTAATTCCGGATGTATAATACGATTCATTTTAACTATGTTAGCATTTGTTAGATGTTAGGTTTATTTTGCATATGTTCACTCTTTAATTAATTATGGCATTATTCTATGGGGCCATTCCTCTTACACAAAGAAACTTTTACTTTTACAAAAACGAGCATTAAAGTATATGACTGAGGTCAGTTATGATCCGACCACTCCAGGTTTTTACTACAAGGACTCGTGCAGACCTCTTTTTAATAAATTTAATATTTTACCAGTGACCTGCCAATATTTATAGGTAATATTATTTTATATGTAATAAGAGCTGGACTTGTGACAGGCAATTATAATATATCTAGGTGTAAAAGTAAATATAAATTAGAATATAGTAATTTTGCTCACAAAAGTCCTTCAACCACTGGTATCTGGCTATTCAACAAATTACCACATGAAATAAAAAAAGGAAGAATGATAATAACTTTCCGTCTATTTTAAAAACTTTTTTAATGTCACACTCATTTTATAACTTGGACGAATATATTTATTTTACATAATGACTACTTCTGTATTCACTTAATATATATGACTGTATTATTATACTATTATGTAACCATAATATTGACTTGGTATTTTATTGTATTGTATTGCATTGACATAGCTAATATCACATTTATATGCGATCAATTGTGCTAATAAAATTATTATTATTATTAAAAACAAAAAAAAAGATGTGAGCGCTCTTGACTAAATCAAGTGACATTGAGAGTAAAATTGCGTATGAGCCCTCCTCGAATCGTCACATGCAGCGCCCGGCTGTCCGGATTGCACCGGCATGTCTACCTTGTGGCTTAGCCAGTGTCGGACTGGCCAGGGCAGCCAGGCGGCAAAAGCCGCTGGGGCCCCCAGCCCCGGCCGGCTGGAGTTTTTTTTATTTGATTTTCGTGCTTAAACCCACAAATCAGGGTTCCAAGCATAATTTTGGGAAAATTTCTAGGATCACTTTTGTAGACTTACGGAATAACATTATACGCCGTTGGTTTTTAGACTCATGTCTACTTGATTTATCCTTAGCACTAGTTTGAAGAAAAACTATTTGAAATGGGTTTTGAATGCTAAGTAAAAGGCTACTAAATTTCCCGACGTTTCGTAACATATACTAGTTACTTCTTCAAGGGTAAAAGCAGTCCTGACAATTTTCCAATAACAAAAGAACCACATAAAATTATAACAATTACCTAGTTCAAGCTTCCTAAATGCATCTAAATAAAATAATCAGGGTCAATAACTTAAAAACTAATGTATGATGTATTTTCTGAAAAAAGATCTCGAACACATTGGCTTTTTTTAACTAACTAATTATGTGTATGGAAAATAGAGATGATAGGAAATTCACTAGAAAATTCAGAGAAGCAATACAAATTAAAAAAACAACCCAATCACTTTAATAGAGATGATAGTTTTCAACTAGAGAGAGCATGGGGAACAATTTTACAGCAGAAAAATTGGAATGGAGAATATCAGTGAGGAGACAGAAGAAATCAGCACAAAGAATCCAGAAGAAAATATTTGGATAGGTAGATTAAGAACTAAACGTACCTAATGAAGAAGGACATTTTGGTTGTATCACATAAAGTTAGGATAACCCCGAAAAATTGGCGTTTTTGTCAGGACTGCTCTTACCCTTGAAGAAGTAAAATGTTACGAAACGTCAGGAAATTTAGTAGCCTTTTACTTAGCATTCAAAACCCATTTCAAATAGTTTTTCTTATCATATTATACGCCTGTCATTCGGGCCTCGCGACACCGACACAAACGGGGCCCCGGTTTAACCCGTTTCAATCGCCTCTCGCTCTTTCAACGCGACACCAAAGTGAATAGTATTTTATACAACGCACTTGTGTAGCACTTGTAGCACATACAAAGAAAGTGCACACTCAGGGGGCCCCAACTAGTGACGACGCTAGGAATTTTCCTTGGGGGGCCCGGGGTAATCCCCAAAAATGCATGGGGTAGCCGCCGAATTGGTATTTCTTTTAAATGTAAAGTAAAGAAGTCGAAGTAAAGTAGGAAGTGATGTTGGACAAAATTTAGAAGTTACGAAAAGCATAGTGGTTGATAATCGAATAAGAATTACATGAATTTCTAAATTATAACTTCCAAATTTGTATCGTATGGGTTATTAAATTATGAGGTTTTGCATTGAGCTAACCACATATTTGCAGTGGAGCTAGAAGTCGACCACGCGCTTATTTCACATTAGCAACAATAATTATTGGCGTTTCTACGGGGAAATCAAGATTTTTATTTGTCAGCTACACTGGTCTGGCTGATTTACTCGAGCTTTGCTGTCTACAGATTGTTGCCTGAATGATGACCCCGAGCAAGCCTAAACTCAAATTTGAAGTCTGAGCTGGCTACAGAATGTGTTTTAGAGTGATGTTTCGAACAGCTGTTGTGTCGGTAGGTATGTGTGTATCAGTATCTTGAAACAGAACAGTTCCAGAAAAAAACGGCTAAAATTACAGCGAATTTGTCATTGAATTAACATTGAAACAATATCCACACTTTCGAGTGTCGCAGTGCTTTGTTGGCGCTGCGTCGAGCCTAGATAGTTCGATCGCTTTGCGTTGTCATCATATTAGCTGTGAATTACTTCGGGCTTCAGGTGTTGGCATATTATTTTCAGAATAATAAGATCCTATGAAAATACGTACGTTATCGCAGATTTCCGTTTGCAAATAAATTTTTCACTAACACGTAAAAATAACACGTGTTTCTTAAATATAAAAACAGAGAAGAGCAAACCTTTACGGAAATGAATGATCGATTTACACTACCGCAAAAAAAGTGGGTAATAATAATAATAATAATAATAATAATGTTTTAATGTCATGGTGATCTAAAAGATATACAGACAGTCCGGGATATACAGTTGTAATATACAGTCATTTTCCATAAAATTCGCCTAGTGAATAAGAACAGCCATC
Source organism: Protonemura montana (assembly GCA_947568835.1). NCBI lineage: Eukaryota > Metazoa > Arthropoda > Insecta > Plecoptera > Nemouridae > Protonemura > Protonemura montana. Next base: position 25,667,061 of record OX387602.1, on the reverse strand, counting down.
TAAAAGGAAATCCTTTAATTTAGGTTTAAAACTAAGCTTACTTGCATGGTATGCGGGGCTAACGTGAGCTTACGCCAAAAATAACCTCTGCAGTGGGCAGAAAATGTATCGTATTCCAGACAAAAAATATGCACCAGTATGTTTTTGCCCTAGCACAAGCATTTTTCTGAGAAGTAGATAGACGATTTCAAAAAGGCTTTATTTTCAGTAATTCCAAAGGCAATTAATACTGTGTTGTAATATCGTGTTAATATCGGGAATCGTGTTTCTACGATTTCGTAGAGTCCTATAGCTTAGCCTATAGCCTTGTTGTAAATCGCCTATTCAATTTATTAATCGACGACGTGTTGACTCTTGTCGACAAATTTTCTTAGCCCATTTACTTAGGAAATGGAATCAGTCGGTATTCTTATGAACCCTTCAAGGTTAATATTCTTCAGCGTTCCATTGACTCGTTGACACTGATTTGTCTCAAGCTAACTTACATGATCAGCAGCCGTGATAGCAGCCATGATAGCAGCCGTAGACGCCATTGTTTTTATCACCTCGATCCACTTCGAAAACCGGTCAGCCAATGAGAGCCGAGCTTCAGTAGGTTGGGCAGTACGAGGCAGTACGAGGTGGGGTCGATCGAGCACGTGTTGTGACGTCACTTGCACAGCGATGCAGTAGATTTCAGGCGATACTCTTCAGTCGGCTACTCGCCTGGTACGAAGAGACAAATTTTCGCCTCGTTTTAGACGATTATTTCAGTTGAAACTTGTCATGGTTGGATTAACCGTACGTATAGGCAGTCCCGTGGCACTCACGCGTACCACGAGTTGCTTCAAAGTATTCACAGGCAAACTAAATTTCCTAACAACGTCATTCGTTCCCAGACCAGTGGTTAATTTCAGGGGGCCCGGGGACCCCGGCCGCTCTCGCCGCCTGGCTGCCCTGGCCAGTCCGACACTAGTGTTAGGTCGCACCATGACCCCCAGCGCAGTCTGTTGGATATGAGTATTGTGAAACGAGTATTTGATATAGGATATTTACTATGAGTAAACGAAAATATAAAACTAAAAAATTATCGTGGTACATTTATCTTCTATCTATCTTCTGTATCTTTGTAAAAAATTTAAAGAGGTTCCCCCCTTCATTTTCGAGAAAATAAATGAAAACCAACTTTTTGTAAATTATTTATATAAATAAATATATTTTTTGTCCATTGCTGGGCCAAAAATTAAAATTATCACAGATCGATAGCTTCTCATTTACTCTATCATCTGTGAAATATTGAAGGAGGTACCCCCTCCTTCATTTTCACGCAAATAAATCAAGGCCAATTTTCGTTATAATCTACCGTGACTCCCGAACAACAACTATTTTTTCTGGCAGAAAATCGCCCTATACTTATACGGCTCTACAAAACCCATTCTTTTCTTTAAGCCCATACCTTACTTTGGGTATAGAAATTGTGATAGATAAGTTCAAGTCGTTTTTAGGATATTAACGGTGCCGTACTTGTTAGGCAATTTCTTCCACACCAAGGTGGGCAGATCAGGAAGTTGATTGAGTGATGGAAAACACAAGTCAAGTTGAGAGGCCGTGGAATTGGTTGACGTTGCACGCAAGAATTGACGCAAATATTTAACCAAGCCGCACGCAACTGCAGATCACAGAAAAGCTGTCTCAACACAAAGAAAAGAAAAAGTTTAATATTACAAGAGGATTGACAACGAAGGACAGGAAAATTTGACCAGATAAAATCAACAAATACGTTGTTTCTGAAAGTGAGATCTTTTTTACATTTTCAATTAGGAATATTGTGTGTTACATAGGTGGTACTTTTTAAATCCAGCTCACAGAAATAGAATAGTTAAATTTTTAAAGAAACACAATTGGACATACCTACTTATATTTGTCCTGTGAATGCAAACAGGATCATTGTACAATTTTGGTAGAAAAACTGCACAACTTTGTACACAGTTTTTGATAATCACGAACAGTATGGTATGAATACCGGTAATATGGTATTTGATAGTCACCAATATCATAAATTCGATTTGTTGCTCAAGACAGATCTATTTTCACTTCTTTCCTGATTCACATTGATTTATCTATCTCAAAATTTATAAAATTTTGTACAAAAACAGTAACTTAAGCCTAAATACTGTAATAAGCAGTGGCTAAGACGTGTATTAAAATTGTGTAAATTTACTTATTTACTACGTAGACAATATCTTTGGCACAGACTACACCATTCTTCGGCCACACATCACTTACACCTTGAACCGCAATTACGTCGGTTGCTAGGCCCTAAAACTTCTACGAAACAGACGCAAACATACACATTGTGGAACAGTCACCAAATTAAAAAATTATCTCGACTGATGGGCAGTTCAAGACATTTGTCTAGCAAATTGGTTCTACAGTACCCTTTTATGTGCATACAATTAGGTAATTGCCAACAATTTCCCCCCATGTTTCACAAAGCTAGTCAACATTGAAAACATCAAGATTTACCACAAATTACTTTTCCTTGGTGGTAGCTGTATTATCCAGCTATTTTCACCTTGCAATTAAAAAGTGAAGATTAGTTCATAGATTCGATGTGCTTGTTGATTAATTTCACAAACTGTTGGTTCATTGGAACTGTTACCAAAAATTTTCTGTTTGCACTTTGCCATTTAAGCTTTTTGCAATCATACCACTGGATTCTATATCCTCAGGAAATGCACCTACCTAGTACCTACCTACCTACCTAGATACTTTTACAAATTAGTTCATTATTAAAAGAAGAATTGAATAGTGAGAGAACAGGCTTCAAGTGAATGGCGTGACTACCGACTATGCCCGATTGGGCACGTGAGCCGGTGAACGCGCTTGATGGAACTTCATCAGCTCAGTGACTGTGATTGCAATCTGAACCACGCCTCGGCCTTCCAACACATCTGCCGGACTGCACACCAGGCCCTAGAACAGAGAAACCAGAACACATTGGAGAAAAAAATGCCTGGATATACAGTTCGAGGCCTATTAAAGAACAAAGATGACAGCCTACCGTGACATATGAGAATTGTTAAGTAAAGAATGACACAAAGAGATAAAATAATTAACATGCTGTTTTATTTCTGAATGGAGTTAAAGTCATATTGCAAAGAAAATTTGTACACAATTGTAAAATAGTGATTAAAATTAAGTGATATCTTCTGAATTCATCTACCACGAATTTCACTAAGGTAAAAAAACAAGTATTTAATTTCTAGATAAGCATGGCATTGCATGAATTTGAACACAAAACAACATGAAATGTAAATAGTCGTTACAGTATTTCTTTGACTTCATAACACATTAGCAACAAAAAAAATGTTGGAATTATAAAAGCATAAAAAAATCAAGAGATATTTGTTGAATGGCATTTTGGTCCTCTTTTTTGCTAAATCAGTCTCAAAATTAAAATGACAATTTAATGCTCTACAATAATACAGTACTTCACCCACCAGCAATAATTTTACAAAAAAATTCTAGCAGAGAAGCTTTTCTTTTCATAACACTGGTTTCAACGTGAAATTAGTATTTGTTACATTTTATTTTAGAGCTGTTATTATTCCGAAGGTTTTCCTTCAACCGTTGAACTATAATAAAAATATTGTACAATGAAATACATCAAGTTACATGTACTTATCATTTATAATAAATGTTTCACGACGACAAGTTCGTGGCCCTAATGTCATAAATGTGCACAAAATATATGGGTTTTAACCTTTAGTCATGTTAGCTGCTATTTTGTTATTCTCAAGCAGCCTAAATCACTACCTGTTATTCTCCTACAACATTCCACTGACAATCTTTTGGCAACTGCAAAGAAATCAGCCGCAGAAATTAAGCATCGAGGAAATTATAGTCTATAGCAGTAAGACAGGTAGCAATCTAGGTCACTTGGAAAAACCCCTTACCTAGACCTATTAAATGTGAACAAATGATATTGAAGGTTTAATTAATGTATACTCCTAAATACTAAAGCACCACTCTTTGAAGAACGATTTGGCAAGAAATTGTAAATTACGCTAAGTTAAGTAATACTGCATCAGTTTGCTTGATACAAAAAATACTAAATATTTGGAATAATAAGTTGCCATCCTTCTTTTGTATACGTGTACTGCTAGGTAATATGCAGATAATCAAAAAGCTAGTTAACAAGACACATATGTATCAAGTAAATGCCATTCTACTCACTAGTTATACAGAAGTATATTTTGATTTTCATTCAAGAATAAAAATGTGAAGCTATCAAAGACTAGAGCATACAATTATTATATTTACTGTCTCAGCTATGCAGGCATCTTAGCCAAGCGTGCCAGCAACAACCTTTCGGGACATTTTAAACATTTTGGGACTTTCCGATCAAAGCCAATCAACTTTTCGTACAATAGAGATATAAAATTACTCCAAAACTAGCTATACCTAAGTATAAAAATTAATTATTTTGACTTTAAGAATTTAATGTCTAACGACAGACTAGCTGCATACATTAGCTGATAATACTAAGTCTTTGTTACAAATTTCTCTGACCATTTGCAGATTATAACATCAGATGCATCAAGCACCATGCTATAAATTTAAAGCACAGAAAATTATCGACCACTTAAATAATTAATATATAGCCTTCAAGTAACAAGTACCGATCCGATTCCCAATTCGTTCACAGTCAAATGACCAAACTTCTGATACCTTGAAAAAGATGCAATAGCATCCAACAGAATGTGATAATAGGTTAAACTAAGAATTGTGAAAGCTCTGTGCTTATTATAGTAACGTCATGGCCGTAGCAACTCTATTCCTGCCTTATTCCCTTGAAATTGCAGTATTGCCGCTGACCATGTGCTGCCAAATGAATTATGCATATTTCTGTCAACTGCAGTAACAAGGGTGTTCCATCACACTTGTGGTTGCACAAAAACATCTACAGTGAGTTATTGACACTAAGACCAGAAAGCCACATAACCATGCAACAGCACACAATGCATTGGGCATAGGGCATAGGCGTTACTGCTTAAATCCTCATTTGTTAATCTTACCAACTTCAGCCAAAAATAATAATTATTAGGTAATTTATTAGGTAGGGTTGTGCATGAAGTGTTAAAACACATATCATGAAAATGCTTTAAAAAGGTAATGATAGTTGGAAAATATAATAATTAATAACAAGTGTATTTTGGTAGTGTTTCTGTAGTGGGGTTTCAAGCTATTGCTCAGGAAGAGGGAAGAAATACAGAAGCACTAGAGTCCCGACAAAGAAGCCAAGACAGAGCAATGTGCTGGAGTCGTGATTGGCTGCAAGCTGAGCGGCGGCTGGCGTCGGAGGGGCCACCGCCTCGAAAAGCTTTGCTACCGTTCGACCGAGTGCGACAACACTGAATGCCTCGACTATATCGTCCCGGCAACAAACATCAGCCTGCAATGAGACCACAGACACGTGTCACGCAGCTCTCAAGCTAAACAGGCGGTTATGTAATTTAACCAATCATTTCAAGACTACATTCTAGCACATTACGTAATTTTGAAGATTATTGTCACTGACTGGGTTAAGTTACAAAACATATTTCAAATATTTAATTAGTCAATCAAGCTAAGAAGATATTGACAGGATAGTTCAAGAGAGGTATGTCAAGTTATTAGTCTAAGAAGAGTCTACAACTTTGATCACAAAGGCAAAGCAGTAACAAGTAACAACTGATCTAACGATTAGCTAGGAAATGTATCGAGTTGTGTATATCATTGAATTCTCGTCAGGACTTACTGTCACACCGATGAAATCATGGGCTTATGCATGAGCGATGAAGATGAGTGATGAAGTGATGGATGATGATGCGATGCATGGTTAATTTCACATCGAGTAGTAACAACATCTCACAAAGACAAAATAAAATAGAATGTTTTTACAAGAAATAAAAAGTTTCAGATTGCAAATTAACAGTCCAAAAGAAACTGATTTGCCTCCACCAGTCAAGTCATTTATATAGTAACTCGGCATCAAGTTTTATGTAGCAATTATTGAGCGGTGAACAATTTTGTGGCAAAAGCATAGGACGTAGCATAGAAAAACATTGAAATGATGAAGAACATGCAGCTTCTAGAACAAAAATTATTTAGACTAATATCAGAAATGAAGTCAGCCAGCATAAAACCACGATCGCAAAGCCATTGACATATATTATAGGAAAACCTCACAGATCGAACCAAAGCAGCTACGGAGATGTACACCTTCACCCTCACAATGATCAAATAAATAGTTTACAGAAGACTTATGTTTGTTTTACATGTATTGCATTTGTAGCGACTCAGTACTTCCTGTCACTGAACTGGAATTGATGTCAGAGGTATGGTTGATAGTTTAACCTACATATTATCAACAACATCCATACAATACAGAATTATGCAAATTTGACTTGGTAGTTAAGTCACAGTAAGCACGACAAAACGTTCCACTACTAAATACTACTAATCTACTATAAATATTATATTATTTCCACAGATTGCAATTTACTTCTAGAGAAAGAATATTTGCATAGAGGTAGACTGCTATATAATTCAAATAATGAATACATTTAATTACAAACTTCTTATTCCAACTGCCAGTCAAGAATAGAAAATTGAACGTAAGTGCACTAAAATTCTCATTGCAAGCAAACTTCCAGCCTCGTGTCGTTGTTCGTTGTGTTTTCAACACGTTGCTAACACATTTTGGCGTTTTTGGCACTGGGTGCATATGAAGTGCAGTTCGAAAATGCACTCGTAAGCATACTGTTCCATGGTGCAATGGTGTGCATATTCAACGAATGTGACATAAACCAGTGAGAATAAGAAACATTAAAACAAGATGCACAAGAAATTAAAAACAAGACGGCAGTTATTACAATCGACACACACACACACACATGCAGCCACTGTCATGCACATCGTTACAAGAAACATATAAAGCATGTTACAACATTACATATTGAAGCCATACGATGTGCGGGTTCTTGATGGACCTACTCAATGAAATTTATCAAGTTTGACATTACTGATCTAACAAGCTGGACATTAGGTATGTACTTTCACGTGACATGTGCTAAGTGAACTAAATAAGCTGATGTTCTTGTTTGCAGCTAAAAATCTGATGAATCTCTCTCGGGTTGCACCATATTATGCGTTGCATTTCACAATATGCTTCCAGCCGTTAAGCGATATCACCAAAACAAATTGCCAACTCACCTCGTCAACTCCAATCTTGCGGCACGCCTCTAGGAAGTTGTCCACATTACGCCTGCATCTGGCCATCGTCAGTTTCGGCTGAAACAGGAACGTACATTACAACGGGAGATAAAACAGGGACTGCACTAGTTCTCAAACAATTCAGAAGATGAGCAGACACACAAATTAGAATAAATTAGTTAAGCTGGAAGTAAGAATCTTACAATTTAAAAGGCCACTGTGATTTGAAATAGAAAAATGTTTACCCTCAAGTCAAAAAAAATTATTCTTGACAAAGAGTTTTATTGGCAGTAAAGGAAAACCTACCACTGCCGGGGAAGGAACGTGTATGCTGGCAACAGAGCGTGGGCGCACGTGATTGGCCAGGTGGCAAAGCACGACACCGTCCATCAGTGCTGGAGCCATATTGTCCGGCAGAGACATCTTCAGCTTGGACTCGATCAGCTGCGAGGTGGACAACAACCAACGGGTTAAACAAATTATAGGATAAACTACGTGCTGTAAGGGGAGCAAATGCAGTTACTTGCTTGGGAAAAATTGTAAAATTAACTGTAAATATCTTTGAGAAGCTAACAACCTCAATAAGTTACTTCGAGAAAAGGAAGTCATTGTTTAAATAAATAAATATGATATTAAATCATTAAATACATCATTGAATACAAACAGAGAGGTAATACGATCGGCAAGTAGTCTGATCAAATTAAGTACCTCTTCATAAACAAGAATATCAGAGCATTAAAGTGCTCCAAATATTAAATGAAACTTAAGTGTAAATTGTGAAATTGGTGGTACATTCCAGTTGCTCAAAGATGTCCAAAAGATTGGGACAACATGTTAAGACCAGATATTAGAAGCAATGGCTTTACAACAACTGCTCATCACAATTTTGATAAGTGATAACTGATAAGGCAGTGTAACAGTGGAGAAAACAGCTCACCGTTCTGAGCGCATCAGTGAGATCGGCTTCTTCTCTCGCCTTGTCAAACTCGCGGCGCATCGTAAAGCTCAGCTTCTCGGGGGCGATGTCGCGGTTCCACATCATCGCACGTGCACCAAGCTTGGGCGATCTAGGCGGCGTACCAGTCGATAAAGCCTGCGGCCGACTGCCGTTGACGTAGCCAAGAGCGGTGGTCACCAGACGAGGGCTGGCGTTGCCGTTTCCATTGACCTTCGTTGGTGAGCTCGGCTTGGTGTAGCACGATTCCGCTCTCCCGTTACCGTTGGCCTGCGCCGGTGGGCACTGGAAGCTCACTGACGAATTGTTCCGGCACGGAGTAACTTTCTGTACGGGCCGCCGGTTGTTAGTGGCGTCGTCAAACGACTGTTTCGACTCGACTCGGTTTCGGAGGATCGGTTCGTAGTTGTTGACTGGATCGGTTTCTTGGCTGGTGGTTTCGTTGTTTGGAGGCTGGTCTCCCGGTTGCCTCGTTCGATAGACGTCCTGGCCGCGCTGCTGTTTTTGTGCTTCTTTGTATTCTCTGGAAAATTGATGGTGCTCAGAATTAAAGCAACTAATATCATGTATAATCTGTACTAGACCCAACTATCATCAACTAATAAGCTTTTCTTTAGAGTTTCAGAAAACCTAAAGTGACTACTAACACTGTATCTAGAACTGGCAAAGGTACTTAGCAAGTATAAAGTCTATCTAATTACATATCTAGTGTTTATCCTCTCTCAGTCCTAGCACATGGGTTTCTTCACAATTCACTGTGCATAGAAAGGACCTCTCAAATTACTAACCACATGTTTAATAGGAATCTGGCTACGATATTCTGGGAACAACAACTAATTAATATTACAACACAAAACCTTTTACAAATAGAGTAACTAATCAGCAATCACAGATAAGTTTACAAACATTAGCATGTTTAAATTTCCTACTACCTACAGGATGCATTACACACCTAAAATATATTATTTAAAAAGTAAAAACCAACATTTTCCAGCTTGCAACAGTACCCACCTATAGGTTTGAATGTGCTCCAGAGGCCTCTTATCGTCATGGCAACCGTTGCCATTGACAATTGCGTCTCTAGTTGGGGACAAGTGGTGTCCATTAGAGGCGCTAACGGCCGTGTTAACGTTGTTAGCCGTGGGAATCCGGGGGCTGCAAGTGAAACACAGATACATCGAACACACAACCAGAGAAGCACACGGATCCCGCTGTCATGCACTACCTACCTCGCCACAAGCAGCCAGTAGTTAGCCCGAGAATCAACGGCAGGTGCAAATTTCCTGCTGTGGACGTTTGATATCTTGACAATGCGTTATTTGTTGTTTTACATTCCTAGTTTTTATGCTTATTTGAAAACGATTGTCCATAGAATTTTTGAAAACTGAGTAAGGGAAGATTTTATTCTATCAAGATTCCACAGCAGAAAATATTACACCACTACAATTAGGTCCAACCAACAAGACTGATTTCTGCACTGTGTGCTATTTTTGAAAGGAATTGCATCTACTGAAATCCATTCAGAATAGGCACCCAAATGTCAGAAGTTAAGAAAATAACCTCTCAACATGTAAAGTATTTAAATCCAAACAATAAATAACACAAAGAAGAATTAGAGAGGAATATACATTAAAACAGCCATAAAAGAAACTATGTGAGTGTGATATTGGTTTGTCTCACCTTCCATTGGTTTCTTTCGAGAGATCGTTTCCAAATAACCTCCTATTGCCGTCTATCTCAGATCTTTCAAGACTATCAAATCGAGCCCTCTCTAGCAGTTGATCTTGCAAGAGCATTGCCTGAAAGAAAGAAATACATTGCCATGAGTTTTCTTACCCTAACTAGATCAAGTTGTGGGTGTGTTAGTGAAACGACCTATAGTAAGACTAAGCTCGATAATCGATTACACGACCCATTAAAATTTTGAGTAGTAATACAACTCCTGTAGTGTCTAATTAAAAAAATGTAAGCAAAACAAAATGTTTGAAAAGAAACTGTAAGAAAGTCATGAAGCATTCAAAGCCACAATGGTTTTCTTGTGAGCTAGGGCTTAAGTCAGAGAAAAATGATATGGCTCTATCACTATGTCTACCTTTCTGAAGTCATCGCCCATGTCCATGCCATCGCCAGGACTAATGGTGGAAGGTGTAGAAGAGCCACTGCCGTTGCGTGGGACGTCGGGGTCGGTAGGGATAGATACACCCCCAGCATCCCCGCCTGGTCGCGTCCACTGCCCCTTGACGTTGCTCACCTCCTCCTCACCGCTCAACTCCTGCGACCACCGCTTGTCCGAACCTGGAATCGCACACCACTGTCAATTAGCGTCAGCGTTATTTGCTTTCGGATGTCCAGTTCTCAAAGACATACTAAGCAAAAGCCGTTTAAAAAAAAAAAATCAGCATTTAATTTCTATATTGCATACAAAAAAAGTTTACCTTGGAGATTAAATACTGATATGAATATGCGTAAATTTATTGTTTTGACATTAAAATCAACCATATTTAAATAATTTTTTTAGATCCACTTAACACAAATCGTAATTATATAAATTAACTTCTAATTATATAAATCAAGTAACTTTCTTACAGGCTAGCACAGAAATTCTCTGCATCAAACCTTATCCACCCACTTAAGGACCTAAAGCCAAAAAGCTAAGCCAAGGAAGGAATCGTGCTCGACATACCGTCGCTGGTGCTGTAACCGCTGTCAACATTGTACCGCTTGTGCCGAAGTTCCGACGCAATGCCGTTCGTGAAGCCGCGTAGCTCGGACAGGTGGCTGCCCTTCCGGTGCACTCTTCTGTTGTCGTCGGCTACGAAGCCTCGCTTTTTGTCTTCTTTCATAGCTTGGGTTTCTAGGTATTTGAAGATGTGCACCCGGCCTCTCATACATAACTGCAACGAATAGTGACTTTTTATTTCTGAATCGGAACTGACAACAGCTTGTTTAGAGAAGCTTGGAATGAGAAAAATGAGGGCTAACAAGGGAGTCATTATGAGATTTATGTATCCCAGTGATTTCAAAGAGCCTGCTACCAGGATGGAACCTAAGACCTTCCAGAAGAGTTCTGGGAGTAAGCCACTTATGATTGCAGGATATGTGCAAGTTCTTTTTACTTACAATTTACTTTGACATTGTGAACTTACTTGAGCCGGTGGTGACGTAAGTGGATTGTGACTTAGATGAAAGTAGACCAATGAGGTCATTAGGCGTAGGTCGTTTGGTAACGTTGATATTCTATTCTCACTGATGTCCAGTTTTACCAGTCTTAAGTAAGTAATTTCTGTTAACAAAGGAAACAAAATTAGCAATCAGCCAGAAATATAATTGATTGCATGGGGCAGGTTTTGGTTGCTCTATAATGAGTCTGTTAATGGACCTGGCATGTACAAATTGTATTACATGAAACCTAATTCATAAAGCACACTAATTACATGTAGATTGTGATGTATGTTCAACAAATCAAACATTTTGTTGGACTTGGTTTTTAGCCAGATTACCAGACCTAGTGGACCTGTCCCTTCACACTACATAATTGAATAGCCTGCTAACTATCAAAGCAAAAACAAACTGGTCTGCCATAAGAGTATGAATAACACCCATGTAAACAAATATTGTTACCTAAAGGCAGTTCTTTAAGTTGGTTTTGCCGCACATCAAGCACCCTGAGCAGTGGTAGTTCACCGATCTGCCTCGGGATCTGCGCAATCTCGTTGTAGCTGGCGTCGATCTCCGTCAGCGTCTTCATGCGCCCGATCTCCTCGGGGATTGAAACCAGTCGGTTGTTGCATAGCAACAGAACTTCCAGCGGCAGCTGGCACAAGGCGCATGGCAGCACGCTGAGCTGGTTGCGGCTGGAATCAAGAAAGGAGCGGTCAGCGTTCAATCAGTACTCCTCACTTAGTAGAAGTGCCTATACTAATAATCTAAGGAACTCAGTAGCAGTTTGGTAAAAATAAACTGTTAAACTTTTGTTTTTGTTGCTTAGTGCTGTCAAAACGACTGAGGTTTAAGTTGCACAATTTCTCTGGCACAAAATATGTATCTTCCTTAAAAACGAAATAATCAAATGGCACCATTATTAAAATAAACAGCTTTTTATATGTATGCTCAGCTTTACAGTGTGGAGTTGCCTTAGCTTTAAATTCTCCTCATTCTCGGAAGTGAATTTAAATTAGCGGGCTGGTTAAATTGCATTATTAGTTAGGGGGATGGGGTGGTTAGGGTGTAAGCTCATAGCTATCAGCATGTAGGTATTAATTAATCACCTTAGGTCGAGATATGTGAGAGACTGGAGGTAAACAATGGAGTCAGGTATGCTTCTGATGGCATTGTGATAAAGCTGGAGCGATTCCAGAGAGTTGAAGTCGGTCACTTCTGTAGGCAGTTCACCGAAACGGTTTTTGGACAGGTCTGAAACACATGAAGCAACAGGAATATTAGCAATCTGGACTTTTGACGACATATTCAATTTGTTCCATTGGGCAACACTTTTCTTCACCATAAGTAATACTTCATATTTGGTAGTGTAATAGTGAGGAGGTAGGCATATTAATGTATAATGAAATAATCATATTAAGAGAATGATAAAGCATTGTTGATATGTGTCCTATGCTGCGTGCCATTAGGCATAAGCATAACGATGATTGCTTTTTACGTTAGGTAAATGCCTTATCCGCTCCACACAAGGTATTACTAATTAGCATTGTTCCATGTGAGTAATAAATTATTGTTGCTAACGCATGCGTTAGTCCACTCTTCAACACTAATTTAGTCATCAGCCTAACGATTTATTTACTCACGGAAAACAAATAGGAAGTAGATAAGTGCCAGTTGTCAAAAATGCACTCGAAACTATTTACCAAAAAGTCACTGGGCTGGAACTGGCTGTACAAGAAATGTTGCTTTATCAAGATACCGGCTCGCCCCTGTGATTTCGTGTGCAAAGCCCATAATTAGGATTTGACACATTTCATAGTAGAGCCACTATGACACACCACCGCTGTCAAGCACTTATTGAGCCTCCTTTCATCCGTAGGGTCTCAAGTGAAGCAGCTCAGCCAAGAAGTGGACAGGCATGTTCTTGGTCTTCAAGCCGTCTAGTGCATGTCAAGAAGACCACATAGAAACATATTGTTTTTTTTTTTGGTAAAAATTGAAAGCATCTCTTCATTTCCATATAAATGAGAAGGCGCAGATTGTGTAAACACAAGTGTCTTTTTCAATTAGCAGAGACAGTTTTCATAAAGTTTCTCGATTGGTTTGTAGATAAATAACTGGTTTCATACATAAGCCATTAGCCAGAGAGCACGAACTTGCTGGTTTTAATAACTCAGTTTAGGCCCCAAATTTGAAATATATTGTTTTACAGGGATAGGTACCACTCATACTAAATCACACGATAAAAAAATCCAAAAGAAGAGAGACCTGGCAAAATGTTTAGATATAAATCCAGTCTTAATTTCAAATCTAACATTTGAGTTGTCTCTATAAGGTCTTATACTTAAGCTAAATATTAGCTTAGCAAAAAATGGAATATAGGTTCGAATGATGGATCTAACCGACCCCATTGAGGAATGTGACCTGTCAACTGCTTGGCGCCATGTGCGACGGGCACAAATTCAACGCGTCGCCTGACGAATCTAAAACGACGCCCGCCCTCTTAAACATTAACGACTCGTCAACCACGAGTAAAAATAACTTCGCCGCCACGTGGACAAAAACTGGGTGACAGGCTGCATTCAGCCGGTTTAACGAAGCAAGGGCAAGGTAACAAGAAATCAATACCAGCATGCAGCCAACTCTTAGCCTTGAGCCGGGACGTTCATCTTCCAAGCTTGCAGCTTAGGGTGGTGGGTGCCAGCCCTTTCGATTATCTCTCCTGCATCTCAAGGAATCCCGGCGCCCTCTGCATTTCCGAGGGGTATCGGTAGGAAAGTGTGAGCTCAACTCTGGAGGGATTCAACCCTAAACAGCCGGCTTCCGATTTTCGACACGAGAGGAATTCCAGGTTTTATTCGAGCGAAGTAGTAAAAGAAAAAGCGTTCTGGGTGTTTTGTCCAGTTCTGTAATAAAGATTAATGTTTTGGAACGGTATATCTTCATTGCATATTGCAATCAACTGCCAACGCAGTAAACGAAATCGGCAGCTCGTAAAGGTTCTTTGTAATTAGTTGTAGGTGTTTGGCGCCTAAGGCGTAGCGAACACGACTAAAATACTGAAGGTAAATACAGGAGTGTTCTCGAGGAAAGGATCACGCACGATTACGGCGTGAAAGTGATTACGCTTTCCATGCTCAAGTAGAAAACACAGTTCCATTTAGCTTTTAAGAAGGTGCTAATTTCCCTAAAAAAAAAACTCGCTCTTGTCCTTCTAAAACATCTGCATGGGTAGGGAGTCCAGCCCCTCGTTTCTTGTGTGACACTAACACGCCATTTGGGACGAAAATAGCGACGGACGATTGATCCACCCACGAACGATCGCGATTCACGATACACCGTCAAATGTGACATTTCGCTAGGAAAAATGTGGGTCGTTTTCGCAGGCCATTTTATCAGTGCAGGTATGACGTACGTTGGAAGTCAACATTTTGCGAGAAGTGGTGTAAAAATAAACACGGATTGAATATCAAAATATATTCAGAATAAGTAGCTGCAGGATCTCCAAGTCGGTTTTCGTCGAATTGGAAGAATTATTCATTAGCGTGAGAACACCAAACTGAAAAGTGGTGTTTCTATGAGTGTAATCACAGCCAGCCGCACGGTCTAGCACTAGAAGGAAAACAAGAGACATGCGAATAAGCAAAACAAAACGCACAGGGTGAGAAACGCGATGAAATTTTACACCTCATTAAAGAAACGTGGTTCTAAAAGCCTATTGAGCTCACTTTTATTACCAACTAAATTTATTACCTTCACTCACGTTTTTTATTTAATACTTTAGGTGAATATGGCGATATATGTACGAGCCATAGACGCTAGCCATCAACCTCTTCTGAAGCATGCCGTCGCAGTTTTGTCCAAGTTCTACTGTTGAAGCATGATTTTGAGTCCCATTCCGGTGCAATTGACGTACGACAAGCAGCCGAATACAGTTACGAGTTGAGAGAGGGAGAGAGACAAGCAGAGAGGAAGGGCAGCAAACTCCATTCTGGCAAATATGCTGGAACGCAAACTTCGCGAGTCTCTCGTCTCGACTTTTCAAATATTACCATGAAGGTTTCGAGTAGCCAAGCAGCGTAACAACAATGCATCGGCTGGGGGCCGAGTTTCCGACATGCAATTGCGATTCGTTGTCCTCTCCGCTCAGTCCATCGACACGGACTAGAAAGCAAAGTGGCGTGCAACCCGAAGTCTGTCTGCTCCGTGAAAAGTTGAAAACCAACCACGCCTCGGCAAGAAATTACGGAACGAGCTGTTGGCTGAAAACTATTTATAACTAGAAAAACATAGGTAGCATGCTTTGTGATGAAACTCTCAAAAGTACCTTTATTATCTCAATTACCTTAATCCATTAGAACGTGGTGCAACATGCTAGGTGTGATACAATTCATTTTCGGGTGGAGCGCGTTCTAACGATAAATCTCAGTTTATAAACGGTGATAAACTGTGAACATGAAATGCCTGAGAGCAATTTAAAGGTATCCACTCAAACCGCCATCGCTGTGAAAGAAAGTGAGCTCTTACGGCTGGGGATAATAAAATGAATGTATTTTGATTGCGAAGCAGAGCAGACAAAACCTAACTGGCCGGTCACTACTACGCGCCATGTGTCCGTTTGGAGGGAGTAGCCATGCAGCAGGGAGCCACATCTGTCACCTCAAAATATCACTCTTAGGAATATACTATCACGTGGAGCAGCATTTTAAAATATACGCCTACAAAGTTGCATAAATGTAACGAAAATAACTAGGTATAACTACCTATAAATAATTTTACGGACGGTGTACAAAACTTAGGAGTCATTTGCGCGAGTAAAAACAGACCACAGTTATCTACCTCATATTATAGATTGGGTACAAGATTCAATATATATGATTATGAGAATCTACGCATCTGCCTCTGCAAATCCACGCTTGACGTATAAGGACTGGGTCATAAAAACACACCATTTGCAGTGTATGAGAAGTGATTCAATAGACAGTGTCGAATCAAGCTGGGATGGCTTGAATTGCATCTAATTAGACGGATACGCACATTAGCTTTGACGCCATGTTCGGTAAAATCAGTGCATAATCAGATGCACCAAACAGCCCATGAAATCCACTGCTATGAAGCCGACACACGCTGTTACGTTCAGAGTGACGTCGTTCGCATTTCCATCGTGACTTTGTACCTATACCTATCGTGAACAGATGGAGACTCTGAATTTCTTGAAAAAATTACTCATAATTATAAAAACCTGGGCTGGCTGTCGTAAATCTAGCTGGACTTTCGGTCATGTTCCAATGTATTTCCCAGATAAAACTATAGCTCCCAGCCCACTGACTAAATAAGCTACGAGTTTCAAGATAAATCTGGTGTGAATGAGATACAAATTAATAAGAGGAATATTTTAATTTATATTTTAGTTGAATTGTAATTCTTTCACCAGAGTTGTTTTGTTTTTACCCACAAATGACGTACTTGCCAGAGCACCATTCTGATAAGATCAGGAAGATAGATCAGGTGTATCACGTAGATCACGTAGATCAACAGGTGTAGTGCAGGTTGCATTATTTTGATTAACAAATCTTGTATTGGCATAATTGAGCGATGAACCAGAACGGACAAATCGCAATGCAACTACGGCGCCAACACAGCCGACAAAACGTGTCGGTGCTCGGAATACATTCCGAGGTGCGATCATCCGTCTAGTTTCTATTACAAAACTTAATTTTGCGATTATGTCACCAATTGCAACCCACGCACACAGGAAACTGAGCGGCACGATGGCAGAATACCACTGCGCTGGAGCTCACTAACGCTAGTACATCGGCTATTGTCATTCAATTGATTTCGCGATTAGCATAAGCTGAATTACATACAACAATAGAGCAGTCTGGCGTTCAAAGATAGCCTCCTTATTAAGTACTAATCACATGACATCGCATGTGACAATTGGTGTACCGACAATAGTAATTTTTAAGATGATTTTCAAGATCAATAACCAAGCATTATTGTTGTTGTAATGACGATCCATGCAATATGCATGTCATCATGGAGAGGCATGTTCTTACTGATCTATGATATTTACTAGCGTAATTCTGGCTCAAAGGAGCAATGCAAGAGAATGTCAATACGCATGAATAACTTACCTACAGAGATATTGTTCACGTAACAGCGTCTTGAATTGCGCCCGCTAGCAATAATGAGCACGTAACTTATTAAATATTTAATGCGCAAGGCAGCCGAGCCTCTCGCTTCAAGAGGTGTGCGTTACTTCCAGAGAAAGTCTTCGCAAGGATCAGGTGGCCACAAAGATAATATCAAGATTCGGAGTGAGCTCAGGCTCACAGATGTTTACGTGGCATGGCTAACCGAAGTGCATATGCATACAAGGGTGGCAATTGCTTGGGTGTGCCTGCCTGGTGCGATAGCTATATATGAAAGTAATAGAATGCTGTGATATGGAGTATTCTCGGTGCACCAACACTTTATTATTTCGTGGGAATTAACGCGTTTTTCTAGCAGGAAATCTTGCAATCTATCTTTTAGGGGGAACGTGTAATTTTGGCGTCAACCTCAGGGCTGTATGTGCCTCACTGACCATACCCTCATCAAACGGAATTGGGGGATGAAATTTACGTCTATATTGATCCACGGCTGCACCTAACTGCAGGAGGGTGAAATAACGCCATGAAATAAACCAAGCATTGTACAAGATAGATAGGGGAGTGTTACGAACCTTGCGAGATTAGGACGCACAAGGAAGTTCGTAAACTAATTTTCGGTCCGCCCATACATGCGCCACCCAGCCACAAGAGGTGCGGAGCTAACGTTATACCACAGAGTTATACCTAAGCGTATTATGGCCTGAAATCAAGTTTTTTTTTTTCGTGAAAATGTAATTATCTCGAAGAAGCCGACGAGCGTCGACCACAGCGGCGGAAGTGAGCTTTGTTTTAAGATCACTTTGTTTTCCGGCTAGATATTTTCCCCGGAAGCGGCTGACCATGTCGCGGCCATGGCTGCAAACCAACGTCGCCGTAGAAGCCGACATTCGTTGCGATCAGTTCGAGCAACAACTCCCCCTCCGTACGAAAGGTAGGAAGATAGCAGAGCCGGCGTCGTCTTGTAGTCGTTGGGTTTATCAAGAGCTTCAAGAGTTCGTTCAAATCCCTCGACATGGTTGTAGTCAACGATCACCGACCATCTGTTACCTTCACAATTATTGCTAGATATGCCTTGAATTTGTTTCATGGTACACAATTTTCTTCAATTCCATACAATTTCACGTTCTATTATTAGGAAGATACTAGGTGTAGAGGTAGGTACTTCAAAGTGTGACCGTTCGCTCGGACGCGCTCTAGCACATCGTTCACGGATGATAACTCTCACGTAGCACGCCCGACTAAACCCCGTGTCGCCATTGGGGGCACACGCGGACCTTGCAGACCAAGAAACGGTTCCAAAATGCCCATAAGTGACGCCCGACACTGAACAGGGTAGTCCGGCGGAGGGTCCCACAAGGCATGCCAGGGTTAGGGAGCAAAGCAAGAGGTTAGAAACGTGATCCAAGTGCGTTGCGTGGTGGCTGGTTGATATTTTGAAAAGGCGAGGTGCTTAATTTGTTAGCTAAAACCGCATTACAAGGAAGCTGATGGACTGCATTGTTTTTCGGCAAGCAGGGTATAGGGAAATGTTGAAATGTTGAGGCATGTTTACTCTAACACTATGGTATACATTTTATTTGAATAGTAGATACAAGATATCTTTGATCTGATTTCCTTCCCAGAGGAAGATGAATTTGGAGTTAGACCATTCTGGATATTATAGATTTTGTCAAATGCTATGACATAGTAGGTACTGCACGAGGAACTGTTTTGGCATACCAACGATCCTCTGACGACTGCCAAATAGGTCAACTTTTCTGGGTGGGGGGGTTTCACTCTCGATATCAGAATTGTTATTCTGCATTTTAATTGGGCGCCGAAAGCAGCTCAGATGAAATGTAAACAACGTTCCGAGCCGATTGAACCGATTTCTTTGACTAGAAGTTAAAACGAAGAACTGTTGAGCCGATGTCCTCATCAGTCAACTTAACTCAACAAGCTTCTGGAGTTGAACGAACTAAGCAACTGCTAAATTTTGATCCCTGGGCTGAGCTCGGAAAGAACCAATAATCTCGACTTGACTAAATGTAATCTGGCAAAATGGCTGGGAGAATTATTACTGACTGCTGTGATGCCTTGCAGACTATTCTTAGTTTTTCATCCGAATAGAACTCGTGAAGCAAAATATTAACAATGCTTAAGAACTTGACATTTCCAAAGCATTTTATACACAGCAGACCGATCGAAGAGGTGTTTGAGCCTTTCGGGTAAGGTGTTCGGACATTTACAAAGCAAATGGAGCTTAAAAAAGTCGAAAGAGGATTAAGTAAATACGAAATATTATACAACTTCGTGGCTTTTTGCCATTGATCTAAACTTACAGTTTATTCAAAAGTATAATATCTTCTTATCGTGTAAGCTATCGCAAGTCGCTTTAGTAATGGTATCAGCCAACATAGCTCATAAGCCAATGCCAAACTTCCCGCTAACAACGCGACTTTCCCAATACAAGCACTTGATATCTGTCGCTCCAGCATATAAGTCTCAAACAGTATCAACAACTCGCGGTGATTATAGCACATCAAAAATCCGACAAAGCTAGTTTATTATAAACACTATAATTTATTGCAAACCGGTAAAAAAAACGCAAATTTACAACTGGTTGACAAACAATTACATCAGAATCAGATCGCTCCGATTGAAATGAGTGGTGCCGAAATAAGTATGCGCTATACCGTTAAACAAAGTGCCTTCCGCCTATTTATATCTGGAAAGATTTTAACTGCCAGCACTACTTTAGTGCATATGGCAGATGTTTATCGGGATCGGGGTGTGTTTGGGTTAGCAGCGATGGCGCAAGATTTGCGCAGATTCGCTGTATGGATATGGCGAATGTGCACTCCACAAAAGTGCACATATCAGCTCATGCAAGATTCTGTTGAATTCGTGCGCACAATGTTTGTTTTTCTTTTGGCACCTTCATAAACATTGCAGTGTATTCAGATCTTTTCATACAAAAAACACCCCTTAGATAAAAAATGTGCAAAATAGTCATGCGAATTTCGACTCTTGCCATTACATTTTTGACAATTCATGGAAGAGCGCTAACATCATTACAGAGTGATGAATCACACCAACTATTACGAGAGCAGATGCGACAATCTAAAAGGGGGAAAGCTCTGAAATTGTATGCCGCGTGTGCCCCACGCAACACAGAGCGCACCTCCCACAGTTGGCAGTTCGCAAAAAAAAAACGTTCCTCCATTTCAGCAGAGCAGATCTAGTCGGGTCGGTGCGACCTCAGCAGCAATGCCGAGACAGGCACGTTTCCTGCGGGCTCATTACGAGGTGACTCATTCACCATGGTGCGACCAGAAGCTGCTAGCAATTGATTGACCGACCCCGACGAACGACCAATAAAACGAGTTGGGCAAAGTGACGCAGCAATCATCGGGCCCCATGCAAATCAACCAGCATGAGTGAAGAGGAAGGTGTCGATTATTACTATCTATTCAAAACAACTAACCGCCTAGAGACTGGTCACATAACGGATTATCTAACAAAATCGATTTATAAGATGTAAACAAAGCCTAGTCATCCGCTGATTGGTTTCAACGACGATGAGCATTGAACACATTGTCTTATAATTTAAGTCGTTACTTGGTTTTATCAGAAATTGGCGACAAAGTCATCCGAACCCGTCCGATCCAGTTTGTTGTATATTTGCGAAAACAATGAAAACTCGTCAAGGTTAAACGTTTATGGCAGTCCTAAACGGCTTCCCAAGATATCACTCGTTGATCGCGTCGCTAATAATAGGACGGGGCAGGAATACGGTCTCACGAGTGCACTGGGCAGGTGTAGTTATTGTTGTCTTTCAAGGCTGAGAGTTTTCGCACTTAATAAAAAAACAATTGGTTTACGAGATCTGGTATCAGTCAACAATTTCCTCTTGAATTCAGATGCGAGTGCGTATACAGATGCAGGTTACGCCGGGCGGTAACTGGTATGGTGAACTCTGGATTTCTGCGAAACACAAGGACCTAGGAAATCCAGTGTATCATCCGCAGGAGCCTGGGGATCGATGAATAACCCTCTCGAAGCTTTACAAATTACAACGAGGCTTACATTTTTCTATACCTCGGTCTCCTAACTGTTCTGCATCCAAGAAACGAGCAGACCGGTTTATTGGCCAGGACAATTAATTTCTTGCAAGCCCCGAGGGTACAGCAAGAAACGGGCGGTATCACCTGTCATTTCTTAACGTTAGGGTGGCAACCGGCGAGGGCTCCATGTTGGGGCAAGGGCTGTTATAGAAGGGCTGCTCGAGCAGCTGACTCACTATGTTTTTTAACAAACTACTCTCGAACTGCACGCGTTCATGTTTGACTCTGAATGGCCTCCCGTCTATCAACGGTCCAGCTCATGTGTAATTTGGTAGGAGCTCACGCAATGTTCATTTCGTATGCATGGTACCGTCTGTCGCAAAGTACCTAGTAAATCTTCATACAGAATGGTCAAAAAATTTGACCATGAGATGTTCAGGATGACAATGGTCGCATTATTCATTATTATTCTCATGTACTTTGAGAAGCCGTCGAGAACAAATTTTTTAACAACTTTCGACACACGTTATTGAGGTTTCCTAGCTCTATATACTGCTATTTATAGAATACTGACTGGGAATTGATGTGTGTTACGAAGGTCAAATGTCAAGATTCATTAGTATTTCGAAATTGATCGGAATGGTGGGCATGCTCCAATGTAATTTAGATTTCTTACACAATTTCAGTTGGAAATGATACTGACGGTGTACTGAAAATGTTGATATCGGCGTCTTGCTCGATGGATTCGGGGTATTAGGTAACAAATATAATGTCTTCATAGTATCATGATAACAAGCAGATCGATACATAAATCTAGTTTACCGCATGTATTTTTTACCGCACCATGTCATGCATGCGACAAACAGAAGAATGAATAAATAATACATTGCGGATAGGAATGTCATTTAATTAAGGTGTACACTAATCAGGTGTTCTCTGAAGTGCCAATCAGTACACATAAATGATAAGACAAGCCGCAGTCCAAATCAGATGCATGACACGCTGTGAGCGAAATGTCAACAACTTGCAGTTCAGCCCAACCCTGCTGTTGACAATGGCTTACCCGCTATCACCGTGTCGCTTAGGTCAAACTTCCCTCCAGTGCTCGGAAAATCCTTGAGTTTCCTTCCACTTAACTTTAATTCACCACTTAAGTGTGCTTCTTCTAAAATTTTCTCTAATGACCGTGTTAATTTACTATGCATTTGCCCGCTCGTGTTCACCGACACCTTCGCCATGTCTCATTGCTGTAGGACTGAATAATTCTCCTACTGGACGTCTCAATTCCGATAGCGCCAGCTGTACTTGTTCGGGTCTAGGCCGGGTTTAAACGACTGGTACCGAACGAGCACCCATCGAATTCCTTTACAAATGGCGCGTACTTCGATTACAATTTGAGTAAATCCTGTTATGATATTGTTTCAGATCTCTGGAGAATAATCACCCAACTAAAAGTAAAGATGCGTTGAGTTAGAACCCTCACACTTTCCTTCTCAAATCCAGAACAGTTCCTCTGAGAATCCTCCAGAACTTACCAGGAGTTGAGGAAGAAATGTGTAATCAAAAAGCAAACTGGTCATGTACTTTTGTGCAGATTATTAAATGTAAGGAGTAGAAGGTAGAACATCATCACAGTTTCATAAAGAAGAACATTCGCTACATTTAACAATCTGTACTTTAGAATTATCTATGCAGTTTTATACACACAACATTATTACTACATGTAATATGCTATTACTATTACAAACAAATCAATATAAATTGTAAAAATTAAATACAGCTCCAATTTACAAATATATACAAACTACGGGTCTTAGGAGTGACGTAAACAGGACAGACATTTTATAAATTACCGAAAATTAATTGCCTAGTTTTTCTTTTTCTTTTGTTGTTGCTGCTGTGGTAGGCCGAGACTCTCTTGGTATGTCTGTACCAGCTGCTCCTGAACATTGGGTAATGCAGGAGAATACCTGCTGTATTCCATACTGAACTCTCCTTTTCCTTGTGTGCTAGACCGTAGCTCCGATGCATACCCAAACATGTCATTCAGTGGAACCTACAACAATAAGACACTCGATAATGACAAACAAAAAATTAAATATACTTCGCTAAGGATTGTAAGCATGCGTCTGATGGTGAGCTAAGAGTTTGAAGTTGGATTTGGTTTGATACACTGTAGTTTAATACCAGCTTAACATTTCCTGGGGGTCTATGCAGTAACTTTTTTCTCGCCCAAAGATAGAATATCCCTATCGAAAAGCGAGGCCAAGCCATGTTTGCTATGCAGTAACATTTTTCGACGCAGAAGCACTCGCTTTAATTCTGCTATCCTAT
This sequence comes from Protonemura montana, assembly GCA_947568835.1. NCBI lineage: Eukaryota > Metazoa > Arthropoda > Insecta > Plecoptera > Nemouridae > Protonemura > Protonemura montana. Next base: position 25,643,173 of record OX387602.1, on the reverse strand, counting down.
CTTTTGAAAGTGAGGTCGGACCGGCAGTCGCTTGTATCTATTGGCTGAGTGTGGTTATGTTGAAAACCCGTCAACCTGTCTTCGTGTGTTCTTTTATTAAAGTTTGATTGAGTTATTAATATAAATATATTTAGACTAAAGACATTATTTGCTATTTAATATGGTGATATTTTATTCCACCTGCAGTAATTGTTTTTACATTAATAATCCAAAGTAAAAATGTTGAGATTACCAAGTTTTACCAATTTTAAAAGATAAAATTATAAATCTAAGAAAATAAATAAACGATTTTTCATTTTGCTGTGTCTCTAGAAAAAGGTTTTTCCTTATAAAGCTCACGCAGTAATCTGTTAATTGTGATTTATTAGATGGTAAGGCATTGATATTTTGGAATAAGGAATTCACAATAAGGGAATGGAATGGCTAATGATTCTATGATATTTTTTTGAAAGATAATCCTCTAGTTTCACTACAATCAACAAAAAAGAAATGTATGTTCGTAAACTGACCGATACAGAAGGAGTGGCGCTTTAATTTATTTTGGCAGTTTTTGAGAGGTTAGCGAGGTGCCAAAGATAGAAGCGGACATGACATTTAGTGCATAGCAAAATAAACTTCCAAAGTTAGAGGTCGCTATGGGCATGGTGAGAAAAGCGAACTCATTCAAAAGCGAGGTACTGGGAGAAGAAGTTAGTGCATAGGCCTCCTGGTTCAAAGCGGCAAGGCTGGACATTTTTGGTAGACTGAATCCAGAAATGGAGAAAAATTATGAAGAGAATGGACAAACAAGTACAAATGCTTTAGATTGGTCAGTCTAATTTATTTTATTTTTAAGCCCAGTAGTTTTTTTTAGCTTTAGCTGTCGCACCAAAATAAATTAATTGTTCGAATGTGAAAGGTTTAGAAAATTGTTCGAATGTGAAAGGTTTAGAAAGTCGTTCTCATTGCCTAATACCAGTTACCCAGGTTAACCTTTTCGGCCAACGTACCTCAGCATATAGCGTGAACCACCCTTCGTTGCCGTCTGTCCCTGTGACGATTCCGTGCCTTTTGTTGAGCTGTCCAATCACGGCACCTTGGAACTCCTCGGGGGCCGTCACTTCCACAGACATGACTGGCTCCAGAATTTGCCAGTTACCCAATTCAAAAACTAAAATCAACAATAGAAACATTGAAATACCAACAATTTAACTCCAAGTACCAGGACCAAATTTCCTCATATTATGTTACAAAATAACTAATTTTTTTTATACAAACTGATAAGGAAAGGAACCTACAGATGGCAGACCTGATAATGAATAAAGCCTAGCAACAAGGGAGCAAATGAGCAGTACCTTGCTTGACAGCTCCAAACGTTGCCAGCATAAACGCCAGCTCGCTTGAGTCTACAATATGATGTGCACCATCCTGCAAACGTAACCGAATACCGGCCAGCTTGTGCCCAGAGAGCAGGCCCTTCTCGGCCATCTTGCGGAAACCCTTCTCCACGCCAGGCACAAACTGCTTGGGCACGTTGGTTCCGGTTGTCTCATCCACAAACTCGATGAGTGTGTTCTGTCCAGGCGGAAGCGGCTCCATAATTCCAGTAACCCGGGCATACTGACCCGAACCGCCCGATTGCTTTTTGTGCAGGTAGTCGAACTCGCAGGGGCCGGTCAGGGTCTCGCGGAAAGACACCTTTGGCTTGCCGAGCAACACCGGGCAGCCATATTCGCGCTCCATTCGCTGGAATGATGAGACGTCACGATAAAGAATACTGTATCTAAAATAATTTTACCAAAAGTTTAAAGCGTACGGGTTGGGTAATATGGGGTTTGTAATTTTCAGATGATTGTATAAGCCTTTGTAAACAGTTTCATTTTGTCCCAAACGCATCGATCACAATTGTAGCACAAGACATATTTTGGAATTGCAGTTTTGTGTGATCTAGATTACAACTTGCAATTACAATTACAGCTGGGCCAATTTCTCCATTACAACGGCACTCAAGCTAATTATTATGCATAATAAATGTGCCAATAAAATCCATTGGAACTATGTTGTTGGGTTCTGTCTACGCCTCATTCAGAAATATTTATTGGACATGAAGAGAATTTATTTTGGCATCTTGGTGAACTCTTGAACCTGTTTAAGCATTAAGTATAGCTGTGAAACAGAGAATGGTACAATTTTCTTAATCCTGCTCTTCAACCAGATCAGAAACCCAGCAAAAAGCCATGTGGCTAGAAATTCAAATAACAAAAACCCAGCGACAGTGGTTTGATAAGCCGAGTCTCGTAATCTACCTGCGCATAAATCTCGAGGTGCAGTTCGCCCATTCCCGATGCGATAGTCTCCTTATTGTCGGGATCGTAGTGGAATTGGAAGGTGGGGTCCTCTTTGGTGAAGCGAGCCACGGCCTTGCCGAAGTTGTCGCGGTCCTTAGAGTTTGCCGGCTTGATGGCCATCGAGACGACTGGGTCGGGGACGAAGATCGACTCCATAGCTAGGTGCATCTTGGGGTCTGTGACGAACGTGTCTCCGCTGGCACAGTCGACACCAAACAACGCAAAGATGTCTCCGGAAAACACCTCGCTCACGTCTTCCATCTCGCTCGAGTTGAGTCGCACCAGGCGCGCTATTCGTACCTACAATCACAGTCACCGGACATGGTTCATGATGAGCATCATTTTAACAAAGTTCTAGTGTTGATAATAATAAAATCCTGCGCATTTCAAGCGTTTGCAATTTAAATAAGATTTCATCCTAAAACGTTCAACCGTGTTCATCCATCTATATTTATAAGAATTTAAAATGTGTGCTCTCAAGCTTATTGATTTTGAAAAAAAAAGAAAGGAAGGGTTTTTTTTGGAGGCAGTTGATATTACACTGCATTTAAGATTCATAAAGAGGAGAAAAATATTAGTAAGAAAATCCAAAATTTAGTCATATTTCCCCAGTCATTTTGATAAGTCCACTCCTTTGCAGATATAGAGAACATGAATGGACAGAGAAAAAGAATTCTCGCGTGGTGTTAAGTAAGAGAAAAGAAATATAATGGTATTCATTATCAAGAACAGGGCAAAGATCACGAGGTCATACATTGTGATAGTCTATTTCAGAAATCATCAAACAAGCAAAGATATTTGTATGTATTGCAAAAATACTAAGTTATACTATCAAGAGCCGTGCAAGACGAAGGGAAAGATGAGACAAAATATTGCGCTATGAATTGCAAAGTTGGTGGCAAAACGAGTTACGGGCGTGGAAAAATGCGATGACATCACGAAAAAGGAAAAAAATTGTAATAAAAATGATATAGAACGTCAGATCTGGTATAGAGAGGCTTGAGCGGATCAACTTCCCATTTCATTCACCGATTAATCATTAGCCACAGATCACGTGCATTGACCGCGATAAGGCGTTTTCCCGCCTGGCGATGTCTTTTTGACGGGTAGTAGCTGGTGGGAACCAACAACGCATGTCGATAACCATTGCACGAACGCGACGTGACGTGACACTGCTGCAGCTATTATTGGCTTAGCTGCGCGGGCTCGTTTCGCTCGCAGCAACCCGCCATCAGGTAAAAAATACGCTCAGCTTGGGGTGAACTGGAAATGCGAGTTTCAGAGGACCACAATTTTCAGTCCAAAAACGGTGCTTTTCATTCGTTGGTACTGTTCGTGCTCAAAAAAAAATATATATATTTATAGCTTATCAATCCACCACAAAATAGCGTCCCGATATTTTAGGATTTAGCGCGAATTTTACCCAGAAGAAAGGCCACAAACAATTACTGTAATAACAGTATTCGCATAATTTCCATGTAATAAACTCTGACTGCTGAATAATCCAACAGACTTGCTTTGATCTTTGAACGCTCTATCGAGATTCTAGCAAAAACGTACTAATAAGAAACGTACTATCAGTGCTTTGCAACATAAAGAAGTACGCATATTTCAACAACGACCGTCCGTAACAGACCGATACTTTACCATAGTGAATAATACTTCATTGAAGCGAAACACACTAAAAAGGTTCATCGTTGTTGCGGCTCAGACTGTACGCGGTGGTCGGGTAGCCCGCCCGCCCGCCGCTCCCTGTTTCTAGCATCATGTCTCTCATGGAGCACTGCTTTGGAGCACAATGTCGCCACCGAGCCTCCTAGGCGTTGTGACCTTCGGCGGCCAGCACATGGCCACCGCCACGATCCCTTGTCATGGGGCACCAAGTTCTCTTGGCGCGAGAGGGGCTCCCAATAAATCGCACCAAAGCCACAACGAGAGCTGCACGGCGCTACTACCCGCGCACGGGATGTTGGGTAGCGACGCAGAGTCCTTGCAAAATGCACGTTCTGCTTTGTCTTCCAATTACTTGAAACGATTGATAAACGAAAATGGCCCCCCTTCATTCAGAGTTTTGCAGTTTAAGTTGAGAAATCAGAATGTAAAATTGCGTGTTATAGAAAATATAATGACATCGAGGACTTTTTAATTACAGTGTATTTAGCTGCGCAATAAAATTGAAATAAAAATTAACAACCTTAGCTAGTTCAACAACACGTAATACAACAGCTGCTCCGGTGTGTTTGATGTGGCTGCATAGCTTCTCGCGTTAGTACGTTTCTCTGTCGGACAACGAAGTGTACTGTTACGTAATGCGATAGAACCAAATGATAGTACTGTATGCGATAGTGCGTTTTAAAAAACGTCAGAAGAGTGAGGTTGGAATTTTTGGGGGATCAACTTGATTATTTCGCCGCCCTCCTCCCCTCATTACT